>JAJEKV010000064.1:7426673-8033100 GCA_021234155.1 Isoetes taiwanensis | reverse complement strand
GATAAGAGCAGCTGTGAAATCCTGTGTCAACAGGTTTGTAATTGATGAAGAATTTGTTAACAATTTACGGCAATGCATGATGTGCTTCGAATGCATGATGTGCTTTGGATTCCTTTGATCATGCCGTGTGGATCAAGCCGATTGATGCAGGAAGAGGACGAGAGAGAGCTACGCCACTTTGGAGTAACAGAAGACAGGGACGGTTCAGACCTTTGTTTGGTTGGATACAAGAGGTCATACAACTTGCTGGTTTGCAAGAACAGCCAAGATGTTTCATTCTTTTCGGCTTCTCTGTATTCTTCTTTTAATATAATTTTGGAGCATCTTTGATTCCTTGTCAATGCCCATTAGACTCATTCCAGGTTTGTAAATGGGAATCCTTTTTTAAGCAAGGCATTGGAGACGTTTCATAGGCTAGTTAGCTACAAGAAGTACTATTTTCAAGACACATCATTTTATGACCTGAAATGTCCATCCACCTTATGACCTTAACAGATCTTAGAACTTACCTATTCTGCACACTAATATGGATCTTAACCTAGACAATAGCATAGCTTATCTAGTTTCCAGTCTGTTATCTAAATGCTGTCAAGTAAGCTTTGAAGGAAGTTCGAGCAGGCTGTATACTTGGGATTGGTAAACCCAAATAGATTTGATAGCCATTTGTAAATCCTTAGAGAATATCTTTTATAAGACTGCTCATGTGACTGAGGTGGTGCTAAATCTTTTGCATCATTTGTCTACAGTTCATTTAGAATTTATTGTGAAATGCTTTTAGTAAGGTGCATATTATAAGCATCTAGATAGTGATATTTGCCTCTCTACAAATCTATCATTTTCATGATTAATTTCAAGCTTAGTCAAAATATGGATATTGATTAATTAAAGCCATAATGATAGTAGGAATCAGACTTGAATGTAAATTTGGTAAGGTGCTATTGTTACATAAAAGATAGGCTTTGATCACTATTCTGCCAAAAAGTAAGTCATTTTACTTGCCCGTTTGCTTTCTATGGCTTCCTCCCCTGAATGCTCTATTTGTATGACTTGCTTTGTTATCTTCTTTTAGTGGCCCCAAAGAATATGTCTAAGAAAGCAGCTAGCTCACGAGAGAAAGGTGGCAGCAATGAAGAAGGCACATCGACGGACCTAAAAAAATATGGTGGCCGAGATGTCGCAAGAGGAGTTGTTAAAAATTCAAGTCTTTGCTAGACAAGCATCTTAAGTATCAAATGCTCCATAAAAGGCCGCCATCACCAAAAAAAAGATTCAAGCTCTTTCTAAAAGCTTGGAAAATCAAGGTATAGTACTACTTGTAACGTAATGTCAATTGAAGATGGACATGGATACAGATGCATATCCATGTGTGTGACGCACTATGACAGTATGTTTTCCAAAATCTTGCTCAAGGAGCTTTAATTTCCCAGCATAATCAGATGGACGTAAGTTCTGATTTCTAGCAATAGATTTTTACTTTATGGTTGTTTTGTGTCCCTTTTTCCAAAGAAACCAACAGTTATTACCTCCCGTCCACCCTGCACCTTTATTCCTCTCTTATTATCTTCACCTATTTATTTCCTTTTTTATTGATATCCTTAGACATTTTTCTTTATTGAACCAGACCAATTTCGGCCTCCTATTCTATCTGCATGCATGCGATTAATTACTTAATGCATTTATCCTTCTGCCTAGTTTAGTATACGACCTCTAACATCCGGTTCGCGGAGGTCATATTCACATGGATGAGCATGGCGAGTCATGGAAGAAAGCCCTTGGCCATGCCGCGGAAATTTCTTTTGTGGGGATATTGACTCGGTTGGAAAGAGATATCAGCAGACGTTAAGAAGAAGTTAGTGGATCATATGCCGGTGTCTATTTTCTCTTTGCAGGATAATGTTGCCCGCGATCATCTTCACAATCTAACAGAGCTCATTGGAACTTCTGCTGAAGTGAAAGAGCTTTTACATTTTCGTAAGAATGCAATGATCGCATTACTAGGGCATGACATCGGCACAATACCATGGTAAAAGTTCATTCCCTTTTTAAACGTTTCTTGTTTATTTGCATATTTCTCCTGCAGAATTTTTACTGTTTACCAGTTAACTTTGCTGTCACTATTATTAGTGAAATGGAGTTGTGGAGATGATTTGCCAGCTTGTTGTTAGGTGAGATTATTTTTCTTGTTCTTGCAGCTGCTGCTACCCTTGCTTATGCTGAATATGCCCATTTGCAGCAGCTTGTGTCACCGGCAAGTGAACTATACAATAAATGTATTGATTTGGCCAAACAAGAGATTGCCTTGGGTTCCTCCTTTCGGTTGACACCACTTGCCATATCTCCTGATGAAGTTTATACAGCAGCTTTGACTAATTTAGGCCAGCTTTCCACAGATGGGGTAGGGTTTGTCTACTAGCCCTATATAAAAGACAGCGGATGTTTTCTTGAAGTAGAGCCTGTTGCCAGGTACTCATTTTCAGAATTTATTTTTATGGATGTCCATTCAGTTGTGGTGGAGTGTGGAAAAAAATCCGTTCTTGTGGATTGCCAAAAGGCAGGGTCTCTCAGTGACAAATATGTTGTGACCAACACATCTCTCTATTCAGGATTTATTGATTTCATCCTCTCCCTTGTCTTAAGACGCACCCATCTTCCAAAACTACAAATATCTTCATCCCTAAAGTTTGATGTTGATCGTCTAGCAATTCAGACGAAATGCTCTCTCCTCATGCTCAAATCCATGCATGCAGCTGCTGAAGTGCTTGAAAGATATGGCAAGCGTTTGGAGGCCCTGCTCAATATTCTGGCTGCCAATGGTGGACTTAGAGAAACATTCTCTAAAATTACCTGTAAAGGAGGTCATCAGCTTGTTTTGTATAGTTTGTCTACCAAAGATGTGAACCATTTATTGATTGCTTGTACTTATTTTGTGCAGGATTGATAAAACCAAAGGAAGATTGGGATATGTACGTGTCAATCTTGGGCCATGTATATCCTCGCTTTGATTTATATTTGAACAGATTCAAATCTGTGGTAGATTATAGGGATTGCTCAGATAAGGGTCCCTGTTCCAAATTGACGGCAGACGTATATGTGGTGGCATCTAAGTTGGCTGATGAGAACCAGAACATAATACAGAAAGTTGTGACATATTTATGGAAGGTGAGTCATAAGTTGGACTCTATTACGTATGTTTTCTCTTTCTCTTTCTTTCTCTTTCACTTTCTTGTTCTGATCTCATTGTTTGATTCGTTTTATAATCTTTCAATCTGTTCAACCTTTTTTGCTTCATGTTGTTTTCCAGATGCACTTTGTGGAAGCCTACAATTGTTGGAATGGTCATACATATTAATTTTTCCATGAATTTTTGTCTACCATAGCAACGATATTGTTACTAGAGTTCCTATTGATGATTGCATCTTTTGCTTCAAGCATTTTGGAACTTGCTTCTACTTCAATTGCTTCTATGGATCACAGGTGAACAGCTAAACTCTATTATGTTCTATGCTCAATGTTTAATCCATTTATGCTCTAAGTTCATGTCAATAGTTACAACAGATCTTGTCTAGCGAGCCAAATCCCAACTACTCTTTTTTATATTGGATCTTCAACTTTGGTATTGCCATTTGGGAAGTGATATGGAGTGTTCTTATGAGTTTTGTCCCAAGGACATGGTGGACACTTTTGCAGAGTCTATGTTGTGGCATATTGAGCAGAATGGTTGGGATCATTTCATGCTTGGCTTTAGCCGTAGCATTATCAATTATGGTAATTGTGTGAGATTGGGACCTCAACATTTATATGCTTACATAGTTGTCTACAAAGCCCCAACTTATTGAAGGTCCTTGTGATCATTTCAATGGCAGGCTTTTTTGATGAGGCTTGAAACTAGGATTACAGCAAGCAATTAAGAGAGCCGCGTAATTTCTGTTTCCTGGATTTACGCTCAACAGTATATTATGCTTTCACCATTATATTCCGCCGTGAGGTTGTGTAATTGAATACATTTGAACTTATAGGGGCCTCTACATCCCCTAGGTGGGCACTATCTTAGCCTCTATGGCAGACTTGTATACACGCTTCAAAAGGCAAGACTGAATTCAGCGGTGATAGATTTCATCCTGGCGGATGTTTTTTTCTGGTTAAAGTTTGGCTGCAGCAAAGGTTCAAGGGAAAATAGTCCTTATATTTTATTAGAAGCTCTACATGGATTTTGGTATAGACAGTCATTGCAGTTATTAGAAGGAGCCAATACTTGTGGTGGTAGGTTTCTCCCGTTTGGTTCCCATGGAAGGTGACATTGTGTTATGATCTTCTGCCAGTTGGTTTGGTGCAGATTGCATGGTATCAATGAGGCTGCATTTTCAATGGAGGAGATCGGCCTCAAATGCTTATGAATTCATTCAAAAGTTGCCACAGGGATACGAGACTCAGGTGTACTCAAGGCAGGAAGGTAGATGAACTATGTGCCTCAGCTAGCTATAGTGACCTTATGCTGTCGACAGTCACTCTTCAAATTCTGATATCTTAGCATGTTTTTATTAAATCATAAAAGAATCACCAAAGTTGGCTCAATGATGTTTGACTTGGGGGAAAAGGTAATTCTCAATTTATTTTTCTGATTGAGTTTTGTCAAGTTCAAGTATTGTTTGTCTAGTGAGCTTAAAGAATGTGATAATCGTGATATGAATCCTGAAAGAAACACCGCTTTTAAAGTTCATGGTGAAGATTAAATTTTCACAATACGGAAATCCTCATAAATTGTGGGTCATTTGTTTCCAGGTGCGACTAGGTAAGTGAGAATGCACTTTTACTGGTTATGACAAAGATCATCTTAAATGGTTTGCAGTTATACCTACACATGTTTACATGTGAAGGTCAAAATCTGAATGAGTTCAAGCTAAGGTATATGTGCCAAACATATTAATCCTTATATAACTAATGTGCTATTTTACCTGTTTTGAACTATAAGCATGAAGGAGGGAGCACGCGAGAAGATAGTCATAAATTTTTAGACTAACTATGAACTCCTAAATTTGTTGTAATAATATTATGTGCTACTTTGATAAAAGACCATATAGCTATATATTAACTTATAAAATATAATAATTACATAATATGTCACCGAACTAAAAATAAGCCCATAGCAATAGAGTGGTTCCCATATATTCTTGTTGTGTGGCATGTAGAGTAGGTGTTCTATCATTTACAATGTCGGGACAGAGTATTGGGAGAATGTGATCGCTCAGGGAATATATGCTATAAATACGTGATATTCCTCGACTCGCCACTATACAAGTCTATCTTCATAGCCTTGTATACCATAGATTGTGGCATCTAGGGGGCATGACTAAGTTATTCATATAACTTAGCCAACCTTTAGGTTAAGACCATTTTCCACGGCCTTAACCTATTGGGCACCCGCCACACCTGCCTTTACCCCTATTGGAGCCACGTGGCATAACATGTGAACCCTAACCTATAAGGGGGCCTTAAACCCTAACCCTAGGCCCTTTTCTCGCTCCAACAGCCTGGGAACCTTTCTTTAAAACTCGCTTTCGAGAACCGTCATTGCGGGCATAGCTTAGCACAAAGAGTCTCCCCTGAGCGTGAGCACACGCCAGGGAGTGGGAGCCACCTCTAACACTTCAAGACCATGGAGACGCCAGATTGGGAGGGAGTGCTTCAGAGCAGGTATGTAGAGTAGTAGTCATAGTAGTTCATCCGGGAATTAACATTCTAGATGAGTTAGTATCTTGTATCTAGGGTAGAGCCATCCTAGAACCTCATGCATCATCTTGAACCCTAATCAAGGAACCCTAACCGTAGTTAGATTTGTATGATTAGGTTAAGATGTTCTTATGATTATTCTCATGATGTGATGATTATGTGACGCATGGTTGATCATGTTTGCTCCTCTTGTATTGGGAAGGGGGTAGAGACCTAGAGCCATATGTAGTATGCTCCTAGATTAGATCCCTTAGTTCCTATTAGTTATACGTGCATAGGAACCCAGGGCTATGGAGGCTATGATGTGACTCCTCAAAGACTACACAACGGGCTAGAGGCACGCGAGGGGGATCCCCCGCCGAGTGGGGGGCTACGGGGGATCCCATAGTGAGCTAGGCTTATGGTCTGGTCACTTCTGGTGGGGGCCGAGCATGGGTCCGGGACACCTCCCCGGGCGATGGTGTCGCCCTGCGCCTCAAGAGTTGCAAGTGTCTGGCTTGGCTCTTGTTTGGGGGTTGGGCCTGGTATGAATCGCGGTGTCGCCACGATTCTCTAGCCGCCCGTGGAACCTCTAGACCCCCGAAGGGGAGATGCAACCCTTCCCCGGACGGACTGTGGAGATGCAACCCGAGTAGTCCCGGATGGGTGATGCCATGGGATTGCGTGATCCTGAAGGCTAGAGTCATGCCGAGCCCCATTGAGCCCATCTCGCAAAAGTATGCACTGTGAGGGGCGGATGGAGTGGTCAACCCTAGCCATTGTCTTATGCCAGCCCTCGCCATTGTTATGACTCTGCCTCGCTTCTATCTTGAGGCCCAGCTACCGGCCATCCTCCTTATGAGTCGAGCCATGGGTAGGAGCTCTTATGTTTTATGGTTTATGATTATCTTCTTTGCTCTTATGGATATGTGATGGACTACCCTTCGAGGTAGTATGTTGTATTGTTATTGCTAGTTCTCGACGCTTGTTTATGCTTCCGCCGTGATAGGAGCCCATAGGGAAGGGAAGGCAGAAGACACCTTTCAGGTCCCCCGCCCGCACTAGGGATTCTCTCAGAAAGCGGTTTAGACGGGAGGGCCCGCGTTGATGGACCGGATGGGGATTTCGCCGAGTGTACTACCGGCCACCGATATTTTAGTGGAGAGCCACAATGGTATCGTGAGCAATGTTCTTGGTTGACCAAGAGCTAGCACTCCACCATATCCCCTCAATAGGTAGTCTAACTGGCCTAGCTAATGAATGGAATGAGAATTCCAGTCTTGAACATGAAAAGGTAAAGGTGGAAATTTTTTTTTTTTCCCATTAGTAGGGTCGTAATTAGATTAAGTATAGTCTAAGTGGTAGAAATAATATAGTCAAAAGAAACCTTCTAGTAAATTTGAGCTCAAGTTGTTCATGAACCACACCTTTCAAGTGAAAAATTGAATGAGAAATCGCTTCAAAAATAAAGCTTGAAAGAAATGGTGTGAAATGACCACTACTTGGCCCAAAAAGGAATTAGGAAATTTTGAGAAATAATTAAGTAATTAGGAAAGTACCTTAATTAATAACCCATAGTTATAATAAAATTTACTCTTAAGAAAAAAGTAGCTATTAAACCTATAGAAGCACCTCTACTCCCTAGAAGTTCTAAATGGTAGCTTGAACCCTCCTTTACCCCTTGTAAGGCTTAATTATAAGCTAATCTCAAGCCGCCATAAGAGCCGCCCAATCGAATCCTAACAACCGACAAGTAGATCGATCCAAAGGAGCCGTGGAGATAGAGGCAAGATCGCCAAGAGGCCACCATCAAGGAAGCCAAGCCGGGGGAGGACCAAACAAGTAGCTAGGAAGGTTGGAAGCTCCAGCCTTGCACCTAACGCTTGAAGCACCTCACACGGGCTGGCGAACAAGCAAATTCTTGAGGCCCCGCGACTTAGGCCGACGCTACCTAACTTAGCCACTCAAGCTCTTCGTGACTAATCGCTTCACCGTGGAGGAGCAACGACTTAGCACTTCAGTGAATAATCGCAAGGCTCTGGGAAATTGAGATCGCGGGCGCCCAAGCCGGGCAGAGGAAGAGCAAGTAGCGCAGAGCAACCTCAAGAAATGTGAGCAACCCCAAAGAATGTGGAGAGCAGGTGAAGAGCAAGTAGCAAGAGCAACTTCGACAAGAGGGAGCAAACCACAACACCGTGAAGAATAGGGGAGCAAAGAAGCAAGAGGGAGCAACCCTAAGAATACGAAAGCAACCCCAAATGGGGCAGAACAAAGAAGAAGGGGAGCGAAAGCAATCAATGCGGAAGAAAAGGAAGAAAGAGACGCAGTAAGGAGAGAACCACAACTAGACGAATCGGAGGAGGATGAGCCCAAGAAGAAGGACCACAACAACAAGAGGAGGGAGCAAGAGGCTAAAGAAGAAGAGGAAGAGGAGGTCAAGAACAGACGCGAAACTTACGCCCGCGAACCATATCCAATGTCCCAAGGAGGGCAACATCATAGAAGCTACTTAAAGCTCAAGCAAGATATGGAGTACGAGAAGAAGAAGGCAACATGCAAGAATTATCTCCGCCAATGGATCCGACAAGGTAGCCGACTGTGGTCGAAAAGCTAGCCTCCACCACCACTCGATTCCCCAAGAGGGTCCGCCATGGGCCAAATCCTCAAAGACAAGAGAGCCGCCAAAGATATTCGACATTGCCAACAAATAAGAATCACCGGGATGATCCGTAAACTCTTCGAAAGTGCCTACATCAAAGGTCTATTGAGGAGCTCAAGATGGGCTACTTACTCATCGAACCACATCAACGATGGTATGGATCTCGCCAGAAGCGCCAAAGCCGAGGAGGCCAAATTCCCGCACCCTTGATGGTCCGAGCCCTCGCAGAGAGCAAAGAGAGGTGGAGCTGGTACAACTTTTGAAGAAGGCAACCCTGCAACGATCCATACCAAGCAGGCCCAAAGACCTCCACCCTATGAGGAGAATTCGCAAGGAGAAGCCGGAAGAGTCCTAGTCTAGCAAAAACTATATAAATATAAGTTTTTCCCAGACATTGTTTTACTCATTAGAAGTAAATTTACTATAAATTAATTGTTTGTAGGATATAAAAATATTCTTGTATAAATTAATTGTAGTAGAATCCTTTGCATCTTACTTAAAATGCTCTTAATTGGCTAAGTAGCATAGTCACTTTAAATTTACTATAATTGGCTAAGTAGCATAGTCACTTTAAATTTACTATAAATTAATTGCTTGTAGGATATAAAAATATTCTTGTATAAATTAATTGTAGTAGAATCCTTTTGCATCTTACTTAAAAATGCTCTTAATTGGCTAAGTAGCATAGTCACTTGATTTAGGGCAAAATAGATATAAGTAATTGTTGTTATGGTAGTATTAGTTGCCTTGTGCTTAGGGCAATAATATAGGTCAGGAGAACCTTTGTTGCAGATCCTCGAGCCTCGACAGTGGAGCCCACTGACAACATCAATGAATCGAAAGCAGAGGGCAACTTATGGAGGAAACTTCAAAGAAAGCAAAAGCCAAGACGGTGTATTTTGGAAGCCTAACAAAAAATAAAGGAGAGCAGGATGGACATCAAGGATAGACACAAGACTTGCCAAGAGGGCTATGCAAATGTACCAATGGGCATCATGGCACTTACAAAATTGATCACATTAGGGGAGGAACACCTCCTAGTCAAGGATATTCTCCAAGTGCCATATTGTCTCGAGGAACGGCCCCACATCGATGACTAATGTCACAAAGCCTACACCACCAACAAGTACACTTCATCGACTTATGGTATCAAGAGCCCTAAAGGATGAGACCGACATACCTCCCTGAAGGGCAACTATCATAGATATCCGTGCCATAGTAGTATCGATTTGGACTTCAAGCAAACATGCTTTGACTAAGGAGGTATTACAAGTTTGAAAGCAAAGGTGGGCTCCTCAGAATAGAAATATGGCGTAGATCAAGAACAAACTTCTTCCTCATCAGCCCCGACATACTGAGAGCAAATGATCAACCTCGACAAGCATTATCTCAAGATCACGCACAATCTTCTACCTTAGAGATTGGAGGTCAAACACCATCAAGAAGAGGCATCATGGGGACAAAATACTAGCATTACTAACTGATCACCAAGATTATAGTCCCCTGACATGGATGCAAATAAACTCCTCTCAAAGAAGAGAAGTTGCACAGCTTAGAAGTGGTAAAGCACTCGACATTGTCTTCAAATTTTATAACAAGCAAAGATGTGGCCGCCGTGAGGAAGAATCAAATCGACAAGGTCAAACACAACAATATCAATTCATGAGTTAGAAGAATCATCCTCAATCTCGTGAATTCCAAGGCGCATGAGCGACATGAAAGATTCTAGAATGTGAAGAACATTACCTTCAAGCTCTAGGATGCTTACTAATCGAGCCTTATGTCGCCACTACATCAGCAAGTCCACTAAGAGGGATAATGTTAATGAAGATAGTCAACATCAACATTAAGGACTCCCATCGAGTCGTAATATGTTTGACAAAAGAAAGTGGCAATGTGAATGATTATACAAAGAACTCCAAGGATACCACATTCTTTTCAATAAATTATGGACCATCGCCTTGCTACTCCAACGACTAATGACTACACCAGCTTTAAGCAAGCTAGAGGACCCATCGATAGTTGAGTTTTTAGAATTATGGGTGATAACATCCATGATGGGATTGGGACTAAATTTCGAAAGTAGATTTTTTTATTATTTATTTTATTTTCTTTTTAGAAGGGATGTACCCAAGAATTGAGCAAAGCTTCAAGGATTGGGAAGAAAATGTATGGAGTATTAATAATTGTATACATTGTCGACAGATATCCAACATATTAAAACCTCTTCGCGGAGCTTGATCACCCCGCTAAGAAGGATTCAATAATAGGATAACCGGCCGACCATGTATATGACGAAAGTATTCCTCAAGAAGATAAGGAATAATCCAACCAAGTGAAGGGAAGCAATCTAATAAGTCCCGCCAACTTCTTAGATGGCATCAACTCAAAGGTGGGACTATTTCAAGAGGGCAATAAGTAAGAAAGGGGAGATCCTAGAGTATAGATTAGATCTAAAACAAGAATAATTATCTAATCATATAGTTTTCTATGTGTGCCCAAAAGTAATGTCATGCCGACTAAACTTGTGGCCATAAGATTTATGTAAGTAGTTCTTTAACTTGTAATTTTGCACCTTCTAGATGATTGGACATCTTTAAGAGCAAGACTCTTAAGTCTAAATCTAGGCCAAGAGTTAAGGCAAGGCCGAAAGTAATTAGCAAAGACCAATGGAACAAGAGTCAAGTTCGACATCAACCTTAAGCTTAAGCAAAGTAGAGCATCGACACCAACTTATGTACATTGGCAATTATGACCTCATAATAAGCATGCAATATTAAAGCCGGCTAAAGCAATAATTGATTATTATAAGCAAGAGATACTTATCCCAAAGACCAAAGGGCAAGTACCTTATAATTTAAGTTAAGTAATTCCAATCGGCAACGATGTCAAGAAGGGGCAATTACTTAAGTGCATCATGAGGAATGAGGTCATACATAAGCTACAAGTTGTCGAATTCAATCAAGAATAGTAAGAAGGAAGATGCTACTTCAAAACAGCTTGCCTTGGCCAATTTCTAAGTAATTAAGAAGTCCCATGATATATCCCTTTGATGAAATTTGAGAGCTTTTGCTCTATAGAAGCATAGAGAATGAAACCACTCTTGCACCCGGATGCAGAGCCAATCAGCAAGGCTCTTTATAGAATCAGCACTTCCGAAAGCCAGCAGAGCTCAAGAAGCAGCTTGTAGGAGTTGATTGACTTGGGGACCCTTTTTCGCCAAGATGGAAGTCTAAAGATGTATATCAACCATGGGCAGCTCAACAAGCAAACCACATAATGGATCAGCCCCAAGAAAGCGTGATTCTTCTACAAAATCGACGTAAGCTCCTGCAATCAAGAAATAAGGATGAAGGGGAAGATAATTATAAGACTCCTTCGAACACCTGTGATGGGCACTATGATTTCACAAGAATGCCCCTAAGTCTATGGAATGCTCCACCAACTTGTATGCATTTGAGGATCTACATCTTCAAGATTCCTTGATGATTTCTTCATCAATTCTTCGATTTACATCGTGATCTACAAAGAAATCAATGGAAGAGCATGCAGCCGCGGAGATGTTAAGACGCCGCCACTCATTGGCAAGCTTTTGAAGCAAAGAATTTGCAATGCCATCTCCACTTCAAGCAAGCTTAATTCGCAAGAAGATAGAAGAAGCCATCTACCCCAACATGGAGTTCAAGCACATAATGGGCTAGTCTTTGCAAGAGTGCAAGGACGGATTAAGAAAGAGAAACCTTCAAATATTTTAAAAAGGAAGGTAATCTCTAATAGCAAAGAACAATTATGCACTCCAAAGTATAAGAAGTAAGAAAAATCTTCCAGACACGCGATAATAGCCCTAATTCCCGCCATGCAAAATTTATAAAGGCCTACTTCAAGATTAGAAGTAGCTACGCCGGGCCGATATGAAGAAGCAGATAATCGACATATCCAAGAATGTCGCGCAAGCCAGACAAGGGCGAACAACTTCGAATTCCGTGAGTCATCAAGGGCTGTGCCGCACACCAAGTGGGAAGTCATCAAGATGGGTTTTATAGTTGGCCTCCCAAGGACAACAAGAAGCTTTGAAGCCTTGATGGTTGTGGTATATAGCTTAGCAAAAGGGCACATGCTTGCCATGCCACACCATAGACACCGCCTTTGGCTCTAGCCGGTGGTCTACATAAGAGATCTTTAGGTCGCATGGAAATGCATGTGTCGATCATCACCAAAAGAGATCCCAAGTTCTTTAGCGACGCTTAGCAAGACTTCTTCAACACGAAGCTGCACCAACTTGTTGATGAGTTTTGCTTATCATTTGCAGTCAAATCGCAAAGGGACCGCACCAACACAATTTTGGAGAGCACGTTGAGAAACTATGATTGGAACAAGTAATCCAAATGGGCCGAAAGTACATCCACCGGTCAATTACGCATAATAATATGAAGCAAGAGTCATCGAAGATGTCTCCTCCATGATTAGCCACAGTTATCAATGCTTGACCCTAGTTATGTGGCATAATCTAGTGCCCTAGGTGGAAGTTTCTCAACAACGACGCTGCAGAGCTTTTGGTAGAAGTGTGGGAATATCTTCAAACAAAGATGGGCACATCCAAGAGTCTAGCAGATAGACATAAAACTCCTCGAGAGTTGTTTTGTTGTGAGAGATAAAGTTTGGCTCAAGTAAAGGTTAAGCAAGGGAAGCTTTCAAGATCGGCAATTGTAAGAAGCTCCGCCCCTAGGTGGGCTGGGTCCGCTCAAGATCTTGAGAGGAGTGGGCTCCCCAAGCCTACAAGTTGGATCTCTCAGCCCACCTTAAGGTCTTCCATGTGAGTCTATTGAAAAGGCACCATCCTAACCCTGAGGAGGTTTTGGATACTCCAACTTTGTTGGAAATGACGGAGGATCAAGTTGAAATTGTGCCTGAATTGCTTCTTGATAAGTCATTCAAGAGGACTAGGTGATCTAAATTCCTCCAGTAGTTGGTCAAGTGGAATCACTTGCCCGTGGAAGACACGATCTGGGTATTGAAGTAAGATTTGGAGAAGCAATACCCAGAGTTTATGAAGGAGTTGATGGGCGAGTCGTCTCCTAATTGATCGAATTTACGATTTGCCGTGAGGTTAGCTTAGTATGTTTCTTAGTTAGCCTTTAAGTTCCGCTCATGTATTCTAGTTAGTAGAGTGCATGTGCCGTAATCTTGGAACGTGTGGGCGATGATGGGATACGCCTTTAAGGCATTCTAGGGCAAAGCACGCACTAAGAGGTGCGCATGACCATTAGGGTCATGTGAGTGAGGATTGAGGCATGGTGGGCTTATGATGGGACATCGACGGATGTTTCTCTCTATGCCGCCGATGCGTGGGTACGCACACCGGGCCGTAGGAGGGTCATGGTGAAGGTCAAAGTGATCATGCGCGCGATGATGGGATCGCGGAGACGCCCCAGCTTAAAACCCTTGGGGCATGATGCACTAGGGGTACTCGCGACCGGGTAATCGAAAGTACAAGGTAGCACTTGATCATGGGCTATGATAGGATCATCTTAAATGGTCCTTAAGCTCAACCAAAGGGCCATGATCGAAAGTGCAAGGTAGTAGGGTAACCTTTGAGTTAGTAGTTCGGCTCAAGGAGGTAGGTAAGGGGGTGGTCCCCCAAAACCACAAACTTATTAACTTATATAACGTAATGTGCTACTTGTGCAGCCGCTGAAGGGAAGCATGAAGGAGGGAGCACGTTATTTAGAAGATAGGAGTCATAGATTTTAGACTAACTATGAACTCCTAAATTTGTTGTAATAATATTATGTGTATACTTTGATAATAATAGTTGTTATAGCTATATAATTTTGTATAACTTATAAATATAGCTTTATAATTACATAATAAGTAATTAACTAAAAGTTGATCTTTTTCAATAGAGTTAAGTTCATATATTCTTGTTGTGTGCTTTTTGCAGAGTAGAGTAGGTTCGTCACCTTAGCGCAATGCCGAGGACAAAGATTGTCCTGTTGGGGGAGAATGTGACGCCTGTGGAATATACGCTTATAAATACGATATTCCTCGACTCGTTACTATACAAGTCTATCTTCATAGCCTTGTATACCATAGATTGTGGCACTAGGGGCATGACTAAGTTATTCATATAACTTAGCCAACCTTAGGTTAAGACCATTTTCCACGTGGCCTTAACCTATTGGGCACCCGCCACACCGGCCTTTACCCTATTGGAGCCACGGGCATAACATGTGAACCCTAACTATAAAGGCCTAAACCCTAACCCTAGGCCTCTTTTCTCGCTCCAACAACCGGGAACTTCTTTCAAGGCCAAACCTGCTTTCAGAACCGGCTCGGCCGTGGCATAGCCTAGCACAAAGCCCCCGAGCGTGGAGCACATCGCCAGGAGTGGGAGCTACCCCAACACTTCAAGACCATGGAGACGCCAGATTGGGAGGGAGTGCTTCGTGAGTGTATGTAGAGTAGTAGTCATAGTAGTTCATCCGGAATTAACATTCTAGATGAGTTAGTATCTTGTATCTAGGGTAGAGCCATCCTAGAACCCTCATGCATCATCTTGAACCCTAATCAAGGAACCCTAACCGTAGTTAGATTTGTATGATTAGGTTAAGATGTTCTTATGATTATTCTCATGATGTGATGATTATGTGACGATGGTTGATCATGTTTGCTCCTCTTGTATTGGGAAGGGGGTAGAGACCTAGAGCCATATGTAGTATGCTCCTAGATTAGATCCCTTAGTTCCTATTAGTTGCGGCCCTGTGCATAGGAACCCATTGGGCTATGGAGGCTATGATGTGACTCAAAGACTACACAACGGGCTAGAGGCAACGCGAGGGAGGATCCCGGCCGAGTGGGGGGGCTACTGGGATCCCATAGTGAGCTAGGCTTATGGTCTGGCCACTTCGGTGGGCCGAAAGCATGGGTCTGACACCTCCCCGGGCGATATGGTGTCGCCCCGCCTCAAGAGTTGCAAGTGTCTGGCTTGGCTCTTGTTTTGGGGGTTCGCCGGGTATGAATCGTGGGTGTCGCCATGATTCTCTAGCCCTCGCGGAACCTCTAGACCCCTCGGGAAGGGGAGATGCAACCCTTCCCCGCCTCGATGGACCGTGGAGATGCAACCCGAGTAGTCCCGGATGGGTGATGCCATGGGATTTGGCGTGATCCCGGAAGGCTAGAGTCATGCCAGAAGCCCGGGATTGAGCCCATTTGCAAAGTATGCATGTGGAGGGGCTGGATGGAGTGGTCAACCCTAGCCATTGTCTTATGCCACCGCCATTGTTATGACTCTGGTCCGCTTCTATCTTGAGGCCTAGCCACCGGGCCATCCTCCTTATGAGTCGAGCCATGGGTAGGAGCTCTTATGTTTTATGGTTTATGATTATCTTCTTTGCTCTTATGGATATGTGATGGACTACCCTTCGAGGTAGTATGTTGTATTGTTATTGCTAGTTCGACGTTGTTTATGCTTCCTGCTGTGATAGGGAGCCCATAGGGAAGGGCGCCAAGAAGACACCTTTCAGAGTCCCCCGCCCCGCACTAGGATTCTCTCTCGAGAGTGCGGGTTAGATGGAGGGCCCATGCGGTTGATGGACCGGATGGGGATTGCCGAAAGCCGCATCACGGGCCGTGATATTTAGCGTGGAGCGTCACAAGTATGGTTTCAATATGATGTTTAAAATATAGCATGGCATTGTTAACATTATAGCTTGATGATCGCTAAGGTGCTTTAGCTAATAAAAACTATTGACATCACATCTTGGATTATAGGGCTGAATGTGTAGCATTATAAGTTAATGCCGACATCGGAAGGTGTTCCACAAATGAGATCATAACGTATCAAGACTTCAAATGAGTCTTAATACATATAGATTCGATTAGTCAAGAAATATTGTCTCCAAAGACCCGCTTTTAATGGCAAGAAACATAAAATTTTGAAATGAGCAATTTATTAAACAAGTGACGATGTTAATGACGAAAAAACCGTGGACCTTTTTGTGATGAAAAGCCCGACAAAAACTGACCAAAATCCTAACGATTTTGCCGACACAAGAAATGACGAAATTGTTGATCTAAAAATCCTCGTAATTTGTCGACGCGAATTGTCGTAATTTAACACTCGGACGATTTTTTGACGCAAAAGCCGACGGTAATTTGTCGACGATAAACCGACGATTTGCATGATGCAAAGGCCGAGGATATATCGACGAAAAACTCGACGCTATATCGCCGTAGACAACCGACGACGATTTACCCGGACGGTCGCCCTCGACGCGACAATCGTTAGATAAAATTGCCACCCACGTGTGTCCGCTCAGTTCTCTGCTTAACAAAGACTACCCGACGATTATTCCGATGCCCAACATGGACCACTGTTTGGTTCTCTTTGGACCAAATAACTAAGCTTGTTTGTGCCTTTATGGTTGTTATTCTTAGAAATTGTTTATATGGCATGATGAGAATCCACATACCCTCATCCCGATTTGTAAGCATATGATGTTTGATGTACTTCCAAGTTTTTATTGTTGTTGGAGATGTTGTAACATGGGCCCACTAAAATTACATTTGTGGTGCATCATGTGGCACCCATTTCGTGTGCCTTTTTCCTCATTGGGTATCCACTTAAAAGAAACTTTTGTTCTCTTTCACATATTTCTTATTAGCATGCATGGTCGCCACTTGTCCTTATTATGTCTTGCATGTCAATCTCTTTATGTGGGATCCCTTGAACTTCAATAAATCTGTTTTTGTAAGGTAGCATGCCACGATGCTGCTAGACACAGAGGCAAAGGTATATTGATAATGGGCTGCGATATCACCATGTTATATTGACAAGCCCTAATATTTGCATACCATATTTTTCGTGATCCAAGTGCGCCGCATTTGTTTGCTATGGCTTTGCCTGTCGCTTTTTGCAAGTCTTCTGCTCCATCCCTTTTACCTTTCAAAGCTTTCAGATTTTTGAGCAAAATGGGGTAGCAATATCCGGCTGTGCAGAAAAGGATCAAGTTCACGTAGGCCATTCCCCGCAACACTATATCCGTGATATGGCACAATGGCTGTGCGGCTTTGCTTTCTTCACCTCTATCTTGCCAAAATAATGTCCATGGCTTCAAAGCTCTTTCAATGTGGCACTTAGTAAGCTCGCTTGCTTATTTTGTTGATCTTTTTTGCACCATATTACATTTGTTATCAATCATTTCGAAATGATGCTGAAAGCAAGCCGATGTATGGAGTGCTACGCATTCATTTGACAAGCAAGGAGGACATTAACATCATATACCATTAATTTGCGGACCAAAGGAGGTCTCAGAGATATCTCATTTATGATGTTGTCTATATTTTATTCCAAGTCTTGGACTTTGATCAGTAAATATGTGAGACCGCAAGTGGTTGCATATTTTTGGATTTACAAAAGTTGGTTTTGTTAATTTTGTGATTGCCTGCAGATTCGGTGTCAGTAACTATTTTACATTATAGATTGCCTTGATTCATTTTAAAGCCGTTGATGCTCCATATGCTTAACCATGTCCATTTGTCTTTGACAATGGGCAGCAAGTTCTTAGTTTATTGTTAAATACCGGTTTGAAATGGATCAATTTATATCCGCTCTAAACTTGGAACAGAGCAGGGTGAAGGGTGACAAACCGGTGGTGTTCTATAGCTTACCCGACGCCCCTTGTCTAATTACCTTTTTGAAGCTAATTTTGACATGGTTGGATGCGCGGTAACGGTAACTCCACCTCCTTGAATTTTTGTTCAAATAGGATGGTACAAGGTTTTCTTCTTGGATCATGTCAAAACGTGATTCCAATTATTCAGATAAGTATTCTCTACATTTTTTTAATGTCTGGAAAGATTGAACAACGTGATTGCGTAATTTTTAACGCACTGCCTATTTTTTATTCTCTAAATGCAGAATAAGTTCATCTTATTATCGCCAATGGCTGGGCAACCCAAAGCTAAAGGATGCATGTTACACTAAGACAAAGACATGTTTGAAACCATTTAAATTGGTTTGGAATTTGTTTTTCAATTTCTAATGTCTTTTTTGAATGCAATGGAAAATATAGCCTCCTACCATTTGCATTTGAATATAGGGTCTTCAAACTAAAATATGCAAGATTGCACTAGGCTTTTAGTTTGTTACTAAATGTCTTGAGAAAAGAGTGAAAGTTTTATTTCTCACGGTATGCAACTTCTATGGAAGAGTATTATCATCTTTGAAATATAACGACACTGTAGTGGTTCTCGATTATATAATGACACTGTCTTCTATTATAGTAATGTTTGCTACCGGTGAGTGGTTCTCGAGGCCTCCCAGGGCTTGACCTCTGGGGCCCGATAAGTTCAAGGCTCGGGGTTTTGCATCTGCACTAACCGCGTCCCCATATCTTTTTCTTTCCAAAAGCAAAATACACCCTTCCACGGTAGTAGTATTACGCTTTTAACAACTGGCTTCCCGGTCGAGGATAATACAAGGCTCTTGCTTATCTGCGGTGAATAGTCTAATAGGCGGAATAATCTCTCATTGGGTTTCGGAGCAATGGCGGTTGGTAGTTGGGAGGCGGGTTAGGCGGAGGGCCCATGCGGGTTGATGGACCGGATGGGGATTTCTGCCGAAAGTGTCTGTACGCGGCCAGATATTATTGAGGAGCGTCCACAAGTATGGTTTCAATATGATGTTTAAAATATAGCATGGCATTGTTAACATTATAGCTTGATGATCGCTAAGGTGCTTTAGCTAATAAAACTATTGACATCACATCTTGGATTATAGGGCTGAATGTGTAGCATTATAAGTTAATGCCGATCTTGGAAGGTGTTCCACAAATGAGATCATAACGTATCAAGACTTCAAATGAGTCTTAATACATATAGATTCGGATTAGTCAAGAAATATTGTCTCCAAGACCCGCTTTTAATGGCAAGAAACATAAAATTTTGAAATGAGCAATTTATTAAACAAGTGACGATGTTAATGACGAAAACCGTGACCTTTTTGTGATGAAAAAGCCCGACAAAAGCGACCAAAATCCTAACGATTTTGGCCGACACAAGAAATGACGAAATTGTTGTGAAAATCTCCAATTTTTGTATAATTGTCGTGAAACACCGACGATTTTTTGACGCAAAAGTCGGTGAATTTTGCCGACGATAAACCGACGATTTGCATGATGCAAAGGCGAGGATATCTCGACGCAAAAACTCGACGGCTATATCGTCCGACAACCAGACGATTTACGGCGGTTCGTCGGCCTTACGACAATCGTTAGATAAAATTCGTCACCCAGGTGTCTGTTCAGTTCTCTGTTTAACAAAGACTACGACGATTATTCTGATGCCCAACATGGACCACTGTTTGGTTCTCTTTTGGACCAAATAACTAAGCTTGTTTGTGCCTTTATGGTTGTTATTCTTAGAAATTGTTTATATGGCATGATGAGAATCCACATACCCTCATCCCGATTTGTAAGCATATGATGTTTGATGTACTTCCAAGTTTTTATTGTTGTTGGAGATGTTGTAACATGGGCCCACTAAAATTACATTTGTGGTGCATCATGTGGCACCCATTTCGTGTGCCTTTTCCTCATTGGGTATCCACTTAAAAAGAAACTTTTGTTCTCTTTCACATATTTCTTATTAGCATGCATGGTCGCCACTTGTCCTTATTATGTCTTGCATGTCAATCTCTTTATGTGGGATCCCTTGAACTTCAATAAATCTGTTTTGTAGGTAGCATGCCACGATGCTGCTAGACACAGAGGCAAAGGTATGGCTGATAATGGGCTGCGATATCACCATGTTATATTGACAAGCCCTAATATTTGCATACCATATTTTCGTGATCCAAGTGCGCCGCATTTGTTTGCTATGGCTTTGCCTGTTTTCGCAAGTCTTCTGCTCCATCCCTTTTACCTTTCAAAGCTTTCAGATTTTTGAGCAAAATGGGGGTAGCAATATCCGGCTGTGCAGCAAAGGATCAAGTTCACGTAGGCCATTCTGCAACACTATATCAGATATGGCACAATGGCGAGGCGTTTGCTTTTCTTCACCTCTCTATCTTGCCAAAATACTGTCCATGGCTTCAAAGCTCTCTTTCAATGTGGCACTTAGTAAGCTTCGGTTGCTTATTTTGCTGATCTTTTGCACCATATTACATTTGTTATCAATCATTTTTGAAATGATTTGAGCAAAGCTGATGTATGGAGTGCTACGCATTCATTTGACAAGCAAGGAGGACATTAACATCATATACCATTAATTTGCAGACCAAAGGAGGTGCGTAGATATCTCATTTATGATGTTGTCTATATTTTATTCAAGTCTTTGGACTTTGATCGGTAAATATGTGAGACCGACAAGTGGTTGCATATTTTTGGATTTACAAAAGTTGGTTTTGTTAATTTTGTGATTCTTTGCAGATTAGTATGCGTAACTATTTTACATTATAGATTGCCTTGATTCATTTTAAAGCCGTTGATGCTCCATATGCTTAACCATGTCCATTTGTCTTTGACAATGGGGACAAAATTTCTTAGTTTATTGTTAAATACCGGTTTGAAATGGATCAATTTATATCGGCTCTAAACTTGGAGCAGGCGGGGTGAAGGGTGACAAGCTGTGGTGTTCTATAGCTTACTGGCGTCCCTTGTCTAATTACCTTTTTGAAGCTAATTTTGACATGGTTGGATGCGGTAACGAGAACTCCACCTCCTTGAATTTTTGTTCAAATAGGATGGTACAAGGTTTTCTTCTTGGATCATGTCAAAACGTGATTCCAATTATTGAGATAAGTATTCTCTACATTTTTTAATGTGCGGAAAGATTGCGGAACAAGCGTGATTGCGAATTTTAGCGCCTTTGCCTATTTTTTATTCTCTAAATGAGAATAAGTTCATCTTATTATAAGCCAATGGTTTGGGCAACCCAAAGCTAAAGGATGCATGTTACACTAAGACAAAGACATGTGCTAAAACCATTTAAATTGGTTTTGGAATTTGTTTTTCAATTTCTAATGTCTTTTGAATGCAATGGAAAATATAGCCTCCTACCATTTGCATTTGAATATAGGGTCTTCAAACTAAAACATTATGCGATGCTTGCACTAGGCTTTTTAGTTTGTTACTAAATGTCTTCGAGAAAGAGTGAAAGTTTTATTTCTCACATGTATGCAACTTCTATGGAAGAGTATTATCATCTTTGAAATATAACGACTGTGTAGTGGTTCTCGATTATATAATGACACTGTCTTCTATTATAGTAATGTTTGCTACCGGTGGTGGTTCTCGAGGCCTCCCGAGGCTTGACCTCGGGGCCCGATAAGTTCAAGGCTCACGGGAGTTTGCATCGCACTAACGGCGTCCCCATATCTTTTTTTCTTTCCAAAAGCAAAAATACACCCTTCCGGTAGTAGTATTACGCTTTAACAAGCTTGCTTCCCGGTCGGATAATACAAGGCTCTTGCTTATCTGGTGAATGGTCTAATAGGCAGAATAATCTCTCATTGGGTTTGAGCAAGCGGTTGGTAGCGGGGGAGGCCGGGTTAGGCCGGAGGGCCCATGCGGGTTGATGGGACGGATGGGGGATTTTCTGCCGAGTGTATGCGGTAGTACGCCCGTATATTTAGCTTGAGGGGGGCGTCCTGAAAGTATGGTTTCAATATGATGTTTAAAATATAGCATGGCATTGTTAACATTATAGCTTGATGATCGCTAAGGTGCTTTAGCTAATAAAAACTATTGACATCACATCTTGGATTATAGGGCTGAATGTGTAGCATTATAAGTTAATGCTGATACTGGAAGGTGTTCCACAAATGAGATCATAACGTATCAAGACTTCAAATGAGTCTTGATACATATAGATTCAGATTAGTCAAGAAATATTGTCTCCAGCACCCGTTTTAATGGCAAGAAACATAAAATTTTGAAATGAACAATTTATTAAACAAGTGACGATGTTAATGACGAAAACTGTGACCTTTTTTTTGTGATGAAAAGCCTGACAAAAAAACTGACCAAAATCCTAACGATTTTTCGCGACACACAAAAATGACGAAATTGTTGACGAAAATCGGCCAATTTCTTTGGCGCTTAATTCTTGGCCGAACACTCAAACGATTTTTGGCCGCAAAAAGGTGACGAATTTCTGACGATAAAGCCCGGCGATTTGCATGATGCAAAGGCTGAGGATATCGACGCGAAAACTTCGGCGCTATATCGTCGGACAACCGAACGATTTACGGCGGTTCGTCCGGCGCAATCGTTAGATAAAATTCGTCACCCACATGTGTCTGTTCAGTTCTCGTTTAACAAAGACTACGGACGATTATTACGATGCCCAACATGGATCACTGTTTGGTTCTCTTTTGGACCAAATAACTAAGCTTGTTTGTGCCTTTATGGTTGTTATTCTTAGAAATTGTTTATATGGCATGATGAGAATCCACATACCCTCATCCCGATTTGTAAGCATATGATGTTTGATGTACTTCAAGTTTTTTATTGTTGTTGGAGATGTTGTAACATGGGCCCACTAAAATTACATTTGTGGTGCATCATGTGGCACCCATTTCGTGTGCCTTTTTCCTCATTGGGTATCCACTTAAAAGAAACTTTTGTTATTTCTTATTAGCATGCATGGTCGCCACTTGTCCTTATTATGTCTTGCATGTCAATCTCTTTATGTGGGATCCCTTGAACTTCAATAAATCTGTTTTGTAAGGTAGCATGCCACGATGCTGCTAGACACAGAGGCAAAGGTATGGCTGATAATGGGCTGCGATATCACCATGTTATATTGACAAACCCTAATATTTGCATACCATATTTTCGTGATCCAAGTGCGCCGCATTTGTTTGCTATGGCTTTGCCTGTTTTCGCAAAGTCTTCTGCTCCATCCCTTTTACCTTTCAAAGCTTTCAGATTTTTGAGCAAAAATGGGGTAGCAATATCCGTTTTGTCGCGAGCAAAGGATCAAGTTCCGTAGGCCATTCTGCAACACTATATCCGGATATGGCACAATGGCGAGGCGGTTTGCTTTCTTCACCTCTCTATCTTGCCAAAATTTCGTCCATGGCTTCAAAGCTCTCTTTCAATGTGGCACTTAGTAAGCTTCGGTTGCTTATTTTCTGATCTTTTGCACCATATTACATTTGTTATCAATCATTTGAAATGATCTTTGAGCAAAGGGTGATGTATGGAGTGCTACGCATTCATTTGACAAGCAAGGAGGACATTAACATCATATACCATTAATTTGCGGACCAAAGGCTTCAATCGAGTGCGTAGATATCTCATTTATGATGTTGTCTATATTTTATTCAAGTCTTTGGACTTTGATCGGTAAATATGTGAGACCGACAAGTGGTTTGCATATTTTTGGATTTACAAAAGTTGGTTTTGTTAATTTTGTGATTCTGCGATTAGGTAATGCGTAACTATTTTACATTATAGATTGCCTTGATTCATTTTAAAGCCGTTGATGCTCCATATGCTTAACCATGTCCATTTGTCTTTGACAATGGGCGGCAAGTTTCTTAGTTTATTGTTAAATACCGGTTTGAAATGGATCAATTTATATCGGCTCTAAACTTGGAGCAGGCGAGGGGTGAAGGGTGACAAGCGTGGTGTTCTATAGCTTACGGCGTCCCTTGTCTAATTACCTTTTGAAGCTAATTTTGACATGGTTGGATGCGGTAACGAGAACTCCACCTCCTTGAATTTTTTGTTCAAATAGGATGGTACAAGGTTTTCTTCTTGGATCATGTCAAAGCGTGATTCAATTATTCGGATAAGTATTCTCTACATTTTTTAATGCGGAAAGATTGCGGAACAACGTGATTCAATTTTAGCGCCTTTGCCTATTTTTTATTCTCTAAATGCGGAATAAGTTCATCTTATTATCGCCAAATTTTGGGGCAATCCAAAGCTAAAAGGATGCATGTTACACTAAGACAAAAGACATGTCTTTGAAACCATTTAAATTGGTTTGGAATTTGTTTTTCAATTTCTAATGTCTTTTTGAATGCAATGGAAAATATAGCCTCCTACCATTTGCATTTGAATATAGGGTCTTCAAACTAAAAGCGTTCTGCGATCTTGCACTAGGCTTTTAGTTTGTTACTAAATGTCTTGAGAAAGAGTGAAAGTTTTATTTCTCTCATTGTATGCAACTTCTATGGAAGAGTATTATCATCTTTGAAATATAGCGACACTGTAGTGGTTCTCGATTATATAATGACACATCTTCTATTATAGTAATGTTTGCTACCCGGTAGTGGTTCTCGGGCCTCCCAGGGCTTGACCTACCGGGGGGCGATAAGTTCAAGGCTCACGGGAGTTTTGCATCGCACTAACCAGCGTCCCCATATCTTTTTCTTTCCAAAAGCAAAAATACACCCTTCACGGTAGTAGTATTACGCTTTAACAAGCTCCTTCCCGGTCGGATAATACAAGGCTCTTGCTTATCTGCGGTGAATGGTCTAATAGGCGGAATAATCTCTCATTGGGTTTGAACAAAGCGGTTGGTAGCGAGGGAGGCCGGGTTAGGCGGAGGGCCCATGCGGGTTGATGGGCCCGGATGGGGATTTCTGTAGAGTGTCTGTAGGGCCCGTATATTTCTTGAGGGCGTCACAAGTATGGTTTCAATATGATGTTTAAAATATAGCATGGCATTGTTAACATTATAGCTTGATGATCGCTAAGGTGCTTTAGCTAATAAAAACTATTGACATCACATCTTGGATTATAGAATTTTGAATGTGTAGCATTATAAGTTAATCGCGATCTTGGAAGGTGTTCCACAAATGAGATCATAGCATTATCAAGACTTCAAATGAGTCTTAATACATATAGATTGATTAGTCAAGAAATATTGTCTCCGGCACCCGTTTTAATGGCAAGAAACATAAAATTTTGAAATGAACAATTTATTAAACAAGTGGCGATGTTAATGAAATGACTTAAAAGCTGTGACCTTTTTTTTGTGATGAAAAGCGACAAAAAAGCCCGACCAAAATCCTAACGATTTTCTGCGACACAAGAAATGACGAAATTGTTGGCGAAAATCGACAATTTCTTTGCGGCGCCAATTGGCCCGAACACTCAAACGATTTTTTGGCCTTAAAAGGCGGCGAATTTGGCGGCGATAAGCCCGGCGCGATTTGCATGATGCAAAGGCTGAGGATATCTTGTGAAAACTCGGCTATATCGTCGGACAACGAACGATTTACGGCGGTTCGTCTAACGCTGTCGTTAGATAAAATTCGTCACCCACAGGTGTCTGTTCAGTTCTCTGTTTAACAAAGACTACCTGACGATTATTCTGATGCCCAACATCCATTCTCTTGTAGTGTTTAGACCGGCAATGAGCTTGGATAACATGTTAGATCAGTCTTATGGCCTTATAGATCCTATAAGATCACAAGCCTTATAAGGAACCTAACCATGTATGTTTAGGTAGATAGATTAGATATTATTCAGTATTTCAGTTCTTTGATAATGATGTTCTATTATTCTATGCACACTCCTGTGTATTGGGAGGGGGGGTAGAGACCCTGAAAGCTTCAAGATAGCCTCATTAATTCCCAACTGTGCATAAGAGCCCACCTGGTTGTCAGTGGCGGGGCTAGACCGGTGGAATAAGGAGGACTTGTCCCATTACAGACTGATCCCTCTGGTGTGTAAAGCCTACCAGGGATCTTAGCGGGCTAGGCTTAATGGCTTGCCACTGCATGTGGGCAAGGCATGAGCTCGACACCTCCTCGGTGATGCGTCGCCTTCAATGAGGTTCAAGTCGAAGACGGGCCCTCTAGCCGCCTGTGATGGGCATGCATGCCTCTGGAAGGGGTGATCCCCTTCCTGCCTCATTGGGGCTGGGGAGATGAAACCCAGTAGTAGCCCCCTTGGCTACGCACCCGGTAGGCTACGGTCCAGTCCCAAGTCTCTTCAACCTATTCTGCAAAGTGTGCACAGGAGGGGCGGATGGAGAGGACTTCCCAACAGCCATGTTCTTATGCCAGCCCAATCCACTCTCATGAATTCTATCTGCAATGACTTTTGGGGACCCAAGCCGTCAATCCATACCCCTGGAGCCTGAGCCTTGGGTAGGATCCCCCATTTGATGATGATGTTGTTGATGTGCTTATACATGTATGCTATGGTATAACCACCCTTCGAGGTGGCTCTGTTTGCATTTGATGTCATGTGCTTACGTTTATTCGCTTCATGACTAGGGCGAGTCCAGGGAAGGCGGGACAAATGACACATCCATTCTTCCTCATCGATCCCTTGCTAAAAGTTGGTGTTAAATGGGCGACCTCTGTCGGAAAATTAGGCCGGGGGATGAATTCCGCCTTCTAAATAAGATGGAAGCATCGTAGACGAAGTAGGGGACATCACACAAAGTCTTTAGTATTAGGGGTAAGAATATCAGGCTTAACTGTCAGAACAGGAGCCTCACGTTTAGCAGACATTTTATATTCCTTTAGATCTTTTGTATCTTTTGATTCTTCTCCAACTTTCATTGCAGGATCTACATTCTCAGAATCTATGTACTCTTGCATGTCCATAAACCTCATTACTAATAAGGCAAATCAGACACCTGTTGTATCAAAATCGGCATGCAGGTCCAGTGGAGCATTTGTAATATCCTCCAAAACAGATCCAAGAGGTTCAGCAACATTCAGGGCAAATGATGGCGCATCCAGTCCTAAAAACCCCAGACCAAAACGCAGGGTAGAACAGACACAACATTTAAGCTAAACACTAAGCTAAAGAAAAAAGCTTAAGATTAAGAGCCATCCCACACCTCCGACTATATAAAACCAATCTGCAAATAAAGAAAAGACAGCATTAGCACGAAATATAAAGGATATGCCAAGTAATACTAAGGTCTTGCCCAAAATATAAAGAAAACTCGGCAGAAAGAACACAAAGGCCACTGAATCATCGCTCCAGACGCCAAAATCCCTGCGCCAAAGACAAAATGCCAAAACATAGAAAACATAGGGGTTAAGTTCGTCAATCTTGCAAATAATGTCGAGATTGCAGTAAAACAAGTTGCAGCGCCTCATCTTAGGCTTAAAGGCTGTTGCGCCTTCAACTCACCACTGTTATTGCAAAAACACACAAGAAAACAAGATTAGCTTGCCGATTCTTCACAAATAACTTGGCATTACGGTAAAAAAACAATGGGCGCCTCACCTTAAGCACAAAAAATGCCATAGTGCCTTCCGCGGACGCCATAGTTATCTTTGGAACTTGACCATGATGCAAAGGGAGGAAGGAAAATGCGAACTCATGCAAACAAGAAGATTTTCGTCAGGGTAGATGCTACATCTGTAGAAATTGTTAGGTAGATGCTAAATGCGTGCAGAAATTGCCACTGGCATTCACCTTATGTATCTGAGGAATGGCAATCTACTTGCCATCCACAGGATGGAAATAGTTCGTAGCGTTGCCCTGTTGACATCGGGGATGGCAATAGATTACCATTGCTGCAACGTGAAGAAACGAGGGGAGGTGCATTCCAGCCCACCAGAATGCGAGGGTAAAAGCTCGGAATGTAGGGTAAAGATCTAGAATGCAGAATCGCGGTAAAGATCCAGAATGCCGGGTAGAAGAATCGCGAGATCATTGTATTTTTTTCTTGGTAACATTCTTGTAAAAGAATCGCGCCACGTGGCAAGGCGCTATTGGCGGATAAGAGTGGAATGCACCTACCTATTTTTTACGAGAATTGCGGGGTCAAGTGTTGCATCCGCACTAACCCGCGTCCTCAACACTTTCCCCCACGGAATTTAAACCGGTCCCCACGATCTTTATGGTATTCAAGGAAGCCTACCTGGAAACTTTTTGAGCAAATGGAAAAGTTAGGGGCCTTCCGATGATGTACGTAATGGCGTGGGGCTATTCGTGTTAACCAAACAACCTTAAACTTTGCTTCTCATCACTTCTACTCTGCGTTCCTCACCCTTCCGGCTCGCCATGCCTTCCCTTCTTTTATTCCTCCCTCTTTTCATCTTCTTACTTCTTCCTCTTTCTTCAGCTGCTATTTGTGCTTCTCAGTAGTGCAATCACTTTCGCATTTGTTATCCCTTCAATTTAGATTCAAATAAAAGCTGCGAAGGACTCTCCAGTTATCGTTTGCAATGCCAAAATGGAGCTCTGCTCATCAATGACCATAACGTGACTGACATTCCAAAAAACAAATCAGTGTGAAGGAGGGCGATTGTCCCAAGTTCGAAGACAACTGGAAGGATTTTCTAGCACAGGTTCCAGATGCTAATGCCTCCAAGGTTACTTGTGATAAAATACTAATAATCCAATGGACCCTAGATTTAGGAAATATTTAAAATCTGATTTATAGACTAAGTCTGACAATCATGCTGTGCTTTCAGATCCAATTTGCAAAGGCACAAAAAAATCCAAGACGGCTGTCATAGTGGATAAGTGCTTTACTTTGTAAAGATAACTTAATGTGGATATGGATGCTGTAATAATGAATGGTTGTGTTGTGCCTGCGCAGGGCCTTGTGTGGGAGGATCAATTGCTGTTATACTAGTATGTGTGTGGTTTTACAGAACGCGAGCAAAATCCGCAGCTGAAACAAAGGGATGGGGACTGCCACTGGCATCTCAGATAAGCGACCAAGGGAACCACACGCCTGGATTTTCATACAAGGACTTGGAAAAGGCGACAGCATCCTTCGCGGAGAGCAGGCTGCTTGGAATAGGGGGTTTTGGAATGGTCTACGAAGGAAGGCTAAAAGATGGCCAGATTGTGGCGGTTAAAAGACTAAACAGGTTCCACACCCAATGCATTCAACAGTTTAGGGCAGAAATTCAGATGTTATCCCGAGCTGTTCACCCCAATCTCGTTCTGCTCCTTGGTTACTGCGAATACAGAGGTGAGTTTCTTTTGATATATGAATTTATCGCAAATGGAACCCTAGAAGAACATCTGCACGGGGATTACAAGGATAAGTTGGACTGGTTTACCAGAATAAAAGTGGCGTATGAAATTGCACAGGCTTTGGAATATTTGCATTTCAAAGTGAAACCCCCAATTTTCCACAGGGATGTTAAATCTGCCAACATTCTTCTGGATTCTAATTTTCATGCTAAGCTGGCCGATTTTGGACTATCAAGAGATGTTGCGCTTGGACAAACCCACATTTCTACGGCCCGCAAGTACACCTGGTTATCTCGACCCAGCATATCACCAGTATTATCAGCTGACTGACAAAAGCGATGTTTATAGTTTTGGAGTTGTTTTGATGGAACTGATCAGTGGCAAAGTGGCGGTGGATTTATCGAGAGATAAAAAGGGATATAAATCTGGCGGCTATGGCGGTGGAGAGGTTGTTAAAAAGGAGGTTTTGAGGAAATAATAGACCCGGATTTGAGGGTGTCGGAGAGTGAAAGGGTGGAGGAGATGGTGAAAGTGGTGGGGGAATTAGGAATGAGGTGCCTTGCTCCTGAACGAGAAGATCGGCCCAACATGCAGCAAGTCGCACAAGAGCTCCAAGCTTTGATAGAAAATGGATATGGAGCTGAGTGTGTAAAGGAGCTTTACTCGCCCGACTCTGTACACTACTTTTGGCCCAGCGGCAGCAGCAATGCTTCTTCCGCGCCATTCAGCCACGAATGATGGAAAAAAGACAAAACAAAAAAAAAAGAAATATCCTCACCTTCAATGTTTGAATTGGTAAGACTTAGCACTTATAAAGCATGAACGCAAACTTGAAGGCAAAAGTTTGGGACATGGACTTTAGGCCTATGAGTGTTCTCACAAGTTGTAAGTGTAATGACAGAGTTAATGTACATAGATAGGTTCACACCAACATTTAACTTTTAGCACCTTCTCCGTTATGATTAAATTATCTTGCACCAATTGATAGTTATATTCAAAATTCAACATAAACAGATTTGGTAAAGATTGCATTCACATATACAAAACAGATAGTGGCTAAAATAACAAATTCAATCAAAAAGAAATTCACACCAATAATTATTCTAGCAGTTATCATAACGAACTAATGAAAACGGTAAGTTTCTAGGGATTAAATTGAATTGAATGGATTTTTATTGAGATCAATACGCATATGGGATCCAATCAATGAAAAGTACCAAAAATGCCTTTGGTTCACATGTATTATAAATTTACAAGTGTCTTTTATGGAAATGACCTTTAATGTTTTTTAGCACACCAGCCCTACCAAGCCTACAACACTTCCTGCATTTCTAGCCTATCCACATCGCATGTCCACATCAGTATTTCTGACATGGAGATGACGTGTTGTATTTCAAACCGTTAGATACTAATCCTAGTGTTTATAAAATTCCACGTATTTCAAGAAACGGATTCAGAGATACGACAAATCAGATGGATTTCCTCAGCTTCGCATCGATTCTTTCTTCTAAGGTGTCTCTCGCTCAGTCAGGTCTTTTTTTTCTTTCTTTTGTTCCCTCTTCGTTTGTGGGCGGCATTCGAGATCGAAATCGAAGATAATTGATCATGGTCGGGGCATCTCCTTTCTTCCGCCTTTGCTTGGTTGCACCGATTCCTTCATCTTCTTAAATGAGAGCTAGCTTATTGGGGACTCCATTATAAAGGATGCCGTATCGAATGTCTTAGCCAATCGATTCACCGAAGGTTTGGGTGCATATACTTAAGTGAAGGTGTCCGACAGCCATAGCCGTGCTTCATCGACCCTTCTACTCTTCCCTTGCTGTTCTGAACTTCGCTATCCCAACTTCGATGGTATGGTTTGTCTCGCTCTAATGTACCATGGAGGATGATGGTCATTTTAATGTGAATGTGTATGAAAATGAACAAATGATTGATCCTTATGAAAATAAAAAGCTTTACAAGGTTTTTGAAAAACTACAAGGAGATTCTAAGCAATGTGATGTCGATGTTGAAGGTGCGGTGAGAAGGCTCGAGTGGGACGGTGAAGGCAAACATGGGGCGATTACCACGAGGAAACATGGGACACCAAGTTCTTGAACTCAGGGAAGGTATATCAGTTGTGATCCATATTTTTATTGTTTTACAGGTCCTTGTATCTTTTCTAAACAGGCACATCCTGTTTCTGTCCAGCTTTGCGTTTGGGACTTGGTTATGATCCTGGCCATACTGAATATAGTGGCAATATCAAGGAATTTGACAATTTTGATGATGATTACGCTTTCGTACTACTTGCCATGTATGCGGTGATGGTATTGAGAGTTCAAAGTTGGAAGAAGCATATGCCAATCGTATTCTCTACAATTAAATTTAGAACATCGGCTTTTTATATCGGTCGTTGAGCTAACAAGCTGGCGGCAAGATATTATATGTTTGCAAGCTTCAAGACCAAACTTCATCTTTTACTACATTCTCTCTCGAATCAAAGGCTTGTGAATACATTAAGGACAAGTTTGAGGTCAATTGCATTTTCCATATTCCTTGGCTCATTATCACGAAAGTGTTGCTCCCTATGATTTTGTTCTCGGCTTGAAAAATCCTGTCATGAAATACTTTGGAGATTATGTATTCTCATGGGTATATTTGAGAAATGTCGGGGAAGAAATGGTTGTATGCCGATGAAAAGATTATCGATTTTCAGCTAGGTAAACATGTTGGACTCGCTTTATACGCATGCCATGATGGACTTCATCCATTTTGGATGCGAGGATGATGGGTCTTTAGTCTTGAAGCTTTGGGGACCGTTGTTTTCCACTTTTAGATCTGGGACTCTAATGACCAACTAGGGCGTCTAGCGAGGTTCTTTGGTAAAATGTCTTTAGACAAGGATCTTTCGGTGGTGATGATATCATACAACAAAATATAACATTGGATAGTTGTCTTCACGGAAACTTTTACGATGCAACTTTGCGGCATCGAATCCGGCTTGTATTGGGCTCATCTCAATACTTTCTGAGATGGTGCGATTTAGGAAGAGTTTATTGTAACCTTTCGTCGGTAGTGAGATCCCAATTGAGCCACTTTTGTTCAACGGCCGAACCAAGTGGTTTGGCCGAAGTTGAAAGGTTTTTGGCTGCATATTGCTTGGTCACGCCATGGCAAGGAGCCTTGTTAGCCATTTTGCATGTTAGATCTAATCTTCCACAAACCTAGCAAAAGCAAATGGCCATGCCTCGGGCTTTTTTTCCTTTAATGGCCATATCTGTGTCCATTTCTTTTAAGTAAATGGCATCAAGCATCTTTGGAATCATTTGCATATTTGATTCTGATTATGGGCATGTGCTCAAATGTTGAATTTGTAAGTCATTGAACTTCTATTTATATGTATTGATGTGGCTATGATATTCTCTCATTTACTATAGTGCAATGTGTTCTTTCATTTTGGGTTTCTCCGCCATGGTGAAGTCTGAACCCAGCAGGATCTGCTTCTAATCTGGGTTTGGGCAAAAGCGAATCTTTTTCTAGCAGTCTTGGTTCATTTTTTTCGTCTTGCAGGTAGAATTCATCCTTCAGATGGCGGCCAACTTCAACTTATTTTGCATCGATCAAGTTGCAATATTCTGCCTAAATTCTAAAGTTCTGGTATTGGAGGCCTGATCTTGGAGGCCTGATGAAATTTGCCTCTTACCTCCCTATGATTTTTACTTGTCTTTTCTTCTTGTTGAGTCTAGCTTGGAACCCTTTGTGAGAATTATGTAATAGGAGTAGCAACATATGCAACAAAATGCTTAAGGAGCAGCATCTCGGAGGTACCTTTTTCTGCCACTGAATTTTGTATACCGCTATATTATTCTTTTCTTCAATCTATTATACCACGATATCATTTCTTTTTGCAAATCGTTAAGTGTTTATTTATTGCCTTTCTTCATTCTCAAAATGTGGATGCCAGAAGGCAAAATTCTTATCCTTCCTAGCTTCTTGTGTGTTTACCCCTGCAGTTTCTAAGATATTTGTTTATGGCATAGCTGGTCTCCAATCCCTTAGGCCCTCTTAGTAGATAAACATTAATACACTTAGTAATTTTTGTGTAAGATATTCTCTTCCTCCTGCTATAGCTCTGTTGATGCTATGTTCCTTTACATGTCTATATATGTTATATATTAATACATTTTGTTTTGTATGTATGTCAGTACATGTCTCAATAACATCTAATTTGTATTATTTTTTTCTCTCTCTAACAGGTTGTTCAAGAATAAAGAAAGAGAGAAATTCTGTCCAAACAATAACTTGTTGACTTTGGCAGGAGCAGGACTGCTCTAGTTTGGTTAGGCAGGATTCAATAGAGGGGATTTATATGCTGCCAACATCGATGCATCTTTGCAGTTCTAAACACAAATGTCTGGGCAACCAAAAGCCTGCTTACATGGACTATTATGGATGTGCTTTTCTTCAAAAAGCCCTCTGTAATTGAAGCATTGCAGGGGATGTTCACAGGAGTTGTAGCAATCACTTCATATGCAAGTATACTCTGGTTAATGAAGCAGCGGCCTAAAGACCAAAGATTATTGTACCAAATGGTACCATCAATATATGATTTATGGCGATATAATCATAACATAAAATACGAACTTAACATGGCGATATAACCATAAATTGTAGTTTTAGCATGTATATTGGAATATTAACGTTCACAACTCCTTAAAAAGAAATGCACTTTGTTCATAGACAAAGTTGCATCCTTGATCTTGTTCTTTCAAACTCATCTTCTCTATTACTGTTATGCCAAACATCTTCATCCGCACATTAATTCTTTGAATTGCTCAATTAGAGCTGACAGAGTATGATGATACAACATTTATTAAGCCATCATGTCTCAAATTAGATCTATAATGCCACCATAGACAATCATAGAATATTGTGCTATGAGTGTTGCAGCTTCAAGTAAACAATATAAAATTAAGTTGACTTATGCTTCCAAATTCGTGGCTATATTAGACCCTCTGCAAACATTTAATTGATTATATGCACACAATCCTATTCATCTTTCACCAGTTCATGTGGATACAGTATAAAACTTATCTCAAAGAATAGAATAGAATAGAATAGTTTTTTTAACTCTTTCGGTGCAAGGTTCAAGATCAAAATTTTCATTAAAAAATTCTTCTATATCTTAAGCAATTCACCAAGCTTCATGAATGCTTAGGTCAAGCCTTTTCTATCATTAATATGTGAGGATTTGATTTTCGGAACATAATACTTTACTAATGTATTCGCTATAGAGTTAGAGAAGCCTACGATAGTGTTGATTGGGGCTTCTTGGAGAAGTGTCTTCTTGCACTTGGGTTTGGGGAGTCATTCACAAGGAATGTCATGAAGCTCCATACATCAGCCAGATCTACTGTCCTTTTCCAGGGCGAGCCATCGGATATTTTTGTAGTGGGTAGAGGAATTCGACAGGGTTGTCCCTTAGCACCCTTGCTTTTCACAATTGTGGCAGAAGTCTTGTCCCAGCTCTTCTCCGTGGCTACCCAAGATGGCGTTATTCAAGGCCTCCCAATGGACGATGGTTCTCAAGAGGTATGTAACCAATATGCGATGACACTTTTTGTTCCTAATTCTTGAGGCGAGAATCTTCGTAATGCTAAGCTATTATTAGACACATTCTCCTTAGCATCAGGAGTTCTTGTAGGGTGGCAAAAATATGCAGCTTTGTGGGCGTTGGACAGTCCCATCCCTCCTGTGTATTTTGGACTATCCTTGGAAGATTCTTACGCATGGCAATACCACAAAGTTGCTTGGTATCGGTTGGAATTCATGTCTACGCTTCAGATGCTTGGGATGAAATCATTAGTGGGTTGCAAAAGCACTTGTTTTGGTGGAATCTGATAAATGTCCATGCGGTAGAATCTTGTGGCTAAATGTGTTCTTAGTAATACTCATGTCTACATGGCGTGCGCTTTACTAGCTCGATGTAAGATGGAGGAGATTGTGCGTATCGTCGAAATTTTATTTGGGGTGGAAATGAGTTAGGAGGCGGTGGTCAAGGTAGCTTGGCGAAATGCATTAGACCTAAAATTTGGTGGTCTTGGTATGTTGGATTTTCACCTCCAAAGCAAGGTGATGATATCAAAGTTCATTTGGAGGATTTTCATTGGTAAGGATGATTCTCACGGCACGAGGTTGTTGGTGCGGTCGATTGAGCATTGTCTCCCATTTCATAAGGCCTCCATTAAGCCCCTCCTTCCTTGGGCTTTTGCTTTATCATATGCATCCAGGTATCTAATGCTTCTCCCTTTCTAAAGGGGTTGCTGCGACTTGGGACTTTGTCGGTCTCTTTCCATATTAATCGAGGCATGTCTTCGGGTTGTCCCACTCCATCTTTGGTGGATTCCTTTGCGGGACCTCAGGAGAATGTGCCTCTAAGTGTGGTTGTTCATCCAAAGACACACCGGCGATGGGTAGCGGCTAGTATCAATACTATTGCGACTTGGTATGGTCGATCATCTCATGTCATGGGAAGCATTTAGAACAAAGTTCTTGTTATACAGATGGGACAGTAATGCGGAATCATATTCTTGCATTGTTGCCACAGGATTACGGTCCTGATTGAGGTAGTCATATGGGGTTGCCATCGGGATATCCGGCCGAGCGGTTTGTGTCATACGTGTATAAATTGCTTGTGCATTACGAAATCCTGCCTCCATCTAATAGATGGCATCTTGGTCCCTCGACCACAATGGAAAGTGTTTGGATATGGGTATGGGATAAAACTTCACCCCAAAGTAGTAGTTTTGTGGTGGCAAGTGATCCATAGATGCCTCGAGTCAACAGGTTAGTCCATAAAATGGATAATGGATTTGAGCTCTGCCCTTTATGCCAGCAAAGGGTTGAGAGTATTGAGCATTATTTTTCTTGTGTGAGAGGCTTGGCGGGCATGGTCTTGGTTGTTGACCCTTTTTGGCACGTCTCGATCTAGCCAGCAAATTTTGCTTGCTATCTATCGATGCTTGGCCCAAACAAGCGAGCTTGAGCTTTTCATCTCGCATGTGGCTGGCTTTTATGGTCAATGGAAGAAGGAGGTTGTTGTTTATCTTTAAGGGCATAGATCTGCGGATGAGGTTGTTCTTGATTGAGCAAGATAAAATTGTTATGGCTTACAATTGTTCTTCTCTTGATCAAGAGAAGAAATGCGATCGGCATACTTACCTTGATTCATTCTTTTGCATAGGCGGTGGTTGTGCTTTCGGTTGGATCGGTTTGTCCCTTTGGGGTTATAATCTGTCTTTGCATTTATGTTAACTCTGGTTTCTAGTTGGTGAATAAAGCTTGGCGTCCTTCAAAAAAAAAAAAAAAAAAGAACGAGTAATAATAATTGATAGCCAATATGAAATGATGTAGTGAGATTCTTGTGTTGACCATTCAACATATAAGAACAAGAGAAATCATTTATGCACCTATGGGTAAACATTAAACCTACTCTATGAAATCGACCATGCAAAGCTGCTTTTAGTCCATGCTCTGTCTAACTCTTTAACACATATGTTTTATCAAAATTGTATTGAAGCATATTAATTATCGTTATATTCCTTCCCTCACATGTGTCATCTTGCCAATAATGATATTACTTGATTAATTAAAACTATCCTACCTTGCTAAAAAAGCCTTGTGCTTTTTGCTAGTTTTTTTTTTTTTTTTTTTTTTTTTGTGATGTTTGAAGTGGAATGTATCCTTCCGTGCATTATAGCGAAGGAAATATAGGCTCGGAATTGGACATGGATTCGAGGAAAATCATAAACCAAATACCGGCGTGGTATTTTTTGCATGTCCCTATTTTTTTGATCACGAGAATCCGGCGAGGGGCTATTCGACCCACCAATTCAACCTCTAAATTCTAAGAACCCAATGGCGTCTGTTTTGATTGAAGCTGCGGGTCGAATCTGTTTTGATTGAAGCTGCGGGGTTGAATAATGAATCCGGCAAGGGTATTGACCAGCCAATTCAACCTCTGAATTCTAAGAACCCAATCGCTGATTGAAGCTGCAGGTCGAATAAACCTTTACGTGAGCAAGCAAGGCGAATCGCATGCTCCAAAATCTGGAAGCGAATACTTCTTGCATAATGCATGCTATCATTTGGGCCAAATACCCCCCAAAATCAAGTTGTAACTCCATCGCCGCGACTCGGTTTCCCCGGCAGCGGTGGGCAAGCTCAATGAGAGGTTTTTTTTTTTTTTTTTTTTTTTTCTCAATCTTCCATTCGATTCTCATTTGCCGATTCTTCTTAAATCCAATACAATTTTAACGAGTCAGTACGTTCTTCAATGTTACGTTACGGACATGATTGATCGGACCTTGTTTATGATCCAGGGCCTCTTTAGAAATAACAACGATTGGCAAACATGCATGCTATATTTTTGCCATCAAAAGCATCTTCCTTCTCTTTTATATCACGGGATCTCTGGGGATGTGATATATGATATTGTCCATTTGAACTGTTAGCTATGCAAAAATTTTCGAAAAGCAAAATCAAACATTACATTGTATTAGTCACTTCAATAGAAATGGAACATAACAAATTGGCTTTCTGATAAGCTCTTCTTTCTTCAACCTCTCTTCTATATCGACTTGAAGAAAGAGGCATGTTCTTAAGCGATTATCATGTATCGCCTAATGCACATTGAACAATAAAAGCGTGTTGCTCTTGTAGGAAAAGCCCTTTTCAAACCCATCGATCTTGGCATAACAATTTGGTCGGGTTAATTGGCTTGTCAATTTAGAAACTTTGTTGGATATAATCGGGTTTGCATACATACACAAGGGGCCCAAAATGAACTACTACATTTAACCGGCATTAGATCACATAAAAAAACCATAGTACCGCGTAGTTTTTATGCATGAATTTCTTTGATAGAAAAACCACATGCCATAGTGGTTTGTCAAAACTATAGTGGTTTGTGACATGGTTATCAATGCTAGTTATTAATGCCATAGTGGTATATTAAAACTAGTTGTGGTTTATGAAATACTTTTATTGCATACATAGTGGTTCGTTAATACAGTAGTTGCCACAATAAAACTATCATAAATTTTGACATGGTTTGAAGGCTAGCTTTATTATGCCCAAAATTCATCAATGTACATTACATGGCTTTGGTCGGCACGTTGAGATGTCTTAGTAGAATGAACAACAAAAAATACTTATCTAATATCACTTCAGGTCCCTTGCTTTGTATACTAAACCAATTTTGATTGCACATTCAAAGTTATTTTTAAACCCACAACTACTTTTAGATATACCCATATAAGAGGATGAATATATAGTGTCAAAGTATATGTCAAGGCATAAGAGGAATGCTAACTTGACAAAATATTACTATCTTGTATGAAGAATTGTATTAAGGGTTGAGGAAGAAGGAGTATAGGAAATGTGTGATACGATGACATACACCTGTTGAGTGGTCGGGGACTGAATATGATATTTGGAGGGATAACATAATTGTAAGATGCTCTCTCCGCCTACATGTTCTTCAACATGGCAAGCATCTCGGAGGGACTAGTTTCTCCAGTATAGTAGAACCTCTCTCCTCTTCAATTGTGTGTAATTGTAAGCGCGACTTTTGCAATGTGAGGGCTACCCTCCTGCAAAAGAAAGGGATGGTGTGCAGAGGAGGCGCAACAATCATTCCAGACCAATGGCCTTCCAATCCTTGAATTGTCTATGTCTAGATAACTTAAGTAGCATTAACATTATCTTTATTTTGTATTTTTTTTTCCCTTCCCTTGTTGTTTGGGTCCTAATGGACGTATAAAACCCTATCTATCTATTTAATACCATACCAAGTTTATTTCTTTTATTGCATTCTTGTGCTAAAGTTAAAGAATACCATGTTAGCGACCAACTAGCATATATAGCACAATGACAAAGGGGCCATTTTTTATATATTTATATGCCTTTTCACATGGTTTTTCTATGATTTTGTCGTAGTATTCATTGAGATGTATTAAATAGTATTTCTAAGCGTGCACCCTTTATGGGCTATTAGAATAGAATAGAATAGATTTCCATTGGCTGAAACAATCCCCGGTTTGCTATCTTTCCACGACCCATGTGGTTCCATGAAACTTTGTCCATATATATGCATCAAAATCCATACATTTTTCCCTCTAGATTCTTCTTTCTTTGGAGTGAATACTCGACATTCATGATCCACTCAGATATTCTTGCGACTAAAAGGATATCACAAAGTGGATTTTCACTACATTCATTGTTTTGAAAGGTATTTGGAGTAATTCTAGGTTCGAGTGTATTTCTCCTCTAGTTAGGATAAAGGGTTTTTCGTTTTGTTACTTTTTTGTAATCTAAAGGTTAAAGGCGTCTTTGGTTCTACACAGTGCTTCAAAGCGGACTTAGCTTCTTACATTTTTACATTTTGCATCAATTTTAAAGAAATTCAAAAGTCACCCCCTATGTAGATATATATAAAATGAGGCGGGTGGGGCGGCGTAATTTTAACGTTCACGGGGAATAGAATAGAATGTACAAATGAACAATAGCAATATACTAGTGTGATCAAGAAAAAGGTTATCGTATTATATACTCTCGTTGTTGCATGTTTCCAATGTACTTGGGACAATAAATGAAATGCTCCAAAATGCCATGGTCAACTAACTTCATGTTCATTTTAAAGGAATTACCTAGATGAAACCCTAAAAATTCAACCAAATTACACCTTAGACTGTTAACATCAGCAATGGTCTTGATAACCACAAGCATGTTGCAGTTCATGAAGCCCTATGTTGGTACCCTTTGTGTTCGCCTCTTCATGGAAGATTTTGCAGCATAAAGAAGGTCGATGGGTTAACATCCAATATCTTGGGACAATAAATGAAATGCTCCAAAATGCCTTGGTTACTAAATTCATGTGGATTTTAAAGGAAATACCTAGATGAAACCCCAAAATTCAATGAAATTACAAGAATACCCCCTAGACTATTGACATGTGACAATGGCCTTGATAGCCACAAACATGTTGCCGTTCATGAAGGCACGTGTTAGTACCCTTGGTGTTATTCGTCCATGGAAGATTTACCAAAGCAAAGCGGTCGCACATGTAGAAATCGTGGGTTCTTTTCTAGAGCAACTCAACTTTTACCTCAGAACCTTATTTAGATGCTAATGTGATTATATGCTCGTTACTCATTCGTACTTTAATTACAATTTTGCTTTTGCAACTAGATCGTGGGACTATTTGAAGTTATGCCCCTTTCTGTCTTTGAGAAAGAAAGGACATGGCCATAGGTGTTTTCAATACAAGTGAATCGACGATTGAATGATTGATTCTTTAAAGTTTTTGAAAATGCCAAAGCAAATAATTGGTTGGCCTCTGCAAAAATTTGGCAAAATCCACGAAGAGTCTAGTTATCATACCATCGAGATGAAAGAAATTACATCTCGTGACATCAACAATATCTTGGCGAACAGCGAGGCGCTTGATATCGGTCCTTCTCATCCTGTAGAATTGATGCCACAAATTTAAAGCTCTTATTGAACTCCATAATTTCTCATCTTTAGCAAAGGAAAAGCGCATATCTCTTTCCTTCGAAAAATTTTGTTAGACATTGCACTTGTTCACCAAATTTTTTTGCATTCAATTGTATTTTATAACTTATGCTTCGAAATTTCTCTGCAAGCCTGCTCAAAGAATGCAAACATTCGTAGTCTTCCAAGGGCATTTTAGTAATTTGGTTAGTGTATAGGCATATAGGGAACTCTATCAATACAACACTGATGAATCCATTGCCGCATTAAGGTAAATTCCTTAATTGCATGTCGAAAATATGTTTTCTTATGATATTTGGATTTATTAATTTAAAAACATATGCGGGAAGAAATCCATGCCGATAGCATTAAGCCCTAAATTCTTCAAACCCTAACTTTCCTCTGCGGCATAGCCATGGCGGCGGAGGATCTTCAAGGGCGACAACTTAGCACTTACGGCGACGACGGATTTCAGTAATGCTAGTGATATGGTAGATCTGTTAAGAACATCTCTCATTTTTTCTTCTGTTTTAAGCATTCCTTGGTTTATTCTTGTGTTGTTTGTACAAGACTAAATTAATGCAGCTTTTCATTCTTTTTCTTCTACGGATTGGCTCTTGCAGGAGAGCCGGCTACAACATCTTGACATTCGTTTTGCTTTTCTTGATGCTGCAATGGCCTTTGTTGTTCGTTTTCCTCCTTTAGATACTAAATTCGTCTATCTTCGGCGTCCTGTGACAAGGTGCATCCAAATATTTTCACCTTTTTAATGCAAATCCTTGATAATTTCTAGCCTGCAATGCAATAAGGGCTGCGTGCTCACCTACTTTGTATCCGAACTACAATAAGGTAGATTTCATTGTTTTCTTCGAGTTGCATATAACGTGTTTTTACCTATCACTTGATATGATTTCTCTGAAAGTTGGATTAATATCTCAAATTTGAAATTGATAAAATGCAAAAGTATATTTGCTATCTGCAGATTTACGCATGTTGGTGAACTGCAACTTCGTGTCACAAGCATGGAGTTCTAATTTGCAAGCTTCCTGTTGCACTAGGACATAAGTGCTGGGTAAAGAAATATTAGGTTTTCACTGCATAAGTGAGCATTACCATGTTCGATTTTTTGTCCAATTAGTCCTTGTCTTGCATCTATGCTTTTAAGTGACATTTTAACAGCTACCATACAACATTTTGAATTCGAGATCAAGGTATTTTTGAAGAATATAGGAATATATTAAACCACTAGAATGTGATCAAGTACAATGATAAGTGTGGTGCTAAGAAATGAAGTGCCCATCATGATTCACAATCTGTAGGAATGTCGACCAAATTTCCCGCTTAACTGTGCCAGACAAGCTTGAGACTTGGTAAGCCTACCACAACTTATGCCTCAAGATCGGAACCAACAGAAAGGGCTAAGCAACGCATTCTCGGAAGATAACCGGCTCTCCGTCTTTTCCAAATCAACCACGCGAAGCCAAGCTCTCGCATAAATGGAACGCCTCTTTGCTTGGCCCTTGACCAAGCGCTAGGAAAGACTCCCATGAGAAGCTTACGATTTGACAGTGAAGACCCAAAGAGGGCTCTCACCCGGGGACCAAGCCGCCCCTACCTCGTGCATAGGGCTAAGGCGGTGCTCAATGGTCTCTCGGCCTCCCACATAGAGGGCATGTTTTACGCTACGAGGCTTGAACCTGTTTTCGGACATTCACCACGAGGCTACGTTTTGCAAGATGCGCCATAAAAGGGTCAAGGTATTCTCCATGTATTCTGCTTTTTGTAGTTGATTCCAGTTATTTCATTGGATTTTCAGCAGTTAAGGGGTTCCTTCCAAAAGTTTTTTTTTGTCCCCGTAAATTAAATTATTCTCGGTGAATGTCAGCTATGGCACCTTAAAAATTCTCAGGAAATCCCTCAGACAGAACTAGATCCTTCCTGTTGGGCGCTTTCGTTTCTTCTTATTGGCAGTCTATTCTTCCTATTAGGTAGAGTATTGCTGTTGCAGAGTATTCCTGTTGCAGAGCGTTGGCCCTGTTTCCTTGTACAATTTCAGAAGAACGAGTTGGCAAGTGTCACCACATGGATCAGAATTTAAAGACCTATTATCGAGGTGAGGTACTTCAATGTTTTTCAATGTTTCTGAATGTGATGATATCATATGCATATGTGTTATAATTTTTGTTCTGATGATTGCAAATGCAGATCCAACAGGCAGATTGTCTTTCTATGCTATGAAGGTGAAATTTCAGTTGCTGTGTCAGGAAGAAACGTCTAAAATTGGCAAATTCTTGTTTTATTGCTTATCTCTGCTATCTAGAATTTTGATGTTGAAACCATGTGGTTAAAAAAAGAAAATGGAACACATGACAGTAGAATCTTGTGCTCTTAAGGTTCTTCAACAATAATGTATCTTTTTAGAAAGTTCAAAGTTCTTATTATTGGGTGGAATACCAGGGTTCAAATCCCTGTTTGGTATATAAGCGTCACAATATTTCATAGACCAGCAATATCGTTCTAACAAACCACCAATACATTATGCTTTATACAAATTCTCTTTCTTTTCATCTCAAAATAGCAAATGAGATGTTGAATAAACATTTTTTAATTTCTTGTGTAAACCACTCTTAAATTCCAAATAAAAATATGGAGAAATTTGATGAGAAGCTATAACTAGTTATTGGAAATTAATAACAATTACTGGCACATTTAAGCATTATAAATGGCAATGGTTTTCAACTTAAATATGCCGTATTACGTTTAGTAAACTAATATTGATTGCATTGTCTAAAACATCAACCCTTTGTGGATAATACCAATTAGGTCGCCTTCATTATCTTTATGGAAAACCATCATAGGTTAGCCCATATATTTTTAAATAAAAAGTTGAACCATCTTATTGTATCGAACAACAATGGTTCAAATAAAAGGATGTAGCCAACTTCATTGGAAAACCATCATAGGTTAGCCCATATATTTTTAAATAAAAAGTTGAACCATCTTATTGTATCGAACAACAATGGTTCAAATAAAAGGATGTAGCCAACTTCATTAAAATCACTAACAGTTTAGGTCCTAGGCACGTATTAAAACATAGCAATAAAGCACTATAAAAAAATATGGTATAAAATTGAACATACTCACCACTATTATATACCATGGTAGTAAACTATAGGAATAAACTAGAATAATAGACCATGAGTAAGAATCACATTGTGTAACTAGCTGTGGTTATTCAACATATTAACCCACTTAGTGATATTATTTTATTATAGTGGTTTTATATAAAAACTGTTGTGAAAGACCAATAACAATTAATTTTTGGAGGCCTTGTGATATCTTAGACTTCACCAAACAACAGTGATGAACATGAAAAGAATAGAGTATAAAAAGGCGGAGGAGGCAGGAGTATTATGCTTACATGAGGCAGCGGGGCGAGGATAGAGAGAGAGAGAGAGAGAGAGAGAGAGAGAGAGAGAGAGAGAGAGAGAGAGAGAGAGGGAGAGAGAGGGGGGGAGGGAGGGAGGGAGGAGAGATGGCTGAGGCAGAGAGGAGGAGGCTCGAGAGATAGAGAGAGAGAGTGTGGCAGGGATATACACATATCCATGACGAGGAGGATATAGGAGGATATCATGAGGAGGTGCACATGAGGAGATGATGCAGGAGGCCATCGGGGAGAAGGCACACATGAGGGTTGATGTGGAGGAGGAGGCTAGGGAGGAGGGGGAGGAGGAGGAGGCTAGAAGGAGGAGGGAGGAGGAGGAGGAGGCTAGAAGGATGAGGGAGGAGTCTCAGTATGGAGATTTACACACTCCACCTCCTATTGTGGTGGATGGTCAGAGGAGGCGTGTCGATGATGCATTACGTGGGCGACAGACCTTGGAGTCCATCTTGTCAGATGGTGTGGACGGCCTTGGACACGGATGCGGATCGCTTTTCCCCGGGCGCATGATCGTGGAGGTGACTCGGTGGCACAGAGTCGCACCCGAGGTTTCTTCACATATCAGCTTGGTGAGCATGGGCGAGAGGAGTTGTTTACCCAGCTCATTGCATAACCACTTCGAGGTTGGGCTTCTGAGCATCGGAGAGAGGAGACATATCCATTGGATATACTAGTGCCAGATGAGCTAGTAGTACAGACATATTTCTAGTGCAGCTTTTTTGGAGGAGCTATCATGAGCCTATTAGATGCCACTTTGGTGATTTGACTTCATGAGCGAGTGCCTTGACTTCCCGACCACATGTTAGGAGCACTTTGGCTCCCTCTGAGTTCCTTACTGTTGTCCCTCTGAGTTCCTCTGAGGTGGAACAATGACTTTGTTCGTGTTGGCGGAGTGAAGGTCTCGGGGATATTGACCGCAACACCACAACAAGGCAAATACAGTGTCCAGCCAGGGTAGCTCAGAGCACTAGAAGCACCCAAGCTATGAGAAACAACGTTACACTTTTCATTCTTGACAGCCCAGAAAGGTTCTAAGGCCACCGAAGATTGTTCATCTCACCACTCAGAATGCTATCCTCAATTACAGAAGGACCCTGTGCTGCAAAAATAGGTGTTGCGTCAAGTTCTCTACAAATCGAGTTGTTAACATGCGAAAGGAATTCCTTGCCATGAAATCTAGTGGTAGGGTTACTTTTGTCTATGACATACTCAGCAACAACATGAAAGGTCGAAGAGCCAGACGTCTTGTGAAAGAGCCTGGTACCTTGGTCTGGGATCTCAAAGTTGGCATATCTGAAGTGGAAGGCCCAATTCCTTGAGGGTGCATGCAAGGCTGAGCACAGCAACGGCGGCACGATGAAGCCTCGTTCCTCGACATTGGCCTGCGAGGCTGTGTTTCCCATGTTTGTCAGGGAAAACTGTGAATCTTTGCCCTACCGCAACAGGAGGAATGAAGTGGGAATAAGAGAGAACATCAGGAAGTTGCCTGCAATGTTTACGAGGTCCAGCATTCTGGAAGAGGTTAATGAAGAAGTTATGGCACTGACTGGCAAGAAGGTATTCCCGGCTGGGTTTAATAGAACGGGGAGGCGGAGCTTTAAGGATGTCAGTTTCGCAAAGAAATTTGCATTCTCCAAATGTGATACGTGCGAGGTCATCCGTATAAAGTTATTGAAGACCAAGGATGAAGCAGAGGGGAGGATACTGCATGATCAAAGAAGGGCACATAGACTAGAGCAGGCCTCATGTCACACCCAGTACTGGTCGTGGAGATTATACTTCCACAGGTATCTTGCCCAATATCTTTGTATTATTCACGATAAAATGGATCAAGCAAAAACAACGATTCGAAAATTGCAACAATCTGTGAAGTCTCTTTGGAGACTTGACAAGCTGAAAACATCATTGACTGGTGCACTCACTCATGGTCATGGAAAGGGAAGCTATGGGAACTTTGCCCTGGACTTATGGCCAGATGACTCGAACTTCCACGTAGGTTCTTTGAATAGCATCTTGAAGAGGTTAGAGATGGTCCACGAGTATGCAGGAGGCCACCTGTCAGTGCCTGAATCATCAGCTCCAAAATGGGTATCATCCTTGCGCGATACCAGTGCAAAATGCGTATATAATGTAATTTGCTTTAAAGTAGGAAGATCCAAGAAACACTATTTTATGCTTTGACAGAATCAAGTTTCAAGTACACTATTCCCAGTCTGCCTCGCCCATTACACATTAGGGATTTTTTGAGATCATACAAGGGCCTTCTAAGAATTGCTGACTAAGCTATATGAACTACCAATCAGAAAACAGAACTGGTAATCTAGTCAGCAAAACAGTTATAACTAACTCATTGGATCACATTTTCTAGCATAAGTGTTGATACAAAAGTCCAAATGAGCTCTTGTTTGGTGCAATAGATAGATCTCATTGAGATCTTTCCAACCTTGGGTGGTTTGCATATCTTTTAGCCCCGTAGGATAGTAAAAAATAGTAAAAACCATATTTTTTGGAGTTTTGACAATCATAAGTGGTTAAAATATCTGCAAAGCACCTAAGATTGGAAAGATCTCAAGGTATCTATTGCACTAAACGAGAGCTCATTTGGACTTTTCTATTAACACTTATGCTAGAAAATGTGATCCAGTGAGTTAGTTATAACTGGTTTGCTGACTGGGCCCGTCAGGCTCTGATTTCTGATTGGTAGTTCATTTATCTTCATTTGGCTTAGTTGACATGTTTTGAAGGCCCTTTTTTAATCTCAAAAAAACCCTAACATCCTCATATAATGTTGCAACATTGACAATAAGATGCCGCCTAGGCAAGAAGCTAAATTGCTCTTGACTGATTGTTTCCCCAGTATGAACCTCAATCTTTCTGTATATGCCTCAGCTACTATGATCTTATAAATGACTGGCAATAATGGGCCGCCAATCTAAAATTGTTCTAGGTTCGTTGATCTTTGGAATTAAAGTAGTGATGCCGGTGTTTAGGAAGCGTAGCAAATGCTTGCCAAAGCAACCCAGGAGTCTAGTAACATGAATACCATCCATTATCAGCAGTAACTTTTTCGAGATCTAAGATGAGTGGTTACTAAACTGCCACCTATGGTAAATAGAATTAGGCTAGTTATGAGATGCCAGCCAACTATTGGTGTAGAGGTAAATGCCATGCTCAAGTGGAATGTGGCCCTTAGTGAGAGTTTCTTGTGAAGCTATCTTCTTGGGGCTTGCGTGGGTGTGGGACATGGATTTCTCTAACATTTTTTGTAATCTCTATTCCTCCTTTCAATAATCTTTGCTAAATGGAGCACATATCATGTGATTAAATCCTGCGAAGGAGGTTGTAAGATAGAATCCTATATGTCCTACCATCATATATGACAGACCCAATCCATAGGTCAATAACATGTGTATTGGTATTATGAAAGAAATGGTCTCTTTTGGAATAGAGATACAATGAGGTAACTTTGTGAGATATTCATTTCTGCTACCTCGGCATTAAATCTGTAGAATCAGATACCAAGTTACTTGAATCGAAACCTGATTCCAAAATAATTGAATGAGATGTCGAATTGAAACCTGATGCAGAGGTATTTGAGTGAGATGTAGGACTGGGAATGGTAATTTCACTTGTTAGTTCACGACTAGGCGGGAACCAGGGATCTACGAAGGGACCACTTTTTCCTACTCTGGAAGGTCCTTTAATCTTAAGCAGCTCTTCCAAAACTTGCCTCATGGAGGGTCTGTCCTCGCTTCTAGTAGCTAGACATTCAAGGGCAAGATCAGCAACAGCTTTTATGCTTACAAGAATCTCTGGGTTGTTAGAAGCTTGCAAGTTGGGATCCAAAATTCGGTGAAGCATTCTCTTCCTAATAATTGGAATTGCATATATACTCAGGTTGGCGTCTCTATGCGCTCGATTGAAGTCAACAGGTTTCTGGCCAGTGATTAATTCCAGCAGAACTACTCCAAAGCTAAATACATCACTCTTTTCTGTCAGTTGAAAGGTCTCGTAGTATTCTGGATCTAAATATCCAGGAGTTCCACGAACCATAGTAGAAACATGTGTGGCATCAGCAGGAACAAGACGAGAGAGTCCAAAATCTGAAACTTTAGCCATGAATGTCTCATCTAGAAGTATGTTGGCAGACTTGACATCCCTGTGATAAATTGGGGGATATGCTGCAGAGTGCAAGTATGCCAGAGCCTCAGCAGTTTCCACTGCAATCTGAAGTCTTATATCCCAATTCAGACCTCTGTTCTTGAGTTTTCCATGCAAGTGATCAAATAATGTTCCATTGGAGACATATTCGTAGATTAACAGCTGACCTTCTCTTTCAGCACAACAGCCAAGCAATTTGACAAGGTTGCGATGATTCACCTGTGATAAAATGGTTACCTCGTTCACAAAATTGTCTGTGCTTTGGTCGCCAGTGCGGTTGGATCGCTTGATGGCAACCAGAGTGCCGTCTTCAAGGGTGCCTTTGTAAACAGTGCCGAATCCGCCAGCACCAAGCTTCAAATCAGCCGAGAAGAAATTGGTAGCCTTTTGCATATCCGCATAGCTGTATAGTTTTGCAGCTTCTCTTCCATGATGCGAAGTGATGATCCGTTGGAGACTTCTGAGCTGTCTGCTGCTGGGGCTCTCTGCTGGAAAAACAGGGTCCTCTGTAACTTCTTCTTCCCGCTCGTATTTTTTCCATTTCCAATACACCGAAACCCCCAAACCCAGCAGCAGCACAAACACTATCACAGCCACCGCCAGAGCACCTGTATTTATCATTGGATTAGATTCGAGATTACAACACTCAACACAACAAAAAGCTTAGGTTAGCTACATTAGCCGCCTACAAGCGGCGCAGCTTCTTAGAAGTGAGAAAGAATGCCTCTAGAATTTACTTTGACATAATATGATGTATAATGTGAACCACTTGCCTGATAATATCTCCGGCTTGTGCGTTGTATTTGCTGGAGTAGGACCCGCACCCAAGAACAGCAGTCACTTTTGTCAGTCAGTCAGACGCCTAAACCAATCCAAGCAAAACAGAGTTTGGGCAACGCAAATAAACATTGTTCTCACCTGGACAAGTTCCACTGGTGATATTCCTGGATTTGCAGATGCACACAAAGCCTTTGGCGGTGCTGCTGCTGTTGTAGCCACAATCTACTCCGTTGTTGCTTATGCAATCACTGCAATTAGTAGCCTCTTTGGGTTGCTTCCAACCCAATCCAAGCCCTAACTCCAATCCATTCAAAGCCGAAGCACTCAAATTGGTGGAGGAGTAAGAATAGGCAGTACATTGATCTGTAACTGTACCCGACCTTTGAAAACAGCAGGTCCTATTTTGACAGGCACAGCTCCCCGTTTGCGAGACGCATGCTGCCGAGGGGAACGAAGCACCCTTACTGCTACTGTTCTGACAGAGATAAAGCAGAGACGAATTGAGGGAGTAAATAGATCCTGAAGTGAAATTGGGGCATCCACTGGCTCCAGGATCTCTGATTACCAGTACGCTCTTTGCATAATCGATGGCGTTTACTGTATAACTGAATCCCTGTTTCTGAAGCAGCAGGCTGGTGTTATTGCACTGTAGAGTGTAGTTTGGATTGCCACAACCATCTCCTATGCCGAACGGATAAGTGATATTTTTCAAGCTGCCACATTTGTGAGAACAAGACGACGACGCCGCCGTTAATAGTGGCAACAAAGAAAGGCAGCAGATCCGGAGAAGCAAAAGACGCATAGTTAGGCCTAAGCTGAGCACGCCCTTGCCGGAATGCTTATTATTCGCCACTCTTCGATTGCCAACGTGGTCTAGTAGTCTATCTTGCTTTCTTGACTTTTGCATTCAAAGGGGTCCTCATTTATAACAGGCTTTCCTAAACTAAGGTACAAGAATTCAAGGAATTCTTGGATGTTGGCTTCACATGACATGTAAAGTCAAAAGAATTTCACCACTAAATTTTCAATAAACGGCCACGAAATTTAGAAAATTCGAGTTCGACACCGCTGAGATTAGCACGATGTATTAGACCCATTTCAAATTAGCACTTTGTATAGACCCATGTTATGGCCCACTGTAGGGTCTCCGTGGACATTAAAATAATATTTATCTATCTATCTATCTTATAAATTTCCTTTCGTCTCCTTTGAGAGTTTGCTATAGATCTCAGGCCTCTTTACTTTCCTCTTCGAAGCCTTTAAACTTCCATCTATGTAATTTCCTTTCTCACCCTTACAACTTCACCTTTATCGGCATTACATTAACCTCTACTGACGACTTCTTGCTATTCCAGGTTGGCACGGTAGCATAATATAATGAAAAGTTCAGGAGATTGCAGCCTCATTGTCCTACAATGGACAAGGTTAAGTTGTGCTCTAGATTTGTGCAGGGTCTTCAGGTGGAAATAAAGAGCACGATGTCTGGGGTATCTTATACAGATCTGGAGGAGGTTGTAAGAATTGCGAAGCATCGGGAAGCAGATTTGGCAGAAAAAGCAGCACTAGATGCTCAACGGAAGCGGCAGGCTCAATCTTCATGGCAAGCGGGGAATTCCTCGAGGAGAGGGAGGTATAATGGTAGAGGCGGAGCTGCTGCCCGCTCTATGGATGTGCAGGCCAGCAATAGCCAAGGGTCACAAAATAGATCATCCCGGATGTCTGCAGAGGAAAGGGATGTGTGCATCAATGAGAGGCGATGCTTTAGGTGCCGAGAGCCTGGACATTGGGCGCGAGATTGCCCTAATACCAGAACATATGGTGGGTATTCAGCCTCCACAGGGTCTGAAAATCAGCGAGGAGGAAGGCAGAATCAGCGATCAAGGCAGTCGGAAGACAATGCACCTAGACGGGGTCAAGGAAGGGGTGGCCCATGGCGTGGGGACCGAGGTGGCCGTGGTAGAGGTTATGGAAGGGAGGACAGCAGGTCAGGGGCAGCAAGAGATCAGGGAAGAGGAGAAGCACGGGCTGTTACCATCCGAGATCCGCCAACTGAGACTATGCACATGTATGCTGCGGTGGAGCAGGGCAATGTGGATGGTCAAGCTGCTGTTATTCGTGTCCCAGGTATTATTGATGGATGCTCAGTTGTTTTTCTTATTGATTGTGGCAGTACCCATAGTTTTATTTCCCCAAGATTGGTTGCTAAGTTAAATTTGCATGCGATTGAACAGCCTGCGAGGTATGTAGAGCTAGCCGATGGCAAGGTTAAGCCATCGTATGCTATGGTCGAGTGCCTTGAATTTAAGGCGGGGAATATGGTGTCCCATGCTGATTTTGAGGTCATAAGCCTTGGAAAGTATGATGCCATACTTGGAATGTCATGGTTGAGACGGTGGGGTGCTCGCATTGACTGTGCTAGGCAACTAGTCCGTTGTTCTAGTCCAGATGGGGAGGAGCATGTATTGGAAGGGCTAGCTTCATCGTGTGCCATCATTCCATTGACTTGGAAGGGGCTTAAGAAGCAACTCAGAAGAGGTTGCTCCAGAATGGGATGTGCAGTGTTACGAGATAGCTTGCTAGGCTCGACAGAGTTGCAAGAGGAGACCATTGCTCCTGAAGTGCAGCAGGTGTTAGATGAGTTTAAGGATGTATTTCCAGAGGAATTGACGCAGTTGCCTCCTCATAGATTGGTAGATCATGAGATTGAGCTCATTCCAGGAGCAGAGCCGACATCAAGACCACCTTACAGGTTTCATGCCTTAGAAATGGCGGAGTTGAAAAAGCAATTGGCTGGATTGCTGGATTGCTTTATAAGGCCTAGTACATCACCATTTGGCGCTCCTGTTTTATTTGTGAAGAAAAAAGATGGAACATTGAGGCTTTGTATTGATTACAGAATGCTTAATCAAATCACAGTTAAAAACAGGTATGCATTGCCCAGGCTAGACGAGTTGTTTGATCAACTGGATCAAGCTAAGTACTTTACCAAGATAGATCTTCGGGCCGGATACCATCAGATACGGATTAGGGAATCCGACATTTATAAGACAGCCTTTCGGACACGTTACGGCCATTACGAGTTTGTCGTGATGCCATTTGGGTCAACCAATGCGCCTGCTACCTTTATGCGGCTGATGAATGATGTTTTTAGACCTTTCTTGGACAATTTCATATTGGTGTTCTTCGACGATATTCTAGTTTATTCGAGAACCCTGCAAGAACACGTGGAGCATGTGAGACAGACCTTGAGCATTCTGAGAGAAGAGAAGTTGTATGGAAAGATGTCTAAATGCTCTTTTGCCCAGCGTAAGTTAGTGTATTTGGGCCATGTAATCTCTGAAGAGGGAGTTGCGCCAGATCCCGCCAAGATAGAAGATGTGAAAGATTGGCCAGTGCCACAGACGGTGAAGGAGGTAAGAGCTTTTTTGGGACTTGCAGGTTATTATCGTAAATTTGTCCCTAAATTCTCCAAGATTGCTGCTCCTCTCACATCTTTGTTGAAGAAGGGGATTAGTTTGGCTTGGAATGATAATTGTCAAAAAAGTTTCCAAGAATTGAAGGAGGCGTTGATTCGAGCTCCTATTTTGAAGATATTTGATATGGACCAGCCCGTTCAGGCTATTGGTGGAGCTTTGATGCAGAATGGTAAGGTTTGTGCCTATACATCGCGTAAATTGTCGCCAGCGGAGCAGAATTATCCAGTGCATGATTTGGAGATGTTGGCAATTATACATGCTTTGCGTGCATGGAGGCACTACCTGTTAGGTCGTCATTTTTCATTGAAGACTGACCATCAAAATCTGAAATTTTTTGTGAAGCAGCCGCATTTGAATAATAGGCAGCGAAGGTGGATGCAATTGCGAGAAGAATATGATTTTGCGATTGAGTATCAGCCAGGCAAGGAGAATGTAATAGCAGATGCTTTGTCTCGTAGATCCTTTTTGACCTCTATTAGTGTGCTCCAGGGTCAATGGGATGCCCATCTCATGGATAAGGTGGCAAGAGACCCGTATTTTGGGCCAGTGGTTGCCAGTATCAAGCGAGGGTCTACCAGTTTCCACAGTACTCGTTATCCAATGGAGTCTTGTATTATAAAGGACGTATGTGCATTCCGAATGATTTGGAGTTACAGATGCGGCTCTTATATGAAGCGCACGATAGTCCATTAGCAGGACATCCTGGGGTGCACAAGACTCAAAGGAAGGTTAGACATAATTTCTTTTGGCCAGGGCAGAAGAAAATGGTTAAGGAGTATGTGGCAAAATGTTTGGCATGTCAGAAGGTCAAAGCTTCGCGAACTAAAGTCCCAGGGGAGTTGCAACCATTAGAAATTCCTTCGTCCAAATGGGAATGCATTGGCATGGACTTTATTGTAGATCTACCTCGGACGAGAGCAGGATATAATGCCATTTATGTTGTGGTAGACAGATTGACTAAGCAAGCACATTTTATGCCGACAAAGACGACAGCTACCGCTATGGATATCTCCAAGTTATTTGTTAAAGAAATTTTTAGGTTGCATGGTATGCCGCGTACCATTACCTCAGATCGAGACTCCAGGTTTATGAGTCAATTCTGGCAAGGATTGTTCCGAAATGTGGGGACTAAGCTGAATACTAGCACTGCATACCATCCTCAGACCGATGGGCAAGTAGAGCGAGTAAATCAGGTTTTGGAAGATATGTTAAGAATGTATGTGCCAAGCCAGCCTAAAGCGTGGGATTCTTATTTGCATTTGGCAGAGTTTGCGTATAACAATACGTACCAAGAATCTATTAGGATGAGTCCCTTTGAGGCAATGTATGGCAAAGAGTGCCGATGTCCGCTGAATTGGAGGGATTCTACTTGCAATGTGGAGATGGCCAATGAGGTGGCCCAAGATTTGGATGCACAGTTGAGAAGACTTCGCCAGAACCTCGCAGTGGCTCAGAATAGGCAGAAGCAGTATGCAAACAAAAGGCGTAAACCTTTGGAATTTGCTCAGGGCCAGTATGTATTCTTAAGGATTAATCCCAAGCAGAGTTCATTGGCATTTAAGAGTGCGGGTAAGTGGGCTCCAAGATATGCAGGGCCTTTTAAGATATTGGAACGCATCGGCAAGGTTGCCTACAGGTTGGAATTACCTTCGCATGTTAGGGTGCATAATGTGTTCCATGTGAGCAACTTGAGGAAGTACGTCTTTGATCCGTCGCATATGCTTGCTGACGATGATTTAGTAAGCAGGGATGAATTTTTATATCCCCGACCAGAGCGTATCTTGCAAACAGAGACACGCAAACTTCGAAGACGGACAATCACAAGATTTTTGGTCCAATGGTCAGGTTGTCCAATCGAAGACGCAACGTGGGAGGATTCAAAGTGGATTCTTCGTCAATTTCCTGAGCTCGCCCATGAGGACGTGGGTTAAAGATTTGAAAGGGAGAATGTAACGAGCCTGGCGGGTTAGCAGATGATTGATGTAAGTAATCTGATACAATTTAGTATGGTTGTGAGGGACCATTGAACTAATACTGGAGTTGGAAAAAATACATACATTGTATGTATATGGTGTTTATACAGGAAAATTATAAATATCAAATTGTAGAGGAATTGGGGTTTTTGCTTTGAGAGAAAACCTTCTGAGGAGGAGCTTCTGTGAAGGAGATTTGGATTTGGATTTGCAAAGACAGCTTAACCAGGTGGGTGGTTGATAGCTTACACCGGGGATGATAGTATGCTTAAGTGATTGCTTAAGTAATTCAGGTTAAGAATTCATTATGAAAATGATAGGATGGAGTTTATAGGTAATATTTTAATGGGAAGAATATTACCTATAAACTTCACTAGAAGGGGGGCCCGGTATAGTAACATCCTTTTTGGGCAATGTAACATTTTTCTATAGTGTTGTTAGTAGCTTGTGGATTAAGTTAATGGCCACCCAACGAACATTTCTTCTCGAAATGTTAGGCCAGTCCATATTTCCCACATGCAACCCCCTTTTGTTCAATCCGGCGAGCACTAGCAGCCTGCGAGGTGGGATAGGAAAGTTATAGGATGTAATAAGGGTGATAATATGGAGAATGTGGCCTGCCCTAACATTTCGTTTTAAAATTGTTTTGAAATTCAAACAAGTAGGATGCAAATGCAATACTTTAAACCAAGATTGGCATGACCATCCTGAACAATCTTGCCTTCTGTAATCTAATTCTCCACTTTCGACAACAAAGCTGGTCTGGAATGCATCTATATGCAATAAATGTTCTGGAGTAAGATGCAGTTTCCATTAGAGGCCAAATGAGATCTCAGAATGTCCCGTTCTAAAAAACTGGAAAACTACGTCAGCAAAACTCATTAGCCAATAGGAGAGAAGCTCCTATTAGTCTAATCCCGATATGACATGGCAATGGATTCCTAGGTGGCAGCCCATTTGCAACGTCATCAAGCATTAATGACAAAGGCATTAAATGAGAGCAATAAATGAGCAAAAGTATTTAATTTCTCTCTCCATAATAATCGAGTCCACCCCATAATCATCGAGTCCACCGAAAAGGAAACTCACCGAAATTTTAAAATTGCCACCAAAATTTTCTAATTGTTTTTTCTAAACCTTTATTCATAAATTCTCATCGACTCCTTGCACTGTCTCCCCTCATCGAAATACTAATTGTTTCTTCTGAAACCTATACTACTTCCTTTGCTGACAATTCAAGAGCACAGGTTTATTTTGATGTCCAAGCACATTTATATTTATGTTTATGATTTATTATTCCACAGGGATAAGGATTTTGTTTGTAGATTGGATCTCGATTGGTTTTGTATTTGAGTTTTGCATTTGAGCTTACAAATCTCTGAGCTTGCTAATTTTGTTTTGGATTTTTTCCTCTATTCATGCCATGTGCAGCCATCGATCCAAAATCAACAAGGTTGTCTTGAAGAATAACAAGGATGAGAATGGTAATTGGATCAATATCCATATTTCTATAGGATCATGGGTGACGATGATGCCTCAACAACGTGGCCCCTATGGTGTCAAAGGTAAGCGAATAGACGATCTTTCTTCACACTGGAAAGCAAAAGTGCTTGGCTTTGTGATGAGCCAAGGAGGTTGTGAATGAGATTCTCATTGCACATGCTTATAGTCCATAAGATATGCTCCGGAAGAAATTGCTAGAACCCCAGGATTTCCCAAGTTAGATGCCAATTGCATTTGCTCTTCGGATTTTAAAAATAAGGTCCCAGCTCAAAGCATTAGTTATGAGTTGGAGGTCCATCAATTCAATATAGGGCAGTTGTTATTCCCTGGTTTGTACAGAAATTAGTTTTCTCTAATTGTTCACTCAATATCCCAAATTAGGCCCTGAAATTTTGCATGCATGATCGAATTGCATGGCCGATTAATGAAAAACAAAAAAAAAAAGTGCTGGAAAGTGCTGGGTGCTGGGTGCTAAGTCGCGTTTATTTGTACCCCACCAGCATACTTTTGCCCAAATGCTGGACAGTTGTCAAGAGCGTGACATTCATCTTCAATGACTTCCACTTGACAACATTGGCAGGAACTGTTTTCTTGCTCTTGCCTTCATCTGTCTGTCTCAATTTTGAGGTAGTCTGCACTTGTGCAAATGAACTCCATGACATCCAAATCATATCTCAAATGGCAGAAAGCCATCAGGGAAGAAAAACAAGGTCCTGTCGCACAGTGGCTTGCGTGCTGAAAATTTGTACAGAGATAGAAAGAGAGGTCACAAACAATTTGAGAAATAATGAATTTCAAAGGCTTGCTAGTAGTGGATTGATGCTTCTAGATCTTTGAGTATGAGGTGTAAATATATCCTCGTCTGTTGTTGCTCAGTCAATTTCAGGCAGGCTATATCTGAGTTCATAGTCACAACAATGTAGCAAAAATAAGATATAAGCTGAAGCCAAGTCTGTCTGGATTGCATTTAACGATTCAAGTTGTCAAGATGGCTGGTTTGGAAATCTTGTATAGGCAGTTATGGTGTTGACATAGAAGAAAATGCCATTATCCTATACAATGACTCTATTTGGAGATATAAGCTTTGCGCATGTTCTTGTAAGCAGTTCTTTGTGCATGTTTCTATCTAAGATTATAGCTGAAGTAGGCTTTGGAGGATTTGAAAGATTCTCATAATTGTCAAGGACAAAAGTAAGTGCCTTTTAAAACACACAGATCTGATCAAAGGATTGAGTAAATAGAGAATGATTTAAACACTTTTGGTCAAGATAGATTGAAAAATAATTTGAGCATTGTTGGACATATAATAGGAAAGAAATTTTCTCTACATTGCAAGTGCTAATTAGAATAGCAATATCCTTGGTGGTAGGGAGCAATTGTTGCAGTAAAGACTAGACATAACATTGGAATATAAAGGTATAAGGACATACTTGAGCTGATTTGTGGAAGGGAATGTTATAACAATGTGAAATGCCACATTTGAAATTATATAATCTGATAGAAAGGTACAGCAACGTGCTCAAGAACTCAGGGTTATTGCCCATATACTTGTGCTCTCTTATCGAGTCATTTGAGGGACATATTGAAAGGATGTTAGTTTCATCACAATCTATCAAGAAAAGTAAGCATTTGTTGGGGATTGCATCATGGGACTCTTGATAGTGATGAAAGGGATCTTGATGGTTTGAATGTCTTAGATTGGTTCGACTTATTCTAGCTCAGGTTAGTAAAGGAGCTAATTGGATTATGTGTGAGAGCATGCCAGCAATTTTTCGAGTATAAGAATAGAGGTTTTGTTTGATATATAACACTAGACCTGTCCCTGGGACCATTCCTGATCCATGGACCAGAACTGGCCCACATGACCTCTGCCACTTAAACTCATGTAACTCACGAAAGAAATTTCAGTTTTATAATATACCACCATCATTCGAGTCTTCACTTATTTCTTAATGACTTCTGAGAATTTCAAGACCAATGGGGTCATATATATACCTTGTGGTGATTGCTCAAACATTGGAGAATTTGGCAGTTTCTGCACCAGTCCAGAACTACTTTCTTTGATATTTCTAGCATAAAGTGACCTAAACCTTGCTAAAATTGGAGATATTTACCTGTTTATCATAGAACACATTGAGTTTTATGTTCCCATGTTTTCTTGCTATCATCTGACATCGGTGGAAGCCGCCAAACCCTATTTTGGTCAAAAAAGCTGCTTGAGGTTCAAGAATTGTTTCTCTCTCATTATAACAAATTTTGATTTAATTCTTGTGGCCATGAGTTGCTAACTATACGAGCTATAGTTTCATGATTTTTTGAAGTGTTTATAAGTCATGTTAACCTCAATATTTACTAAAAGAATCTACTATACAGAATTCTGGATAAAAATATATGTTAAAATGCTCCAATAACAACCATCCATAATGTCATATGTGTAATAAATGATGCGTTCTATTTATATCTACATAGAACATAACTTTTATCAACTTATATATAGTGTAACTAAGGTGTAGCTATACAATTTTTGGAATTCAAACATGATGTACAACAGCCGAATTAACACATTAGAGCATAAAAGGTTGGGTTAACTCCATAATTATAGGTCCAAAACTCCACAATGATTAAGTTAGTGATGTTTATTGATGAATTCAAGTGGATCTTGTGAAGTTTAGCCATGACAATATATAAATAGACCACATAACATTTCATATATGCTTTTTGGTTCATAGAAAGAGACACTACTTTTCCCCAAATATACCTTTAAAATAGTTCAAAATGTGAGAAATGATATATTATAGAAATCTCTTATATAGGTTGTATGGTCTTATTGAAAAAAATACCATGAAATCTGCCTATTTCTTACTAGCATAAACTTCATATCTGTGTTCCTGCTATAAAGCATTGTCATCCAAGTAGAATAATATTACATGTAAGTTATCTTTCATGTATATTATATTTTTTATGGATGCAAACCTTTCTTGGCAATAGAAATCTCTAGTTGCATATTAAAGTAATATGTTATTTCTAAGGTTTTAATTTATATAAGCATGCATCACCATTTATGGTCCACGAGACCAATTGTATAGAGCATATATCTCTCACTAGCCTTATCCATTCTCCCATAGAATGATACTATGGCTTTTTAGCTTCAATCACGTGAGGTGTAAGTGAAAGTCCATGTAGGTTCAATTGGTCATAAATACCCTATAAATTTGCAATTTTTTGTGCTTTAACCTTACCCTTAAATTATGCAAGCTAACCTAATAAATTAATTATGTCCTATAGAGAATCATACAAGTAAACTATATGTGAAAGTTGAGATCAAAATTGATTAAGGTGGCGCCATTAATGATTTTTAGACTTTCAGTCATTTGGACCAATGATGGTCTGCAACTGGACTGCAGATAGCGGTCTATCTTGATTTTTTATAGTAAAAGTTTTTCATATTTTTCCTTGGTTCTTTTTGCATTGGTTTCTTGACATGAGATATTTTGAGGACGTGATTTTGTAAAGTCACACCTTAGGGCACAAATCTAGAATAAACATTAAAGATATAATATAATTGATGCTATCTATTCTAGTACAATCTTCAAGGTAATGAACAAAAAATATTTTTTGTGAACAAAGTGGTCTAAGAACTACATGTGTCCCAAAACTCAACTTGAAATGGACTAACATAAGGATATTATCAATTTTTGAATGAACTATGGACCAGTAATGGGCAGGTACAGATATCGTTTTTGATTTTTTTTTACCATATATTTTGCTCTTTCCACGAGCTTCTTTTTGCATTGGTTTCGTATCCTTATAAACTTTCATAATGTGATTTTTTGGAGGACAACCTAGAGTCATATGTAGCAATGCTATCCATTTGTATAAATTACCTAAAATTAAAAATAGAAGTAAAAGTCAAAACATCAAATTCAAACTCAACAAATATTTTTATAGGATGGAGGACTTCGTGAACTACTTATATGCCAAATTTGAACTCAAAATTGATCTCCTTCTAAAAGTTGTTGTTTTTATATCACAACTGCTTTCTGGGAACCAGTACTGGTTCTCAAAAGGCAGAAAACAGTTTTGACCCTGTCATGTTTGAATTGCTCTATCTTCCTTCACAGACTTCGAATTGAGATGTGGTTTTTTGTGCCTTGCTCTATACCTCGTGTAGAAAAATTACATTATAACCAAAAAAATCAAAAAAATCTTTTCATCAAGACAGTTTTATTTTGTATGAACATGAAGCTTTTGGTACTTGACCCCCTTGGGTTTGCTAGAGCATAACTCACGAGAATGGGAGCTGATACATTTTTGTGTATTTTTCATGTGAAGCATGACTGCCATATATGAACTCTCACTACTAGATTAAAGCCCTGTTACGACGTCTATTTCGACGTCCAGACGTCGTTTGCACGTCGATGATCGACGTCAAAACATCGATAAACGACGTCGATTACGACGTCTGGAGGTCGTTTAACTACCTTTATGCGTCGCTATACGCGTCGCAACTGCGGCGTCGTAAAGCGACGAGGCGACGTCGATAAACGACGTCGCGTACACGTGGGTCACCCACGCGGCACTGCGGCCAGCGTGACCGCGCCAGCGCGGCCGGCTGGCGTGGCTGATGAGCTGGCGACGTCGTTAAACGACGAAAAGTACACGTGGTCATGTCGACGTGTCGTGCGTCCAGCGTGGCGGCGCCAGCGCGTAGCGCGGACGTGGCGGCCACGTGTTAGACGTCGTTCAACGACGTGATGACGTGGTTGTCACGCGTCAGCAGGCGCTGCTGGCGTGGCGGCCACGTGTCTGCTGGCGTGGCAGCCACGCCACCTCGTCGTTCAACGACGTCGATGACGTGGCGGCCGCGCGCTGACGTCGAGACGGATGATGACGTGGCCAACGATACTCGTGGCAGCCACGCCAGCAACGTCGTTAAACGACGATCAAGAAATTTTGAAAAAAAAAATATTTATTTAATATTATTTAATATTTATTTAATATTAGTTAATATTCATATTCAATATTAACAAATATTTAATATAAATAAATATTTAATAATATTTATTAATATTAAATAATATTAATATTAACAATAATATTAATAGTATTAATAAATATTAAATATGAACAAAATAAATCGAGAATAAAAATTTAAAAATTCAAAAAATAGAAACAAATATTGATTAAATTATATTAGTATTCCGTATCATAGTAGATAAGCATTATTATTTAATATGTAATTAAATGTTTAATAAATCTAAGAATAAAAAAATAGAATCGAGCATAAAATTAACATAAAAAAGAAATCACAAGTAATAAGAACAAAGCATAAAAAATTTAGATTGAATTCAATTAATATATTTCACAATGTAATTTGCACATTACAAAATATATTGAGTCTTTAGTTGTTGCTCTCTTCTTCTTCTTCTTCTTCTTCTTCTTCTTCATTGGCGTCTTCGTCTTCATTGGCCTGTATTATATTGTATCGCAACAATTAGTTCATTGTAGTCACAAATAATTATCTAATGAATGATACACACTTCCCCCCGTTCACGCGCAGCGGCGTACTGGATGGCCGCATGACTGCCTTTTTTGAAGGCCCTTTCGCGTTCATCTTTAGCAGCGGGGCGACCGACAAATGACTTCTATTGAGAATGAGCACCAAAACTAATGTTAGTGTTCAACTCGAGAACCTACATTATAAACCAAATTTATACTTACAAATAGCTTATCCAGAAAGCCATAACCGCCAGACCCAGTCTTATTGGCACTATGGCTGCCACTTGCTTCGTCGTACCTCGCGTCCAGCGCTGCCTTTGTTCTAGCTTCCCCTTTCTTTGATAATATGTTGGCCTTCAAACACTACAATGCAATACAAGGACTTAGTCCACATGGCGTCATCTAATTATACGACTCATGGGAGAGATGATGTACTTGAAATGCCTCATCATCCAACCCGGATAGGTCATTGCCACTTCCTCTATCGAGACTCCTCAGTAGCTTTGGCAAGAGCTTTGTTGCTTTCTTCGATTACCTCGCAAAATATAAATAAAATATGAGTACAATGAGGTTATAATGAAGAACGAAAGAGCCTAATACACCGGTGGCTTTAACATGTTTACCCCGCCTTGAACAAACCTCCCTCCATGAGATCTCCCGACTTGAGCTCGGGATATTACGCTTCTAAAATCTCCTTGATCCCTCTCTTTTCCTCATCATAGGCTCCCGAGTTCCATTCACCCTTGTGGACGTTTTGGCAAATGCTATTTGTGACACTATTAGCCATCTTCCAAAAATTGTCGCCATCTGCTGATCTTTGCTTGGTGGCAAGCACCTTCTTGTTACTACACTCAACATACGACTAACATATGAATATGTGTTAGTGAACAAAAAGGGCATAATTCAAGATGAACTCACTCATATTCAAAGAGATGCCTTCGTGGAGGTGGTGCAGGTGGTGCACGATCTTTAATAAAGCTTGAAGAGGAATTGCGTCCACTCCGACGTGAACGATGGTCGGTGCTCGTTCGTGCGGGTTGGATCCCCTCGTCCTCGGGAAGGCGCCCAAGATTGAATTCTGAAGGAGTGTATGAGCTATGGCGTGGAGGGTCATGGGCCGCACCTCCGCCTACTTTGTTCAACGACCTTGCACGCCAATCTCCATTTCGAGGGCGCCATCCCAAGTTGCAAGGCATTCCACCTATCTTCGGGGTTATCGCCCTCGCTGATATATCTCGAGTTTCACGCTCTTCGTCTTCCTTGCTCAGAAGCGAGGTCCTTTTTTAATCTCTTGGGGCGGTGGTGAGAAGAAGATCCGCCCATAATCACGACGACGAACATTATGCATAGGAAAAGAAGGACGCAACCGCATTTACACGCTACATTTAAAAACATTAGAACGTTAAAAATAAATGGTTAACTTACATTTTATCCTAGAAAATAATCCATACCAAATCCGCACAATGGTGGAGGTGGCGGTGGTGGCGAGCTAAACCTGAACGACCAGCGTGGCCTCTTAAAGGCCTTTGCAGGTTTAGGGCTGTCAATAAGGCTACCAAGCCACGTATCCCATGGTTGCTGGACATGTGCAAAAACTTGCAAGTTATTTATATGGAGTGCGATGAATAACATAGTAGGAAAGCAACAAATGTTAGCAACATGGGAAGTTCATTACAAAACATTGGGATTTGAATAATTAAAAGTGTCTTTATACATTTGGTTATTAGACAATTAAAAAAATTTACTACTCTTAAACATGGCAAGATATACAATATTGTATTCATTCTTTGAGTTGTGATAACAACAATTTTGACATCTCCAAGGCATCCATGCACTTCATGTGCCGTCTTTGTCTCACAACCATGGTAGAAGATATTCCAACACTTTGTAAGGCTTCAACAACTTCAGAAGCTTTGGGTCGTGATGAGAATACGTCTTCACGTAGGCACATCATTCTTGTTTTTTGCTCCTCCAACTTGTCAAGACGTCGTTGGTACATATGGGTTGGATTAATCCATTGGGCATTGTTGTTATTATTAAACCACTCCATTCGTCCGTGATAGCTTGCACTAAATCCGGAAGCATCTCATAAATATATCCCAATGCATAGACATCATGAATTTCGTGTCCCCATACACGATCATCATCCTTGATTTCTCAAACACGGTTTCCTCTAACCATGGATATTTTGCTTGTCCATCCGAAAGCAAGTACCGACACTTCAACAAGGGACGACGCTCTTTGGCGTAAAAATGAATTGCATTGTCCCAATCACCAATGGCCACCCACACATTTTGGTACTCATCATCAAAATGTAATTTGACTCTCTTGCAATTAAGCTTTGTGTGAGTGAAGTGGCCTTTGTGGATCTCAAGGACACCCATACGCTAGGGCAAGAGCTATCTCGGAACATACCGATATACAACTCGTGATTTTGCTCCTAAGTTCAGTGCTTATGTGTTTGTCAGTTCTTCTTGGCGCTCTAGCAATTGCATTTGACCATCATCTAAAACGTGACAAGTTATTACGTAAATAGTCAAACAAGTGTGCAAGTGTCTCTCCATTCATGAAAGGTCGAATCATCATTGGCCCTATGGTATCCCCACTAGAGCTAGCAACTTCATATGCAAGTCCAATGGATGTAGCCAAAGCAGGATGCGGGCTCTTGAAGCGTATGTATCTTTGAGCCATCTCATACGTCTCTGCCCTATCTTTGCCCTTGAAAACCCATCCACTATATAGCTCATCATCTTGGAAGTGTTGTGTTCCGTTGATCTTGATTTGATACGTGCGATGTGTTGGTTTCTCCTCAATAAGGCGTATCACATCCACGGCCTCTACGGGTATGGGATCAACAAAGATTGATGTGTTCATGTGATTCTCCAAAGAAAAGTGGGGTTTGCTAGGCCCTGCTCCACTAGAGCTTCCCCCCTGATGCAAAGCATTTTTAATTACCTCCAACTGACGTGCATTGAGATCCGCAATGATGTTCTTGTGATCTGCACGTCGCTTCTTTGAGGAATTCCATGAAGCTACCCATTCCTTGACACGAGCCTCGGCATTGGGACTTTTAAGCTGCGATCGAATACTTCAAACATGTCTTCAGTTCATCCATGGGGTTTCCAATCATTGCTTTTTTACATGTGCGTCAAGGAGAGAAGTTAACATTTCTTCTTGACCTGGCCATTTTTGTGCTAACTCAAATTGGCACTTCCTTTTCACATGTCTGACAAAATGGTCGACACGTTGACCAGTTTGCATCTCTCGGTCAGGACTTTCGTTAGCACATATCTCATTTATGACCACGCGTCTAATCTCACTAACCATTTGTGTCTTCACACTCGGGGCCATACCTACAAACCAATTTAGATTCATTAATCTTGCTTTGTGACTTTTTTCAAACCTTCATTATGAATCTTTACCTACTTTCTTAAGAGTTAGTTTCCCTTTTAATTTTTTGTTTAAAATTTGAAGAAACAAACAAGATATAAACAATTTGAAGAAACAAACAAGATTAAAATTTGAAGAAACAAACAAGATTAAAATTTGAAGAAACAAACAAGATATAAACAAGATATAAAAAAATAAACAAGAGTAGGCGGTGAGCTTGGACCCGGAACACCTAGTCTTCTCCACTCAAGGCGGAGCCGACCATGCCCTTGTCCAAGTCTCCCCAATTTTTTCTAAACTAAATACATTAATCAATAAAATTACAAGAGTAAACGGTGAGCTTGGACCCGGAACACCTAGTCTTCTCCACTCAAGGCGGAGCCGACCATGCCCTTGTCCAAGTCTCCCCAAGTTTTTTTTTAACCCTAAATAAAACATTAAAATTTTATTCTCCTACTCAAACTCAAATTCTTACCTAGAATGTCTTCGAGCTGCGAAAATCGATTTCCAAGAGCGACGCATTTTGTTATTAGTGTACATGCAAAAAAATAAAGGCATTCAATAATTAGAAAACTTACATAAATAAAGAAATAAAAAAAAAAAAAAAAAAGACCATTCACGTTAAAAAGATCATTGACATTAAAACTATTTACATTGTTAATTAAAAAGAACTATATATTGACATGTAAAAACAAAAAAATAAAAAAATAAAAAAATAAAAAAAATGGAAGAACATAAAAAGAAGGGGCCTCGTCTTTCAACGACGTCCCCTTCTTGTAATAAAAAATAGAGGAAGAAAAGGCCTCGTCTTTCAACGACGTCCCTCTTCTTCCATGGAAAAAAAAATAGAAGAGGAAGAAGAAGAAGAAATAGAAGAAGAAGAAGAAGAAAGGGGAGATAGGAAAGAAAGATTGAATAGAATGAGAAAGTGAAGAAGAAGAAGAAGAAGAAGAAAATGAATAGAAGATTGGAAGAACGGAAGATTAGAAGGAAAAAACCAATGATTGGAAGAAGATTGGAAGAAGAAGGAGGAGGGTTCGATTCATACTAAGAAGAGGCGAAATGGATTGAAGAAAAACAAGGATGGAAAGAAGAGGAGGATAGAAATGGGATGGATTGAAAACAAAGAAAAAACAAGAAGCCCTAAATCTATCAAACAACAAGCCTAATTCAAAAATAGAGTTGATTGATCCATTGAAATACCTTTGGATGCTTGCTTGAAGCTTGGAAAGGACCGCAAGGATGATCCGCGCCAAAAAATCGCCATAAAAAAACGCCTCCTCCCAGCCGCTTAGAACCAAAAAAACTAGGCGGCGGAAAAGTCGGCCCTGTTTTCTGTAAAAAAAAGTTACAGACGTCGTTCAACGACGTCGTGACGTCGTTCAACGACGTCTGTTATAGTCGTTGACCGACGTCCATAACGACGTCTTTGTGTTAAACGACGTGCCTTTTTTTTTATTAAGTTATAATTATAAGTTATTATTATAATTATAATTATTATACAAAGAAGGATTGTTACCCAGTGGAGGGCTGTCATTTATGCAAGATATCTAACTTCGAAGTCGCTCTTGAGCGGGATGTTGAAAGTCCGGGTTTGCCTCCACCTCGGACATTTTTGTGATAGAAAATGTAGAAATCAAACTCAAATTTTTATCTTTTCGATTAAAAAACAGCTTTTCACCCTTGGATCAGAGCTGCAATATTCGATCTGCATAAACAGAGCAGAGAAAAGAGGTGGGCCGTATTTGCGGGAATGACGAATGAGCATTCTGTAATAGTCGTTAAACGACGTTTATAACGACGCCAATGTGTATACCGGCGTTTTTTTTATTAAGTTACCAACTTAGATCTATTTGTTTTATTACTTATGTTTTTTATCTATATTGTGGTGGCACAAGATAGATCCTTCAAAGAAATAAATCACCTTAATATAACATATCCTACTCACCTTGAATTTCGAGTTCGAGATATTCAATTTCGTACACTCCATAATGAGTCCATACGAATGTGACCGCCACTGCAATTAATTTGTTGTCGCAAGACGGATTTGGACAGTTAAGCTATACCTATTCTAGAGCCCGCCCTATGCTTTCATTTGACGACGTTTTGGTTTATAACGACGTGTCTTTTTTTAATTAAGTTATTATTATTAGCAATCTTTTTTTTATAATGACGTACGTAATTTTCGTTGAACGACGTTTATAATGATGTTTCGGTTCCAAACGACGTGCCCTTTTTTTTAAGTTAATATTATTAGCAACTTAGATTTGTTTCATTACTTATGTATTTTATCTATCCTTGTTTATCTATCCACTTAGATTTCTCTCCATCCTTGTTTATCTATCCACTTTAATAAACCAGACTTGTGCACCATTGAGCTTCACTTGCATACTTTCATACTAAATCAAGCTTGCCAGCCACTTCAGTCATGACTGTAGCAGTGCAAACATATGGCTCACCAGGTTGCTCCTCTGCATACAATCTACACAAGACATGCCTAGCTACAGTCCATGCAAAGCTGCAAGAAGAGCCTCAGCTTCATATAAGATCTGCAAGTTTATAACAGAATGAACAATTAGTATACTCATTACCAATATTTGTTGGCACTTTATTCATAATTAATGCATGGGGCGGGGAAAAATCCTGGTTTTCAGCCAGCTGGCTTGCCAAGTGGCCCCGAGCGTACAGGAAAATCCCCGGTATTTCCGAATGAGCTTTAGACCCTCGATTTTTTATTGGGGTGGCCGTCGTTGGCCCTGACAGGGTTTACACCACGTTTTCGATTTTGGGGCATGGAGGCCCCGGATTGGCGATCCGACCTCGCCACGTCGTCCATGCGTATCCGACCTCGCCATGCGTATTCTTTGTTTCTGCACTGTGGAATGTAACTGTGTTATGATTTGATGTTTGAAGCCTTGAATTTCGAGTTCGAGATATTCAATTTCGTACACTCCATAATGAGTCCACACAAGCACAATTTCATTATAATGGGAAAATTTTTAGTAAACTGGAATTTTTTATTATGGGGGTTATATAGACCTTATGCAGGGGTTGTATACACGTTTACAGTACCCTGTATCATAGACCTTATGCAGGGGTTGTATACACGTGTACAGTACCCTGTATCATAGACCTTATGCAGGGGTTGTATACACGTGCAGTACCCGTGTATCATACATACATGAATATTTAGAGAACATAATAACACGGTATCATATACCAACTTCCAAACACAATAGAGACCAAAGTATGAACTATGTATGTCCCTAGTAACCTTCCCCCAGGTTCCTAACCCCTTCCCCTCCCCCTTTCCCTTCGCCTGCGAGGTGTAACCCATGCATCTGGGTTAGGAGTCAAGAGCTCACGCTCTTCCCAGCCTGATTCTTCCCACCATATGGGGTACCTAGTCATTAGAAAAGGGTAAAAGCATGCTATGGTGTACCACTTTTGGAACCCTCAAAAGTACCTACACTGGGTACTTTTAAAACTGGTACTTTCTGTTTTTTCTTTCCATTAAAATCAATTGAAATTTTTTGAATTGAAGGTCAAAAACATGCCAATCCATAGTACTAAAGGATAACAATACTATTAGAGACTAAAATAAATGAATTAACTCTCAAACTTCTTTTTATTGCGGCATTTATGGAGGTTCCCAGTACCTAGTGCTGGGTACTTTTCTGGGTAGTTTTGCACTCCCTAAAAAGTACTTTAGATGGTACACCCTAGCATGCTTTCACCCAAAAAGTAATTCCACAGGATAATACTCACGGAAGAAGAGCGGACCCAACTCCACAAAATTGTTGTACACGTTGTAGTACACCCTAATAAGGCCATACATATGTCCCTTACAAATTTCATGAATGAACTCTGATATGTATGCATCCAGAGTGTGTGCTAAATATCCAGCACGAAGAAGAGGCTTCAACTGATGTAGCATCTCGTCCAGATAAGGAGGGGGTTCAAGCATTCCCCTCATTGCAAGTCTCCTATAACATTCAAATGGATTAATTTCCATCAGTGGCTCATGACCACAATCAAATCGCTCCAGAATGAAGTTGATCAACTCCATTGTAAGCTCCTTGGTGGGACTGTGGCGCAACCTCCACTCCAAGAAATGGTCCCATAGCTCATCCATTCCAGGCCGCACAGAACTTCTGGGGCATGCTTGCAGCCGGGAGTAGCCTGGTGGAGGATTGGGTCCAATCATTTGCAAAGGCAAGCAAGGATCACCGACGGAGCAAGGAACACGGAGCAAGCAGAGCAAGTAGCAAGATCAAGAGCAAGGAACAAGATCAAGTAGCAAGGAGCAGAGGTATGAAGTAGCAAGGAACAAGGATCAAGATCAAGTAGCAAGGAGCAATGAACAAGGAAGATCAAGTAGCAAGAAGATCAAGTAGCAAAGAAGATCAAGGAGCAAGATCAAGTAGCAAGGAACAAGATCAAGTATCAAGATCAAGAGCAAGGAACAAGATTATAGCAAGGAGCACGGGAATGAAGTAGCAAGGAACAAGGATCAAGATCAAGTAGCAAGAAGCAATGAACAAGGAAGATCAAGTAGCAAGAAGATCAAGGAACAAGGAAGATCAAAAGCAAGAAGATCAAGGAACAAGGAGGATCAAGTAGCAAGAAAATCAAGGAACAAGGAAGATGAAGGAGCAAGAAGCAAGGATCGAGATCAAGTAGCAAGGTGAAAAGTGAGAAGTGAAAGCAAGGTGAAAGAATTTATAGCTACGAATCCAATAATGTTGAAGTATAATACCAATAATGTTGAAGTATAATACCAATAATGCTGACGTATAATACCAATAATGCTGCAAGAAGTATAATACCAATAATACCAATAATGTTGTCGCCCGTTCGTCCCCAGGGCCTTGGGGTGAGGAAATTCGGGGCAAGCAGCTTCCGGGGGGATTTTAGGGTCCGTGCTCTGGCGTCAACACCCCCACTCCACGTCAAGTCACGGCGCAAGGTCCCGGCCGAATCTGACAAGGAGAGGGCCTCCAAAACGTAAACCCTGTGGGTTGCCAGGTTCTAGAAGGGTTTGCGTTTTGGGGGCCGAGACTTGGTCCGTTGCACTTGGGACCTGGCCGAGAAGCTGCAGCCGAGAATACGGAGCAAGGGGAACTGACGGAGCGGAGTTTGGGTCTGTCCTCCTCCCGATGTGGCAAGTAGAAGTCGGGGGGCGCTTTTGCAGTGGCAAGACATTCATAAATTCGCAATTAATGCATTGTACGAAAATAAATTCTGATTTTTTGCCAGCTGTTTTCCTAATTCATCTCCAGCACACGGCCCAATTTTCGGAATTTTCGGAGAAGGTCTAGGTCAAAGGGTTAGCATTAGGACGGTCGGGGCAGCCCGTTGCAGGGCAACCGAGCTGGCACCCTTCCCCAAGTCAAACGAGGCCAGGACCTTGCAGGGATCCCTCACAAGAGGGGAGAGTCCGGACCCCAAGAGGCGGGATCCAAAAAAGTTCCCGAGGCAGCCCTTCCTGGCAGCCGCCTCGGGCCAGACGCTTAATGACCACCCTCCGAGAGCCCGGTTCCCTATCCGACCGCTGGATCCTCCGCTCAGGGGGGCCCCTATTCGGGAAGGCCCAAAAGATTCCAGATCGGTCCGGGAGAACTTGTCAAACCGCGGGGCATCCTGAGGTCGGCCTTGTAGAAACCGCAGTGTTTTGTCGTTCGGGCACCGGGGAGGCTCCGGAATGGCAAATCGCCAAACGTCGGGAATGACTAAATTACCCTAGGGAGCAAGTTACAAGGTCGGTTTTGGTAAAGAAGGAAACACTCACGCCTCCACAACAAGATCCCCATCCACATCCTAGGCCAATTGACTACGAAAGTGTGATGGAAGTGAGCTACTTTGGCGCTTCTTGGAGGTCGGGTGGTCTTCGCCACGGAACTTGGTCCCCTGTGGCAATGTCGACGCTTCGAGTCCATTGGCGAGCCAGATCGCGATTCCCGAGAGGGAGGTCGCCGTCCCGTCCCTGTGGCCTTGGGAGAGGAAATTCGGGGCAAGCGGCTTCCGGGATTTTAGGGTCCGTGCTCAAGGCCAACACACCCCCCACTCCACGCCAAGTCACGGCGCAAGGTCCCGCCGACCGACAAGGAGAGGGCCTCCAAAACGTAAACCCCGTGGTTTGCCAGGTTCTAGAAGGGTTTGCGTTTTGGGGGCCGAGACTTGGTCCCTTGCACTTGGGACCTGGCCGAGAAGCTGCAGCCGAGAATACGGAGCATTGGGAACTGACGGAGCGGAGTTTGGGTCTGTCCTCCTCCCGATGTGGCAAGTAGAAGTCGGGGGCTTTGCAGCTGGCAAGACATTCATAAATTCGCAATTAATGCATTGTATTTAAAAATAAATTCTGATTTTTTGCCAGTTGTTTTCCTAATTCATCTCCAAGACACGGCCCAATTTTTCGGAATTTTCTGAGAAGGTCTAGGTCAAAGGGTTAGCATTAGAACGGTCGGCAGCCCGGGTGGCAACCGAGCTGGCACCCTTCCCCAAGTCAAACGAGGCCAGGACCTTGCAGGGATCCCTTACAAGAGTCCGGACCCCAAGAGGCGGGATCCAAAAAAGTTCCCGAGGCAGCCCTTCCTGGCAGCGCTCCCCCGGGGGGCTGCACGATAATGACCACCCTCCCGAGCCGGTTCCCCCTATCCCACCGTTGGATCCTCCGCTCAGGGCCCCCTTCGAAGGCCCAAAAGATTCCAGATCGGTCCGAGAGAACTTGTCAAACCGCTGACATCCCGAGGTCGGCCTTGTAGAAACCGCAGTTGTTTTGTCGCTCGGCACCGGGAGGTTCAGGAATGGCAAATCGACCCCGCCAAATCGTCCGGAATGGCGAAATTACCATAGGGAGCAAGTTACAAGGTCGGTTTTTGCGAAAAGAAGGAAACACTCACGCCCTCCACGACAAGATCCCCGCATCCACATCCTAGGCCAATTGACTACGAGTGTGATGGAAGTGAGCTACTTTGGCGCTTCTTGGAGGTCGGGTGGTCTTCGGCCACGGAACTTGGTCCCCAAAGACAATGTCGACGCTCGAGTCCATTGGCAGAGCTAGATTGCGATTCCCGAGAGGGGAGATCGCCTCGGGTCCGGCCCCTGTGGCCTTGGGGAGAGGAAATTCGGGGCAAGCAGCCTGAGGGGATTTTAGGGTCAGGTGCTCGGCGCCAACACCCCCACTCCACGCCAAGTCACGGGCAAGGTCCCTACCGACCGACAAGGAGAGGGCCTCCAAAACGAAACCCCGTGGGTTTGCCGTGCTCTAGAAGGGTTTGGCGCTTTGGGGCCGAGACTTGGTCCCTTGCACTTGGGACCGGGCCGAAGCCGAGCCGAGAATACGGAGCAAGGGGAACCGGACCGAGCGGAGTTTGGGTCTGTCCTCCTCCCGATGTGGCAAGTAGAAGTCGGGGGGCTTTTGCAGTTGGCAAGACATTCATAAATTCCGCAATTAATGCATTGTACGAAAAATAAATTCTGATTTTTGCGGTTGTTTTCCTAATTCATCTCCAAAGACACGCCCAATTTTCGGAATTTTCGGAGAAGGTCTAGGTCAAAGGGTTAGCATTAGGACGGTCGGGGCAGCCCGTTGCAGGGCAACCGAGCTGGCACCCTTCCCCAAGTCAAACGAGGCCAGGACCTTGCAGGGATCCCTTACAAGAGTCCGGACCCCAAGAGGCGGGATCCAAAAAAGTTCCCGAGGACCCTTCTGGGGCGGCTCTCCCTGGCTGCACGATAATGACCACCCTCCCGGAGCCCGGTTCCCCTATCCGACCGTTGGATCCTCCGTTCAGGGCCCCCTCTTCGGGAAGGCCCAAAAGATTCCAGATCGGTCCGGGAGAACTTGTCAAACCGCGGGGCATCCTGAGGTCGGCCTTGTAGAAACCGCAGTGTTTTGTCGTTCGGGCACCGGGGAGGCTCCGGAATGGCAAATCGACCCTGCCAAATCGTCCGGAATGGCGAAATTACCCTAGGGAGCAAGTTACAAGGTCGGTTTTGCAAAAGAAGGAAACACTCACGCCCTCCACGACAGTATCCCGCATCCACATCCTAGGCCAATTGACTACGAGTGTGATGGAAGTGAGCTACTTTGGCGCTTCTTGGAGGTCGGGTGGTCTTCTGGCCACGGAACTTGGTCCCCAGCGCAATGTCGACGTTCTGAGTCCATTGGCAGAGCTAGATCGCGATTCCGGAGAGGGGAGGTCGCCCGTCCGTCCCCAGGGCCTTGGGGAGAGGAAATTCGGGGCAAGCAGCTTCCGGGGGGATTTTAGGGTCCGTGCTCTGGCGTCAACACCCCCACTCCACGTCAAGTCACGGCGCAAGGTCCCGGCCGAATCTGACAAGGAGAGGGCCTCCGAAACGTAAACCCTGTGGGTTGCCAGGCTCTAGAAGGGTTTGCGTTTTGGGGGCCGAGACTTGGTCCGTTGCACTTGGGACCTGGCCGAGAAGCTGCAGCCGAGAATACGGAGCAAGGGGAACTGACGGAGCGGAGTTTGGGTCTGTCCTCCTCCCGATGTGGCAAGTAGAAGTCGGGGGGCGCTTTTGCAGTGGCAAGACATTCATAAATTCGCAATTAATGCATTGTACGAAAATAAATTCTGATTTTTTGCCAGCTGTTTTCCTAATTCATCTCCAGCACACGGCCCAATTTTCGGAATTTTCGGAGAAGGTCTAGGTCAAAGGGTTAGCATTAGGACGGTCGGGCAGCCCGCTGCGTGGCAACCGAAAGCCGCACCCTTCCCCAAGTCAAACGAGGCCAGGACCTTGCAGGGATCCCTTACAAGAGTCCGGACCCCAAGAGGCGGGATCCAAAAAAGTTCCCGAGGCAGCCCTTCCTGGCAGCGCTCCCCCGGGGGGCTGCACGATAATGACCACCCTCCCGGAGCCCGGTTCCCCTATCCGACCGTTGGATCCTCCGTTCAGGGCCCCCTCTTCGGGAAGGCCCAAAAGATTCCAGATCGGTCCGGGAGAACTTGTCAAATCAAGGGCATCCCGAGGTCGGGCCTTGTAGAAAACAAGCAGATGTTTTGTCGTCGGCACCGGGGAGGTTCCGGAATGGCAAATCGACCGCCAAATCGTCCGAATGGCTAAATTACCCTAGGGAGCAAGTTACAAGGTCGGTTTTTGCGAAAGAAAGAAACACTCACGCCTCCACGACAAGATCCCGCATCCACATCCTAGGCCAATTGACTACGAGTGTGATGGAAGTGAGCTACTTTGGCTTGGAGGTCGGGTGGTCTTCGCCACGGAACTTGGTCCCCGTGGCAATGTCGACGCTTCGAGTCCATTGGCGAGCTAGATCGCGATTCCGAGAGGGAGGTCGCCTGGTCCGGCCCCCGTGGCCTTGGGGAGAGGAATGGGGGGGCAAGCAGCCCGGGGATTTTAGGGTCCGTGCTCAAGGCCAACACCCCCACTCCACGCCAAGTCACGCGCAAGGTCCCCGCCGACCGACAAGGAGAGGGCCTCCAAACGTAAACCCCGTGGGTTTGCCGTGTTCTAGAAGGGTTTGCGCTTTGGGGGTCGAGACTTGGTCCCTTGCACTTGGGACCCGGCCGAAGCCGCAGTCAGAATAATGGAGCATTGGGAACCGACGGAGCGGAGTTTGGTCTGTCCTCCTCCGATGTGGCAAGTAGAAGTCGGGGCGTTTTTGCAAGTGGCAAGACATTCATAAATTCGCAATTAATGCATTGTACTAAAATAAATTCTGATTTTTTGCCGTGTTTTCCTAATTCATCTCCAAAGACACGGGCCAATTTTCGGAATTTTCGGAGAAGGTCTAGGTCAAAGGGTTAGCATTAGGGCCCGTCGGGGCAGCGCCGCAGGTGGCAACCGAAGTGGCACACCCTTCCCCAAGTCAAACGAGGCCAGGACCTTGGGATCCCTTTACAAGAGGGGAGAGGACCCCAAGAGGCGGGATCCAAAAGTTCCCGAGGCAGCCCTTCCCGGCGCCCTGGGTCGTGACGATAATGACCACCCTCCCGAGCCCTGGTTCCGCTATCCGACCGCTGATCCTCCGCTCGGGGCCCCCCTTCGGGAAGGCCCAAAAGATTCCAGATCGGTCCGGGAGAACTTGTTAAACCATGGGGGCATCCCGAGGTCGGCCTTGTAGAAACCGCATAGTTGTTTTGTCGCTCGGGCACCGGGAGGTTCGAATGGCAAATCGACCGCCAAATCGTCCGAATGGCGAAATTACCCTAGGGAGCAAGTTACAAGGTCGGTTTTTAAAAGAAGGAAACACTCACGCCCTCCACGACAAAGATCCCCCATCCACATCCTAGGCCAATTGACTACGAGTGTGATGGAAGTGAGCTACTTTGGCGCTTCTTGGAGGTCGGGTGGTCTTCTGGCCACGGAACTTGGTCCCCGTGGCAATGTCGACGCTCGAAGTCCATTGGCGAGCTAGATCGCGATTCCGAGAGGGAGGTCGCCCGTCCGGCCCCCGTGGCCTTGGGGAGAGGAAATTCATTTTAGGGCAAGTAGCTCCGGGATTTTAGGGTCCGCGGCTCAAGGCCAACACCCCCACTCCACGCCAAGTCACGCAAGCAAGGTCCCCCGACCGGACAAGGAGAGGGCCTCCAAAACGTAAACCCCGTGGTTTTGCCGTGTTCTAGAAGGGTTTGGCGCTTTGGGGTCGGTGACTTGGTCCCTTGCACTTGGGACTCCGGCCGAGAAGCCGCGGAGAAATGGAGAATAATGGAGCATTGGGAACCGGACGGAGCGGAGTTTGGGTCTGTCCTCCTCCGATGTGGGCAAAGTAGAAGTCGGGGGGGCTTTTGCAAAGCTGGCAAGACATTCATAAATTCGCAATTAATGCATTGTACTAAAATAAATTCTGATTTTTTGCCACCTGTTTTCCTAATTCATCTCCAAAGACACGGCCCAATTTTGGAATTTTCGGAGAAGGTCTAGGTCAAAGGGTTAGCATTAGGGGCCGCCGGGCAGCCCGCTGTGTGGCAAACCGAGCTGGCACCCTTCCCCCCAAGTCAAACGAGGCCCGGAGGACCTTGCGGGGATCCCTTACAAGAGTCCGGGACCCCAAGAGGCTGATCCAAAAAGTTCCCGAGGCAGCCCTTCCTCGGCGGGCCGGGGTTGCACGATAATGACCACCCTCCCGGAGCGGTTCCCCTATCCGACCGTTGGATCTTCCGCTCGGGGCCCCCTCTTCGAAGGCCCAAAAGATTCCAGATCGGTCCCGGAGAACTTGTCAAACCGCGGGGCATCCCGAGGTCGGCCTTGTAGAAACCGCAGTGTTTTTGTCGTCGGGCACGCAGGAGGCTCTCGGAATGGCAAATCGACCCCGCCAAATCGTCCAGGAATGGCGAAATTACCCTAGGGAGCAAGTTACAAGGTCGGTTTCCGGTAAAGAAGGAAACACTCACGCCCTCCACGACAAGATATCCCCGCATCCACATCCTAGGCCAATTGACTACGAAAGTGTGATGGAAGTGAGCTACTTTGGCGCTTCTTGAGGTCGGGTGGTCTTCGCCACGGAACTTGGTCCCCGTCCCTGTGGCAATGTCGACGCTCAGAGTCCATTGGCAGAGCTAGATCGCTGATTCCCGAGAGGGGAGGTCGCCTGGCCCGGCCCCGGTGGCCTTGGGGAGAGGAAATTCGGGGCAAGCCGGGGGATTTTAGGGTCCGTGCTCAAGGCCAACACCCCCACTCCACGCCAAGTCACGGGCGCCAAGGTCCCGCCGACCGATGAGAGAGGGCCTCCAAACGTAAAACCCCGTGGGTTGCCGTGCTCTAGAAGGGTTTGGCGCTTTGGGGGCCGAGACTTGGTCCGCTGCACTTGGGACCTGGCCGGAAGCCGCAGTAGAATACGGAGCAAGGGGAACCGACGGAGCGGAGTTTGGGTCTGTCCTCCTCCCGATGTGGCAAGTAGAAGGGGGGGCTTTTGCAGTGGCAAGACATTCATAAATTCGCAATTAATGCATTGTACGAAAAATAAATTTGATTTTTTTTGCCGCCTGTTTTCCTAATTCATCTCCAGCACACGGCCCAATTTTCGGAATTTTTGAGAAGGTCTAGGTCAAAGGGTTAAGATTAGGACGGTCGGGGGGCAGCCCGCTGTGGCAACCGAGCTGCTGGCACCCTTCCCCAAGTCAAACGAGGCCAGGACCTTGCGGGGATCCCTCACAAGAGGGGAGAGTCAGGACCCCAAGAGGCGGGATCCAAAAAGTTCCCGAGGCAGCCCTTCCCGGCGGCCCTGGGCCGCAGACGCTAATGACCACCCTCCGGGAGCCGGTTCCCCTATCCCGACCGCTGGATCCTCCGCTCGGGGGCCCCTCTTGGGGAAGGCCCAAAAGATTCCAGATCGGGTCGGGAGAACTTATCAAACCGCGGGGCATCCCGAGGTCTACCTTGTAGAAACCGCAAGATTTTGTCGCTCGGGCACCGGGAGGCTCTCGAATGGCAAATCGACCCCCGCCAAATCGTCCGGAATGGCTTAAATTACCCTAGGGAGCAAGTTACAAGGTCGGTTTTATGAAAGAAGGAAATACTCACGCCCTCCACGACAAGATCCCCGAGATCCACATCCTAGGCCAATTGACTACGAGTGTGATGGAAGTGAGCTACTTTGGGCTTCTTGAGGTCGGGTGGTCTTCTACGCCACGGAACTTGGTCCCCAGGGCAATGTCGACGTTCTGAGTCCATTGGCAGAGCCAGATCGCGATTCCGGAGAGGGGAGGTCGCCCGTCCGTCCCCAGGGCCTTGGGGAGAGGAAATTCGGGGCAAGCAGCTTCCGGGGGGATTTTAGGGTCCGTGCTCTGGCGTCAACACCCCCACTCCACGCCAAGTCACGGGCAAGGTCCCGGCCGAATCGACAGGAGAGGGCCTCCAAAACGTAAAACCCCGCGGGTTTGCCGTGTTCTAGAAGGGTTTGCGTTTTGGGGGCCGAGACTTGGTCCCTTGCACTTGGGACCTGGCCGAGAAGCTGCAGCCGAGAATACGGAGCATTGGGAACTGACGGAGCGGAGTTTGGGTCTGTCCTCCTCCCGATGTGGCAAGTAGAAGTCGGGGGCTTTTATAAATGGCAAGACATTCATAAATTGTAATTAATGCATTGTCTAAAAATAAATTCTGATTTTTGCCAGCTGTTTTCCTAATTCATCTCCAGCACACGGGCCAATTTTCGGAATTTTCGGAGAAGGTCTAGGTCAAAGGGTTAGCATTAGAACGGTCGGGGCAGCCCGTTGCAGGGCAACCGAGCTGGCACCCTTCCCCAAGTCAAACGAGGCCAGGACCTTGCAGGGATCCCTCACAAGAGGGGAGAGTCCAGGACCCCAAGAGGCGGGATCCAAAAGTTCCCGAGGCATCCCTTCTCGGCGCCGCCTCCCTGGGGGACGCTAATGACCACCCTCCCGGAGCCCGGTTCCCCTATCCGACCGTTGATCCTTCGCTCAGGCCCCTCTTCGGGAAGGCCCAAAAGATTCCGTGACGGTCCGGAGAACTTGTTAAACAAGGGGGCTGCCTGGAGGTCGGCCTTGTAGAAACCGCAGTTTTGTCGCTCGGGCACCGGGAGGTTCGAATGGCAAATCGACCGCCAAATCGTCCGGAATGGCGAAATTACCCTAGGGAGCAAGTTACAAGGTCGGTTTTGTAAAAGAAGGAAACACTCACGCCCTCCACGACAAGATATCCCGCGATCCACATCCTAGGCCAATTGACTACGAGTGTGATGGAAGTGAGCTACTTTGGCGCTTCTTTGAGGTCGGGTGGTCTTCCTCGCCACTTTAACTTGGTCCCTGTGGCAATGTCGACGCTCGAGTCTATTGGCGAGCCGATCGCGATCCCGGGAGAGGGGAGGTCGCCCGTCCGTCCCCAGGGCCTTGGGGAGAGGAAATTAGGGGCAAGCAGCTTCCGGAGGGATTTTAGGGTCCGCTCTGGGCGCCAACACCCCAACTCCACTTCAAGACACGGCGCAAGGTCTCGGCCGAAGCTGACAAGGAGAGAGCCTCCGAAACGTAAACCCTGTGGGTTGCCAGGCTCTAGAAGGGTTTACGTTTTGGGGGCCGAGTCCTGGTCTTCTGGCCACGGAACTTGGTCCCCAGGGCAATGTCGGCGTTCTGAGTCCATTGGCAGAGCCAAATCGCGGTTCCGGTGAGGGGAGGTTGCCCGTCCTTCCCCAGGGCCTTGGGGAGAGGAAATTCGGGGCAAGCAGCTTCCGGAGGGATTTTAGTGTCCGCAAGGCTCTCAAGGCGTCAACACCCCAACTCCACTTCAAGACATGTCGCAAGGTCCCGCGAACCGACAAGGAGAGGGCCTCCGAAACGTAAACCCTGTGGGTTGCCAGGCTCTAGAAGGGTTTATGTTTTGGGGGCCGAGTCCTGGTCTTCTGGCCACGGAACTTGGTCTCCAGGGCAATGTCAACGTTCTGAGTCCATTGGCAGATCCAAATCGTGGTTCCGGAGAGGGGAGGTTGCCCGTCCTTCCCCAGGGCCTTGGGGAGAGGAAATTTGGGGCAAGCAGCCTCCGGAGGGATTTTAGGGTCCGCAAGGCTCAAGGCCAACACCCCAACTCCACTTCAAGACACGCCGCAACGCCCCTACCGACCGACAAGGAGAGGGCCTCCAAATGTAAACCCCCGTGGGTTGCCGTGCTCTAGAAGGGTTTACGCTTTGGGGGCCGAGTCCCCGGTCTCGTTGCGCTTGGAACGCGGGTCGGTAGAAGCCGCAACCGGAGAACGCATAGCAAGGGGAACTGATGGAACGGAGTTTGGACCTGTCCTCCTCCCGATGTGGCAATTAGAAGTCGGGGGAGATTTGGAAGATGCAGTTGACTTCAAGCCACAAAGAAACATAAATTTAGTGGCTGCTTCTATCACCAAAGTTGGAGAAAAAATCCAAAACCGACCGGCCCATCACAAACTTCTAAGAATATGCATTTGAAAGATTTAGAACATGGAAGTGTCCCATTTGTAAGAGCTACAGGAGAGTCCAAACCACAAATAATCTCAGAAGCTGGTTCTACCAGTCCAAGTCGAAATGTCGCAGAAACCTCAGGCTCCGAAATGGCAAATCGAACTGAAGAAGGCGGGATCCAACAGAAGAATGCAAAATATCTTCAAGAATCCTTCAGATCATGTTCATGCATGTATCAATGCTAGATTGTACCCAAGAGAAAATATAACAATGTACAAAACATAGGTTTATTGAACAAAAGATCACTTGAACAATTCAGCATACTCCTCATGAGCTTGGTTTATGGTTTCTATCGTGAAGTCCTCCACTTGTCCATCCCCTTTGAACCATAGCTCCATGTCAAGTATGTCTGGCGTCAGCCATGTCGGCGCTAGTATCATGTTAATGTTGTTTTTCTTGTGGTGCTTCCAAACCCTGACCATCTTTTCAAGAAGCACCCTCATCATGCTAGACAGCTCACTGGTCCCTAGCCTTCTCACCAATCACATACTTCTTTAACACCTTCATCTGATGGATCGTTGTTTCATAGTCCTCATCTTCGAGTGGAGGAGGGGGTTCACGGAGGATTCCCTTCCTTCTCATGCCCTCAACGGCTCCTACACCAAGCTATAGATTATAAAATAGAGAAAATACAATAAAGTGTATAAACTACAGAGTGTGTAGCCTTACTTGTGAAGACAGGTTCCATATCTCTCTGCTCTTGGATCCTCATCTCCTCGACCGGGTTCAAGCGTCGAAGCATACCTTCCATGGCCATGTATCCCAAAAGCAATAAAGAAAAAACTCTCACAATAACTGCAATGAAAAACTAGGATCCGAGGATCGTTCAAAGCGAGTAGCGCAATACTCAAATCATAAAAGAAATGGAAAAAATGAAAGCCGGCCGATGACATTTAAAGGAACAGAGACGTCGTTTTAAAACGTATAGACGTCGTTTAACGACGTCCATAACGACGTCTTTGTGTTAAACGACGTGCCTTTTTTTTATTAAGTCATAATTATAAGTTATTATTATAATTATAATTATTATACAAAGAAGGATTGTTACCCAGTGGAGGGCTGTCATTTATGCAGTAATCTAACTCAGGAAGCTGCTCTTGAACAGGATGTTGAAAGTCCGGTTTGCCTCCACCTCCAGACATTTTTGTGATAGAAAATGTAGAAATCAAACTCAAATTTTTTATCTTTCGACGAACTTAGATGACTAAAAACAGCTTTTCACCGATGGATCGGAGCTGCAATATTCGATCTGCATAAACAGAGCAGAGAAAAGAGGTGGGCCGTATTTGCGAGAATGACGAATGAGCATTCTTTTCTGCAACCGAAAAGATGAATGGCTCTGATTTGCTCCAGCGCCGGTTTACCACGCACCTCCTACTCCGGTATATTCATCTCCTTCTCCGGTCCACAAACCCCCCTGCTCCCCTCCCGTTTACTCGTCCCCGTCTCCCGTCCATAAACCACCTACACCTGTCTACAAGCCTCTTACTCCGTCTACAAACCTCCCCCCGCCTACAAACCTCCCACCCCTTCCTACCCTTCTCCCCCCCCTTCCCCCCGTCTATTCCTCCCCTTCCCCCATCTCCAAAACCCCCTCCCCCCCTCCCTACTAGGCTGATCACGTCCCCCCTTGGCTGATGATCACTTCTCCCGTGTTCCCCCCTCGATTTTCCTTTTGTTATGGAATAACTATAGTACATAGCCCATATGTTGTAATTATCGTTTGTGTTGCCATGTGAAGGAAAGCAGCCTTTCATAAATAAAAAGAATTTGGTCCCCATATCTTTGTCACCTTCCCCATGTGGATCTCCTTGATTCTTGTGGCGTTGTTCTTTCATTATATTATTTAAAGCTTTTCTTTTGTTGTTGGCTATTATTCACCTCTCATGTTTTGAAAGAAAATGTGTTGAACTTGTCACATCCACTTCCCTTGGTAATAATGTTTCGTCTTTTGATGATGTTCCAAGCATATGTCGTTGTTTTATCAAGTTGGCTTCGACTGAGCGTGACTGTGCCTCGCCAATTTCAAGGTTTGAATTGTTTCGAAGTTGCAATACTAATGTTGCCTAATATGGTTTGTAGTATACACAAATTCGCATGCCAAAGTATTTTCTTATTCATATGTGGGAAGAAAATATAATCATAATAAAGTAATGAAGGTTCAATCGATGGTAGTCTTCTATCATGACAATAGTCTAGCCCCTCCCCCCCCCCCACACCTCCCTATTCGATCGCCATCTCTTCTTCACCTTCAAATATGCGGCGGGAGCGAGCCTTACATGGAACTACTTAACCACCACCGATCTTGCAAAGGATCCGGAACGAAGGTGACCTACAAAACCTCTATTACATTAGTTCCTTTGTTAATGACATATATAAATTTTATTGCATCCAAGTAAACATACTTGTTCACATTGCTCAACCCTCACGAGTGTGTCTTGACCACGATACCGACGAGTTGAATCTAGTGAATACAGGCCACTCAGATGTGGCATGAGCACCAGTACACACAAGATCAAACCATTCGGCATCAAACAACATTGTTTTGAATGCACTACCGACATCAACCTCCATGATAGTCTTTATAGTACCAATCCATTCCAACATTGCCTCGATTGGGTTTGGTCTCAGACTACCGGTCACGGCAAACCGTACTAAACTTTCTGATATACCACAATCATAAGTGCGTTTGCCATGATCCACACTTTGTCGTCGAAAGTGAGCACCAGAAGACCATATTGATGCATATGAATTATACTACAAAGTAAAGGAACAAATGTTCAAAATAACAAACGAAACTCGTGAATTATATGCTATTAAGTTGCACTTACAAATAGTGACACGCCTTTAGCATATGCAAATTCTTCGCTAGAAACAGCTTCGCCACGTTGCCTTGCCATCTCTAGTTGTTCGAGCAGCCATTTATTGTTTATCTCACTTGGCATGACCCCTAGATGATCTGGAAGTGGTTGTTTGCGATTCTTTTGTCGATAGCGTCTTCTCTCATCATCTCTCTTTATTTTTTCTTCCTCGTATTTCTTTATCCATTTCTCCATGGGAGTGGAGTTGTAGATGAGAAACTTATTGGCTTTTGCCTGTTCTTCTAGTGTGAACAATTTCTTTTGTGGTCTTCCTTCGGGAACTTCTCCAATCATAGTTGGAGTGTCTTCATCGGTCCATAATCGTGGAGCATTGGGGTGTAGATAGGCCAAGAACTCGGTGACATAGAATAATGACTCTCGTGCTAACCAACCCTCGGCCATGCAACCCTCTGGCCTTGCCTTCGACGTTTAAGTCCTTGAGGACCTTGAAAGCGTTCTATAAAAACATCCATCTAGGATTTGTTGTGCCGCAAGCTCTACTTCCGTCCACTAAATGCACTAGTAAGTGAGTTTGTATGTCCAGAAAACTTGTTGGGAATTCTTTCTCGAGCCAACAACATGCCTCAACGACCTTAGTTCGCATGTCCGCAATTTCATTTGTCGGTATCTCCTTCCTTGTAATCCATCTAAATATCACTTAAGAAAGAAAAAAAGTTAAGTGAGAGTTCAAAGATCGAAGTGTTTTCTAAACCGCATCGAACCACGAAAAACTCGATAGGAGACATATTGCACGTAGTGGACCGTCGGCGAGACGACCCCTCAGAACAATAGGCATAACAAACTGCAGCATCTTATGCCAATCATGAGATTTCAACCCAGTTAACTCCCCTTCGTTAGAGAAACAATTACGCAACGAATGCATATATGCCGTCGGAGTCTTTATTGCCTTGATCGCTTCTCGAACGGGTTTCATACATTTTCTAGGCACGATCCAATCCACTTGTGGCCTTGTTCCTTCTTCGACATTTAGCCATGCCTTAGATTTTGATCCAGCTTCTTATAGATCTTCTCGTGCTGCATCTGTGTCCTTACGTCCGGTGACATGCCTCCAAATAGACGCCGAAACATTTTTAAAAATGTGCATGGGATCAAGAAGATGATGGATCTTCAATATTGCACTACAAGAGGATGGGGGTATAGTGTCAACAATTGTGTCAAGAGGTAAATGTAGTGACAATTTTGTGTCGAATGCTACTATCTTGACACAAAGTGCTCATGTTGTATCAAGAATGCGTCAAATTAGTAGTGTCAAATATTTCATCAAGGCAATGGCCGTGTTTTTGTCAAATTTACATTGCAGTTTAATGTCAAACTTTTCATCTAAACAATGATATATATATTTTGTCAAATTTACAATGCAATTTAGGCACATTATTACTACAACTTTTAAGCAATGTTATAACTATGTTGTGTTAACCTTTTCTCAAGACTTATGAAAAAATGTCATCAAATTTTGTATCTAGTATTTCAATGAAATTGTGTGGACTGCTAAAATAGAGGTTCTAAAAGTGGAAATGACAATATAATTGTATCCATGCTAAAGAGATAACGTTCAATACTAGCACATAATTATCAATTAAAAGCACAGTTTCATTAAATATGGACAATACCTTGAATTGTGGACTTTTTATAAAAGAGACGCTTCGATAACACTAACATACATCCCCGGCAAGTGCCGCATATGCTTCTGCAACAAGTGTGGGAATCTGTAACGTTCCTAACCGACATGCCCTTAGCCAACTGGGCAAAACCGTCTAGACGTTTATGAGTAGTCACTTCTACCCATTTATGCCGGTGTCTCGGGAACGCCCCACAGGCACATTCAAGGTTCGAATACTCGAGCGGTCTACCACGGGCCCGTTACAGTCTTTCCCACTAGAACTATGCTCGTCCTCGAGCATCCAAGGCTATACTATATCACTATGATTACCAAGTCTTTGCAAATTACCCATGCATATAGGCACCCATGGAGACTCGAACTCGAGACCTGCTCTGATACCAACTGTAACGTTCCTAACCGACATGCCCTTAACCAACTGGGCAAAACCGTCTAGACGCTTATGGGTAATCGCTTCTACCCATTTATGCCGGTGTCTTGGGAACGCCCCACAGGCACATTCAAGGTTCGAATACTCGAGCGGTCTACCATGGGCCCATTACAGTCTCTCCCACTAGAACTATGCTCGTCCTCGAGCATCCAAGGCTATACCATGTCACAATGATTACCAAGTCTTTGCAAATTACCCATGCATATAGGCACCCATGGAGACTCGAACTCGAGACCTGCTCTGATACCAACTGTAACATTCCTAACCGACATGCCCTTAGCCAACTGGGCAAAACCGTCTAGACGTTTATGAGTAGTCACTTCTACCCATTTATGCCGGTGTCTCGGGAACGCCCCACAGGCACATTCAAGGTTCGAATACTCGAGCGGTCTACCATGGGCCCGTTACAGAATCTTGACAGTGTTTGGTAGCTTCTTCTTATTCGAAGGACTCCAAGCGTAGTCGATACTCTCTATCTCAATGCGGTCACTAGCGGTGGTCGGCCTCCATCTCTTCTTCCAACAATTGACATAGTTGGTCGGGAACACTGTTCCTAACGTGGACAGGCTCCCACCAAGTGACCTAGATAGTCTCGAAGTTGTCTTTCTTATCATCCATTTGGGGTTCTTCTGTAGCATACCCTAGCCATGTTGGGCACAAGACATCATCAGGGCGCGCCAATACAAACATGCCCTTCTTCAAATCCTTGAAAGGATTGAATTCTGGTACGGGCTTATCCTTCAATGGACCAACATAAGGGGAGTGATGGTTGCAATTGGCTCCACCACGCCACCACCACATCGCACGTCAAGTCTATCTTGCCTAGTGCGCGCCAAAAGTCCTCGTAAGGACCTTCCACGTTGGTGATGTTACTCGATGCTCCAAGAGTCCCATCCAATATTCAATTGTCGCCAGAATTGTGTTTGTATATTTGGCCGTCTCGGGTGTGCCCTTCTTGTTCGTCGAGCATGCGACCCAATGGAGGATATGCTTATGGATACTTGTTTTGAGCTGACCAATGTCTTTTCACCGAGCTCTTAGGTGCTAGCATCTTCGGATTTCGAGATGGCATTAGGGGTTTTCCATCCTCTCCTTCTTTCCACATTCTTATTCCACCGGCAGTAGCCAATCCACTAACGTGGGGCGAGCCTTATGGTACATGATGGGCCGGGCCACCATTCATAGCAAAAAAAAAGGTCGAGGCTCGGTGCAGACTGTCAATCTATCTTCCCCATCGGGGATATACCCTTCTATGAAACCTTTCCAAACACGGAACCTTATGAACAACATATGGTAATCGGGCGTGTTGAGATTACACGTATGAAATTCATACAACAACTCGGGCATGGTTAGCACTTCGCTTTCTTCAAGGTAGATGAAAAATTTCCAAACATAGCATCTATATCGTCATGTGTATGGCCGGGCATCATAAACCCTAACTCAATCTCCTCGAAAACACCCGGATATACAAGGTATGAAAGATACGAGAATACATACCTATTTTTGTTTTGTCGGGATGCATTGTCTAGTTGCAACAGCAATTTGCGAGGGAGACGCTTCAATGAGGGTCCCTCGGGTTGAGGGATGGCAACGGGATGCTCTTCCCGCAGCGACAACTTGGACGCTAGCGCAGATGTGGTGTCACGTAAGGCCCCGCCCAACCGGGATGGATGGATCGACAAGGCAAGATGGCCTCCTCGCAAACTCATTAGGCAGCTTCAACCTTTTCAAAATACTATTCAAAGAACCTACATGGAAGTTGGAGTCGCCCCGACCACGGATCCAAAGCAAAATTTCCATAGCACCCTCTCCCATGGCGGTGGGTAAGTGCACTGTCAATGAAGTCTTTAGCTTATCTAGTCTCCAAAGGGACTTCACGGAATCGAACAACTTTGGAATCATAGTCTTTGCCCGATCCATTTTGTCGTGAATGATACATACAAAGTCTCGAGGATGCCTCGTGGGATAACGATCTCCATGACCCGATCTTGGGTGCGACATGATTGCTTTGCTCTAGTCTATGTGCCCTTCTTCGATCATGCAATATTCTCCTCTCAGCCTCATCCTTGGTCTTCAGCAGCTTCGTGCGGATAACCCTCGCAAGTGTCACACTTGGAGAACGCATTCTTCTTAGCAAGCACATCGACGTCCTTGAAGCTACGTCTCCCGCCCTATGAAATCTGTCGGAGATACCTTCTTGCCTGTGAGAGCCATCACTTCAGCGTTGACCTCTTCGAGAATGCATGTCTTCGTAAACATAGCAGGCAACTTCCTCACGTTTTCTCGAATCCCATCATCATTTCTCCTGCTACGGTGAGGTAAAGACTCACAATTTTCCTTCACAAACATGGAAAAAACAGCCTCTGAGGCCAAGGTGGCCGCACGTGCTTTCATAGTGCCTGAATTGCCATGCTCGGCCTTTCGAAAGCACCGGAGCGAATTCGCCTTCCACTTCGGATACCCCGACTTTGAAATCCCAAGACCAAGGTACCAAGCCCTCTCACAGACACTGATGCCTTGCAAGACTAGTCGATGAACCCTTCTACCCTTCATATTGTTGCCTAACATGTCATACACAAAAGTGGTCCTGTCACTCGATTTCATGGCAAAGAAATCCTTTCGCATGTTTATAGCTTGATCCCCATGAATTTCTCACAACATCTCTGTTTTGCAACACATGGTCTTCCTATACCTCAAGATGGCTTCATTGGTTGTTAGCCGATCTATCTTTGGAGGCTTTGATGCTTTCTTTGGCCGACGAGAATGGAAGGTGTATTTACGCTTCGATCTTGCGGATGCTTGAATCTCCGAAGCTGCCCGGCTCGACGTCGTATCATCTTTGTTCCCATCAAGGCGCGCACTTAAAATTTCCGGACACCTTCACCCCACAAACCCTAACTAGATCATTATTCCACCTCAAAAGCATGCCCGCTTTAGGTATTGTCAAACATGCTTGGGACACCGGAAGTTCACCTCACGGAGGGGAAAGCCTTCAAGAATGAGACACCCCTACGGTCTTCATACCCAAGAACTGGTCACATAATCGCATCGCCCGGACCCGGTGAAGGATATAAATCCCTTCATTTGCAGGGGATGGCAGCACATGAGTGATAAATTTCGCAGTCGGTCTCCAAGAGTGTGTACCTAGTTAGCGACATGGTGTCTCTTGCTTCCCCCCTCATTTGTCTTTTTGATGCCGACGGCAAGACGCCCACGACATCGAGTCATGAACATCACTTTCCCTCCGTAGAGAATGAAGGAACCCAATGCCTCACCTAAGGTACTTGCTTCGAGTAGGTCAAGAGAGAACATGATGCCCCTCAAACACGCCTAGAACACCCACACTCACAAGTCCATCCGGGATGTCTTTAAAGTGGCATCTCTCCCTAGCTCCCATGGTCCCTTTGCCAACCGCCCCACCATCTTTGAATAGGTACACCTCTCGCGCACCAAAAAATGAATCAGTTCAAGAGCAAAGTTACAGCACATGCTCCTTAGATGGTGAAATTGGGCTGCGGGCGCCCAATTTTCTCCCTGTTGTTACGTAAATTGGAAAGGTGAAATTGGGCACCCGCCCTATTTCCTCCCATTCGTTGATGTTTCTTAGGCTGCTCAAATTGGTGGCCCAATTTGCTCCCTGGTCTAGTAACTTCGAGGAGTTGAAATTGGGCAGCCGCCCAATTTCCTCCCTGTTGCAGTGTTTCTTAGCTGGTCAAATTGGGCGAGCGCCCAATTTGCTCCCTGGTCTAGTAACTTTGAGAAGTTGAAATTGGGCAGCCGCCCAATTTCCCCCCTAGGATGTTTCTTAGCTCTTTGAAATTGGGTAGCCCAATTTGCTCCCTGGTATAGTAACTTTGAGGAGTTGAAATTGGGCACCCGCCCTATTTCCACCCTGTTGCAGTGTTTCTTAGCTGCTGAAATTGGGCGAGCGCCCAATTTGCTCCCTGGTATAGTAACTTTGAGGAGTTGAAATTGGGCAGCCGCCCAATTTCCTCCCTGTTGCAGTGTTTCTTAGCTGCTGAAATTGGGCGAGCGCCCAATTTGCTCCCTGGTCTAGTAACTTTGAGGAGTTGAAATTGAACACCCGCCCAATTTCCTCCCTGTTGCAGTGCTTCTTAGCTGCTAAAATTGGCTCCCTGGTCTAGTAATTTTGAGGTGCTATACATAAATGAAACATAGCCACTCTTTCTAAGGCAGGCACCCAGGAATGATACATATTCAGGAGGTCTATCCGCCCATTTGGCACCCATTTGGCCCTGCTTCCATGCTACCCGAGATAGAATATAGAGGGGACCGAACATACATCTCTCATAATTATCTTTTTATCTGTCGAATCTTATCATCACTAATGTTCTATACCAATCCAGGCAAAGAATGAACGTATATACGAAAGAAACCTACCTTTGGTGAATCATGACGCCATCATTTGAAGAAGTTCTTTGCCCAAGAATGTGAGAGAACGAAATGGCTTAGCCGCTCCGCTTCCTCGAGAGTATTTCAAAAATCAATTCTCCCACCATAGTTCAATATATATTCAAATTCAAATTCAAATGCAGGCGGGACGTAAATCAAATATTGGTGGGGCCCTAATTTGAAATTGAAAATGTACCAGGCGGACCGTACTATAAATTTGAAATTGGGCGGGCATCGTGAGAATTCAAAATTTAAAATTTAAATTTCAATACGTGTATGTCAATTTAAAAAAAGCGCATTTACTTTTTCGGGCACATTTATTGCAAAGCTGTCTATTTTTATTGTTCTGTCCTTTGGTCCATATTTACTTAAAAACGTCTATTTTTTAGGGTCTTCTTTTGCATGGCCGCCACTTGTCACTCATCAGTTAAACCTAACCGCCCATTCCTTTTCGCATTCCGGCATTCTTTGAGCCTGTTCATATCGATTTCTTCGAAGCGCTGACACAGAGCATCCAGGCGCCTATCGTGTTCACACTGATTTCTTCCAAGCGCTTACTCCAAGCATCCAGGCGCCTATCGTTTTCAAATTGATTTCTTCAAGATCGCTTAACTTCGAGCTACGGTAGCTGTAGTGTTCAAAGTGATTTCTTCCAAGCGCCGACCGCTAGCTTCCAGTGCCATCGCTTTCATGGAAAGTCGACCAGTGAAGGGAGGAAAAGGTTGCGCTTTTCTTCAACTTCGGTTCTTTACATTAGTGGGAGATAAGCCAGCGGCCTTAAGGAGTCCACCCAATGATATGGCGCACCCTCTCTGCTTGGTTGTCACTTTGTAGCTCGAAGTTGTCTCCCTCGCACCCAATAACCCTTTGGCCCGTTGGATCATTCTAATTACCACAGAAGGCCGCCCAATTTGTCTCCTCTTGGCTTCATAAGTCCCTTGGATCAGCAAATCGGATCAAAGCTCTAAACCTTCTTCTTCGCTTTCTAACCTCCCAAAGCTGGGGGCAAATTAGGGCGCCCATTTGTATGCCGCTCTTGCTTTTGTGAAGTCATTTGGAGGTCTCTCTTCTAGGTAACCTCATGTGTCAGAAATTGGCTAGGGCCCAATTTGGGACCCCTCGGCCTCTCTCTTCTTGTAACCTCCTTGCTTTCACGGCAAATTGGTGAGCGCCCAATTTTGGACCCTCAGGCTTCTCTCTTCTTGTAATCTCCTGCTCTTTCTGCAAATTGGGAAGCCCAATTTGGGACCCTCAGCCTCTCTCTTCTTGTAACCTCCTCCTTTCTGGCAAATTGGGCGGGCGCCCAATTTTGGACCCTCAGGCTTCTCTCTTCTTGTAATCTCCTCGCGCTCACCAATTGGGCTGCCCAATTTGGGACCCTCGGCCTCTCTCTTCTTGTAACCTCCTGCGCTGCGGCAAATTGGGGCCCAATTTGGGACCTTCTTGTAACCTCTCTCGGGCAAATTTGTAACCTCCCTCTCTTCTTGTAATCTCCAGCAAATTGGGTGGGAGCCCAATTTGGGACCCTCAATCTTTCTTTCTTGTAATCTCCTCTCCGCTTCGGCAAATTGCTCTTTTAATTCTTTGACACACCACTAATGGGATTCATGAATGATGTTATGCACGCACCCATGGCAAGAACTAAACAAACCTGACGTGCACCGTGATCCGCCCTCCGTTATAACGGGCATTTGCCGCAAAGAAAGGAAGCAGAGGCGGGAATTCGGGCCAATGGTATTGAAGTCGTCCCAGAACTAATGACTGCCGTAGCAGATAAATTTACTTGGTGCATAGAGGTAGGCAATATCCACCCTGGGTCTAGCACGAATCACCTCAAGGATCTGTGCCTGTACTTTGCTGAGCCCGGGACTCGGAGGACACAGAATGCAGGTATAGCAATCGACATGTCTGCGGAGCACCGAAGTTTGCCAACGAAGTTAGAGGTTGTCGTAGAGGACGTGCTTGATAAGTCATTTCAAGGATACAGGTTACCCTTTGGGACTTACAATCCTCAGCTAATGCATGCAAGCATCACCGAGGCTTCACATTCGTGTCAGGCCAAGGGCTGGGTCCTGTCTTCTTACGAAAGCCTTGAGAGATCTGGACTCACCAAACGGGGAGATATTATAGATGGATTTAATACAGTTAGACAGTGCATACTCGATCACAAACAAAATCGATCAAAGGCCCTTTACATAGAGTATCATGGGAAGAGCCAACCAAAGGTCTATGACACGGCGTGGTTGAGATCACGTTATGGAGTTTCTAAGAAGGGTGACGGACCGAAGGGGACAGAGAAACCCGCAGCCATGTCATCAGAAAAGGTTCCTAAGAAGAAAAGATCAGAAACATCAACTCCAAAACTGATTCTTGGTGGTATGGGAAGAACATCACGTAGCCCGGACGTTAGCATTAGATCGCAGGAGGTATCTGAGCAGTCCCCACCAGAAAAGCAAGGAACAAAGCGAAGTCGGCACGAGGCAATAGCTTCCTCGTCTAAGAAAAGAAGAGACCCTACTCCACCATCAACATCAGGTGCATCCGATGGGGGAGTGGGACCACACTGTGCTCACAGAAGACGACATGTGCAAATTGTGAAGTGCTCGACATCTGGCGGGGCGTTGACTCAAGAAAGCAAACGTGAGCTGTCCCAAACTGCATTGATCAACATTAAGCACAGGGAAAGGATCTATCCTCTTGGTGTTGAATTCGAAATAGAGGTGGATATCTTCAAAATGCATCAAGCACCTGCAAATATGACCTGCAGGGTCATCAGTCCAGAACATGTTGATACACTCTATGAATCATTTATTAATGTGCAGATGCATCCACCTTGTGCGGATGTTGTACCCTTTGATCCAGTCACTGGACGTGCACTGAAGTGGAAGAAGGCCACTGATTTGGACAATGCACTGGATTGTAAATGGCAATCACACTACCGCAGCTTGCCCAAATTCTTGTCAACCAGCGTTGGAATGGCCGCCAGAAAGGGCTCATCCGAAAGATCTTATCTTTTTCTTCACGCCAAAAGAAAATGTCGTAGGCCGGCAGGAACCTCACTCCCCCGAATATGTGAAGGTCAGCCCAGAGAGCAACGATATCACCAAGAATACTATCCATCGATGATGTCTTCGAACAAATACAGCAGCTTAGGAATCAATGGGCATTCTATGGAAAGCCGAAGAAAGGAAAGCGTGGACTATCCCAAGATAGCGCATATTCAGTAAGTCATTTCTAATTGTGGATGCAGTCTGTTTTTTTTTTATAAATCCCTTGGCCATCGGGCGCCCAATTTGGGAGGCCTCCCATGTTTCTTGCAGCGTCTTGGCTATGAAATTGGGCGGGCGCCCAATTTCAGATGCCAGGATACTACATGACACATGTTAAATTGCATCCGCTTGGGTATGAAATTGGGCGGGCGCCCAATTTGGGTTGGCCCCATGTGAATATAGCATGTTAAATTGCATCCGCTTGGGTATGAAATTGGGCGGGCGCCCAATTTGGGTTGGCCCCATGTGAATATAGCATGTTAAATTGCATCTCCTTGGCTATGAAATTGGGCGGGCGCCCAATTTGGGTTGGCCCCATGTGAATATAGCATGTCAAATTGCATCTCCTTGTCTATGAAATTGGGTAGGCCCAATTTGGGTTGGCCCCATGTGAATATAGCATGTCAAATTGCATCTCCTTGTCTCATTAAAATGGGGGCCCAATTTGGGTTGGCCCCATGTGAATATAGCATGTTAAATTGCATCTCCTTGTCTATGAAATTGGGCGGGCGCCCAATTTGCGCTGGCCCTCATGTGCATTGCATGTTAGCTTGTGCATTGCTAAATTTTGAGACTGTATATGTCAAATGTGCTAAGTTTACTAAGCTGTGCAGGATTGGCTCGCTATAGCGAAGCAGACATTGAAGAAGCTTAGCATGCGAGACTACGATTACTTCGTGTATCTGGATGACGAAACTTGGAATATGTGCCTACAAGTGGCTCAGTTATTCTATGAAGACCAGCTAAAAGATGAATTGGGTGAGACGATAGTGGTAAAGGACCGCCTGAGAATGTTCACGAATAACAAGTGCCGACCTTTAAAGTCCATGCATCCAATGGATCTGCAAAGACTTTTGACAGAGATTATGACAGCCACCACGTACATAAAGGCCACCAAAAACTATACTGGAAGGCGTGTCATGAAAATCCGTGCAGGCGAGCTGAAGAAGATTGGCACTGTCGAGCGTGCACTCCTTAAATATCTCAAAGATGTGAAAAAGCTTCGTGTTGACAACATGACCGATTTGAGGAAAATTCATCCTATATTCACGGAGAATTTGATGTTGATGTTCGCCAACAGTGTAGGTGATTGGGTTGATAGTCAGCAAGGAGGCGTAAAAGCTTAACCTTCCAAAGGCTCTTATCCCGAAGGTTAATGAGTATCTGCGTGGACCGGTGGAAGAGGGATCAAAATCATTCAAATGCTACCGTGTGGAGTCCCCTCCGGGAATGTCGGTTGATGTGGTCAATACCTCGCTTTCGGTTTGTTGGATGTGATTTCAGAAATATCAAGAAATGGAGCATGGAGGATTACCGAAGTTCTTGGACCAGATCGGTGTGCTTACGGACCAGCAATTATATTGGATCACGATCTTTATCACCCAGATCGTTTGAGTGAATGCTTGTCCGCCATGAAGACTATAGGCGGGGGTAGTCGGTATGGGTGGGAGCGCATAATGATCCTAAAAAGAGAAACCCTTCCTCTCGTGTTCGCGAGCTGCAGACTCGTTCTTGTAATGTATGTGGCCAGAGACCAAGCAAGCTGCCCCGCAATGAATGACCGAATCTATGCTTCAACGATGCGGACCATCCTCAAGAGTATTGAAGTTCCCACAAAGACTTGAAAGAAGTGGAGGACATAGAGAAGAAACTCCCCGATCATGAGTGCAGCAGCAGTAACATGATTTAAACCCGTGGTCCGGGCGTCTATTTCTTTTCAATGCCACTTATAACGGTTGTACTTTGCTTCAAAGATACCGGGTTGTATCGGCCTTGGGGTGACAAGAGTGTGGCAGGAGGCGCGGGTGCCCTTTTGCCACATCAATTAGATTCTAAGACATGCACATACCTTGTCCGGAAATTTATGCTTGAGGGATGCAGTGTCCTTGATTTCTTCTCTGGAGGATCCTTTAGCCGTGCAGCTATGTGCGAAGGGTATAAAGCCACTGCCTTTGAGAGTGATGAGAATATGCAGCTTAAACTTACTCAGATTTTTGATCAACTCGAAGTAATGCTGGATGAGAAGAAATCGAGAGCCCGTGCATTGCAAAAAATAGCAGAGGGTAAAAAGAAAGCAAGCGGCTCCAAGGCAAGTGCTGTAGTGTCCACTCCTCCACCTCCTTGTCCATTCCCCGCACAAACGGTGCAAGAGTTGCAATCCACTCTCCGGTTGTCTAAAGATTCTCTCACAGACCATTTGAGAAAGGTTGCAGGTTTTGGAGCAAAGGACATGTCTTTCTTTAGAAAGAAGAAGGATAACATTAATGCTTTGGCGGGAACTACATTAGTGTGCACCCAAGATGTGATCGAGGGTAGCTCAAAGTTTACGCAGCTACTCCTCAAGGATGGAGAACCTTCTGTTGTCTTGGAGACACAAGAAGCTCAAGCTGTGGACCCGCTACCATCAGAGCAAGAAAAGGATGTCGAAAAGGAGAAGGAAGTTGAGAAGGAGGACGAGGAAGTTGAGGAGGACGAGGAAGTTGAGAAGGAGGACGAGGAAAATGAGAAGGAGGATGATGTTGAAATGGAAATTGAGAAGGATGCTCCTCGACGCCACGCTTAACCAATCAAGAATTCCACGCCGATGGAACTCCTTAAGCAAGCGCACAAAAAGGGGGAGAAGAAAGTTTAAAGCTGCTCACACAACAACGCCACCGAAGGGGTGGACCCTTGAGCACAAGGATAGTGTTTTGCTAGCATTGGGGTGCAAATTGGGCGGCCTTCAATCGAGATCTCGACACTGCGGTATATGTTTAGAGTGAGACGGGGGGTGCAAATTGGGCGGGCCCAATTTCGCACAATCGCTACTCACTATATAGGTTTTATAATGAAATTGAGTGAAAAAACTTATGTACATTGACCAAGAAAATAAATACATGTCAAAAATTTCCCTGCACTAGAAGAGTTCCCTCATAGAAATTGGGCGGGCGCCCAATTTGAACCTTAAAGGCTATCGCGAAAGCGGCGGTTGAACATGAAGTCAAGTGGAACTGCCTTACAAATTACAAAAGCAAGAGTATTACGACAATCCGATTACAACAACATGACTATCACATTACAACAATCTGATCTAGGGGGACTCTTCTGAGTCATTTTCAGCAGCCACCCCAGAGATCTTTTCTATCATGTACATTTGATGCTCTCTATTCCATATCAGATGGATGATAACATCGAAGGGATCAGGATAATGGCGAGGATTGAGACTCACAGTGGTCATCCAATCTTCCATGGCTATTTTCGCTTTCAAGATCGCTTGAAGTTTTCGTGATTCATCTTGCACGTAATGGAATCACGCTCAGGACCAACAGGAGACCACATGGTTAGACTAAGGCCAAATTTGTTGGCCAACATTGGTTTGATATATATTTATACCAACCAAAATTATTATTGGTATTATACACAATAATTATTGGATATACTTACCAGTCGTATGTACGCCCAATAATGTTACTACAGTGCTTCATCAATAATTACTTGGCTATAAGTATTGCCGCATTCGATTGCATAGCAGAGCCCTTTGCAATGTCTCGCCGCCCTGCTAGAGTTCTTCAGAGGTCCCAATTGCCTCCACCTCCAGAGCATTTGGACACCCTCACTTGCCTCATGACTTTCGACGACCTTCATGCATGCATTATCAAAGGGATCACCCTTGATACCTGGCTGCATGGTATAGCTACTGGTCGACCGAAAGACTCCCCCGGCGAGTACCATGTTACTATCCATATTGTTTGGGTTCCGGAGCGCGACGCTTATGAGATTGACAAAATCACCAATAATTACAATCTATGAGATGTATTTCATAAGTTCATAAGAATTTATATCTGAAATGACTGTTATAGGTAGCATCCACACTTGGTCGCATAGTTTTCAAGTTGGATTAATTATATTTGTGACAGTCTGTATTTGTATTTTCTCGCAAGTCTAACGAAATTGGGCGGCCGCCCTATTTCCTTTGGAGGCTAGTATTAAACTTTGTTCAAACGACTATGAGGGCAAATTGGGCGGGCGCCCAATTTCCACAAAACAAATTGGTGTCTAGGGATTGTGGCCTATGCTCCATCATAAAAATAGATAGAACCGGTTCCATTCATTAAGAAATGCATTACATAGATGTCATACACATATTATAAAACCAAATAAAACAACATGCCTCGACATAGGTAGTTCGACAAAAACAGAATACAAAGTAGAAAATATCAGGGTGCCAGTTTTCAGTCAATGGCTAGTTCGACTTGAATAAGATCACCCTGATCGAACTCATCAATGTAATTTCTGCTATACAGGTCCAGCCATTCATCCAATTCAAGGATCGAGTGAGGAGTGTTGACAATGAGCTTGGTTACCAAATCTTCACGCTGCCTTTTCTCCTTTTTATAAAGCTTCTTAAATAATGGTCTGAATGAGTTGTGCAGCCAAACATCCTCTAATTTGAGTAGCCTCTTCAGGGCCTCTCCCCTGTAGACAAGTCGTTTCAATGATATCAGGGAAGCTTCCAACTCCACCCTAGTGAGTTGATAATTGTTGTCCTTTAACAACCCATCCCCACGGAGGAGCTTCATGACCTGCCCACTGATTTCGTTTCTTCCATTCTGATTTATCTCATTATGCACCTCAACCTGCAATTGATTCGCGTGGGCTAAGATCTGCTCACTGATATGGGACTGCATTTCAGTCATTGTGAATCCATACCGGCGCCTCGTTTCAACCATTCTCACTGCTTCGTTATGAATCTATGCTGCACAGATTTGCAAAACAAAGCCTCACTAGCAACACCTCACACACAGGACGCGCTTTTCCTTGACCGCGAGTTGGGCGGGCTTGTCCTTGGCTTAATAGAAAAAGCTTCTGCCATATCACCTACCAGCATGTTTCCCGAAAAATTCCGTCCTTCTATTTAAAAAACCATCATATTTTAGAAATTTGACTCAATTTCGGAGACGTATGGACTTTCGGAAAGTCCATAAATAATGAAACAGTGCTTTTAATATTTATCATAGCAGTAATAGTAATAGAAACATGTTAATTAATCGTATGTGAACACATCAATTTGTTCCTTTAGATCATGCTCAATATCATCTATCTCATCATCGTCTAGATATAAATGAAGAGCCAAACCCCTAACTGCTTCTGAATGACCATGTGCATGTTCTGCGACTTCTTCATCTTCAATATAATCCTCATCATGAGTGCAAAGATGAATTGGCGAACTAAATGGAGATCGAAGCGCACAATTTGCTTCCATATCAACCTCATCTCTCATTGGAAGTGTCATTGATGGTGCTAGAAGAACATGTTCATTAGCATCATCCTCAACAGGAATAAATCCGCCTTCAAGATGACCTTCTATTGAATAAGTACCAACATCCTCTATGTTCAAAGAGCTTTCTGAAATTTCTCTTTCTTCTAAACTAAAAGCATCTTCTACATCATCTAGACTTGGCGATTCAACATCATCTGCAGTATCCGCAACACCTCCACCATCATTAGCATCATCATCACTGGAGATCTCTTCCATATTATTTTCAATTATAGAAAGATCAATCACACGTCGAGCCCTTGGTTGACAATGTACAACAATCCACCACTTTGTGTCATTAGGGTTCTCATGGATAAACATTTGCTCAACCTGACTTGGAAAAACAAAAGGTTCGTTCATCTCAGCCAATACCTTTGAGGAATCTACTTCTGGAAATCCTGATGGATGACTCCTAACTGTTTTGCCACGACCTCTGTATACAACTTTGAACCATCGTGCCTTCAAGACATTTACATGAAAGCTACGATAATCCAGTTCAATGATATCTGTTAGGATGCCCATGTAATCAAGGTTACCTTCCAAAAGGTTGCGGTCCCTATTGCTAGATTGACTTTTCTGTTCAAATTGTGAGCTGATTCCTGAATCAAATGTGACCCTATGTTTATCAACTGTGTTGATGCGAAAATGTTGGCCATAAGCCCACATTGAAGTGTAGAATCGTGCCTAGAACAAAATAACAATAATTAAGAATAATATTCTACAAAAGGAATGAAATTAGCATCAAATATTTACCTTCCTACTACAATCAAGGGCAATCTCATAATCCTCATCTCGAATAACTTGGCCACGATCTCTGGCTTCATCCATATGAGCCAACAACCATGCGCTATCCATAACATTTGGCAAAATAGATCGTCTTGACCTTCTCTGTGCATCTTCCTTAGCGCTTTCAAACAAGTCCCTCCATGGTTGTAAACTCGCAGTATTATTGATCACAAATGTGCTTACAGCAAGAAGCATTTCATCACTCAGACTTCGTTCTACTCCATTACCCTGTAACACCTCTGATGTGATCTCTTCAGGTTCTTCTTTCTCCCACAATTTAGGGCCAGCAGGATGACATGAGGTAGTGACATCATTTAGGTGGAACAATGTTTCCTGTACAAGATGCCCTTCTGCCATGCATCCCTCTGGTTTTGCCATTTGACGGACAAAGCCCTTGAGCACCTTCATATAGCGCTCTAGAAAAAACATCCACCTACTAGGAGCAGGTCCAGCCAACCTTATCTCATTGGGGATATGCAATAACAGATGCACCTGTGAGTGTAACTACATCATTAACAATAATTTTCATTGCTAAGAATTTACATGATTACGTAATATTTGCTTAATAGTTACCTGTAGATCAAAAAAGCTAGTGGGAAGTTCTTTTTCAATATCGCAAAGCAGCATAACCACTTCCTCCTCCATATTTAATATCTCAGACACTTCGATTTCTTTAGAAGAGACCCACCTTGCAAATTTACCCAATCGATATATAATGCTTCTTACTTGTGGAGTCAAGAAGTCTCCTATAACGCATGGCAGTATATGCTGAAAAGGAAAAAAACAAAGTATATAACTACATATGTTGAAATATCAAACTTTCATAAGAAAATAAGGTATAGGAATTAAAGTATACCTGAAGAAACTTGTGCCAATCATGGGACTTTAATCCAATGAGACTGCCTTTTTTAGTGAATGCTTTACGCAAAGAGGCTCCATATCCAGTTGGTGTGCGTACCTTTGATATCCTTTTGTTCACTTCAACAACTTGTTTTTTCCCTAAAACCCATGCACCTTGTTTCCATGTGAGGGATTTTTTACCTTTCTTCTCGATGGGCCAATATTTCTTTTTGATTTTTTGCTCTTTCAGATCCATCCTAGCAGCCAATGTTTCCTGTTCTCCTGTTATATGCTGCCAAAGAGAATGCGCGACATTTTTGAAGATGTGCATGGGATCAAGTAAATGCACCAACTCCAAGTCAGTCCAATACTCTAACCTATAGAATATGGATAACCTCTTCATTCCTGGCGGAAGATTTGCATTTGCATCTCCATAACTAGTCAAGTGATCCACATTGGGATTCATCTCCTTCCAAGCATCTAACCAATCCTTAGGTGTCCATCTCTTTGGCTTCGGTGTCTCATCAGATCCACGCATAGGATGACCCTCTGTCAAGTACTTTTTATGTCCAATATATATCTGTTTTTTCAGATGTCTTGACCTATATGATGTTAAGCTAGTCCCACAAGAAGGACATCCACATGCACCACTTGTTTGCAGACCTACAATAAAACAAAAGATTAATTCAAATAATACCTATGGTTTATTATGATTTTGCACTACATAGTACATCATACCCAAAAGCTTACGAAAACCACGGATAATCATGAAGAGTAAAGCATAACATCCCATGGAACGTAAAGTCATGTGGAGTTTTAGAAATGTCATACATATGCACTCCCTTCCACAAAACCTCAAGTTCATCCACCAAAGGTTCTAAGTAGACGTCCATATTTTTTACTTTATATTTCCCTGTAATATCCAATTCCCACTTAATACAAGCAATAGAAATTAAGTTTTATATACACATGCATACCTGGAATAATCAAAGTCAACATGATATGGCCAGGTTTTGTAGCCATCCATGGTGGGATGTTATAATTTATAACTGCAACAGGCCACACAGTATGAGAGGATGACCTAGATCCCCAAGGGCAAAGACCATCAATCCCCAGACCAAGTCTAATGTTGCGTGGCTCCAAGGCAAACATGGGCCACTTTTCCTCTATCTGCTTCCACAAAGCCCCATCTGCAGGGATTCTCATCTTTCCATCCGTACTACGATGTCGCACATGATAGTCCATAAAATCTGATAGCGTTGGCGATCGAAAAATATGCCGAAGCCGAGGGATTATAGGCATATGACGTAATACCTTTCTTGCCACTTTTGTCTTTCTGCCTTCCTCATAGCGTGCTTCCTTACACTTTGGGCATGATTGATCATTTGCATAGTCTTTATGAAATAGAACACAATCATTAACACATGCATGCACGATGTTATACTCTAGTCCAAATGAACGCAATAACTCCCTAGCCTCCCTCCTAGATTTTGGGAGACAATGCCCATCTGGCAATATTTTATCAAGTAAACTACAGAAAAAGGAATTATTAAGCATAAATACATTAGACTTTAACATTCCAATGAGTTGCACTTACGTACCTGAAAAGTTCAGAGACACTGTTGTTGCTCCAACCAACTTTGTGTTGGAGATTTAGAATAAGTATACAAGTGGCAAGGCGAGAAACACGAGCATTTGGGAATAATGGCGTGCTTGCCTCATCCCGGAGATATGTTGCCTTTTCCCTATACAAGTTCTCATCTACATCGCTAGCATGTGCACCATCATTATTTTCGCTATCATTGGCTTGTTCATTTATTGGAAAGAAATTTTTGATGGTATCATGAATCACATCCTCACCAATGAATGCGTCATGTGAGCCAGATGCTTCATCTGGGGACTACATGGACCAAATAGAATAGAATCAAACAAAGAAAAGAAATGGGGTCTACTTTATTCTTATTTTATGCTAGAAATAATGATTTTAGGAACAAACTTACTTCATTTTCATCATGTTCGGGATCATATCCTTCATCAGGTTGACATGGCTGGCTCTGCCAGAGGCCAAACCTTACTTCATGTTCTTGACGAATGCGATACGAACGAGTAGTCTTGCCTTTACACTTGTTGCACCAACAACGGCCCCGATGGAGATAAAACGCTTTGTTTGGGTCTCTTCTAGCTCGTTTCCTATTTGGTTCGCGAGATGATGAAGATGTTGAAGATGTTGGCTTTTCAAATGATGAGGAAGAAGATGATTTTGTTAAGATGCGACGTGGCAAGCAACTATCCCTGGCATTGCCACTACTTTCCGAGCTCGACATGTTGAACCTGTTCAATAATTCACATTCATCAATGGTGTAAATGAAAACAAACAATAACTTCAATGGACAACTATTTTTCTACCTTAAATAAAAAATATCATGCCAAGTAAAAAGATAATACCCAAAATGCATATATTCCAACAAACCAAAGGAAAGGTAAACAAAAGAAGGAAAAAAGTTCATGTACATCAAGTATCTAGTTTTTAACCTACTAAAATCAATATGTCAAACTAGACTTAGATCCAATGTGCAATTAAATACGCAAATAGCATATGCAATCTAGCCAAATTATTTTGACTTAATATCCCCATTTTAATGCCAATGTAGATTCTTAGGACCATGCAAATCATTAAGACAATGTACTATTTGGTTAAAAAAAACTTATTACCCTAAATGTCAAACATATTGAGGCATAAAGCTAATTTTAAATGCATGCAAAAGCTTTATACGGCCATATCTCTTTTCAAAGTAACTTGAGACTATAAAAATTCAAAGTAACTTTCAAAACGTTTAATAGCCCCCCTTTATGCAAAAAAAATGGGCAACATGAGCCTTTTACGATTGCTTTTTACGATTGCAAAAGGGGGCCAAACAAAAGGTGAATAAAAAAAGGGGCAACATGAGCTTTTATGATTGAAAAAAAAAGGAGTGAAATCCATAAAGAAAGGGCAAGAACAAAGCGTAAGGGGGGAAAAAAGGGAGGGAGAGAGAAATAATAGTAACAGATGAAAACAAAACAGACGAAACATGCAAGATTTTCTTAACAGACGAAACATGCAAGATTTTCTTAACAGTAAAATGGCGCGAGTACTCACCTTAAAGATGGATTCTCCGTTCTCGATTGCGCTGAGTCCACGGCTTGCTATTCCTAGCTTCGTTCACCATCGCCAGAATGCCGAGCAGTAAGTATTCAGAAGTAGTAAGAACAAGTTTCTAATTTAGGGTTTCTGAGTCGGTGATATTTATTGCTCTTTGTTTTTCTTCAGTGTCTCCTGATGATGGATCTGGCAAGGCCAAGGACGGTTCAGTGGATGAGTCCAATGGAGGAAGGCTTCAAAATTACCTTGCTAATGTGCCTGAAGATGTTCTGGCTGCTCTGATGAGCGAGTTGGAGAAACGTATTCGAAGAAATTCTGCAAGTGATGATTCAAACAACTCATCTAGGCCATTTGAGAAGCACAATGGTGATTTAGGAGGAAAGAACAAACGCCTTGAAATGATAAAGAAAGGAAAAGAAAGGTAAGCCTATTAAATTTTCATTAGGTTTACAAGGAAGCACTACTCTCTTTGTTTAGGATATAAAGTGGGTTTTTTAATGTAAATTCCAGAACTTTTTGGCTTTCTATTTTGCATCATCTAGTGGGCTTTCTGTTTACTTTTAATTTGCTGTAACTCTATAAAAACTCCATTTTGCACTTCTGGCTTCTAGCATCTAGTATCTCCTCCATAGAAATGTCGCATTTCGTCTTCTTTAATATCAATTGCCTTGGCAGGCTATGTACCTTGAATTTTTGCTGACAATGGCCACTTAATGGTTGTAAAATCTTTATTGAATATATTAAAGCCTAATGCAGCCATTGCCATTTTGACATGCCCTCACAAAATGAAATGTTGAGTGCAGGGCAGCATTGGTTCAAAAAAGATTCGCAGCAATAACAGGGTTGGCGATACAGTTCCTCTATATGCTGTTAATGTGCTTATGTTTTCAATTATCCCTGCTGTTATATAACTTGCATCCAGCACCTCTTTAGAAACCAGCTGACTTTTCTGCACAAATATGATATATAGAGAGTATCTTGTATTAGATAGAGAGTTCTGTACGACAAGATTTGTGTACTGTTATTTGCATCATGATGCTACTTAGTTTATGTACCGCAAGGTTTGTGTACTGTTATTTATATGTTTTAACTTAGTGTGCGATGTTTTCATTAACATGCCTACTTTCTTTTCTAGGTTGAAGCATCCACGACGTTCAAGCAATTCATGCAATGTTCCAGACGCTGAGACATCCAAAGAATAGAATAGAATAGAATAGAATAGAATAGAAAGAAGGAGCTAAAAGGAAATCCATCGTCTTAAACAAGCACGTTGTTCTAAGTGCTTCTTCGTTTTCTTCAGAAGATAATGGATTCGATAATGAAGATTCCTTTTCCCCTGACACAGATCTTGATAAAGACAGTCCTGATAAAGAAAAGTTTGAAGTTGATCTCTAATGACAATGTACAATTTCGAGATTATCAAATTCAGAGGTATGTTTTGGAGTTCATTTCATTTATTAGGTAGTTCAAAATTAGAGTGAGTTTGTACTATGATTTATTGGGGTAATTACTTCTAATTACTTTTGTTAATACTTCAAGTACTATTGCTAATTACTTCTGAATTTCAAGTTTGCTTTTTTAAATGAGAGCTATTAAGAGATGAAGTTGGCCACGAGTTTGAGGAAAAAGCAGCAGATGCTTTGAAACTGTATTGCAGGGAAGTAGATAAGCATTTTAAAGAGATAAAGCCACGCCATCTCCAAAAGACATTGAAATATATTCGCGAGCAGTTTGGTGATGGATTGAGCGAGAGACATTATTAGGTTCTTGAAGAAGAGATGGCGACATTGGAGGTTAGGAATTACATCACACTTTTCTTGTTATCTATATGAAATAAACTTACTTTTTCCTATGTAAACTTTAACTAGGGATAACCTGCGCAATGCAACAAGGCCAATGCAAGTCGATGAAGAGTCATGGAAAAGGTTTGTGGATTCTTGTGACAAGATTTATCAACGTCAAAAGGACGATGCTGCCAAACGGAAAACAAGACAACAAACTGGTTCCGGTGGACTTATGTCAATCAAAACTAAGTTTGTAGGTATTGATTTCTAAGTTGCCTTTGATTATTTGTCTTTGTTCTTTTCTAAATTGAAAATTGCAGTTCGATTGGGGCTCAATGCCCACAGATGATATGCTTCAAGAAATCTTGGAGAAAGGTGGATATGCTGCCTTTAAAAAGAGAACGATAGCAAAAGGATTTGTGCCAAAAAGGTTAGTCTATGTTTGCTGATTTAATGTTTGCTTCAATTCTTATTTTCTTTGAAATTCAAACCTTTCATCTTTTTAATTTTTGTGTCTTAATTATAGTTTAAGGCCATGGATTATATTAAAGGAACAAGTCCGGGCATAATTTTTAAGGTGAAATCGAAAAAGGGCAAGGAAGTTGGGGCGGTAAGTGTCATCCTTTATGCTTGATGCTTTAGGTAGGCACACTTATTTCATTAAAAAATTACGCTTTCATGATCAACAATGGTTGGTTTCCATTTGCAATTCATAACTGGAGATAAGTTCTTCGTTATTTAAGCATTATGGCTGATAATGTACTAATGTTTTTGCCCCTTTCATTGAATCTATAAACTTCCCTTTCTGGCTTTTCCATATCAGATTTCCAACATCCAAATGTCTGCAGTGTAGGAAGCTTTTGAAGTTTGTAAAATATCATGGAGTATTTAGATCTCCTTTTGCAAGATGGAGCAAGTCTGAACTAGTTAGATTTACTGCTGTGTATTCTCTGTGCAGCATAATTTCATATTGGTACTTTTTATTTTGATTACCTTTCTTATCTCTAGTTTTGTAATCTGCAGGAAGTATGCTATATTGACAGCGATTCGGACAAGGAAATGGTTAATATTTTCTTTCCTACTTAATATCACATTGCATAAAACTATTTGCTGAAAATTACTGTTTAACATTGTTGGCCATCTTCTCATTAAAGTATTAAATGTGCCAATGTCATATTTGTTGGCAGATTAGTTTTGTATAATAATGTGCTAGATTTCAACATTGACTTAATTTCACCAACACTGATATACATTTGTGAATGTGATTAACAGGGAGAATGTAGTGGAGAGAAAAATGACGGTTCTGAAGGCACCTCTGGTGATCCACAAGATGGAGATAATTTGGCCAATGAATAAGATCAGATTGTCTTAGAGTATTACTCATGTTTTTTGAGTATTTGACCTTTTGCATATGAGCATCTCATTTGTAGAAATTTTACTGCTATGAATAAGAATATTTACCTTTCTGATGTATTTTGTCTCAACTTCGTGTATCTTGTCAAACGCATCGCAATAAGGAAATGTGATCTTTGTATTACACAAATTATAATACAATTTCAAAAGAGTTATAATGGTTGACACTATTAATAAATAGCTTTGTGGAATGGTTCTTTTCTTGTCATAAAACCTGATCATTTTTTTTGTTGCTAGGATTGACATTTGCTTGACAAAAAGCATGATGCACTAGTTGATGCAATATTTGGGGTAGGTTAGTCGCAAGAGTTAATGCAATATTTAAATTGGATTAGACACAAGCTTGATGGTAGCTAATTAATGGTTGATGAAACGTATATGACATGGTTGTTATTATCTCATTACAAGTTTGATGAAAGTTTGCCCCAATATGTACAATCACTTATGGCAATTGAGTTATAATATTGTTGAAAAAGTTGGTGATATTTGAATGTGATATTTGTTATAGTGTCCTTAGAACTTTTGATGCTACCTTGAGACTAACTTGTTGGCAATGATGTTGCAATTTCATTATAAAGGTGCCTTTGTGTCAGGAATTGTGGCAACTGAATGTGCCCCAATCTTGATATAACACTTGACGCCCGAGCGTCAACTTTGTGGCAAATGATCATGTCAGCTATAGCGTCAAAAATGTGACAACTGTTGGAGTCTAAGGAGATTGATTTGTGTCAAGATTTTTGACGTTATACTAGACGTTATTGGTACATTTCTCTTGTAGTGAATTCTGTCCAATAGGGTAGAAGGAAGAAGGATGCTTTCCACTTCATTCCCTTAACCTTATTTCCTTCAGCGGCATCCCACATGTTACCCCAATCTCTCATTGTCAACCTTTTGGGAGGCTCTTCAGTGCAATGTTTTTCTCTTGGACCTACGTATCGAAGTCGATTTTCCATTGGCAGATATCTCTTGAAGTTTGCATAGACATTTTTGTGCAATGCCGTTGACCGGCGAGAGTTCAACTGTTCAAACCCACACAAGTGACATGCCGCATATCCAGACACTTGGAGTCCAGAGAGTTCATACAAACCAGGCCAATCATTTCGTTGTCCACATTAAGATTGCTCTCAAGGTAAATCTTCGTTCGGCCGCGAAGTTCTCTTGAGACATCGTAAACTTCAATACCTTCACTCCACAATGTCAAAAGCTCATCAATAACTATTTTGAGATCACGGATCTAGACTTTTCCCTTCTTCGGTCCTGGAACTAATAGTACTACCATTAAATGGCTAGTCTTCATGAGTAACCACGGTGGTAAATTATAGTTGATCAACATTACTGGCCAAGTTGACCACGCGGCCGATTGACGTCCATAAGGATTAACACCATCCGTTGCCAACCCTAATCTGAGATTTCGTGGCTCTCTTCCAAATTCCGGCCATGTTTCATCAATATGCTTCCATTGCTTGCGATCACTAACTACGGCGAGTACATTGTCACTTTCGGCGCATTAGCGGCACACCAACCCATGAGCGAAGCTAGAGATTCACATCGAAACAATAGCCTTATGCGAGGGATCAATGGAAAGTAGCGAACCACCTTCATCGGGACGGTCTTTCCCTTGGCATCTGCGCTATACCTAGAGGCACCACATTTAGGGCATGTTTCTGTGTTCTTGTAGATGTCATTCGGATAATATACCATGCAATCATTTGGACAAGCGTGAATCTTATGGTAGCCTAAACCAGTAGCTGCCAATATATTTTTTATTTCATTGCGACTTTTGGGCATAGTGTTCCCTTGTGGGAGTATTTTCTCTTGCAATAACCTGCATAAAACAGACCTTTACGTATACATTCAACTACAAATTCAATAAGTCAAGTGATTGCAATTGTACTTACTCTAACAAAGCCGTAATAATCGGTATTGCTCCATTTGAATTTGGCTTGAAGGTTTAATATCAATAAAGATGTCGCCAATCTAGATATGCTTGCACCTGGATATAATGCTTTATGCGCCTCCTCCAATAAAACGTGATCTTCATGACCATCGTTAGGAGTATTTATATCGTCATCTAGGTCATTGTCGAAGATTGGGCCAAATGCATCTAACATGTCGGCTATGGGTTCCTCAACTTCCATGAAGTCGTCCACAGGGGCATTGTCGTCATCTTCATCATCGTATTCCTGTTCATCTTCATCATTGTACTCTTCATTATGCGTTGTGCCCATGTTTGTACCATACTGCTCAATGTATTCTAATTCTGCTATCCGCAATGACTTTTGATGTCGCCAATTCAGTACGCTTGGATGTGGTCTCATATCCACTTGCCTACCTTGCACGTCAGATTAAACGAAATATATACGTGATTGATACATGCATTGAGACCGTGTTTGTTAAATTTTAAGCATCTAATAACTTTCGAAATATAAAATTTTATGTCATAATCAAAGCATATATTGAAGATATAATACACATTTATCTTCAATATGTGCAATCTCATTCCAAGAGAAGAAGAATTCGAAGAATTCGAAGAAGAAGAAGAAGAAGAAGAAGAAGAAGAAGAAGAATATTCTCTTTGAATCTTCTTTTATTTGGTTTATAACTTTGAGAAATATGATGACTTGACTTATTTTGTTGTAAGGCATTTTGATTGGCCTATAATACCATGTGGGGCAAAGCAAACTTACATGATCATTTGCAAAAAAGTTTTTTAGGATTTATTTGTTGGAAGCATGGAGATAAACATTGCGAATAGTTAGATGTTATTTCAAGTTTGTTGAATTGAAGACTTGAATTGAAGAAGAAGAAGAATAATTGTCTACTTATGCTCATAATGGAAATTTTAGACATGGGAAAGATATTTGATTTTTAATGGTCAAATATGGTAGAAGATGGTTTATACCAATAAATGTGTAAGGGGTGATGTGCACCAAGCGAGAAAAAGACAAAGTCTTTTAAGTTCCTTAAAATTGGTACCAATATTAATGGTTATACTTGAACACATGTTAAAGCAAGGACAAGGAGATAACATTGCAAGTAGCTAGATCTTATTTCAAGTCTATTGAATTGAAGACTTGCATACACTTAATGGTGATCATTTACAATTTACAAGAGAATTCCATTGGATAGAAATTGGCAAAGAAAAAGCCAAGACAAGTAAAAGCATTGTGACATATTATGGCTCAACATGGTGAATAAGCTAGTTTTCGTTGGATAAAACTAAAGATAAAGTTTATGGGATTTATTTTTAATCTATGCATGCATGCATTTGATTTAAATGCATGCGTGGCATGTGGGTCAACATGCAATTGCATGCTACTTTTTCCTAGCTTATGGGCTTTGTGGAAGCGCTCATTTGCTTCATATATTACTCTAAGGTGATCTAAGTGTGCAAAGTGGCCAAAAGTTGCACATATATGGAAGCAACAAAGTTGCAAAGAAAAAAATTTGTGCATTAAAATTAAATGGTAATAACTTTAGGGCATACGTTGGTGCAAAAAAATGCTTAGGCAAAATATTATTTGTGGCTCTTCTATCTGCTATGGCGGCATCTGGCGCCCAAATGGCCTCTTGTTGGAGATGTCGGCTCCATGCCAACAGCAAGAAAATGATATTGCACAGTTGTTTCTTGCATAGTCTTGCATTTTCATCCACAGAATACGTGTTTGGTGCAGCAAGATTATGGATCGGCTCTACAAAATGGTGAAGGCCGGTGAATATCTGAGATATGATAGCATAGATTCGTGGTTGGCCTGGAGCTTATACACCTATATAGGATTTCGATTCTATGAAGGATGCTTCTGTGCTCTAAAAGCATACCGTAAAGCAGTTCCTTGCTTGATCTAGGCCTTGGGTGTTTTGTTTGTGGCTGTGATGCAAGGCTTAATGCCAACAGATGTGTATCCCAAAGGTATGTAATGCACTTGAATCTGTCTTGCATGGTGATTCTTGAATATCTAGGTTGTATGGATGGTCATACTTGATGGACATGGCTCTGCCCTTCCATGGGCATACCTAAAAATAATAGTTACATCTTTTCATACAGATGATGGAGCTAGCTTAGCAAGCTCTGCTATACAGATCTAAGTTGTTATGGCAATGTGTAGAGGCCATATGAGAGAGTTTATTAGCGGTTCTAGGCTTTGGCTTTTATCTCTGCATCCAAAGATAATATTATGCTTGGGCAATATAGTGATGTAGATATCTGCTGCTATCCAGTGCTATCAGGACATGAAAATGCAAATTCAAATATCAATAAGTAGCTGCTTATGAACATGGAGTTCTTACATTCAAAGATTCGATCCAGTATGCCCAAAGTTTATATGAATATAAACAATTCTCAGGTTTGAGCTTAAAATTTTGGATTCTGCTCTATTGGATGTGATGCAATTCTACACTTTGTACCTGTAATAGAAGCGTACAGAATAGCAGCCATGATAGTGAAGATCAAGATAAGATGATGCAGAAAAACTAAAGCTACATCGAAAGTATGGTGCAAATGCAAAATCTTTGATTTAAGGAGTACGAAAATAAGGTCAGATAGATTACTTGATAATATTTGTTGCTACATCAACACATTATGATCTATGTTTTCATGAATATGGCTCAATGAATGATGGATAAATAAATATTCTATATGGTTATAAAATAGCCTGGCAAATGCTTGGAGTTCTAGCATAAATTATGCTTATATGTTTATTCCAATTTGATGCTTATAGTGAAAGCTCTATGCTGTTATAACTTTGTGTTGCGAAGCAATGAGGAAATGAATTTAAAATCTTATGTGAAGCAATAAGGAAATGAGTTTAAAATCTGAATTTCTATAGCATGAAAGACATGGTAATAGAATGATATATGAAAAAAGATTCAACTTTAAATATGTTACGCAGATTCTACAATGTTAAGATATGCTATGAAATTGACTATGGTTATCAAGGATGCCAGCTAGATTTGGGACTAAGAAATTAGTTCTCGTCTAATGGTAATGCTTGAGACCATAATGCTTGAGATCATAATGCTTGAGACCAACTGGGAAATTTAAAATATCGTATTCCAGATTCCTTTTCTTGTTAAATGTCACCTCAGGGCAAAAGGATACAATTGGTGATCAGTGATAAACTGAGAGACCCAATGTACCTTTTGGCCCTTGCACATTTACCATTATCATGCTAATTGTGTATTGATTGGCTGCAGGTACGGGTTCTCTCCTCTAATTGTCTCCATTTTGCTGTTAGAGTTGGCGTTAACGTGGAAGAGGATGGAATATGCTACATCAAGATTCAAAGTCTACTTTACACTTCATACTTTCAAATTAAAAACTTCAGAGTTGTAAGATTTAAGTTAAGATTTAAGTTTATAGTTGTAAGATTGATCACCTTATACTTTCAAATTCAAAAACGTTATGTACAAATTGGATATGCTAATATGGAAATGATGATATGAATTATTTTACTCAAGATTTTTATTTTTAGATATTTTTCAATATAGTAAATTATATGGGCTAAGGTTTGTAGAGTGCCTGATGTGGCCTGGCCTAAAAATCCAGGGTGGATATTGGGATAAGTGATCTTGCCTTGAACAAGGTTCTTTTAATGTAATTGTTTGCATAACTGTGACTGTAGTCTTGGCAAGAACATGTACGAAGAAGGAGAAGGAGAAGGAGAAGGAGAAGGGAAGGAGAAGGAGAAGGAGAAGGAGAAGGAGAAGGAGAAGGAGAAGAAGAAGGGTGCATTCCGACGAAAATTATATGAGTAATTTGAGTACATCATCAAAGGACCTCCGGTATTGGTCTACCGTATTCATATTCAATGAACAATTCATCACCAATACACAAAGTTTTTATAGCATAAACCATGATATATCTCCCGTCAATTTTACGCCTAAAAAATTCTTCTTGGTCTTTGTTTGCCTCGACAAATTCACAATTGGTAGCTTCAGGATTCTCGATAGAGCTATTAATAAAAGCAGCAAGGTTTCCATGCAACCGAGGGGCGACCATCAATATATGTGAAGCTTGCGTGAGTCACCGGGCTTGGATATTGTTCGTGCATTTGAATTTAGGCCATAGATGAGCATGCGCCACTGATGCTTACTCAATTTATGCCAAGTGTCTGAGTTATATTCAGGACCTACATATGGCATTAAAGGAACAGTCATACCATCTTTGACTTTTGTATTCGTCATAATATATAATCGAGGCCAAGAGGGGACCCGATTTATTTTTAATCATGTACTGCCTACCCCAATATGTAAATTGCTCCCCATAAATAATTGGCTTGCCTCTAGGCCATGCATTGAATTTCTTACGATCTTTGTCTGTAAAGGGCTGGACCAAATGGACTAGTGAAGGTGGAAGATTATTTTCTTCTACATGATCTAGTACATTCCAATTTTGATGAACATTGTCATTCCCTCCAATCTTGGCAACGACCATTGCACGACGAGTTCTATCACGTAATGGGATACTCTTTGCGGAAGTTGATGGCTTTCTTTTTGTAGGGTTTTCTATGAACGCATTCATAGTATCAACATCATCTACTTCCAATGACAACATAACCCCAAAATCTATATATTGCTTCGAGCTCACTTCATTCTCAATTTCTTCCTAACAAAATACAAGCAAACTAAGTTAAGACGTCGATTCAAGTACATGAGAGTAGTTGATTCGAGTTCATGAGATTCGTGTATTATACCTCGTTGGAATACCCCACATGTGCGTCCGAGAGCACTGGATTTGTCGGGCATTCACCATATTTATCAACATGGTCGAGGACAGTCTTTCTCATCCGTTTTATTTGTCCTTTGCACATGGAACAATTGCAATATAACCGCTCTGTCAAGTACAACTGCAAAAAAAAAAAAGTAACATCAAGATATAAAGTTAACTAATCATTCGAAACATGTTTATTGTACATACATCGGCGGCATTCATTTCATGCACACCACCAAAGCCTCTAGGAAGACTCGGTCCACTGGGTCTAATTGGACTATTTGTGGCAATTGTTGGGGTAACATTCTTTTGCGCTAAGTCGCCATGTAACCTTCTCAAAGCTTTCTGTCTCACTTTACGTTCAAATTCCTTCTGACGTTCGTCCATGTTGTTTTTACTAGTAAACAATAAAAATATTAATAAAAAACCATGTAATAATATAATAAATATAAATATCCATGTTTTTTTTTAGATTTTATCAAATGTTTCTTCTTAAGATTTAGATTGATACAACGTTTATGATATTTAGAAAGCATTTGATTGAAGGGTGCCCGAACCCGATACATCTAGTCCTCTCCATTTGAAATGGAGTCGACCCGATACCTTATTCACATAACCTTTCAAATCTTTTTGTAACCTATGAAGATTGAAACTTACGTTCGAGGTGCATAAACCCGACACGTCTAGTCTTCTCCATTCGGGATGGAGCCGGCTTCGTACCTTGATCATGCATCCCTCAAGTTTTTAACATACTTTCAAGATTCAATCTTCTAATCTATTAGCATTTGGAGGTGTTTAACTCTAAAACCACAAAGATTAACAAACTAGCAGAGATCTTACCTTATGAAGACCCACGGGCGCAAAAATAAACCGAAAGCAATGAGACAAAATAACAATGGAATGGAAAAAATAACCCGGTCGGGTTCCCGCCATATTTAACGTCGTTTATCGACGTCTGTACAACGTCGTTCAACGACGCCAAGCCGACGTGGCTTGACGCGTGCATGCCACGTCAAGACGGGCGCCGGATGCCGCCTCATATGCCACGTCAGTTACCAGCTAAGACGTCGTTGAACGACGTCTAACTGGTGTGGCTTGACACCTAGGCATGCCACGTCAGGTAGGGGGCGTCAGATGCCCCCTCAGATGCCACGTCAGATGATCAAGACGTCGTTCAACGACGTCTAATGATCATAACATCGTTAAACGACAACCTGTGCTTGTGTGTCCAACATGCATGTCGTGGCATGGTGCTGGTGCCAAATACGAACCCTAACCCTAACCCTAACCCTAACCCTACATCCACGTTATAAGTGGATCCATCAGTAGCTGCTGTTATTCTTATCTTTTGAGTGTTCTTGCCTATCTTGCTATAATGGTCCGGCAGTTAAAGACCACCTTCACGCGATATGTTCCTTCTAGCAGTAATCCTCCTCCTCCTCCAAGGGAAGACACCTCCAGCAACCCCCCTGCTTCTCCCGCTGAGAACCCTCCCTTCACCACCGTGGCAAAGATGAGTGAAAATGAGGTTCTGATTGCACTAACATCTGGCGTTCCCTGCGGGGAACGACTGGTAGAATGGCTCACCGAGCCAAACAAAGAGAAAACGACGTTAATGGTGCAGATAATGATGCAAATGGTTGCATCAAACTGTCACGTTCTCAGGATGGACATAAGTAATGTATAAGCTTTTTTTATGAATGGAAACAATCAGTTTTTATTTATTTATTTGTGTTATTTGTATTGTATGTTGTTTCTGTTATGTTAAACAAGCACAAGTTTCTGTTATGTCAGCTGCCATTATCAGAAGCCAGATGTGATCAGTTAAACGAACCGACAGACCTTGCACTGAAACAAACTAATGCATTCTCTGCTGAACGTCGATGAACGACGTCTAAATGACGTGTCTAGCCACGTAAGCGTGCGGCTTTGGCAACTGACACCATGCCCACGCCGGCCGGTAGCGACACGTCGGCTCTATATGTCGTCGTTCATCGGCGACAATGACGTGTCGAATTACGGCCGGCGTGCCGGCTTGTCCACAAAGACCGTGCCTTTGCGGGCATGGTAAACACGTCGGCTTTGCGGGGCGTCGTTTATCGGCGTCGATGGCGGCGATGTCGAACACGCCGGCGTGCCGGCTTGTCCACAAAGAGGTGCCCACGCGGGCATGGTGGGCCAGGTCAGTCTGCAGCGGCGTCGATAAGCGGCGTCGTGGCGGCGTGTCTACACCGCAGCGTGCCAGGCTTGGCAAAAGACCATGCCACGCCGGGCCGTCGCGACACGTCAGCCCTGGGCGTCGTCGATGAACGACGTAAAGGTTGTTCAACGACGTTGACGTCGTTGTTCGACGACTTGACGTCATTGTTCAACGTCTGGACGTCGTTGAACGTCGACTGTTCCTTGTAGTGTCTTAGAAAGGGTTTGGCTAGTTTTTGTGTTGTTGATTTTATATGATTTTTTTTGTGAACCTTCAAAATGCCCTTTAATGGTCCATCATGGGACAGGTCTAGTGATAAGGTAAGGGCTTATATAGCTTGACTGGTGTCTGGAAAAAAGTCAGCGCTACACAATCGAAATTAACCTATGCAATGGGCGTGGATATATGAGAGCAGGTGAGCAATGTCTATCGAAATTACTTGTATAGCTTAAGATATTTAATAAGTATTCTATATGTTAAATAGGCTTCTTTGAGAGAATCTATATTGTAGACTATGATTGTACTCATTCTAGGCTCTCCTATATTGATTAATTATGCTTTATACCCTTGAGATATCCAGACTGGGGGATTTAACTATGTATTCTACTTGTCACTTTTTGGATTTGGCCACCCAAGAAGTTTCATATGAGTTATGTCGAGTTCGATCTGAGCATCTATGTCGCCATGGTGGGCTTAGTATTTTAATGCATAGAATCCTTTATAGATAATGGTAGATTCATTTTGTGGATGAAGTTGCATTAGGCTTGGTTGGGTTATACTTAAGTTTTGCCACATTATATGCATAAGCATAGACATAGTCAGTAACATTTGAGTTTGATTTCAAACTATACGTATGCGAAATTTGTCGTTGATGGTCAAATACACTTGATCTATGTAACATACATCTTTAACTTGACTTGCGTTTTATGTATAGCAAGCTAGGCAAGTTTATAAAGATATGAGGTGGTGTGTTTACGATAAACCATTTGGCACTCAAGTATCGAGGCATCTTGTGCTTGTTAAGGTTATAGAATTGTCACGAAAGGATCTCCATTTCATGTTAAATATTTTTTTTTTGTTTATTTGTGCCCCTAGGGGGCAAACCCTCGCTGAGTGGGTTTTTAGCATCTTCTAAGGATGATATATGCCTGGTATATTCTGAAAACTGTTGTAAACCTGCTAACACCCTTAAATTGGCAGTCACCGTCGTTACTGGGCAAAGATCTTCTTACCGTGTAACCGATAGCCAGAACAATATGCCGTTGCCGACCCTTTGGTGAAGGTATGCTAGGAAGAAAATTGTAGAGTTTTTTCTTTATCACTGGAGTTCTGAGTACAAGAGGCTTGCATCATGGATTGGTTTTTTCTTTATTACTGGAGTTCTGAGTACAAACGGCTTGCATCATGTATAAAGCAAGGATGCAAAGATTGAAGGTCTAAATTTGCCATGAAGAAAGCAAGCAAAGATTGAAGGTCTGGCAAAACCGCGAGCCAGGGAGCCAGAAGCAAAACGTGGTGTTTCTTCAGAACCTGGTGTTGTTCTGGTTTAAAAGACGAGGAAGAACAGGGCACATCAGGATCTGCATGAAATAGTGTTAGAGTTGCATTCGTGAAGCATGATGTTTCTGGAGTTGGCAAATGGAGAGGCGCTCTGCCAAGAAAAGGTACCATTCTCTTCTTCTTATGATCAATATATTATATTGAATTTTGTAAAGTAACTCAAAAACGGCTTTAGTGAATGAAATCCCTGCAGAAAAAGTTCAGATTCTTTAAGCTCAGATGGCATATACAAAAAGTTCAAGGTCCAATTCAAGGTATCTGTCATTTGGATCATTCCAGAGTGTTGTTCCAGGTAAACTTTCAAAAATGTTGAAGCTTTATATCACCTTGCTTTCATAGGTTAATGACTCTTAATATTTTGCATCTTATATTCATTCTCTGCCCCACGTTCAGGCTTGCAAGTTTTGCAAAGTTAGAATAGCAAAGCTTCCAATTTGCACAAATAAAAGGCCTTAGTGATGTTGCATTTGTGAAAATTCTGAAATTTCTGCTAATGAACATTTGTATTATTGCTATAGCTACTCTATAGGTGATAAATGTTTCAAATAGAATTATTGATTCTTTTCGTGGAGGAAAGTAATACTACCTCGTAGTTAGTTTATTAGATTATGATAATATGAAGCAATGAGTTAGTTTCTAGTATGTAAATCTTGTTATACAGTATAGCAAATTTTGTACATGGATACCCCACAAACGAGGAATTTTATGTACGGTGTAGATTAAGGAATAAAGGGTGAATATGCCTATCCAACAACTCTCGATGCCCGGAGTCACCCCCCATGTGAATATGCACCCAAACCAAAGGGGGTTTCAGGGGGATTTTAATTTGAATGTGTTAAATGCAATGGTTTGTGTTAATTAATATTAATGGTAGATATGTGTTGTTTGTTATATGAAATTTTTTTTTGGGCCCTTCGGTCCCTAACAAAGCAAACTCCCCCAAGCTTGGGCTAATCCAAAGAGCAATGCACATTCAGCGCCTTAGAAAAGGTATTGCATATAAACAGGTCGTTTAAATTATAATGATATTATATTAGAAACAATGAGAGAGACTGTATTAAATGAGTTAAATGAGGTAATGTGTATTTTTGGGCCCGAACACAACATGGTTTTTATGGTAGGACATCTTAACACATTTACAATATTGTAGAAGCATCTCTTACACACATTCGCAAAAAATATACAAGCGGTAAAACCCCCCTGGGGAATCGAACGTCGGATTCCAACCACAATGGCTTAAAAATCCCGCAATAGCCTCATGATCCAAATGACACATGTAATACTGACATTGTTTTTTATTTAACTAACCACTCTAGGTACCTTTTGTCTGATATTCTCATTTCTTCTTCATTATCTCCTAAGCCCAAAAATGAAGATGGCAATAATGGTCTCACTTCTAAATAACTTGAACTCTGCATTAGAATATCTCTGATTGCCCTTGTTTTTACTAGTTCAATATAGAACATGTTTTTGTCAGAACAATATTTCATATCCCTTATTGATCACTGCTAGTTTTCCCGATTGAGTGAAGAAGAAGACAGCCAAGTCTGTAGGCTTCAAGGTAAAGGTAAGGTAAAGGTAATCCGTGAGCTGCATATCAGTTTTATTGGAAGCCACATTTGCGGATGCCAAACAAATGTTTTCAAAGGGACTGCAACAATTCTTCATGACTCAGGGCTCAGCTGCCCTTTCTTTATATTCTCTATCATTCTTAACCACTGCCAACTACTCTACATAAAGTTCCCTGTCATAAAATTCCTTATCATTCTCACCATTGCCCAACTGCCTTTGCATTCACAGATAAGAGGAATTTTAGCTTATTGCTAATGGGCCTTGTGAAAATAAGAGGAATTTCAGCTTATTGCTAATGGGCCTTGTGGAAAATGATAAAGGCAAACAAGAAGCACATACGGTATCCAGTTCCAACTACACAGAAAACCAGCTAATAGTGTATTGGTTCTTAGACAGATCATGTGCAATAGCTTTGCCCAGAGTCATGTTTCGTGAATGTATAGCACAAATAAAATGAGACAAAGATCATACATCACTAAATTGGCAAATGCATAACCAGAATAAGTAAATAAAATAGAGATCATACATTAAAAAAAATCAAGCCCTGGCATTTTAAAAAATGCATACCTGTGATTATGATTACATCATTTGGTCTTGCCATCATTTCTTAAAGCAGCATAGTATATAAAGTTTACCGCTTCCAAATATAAGGTCGGAATGCAAAGGTAATCGTGGAGTCGCATATCGGTTTTATTGGAAGCCACAACTGCAGATGCCAGTATAATGTTCTCAAAGGGACTGCATGACTCAGGGCTCAGCCGCCCTTTCTTTATATTCTTTATCATTCTTAACCAATGCCAACTACTCTACATAAAATTCCCTGTCATAAATTCTTTATCATTCTTACCATTTCCCAAGCTGGATTTGCATTCATAGATAAGAGGAATTTTAGCTTATTGCTAATGGGCCTTGTGGAGATAAGAGGAATTTCAGCTTATTGCTAATGGGCCTTGTGGAAAATGACAAAGGCAAACAAGAAGCACATACGGTATCCAGTTCCAACTACACAGAAAACCCAAGTCCTGAACTCCAAGTTTTGATTGACCAAAACATCAAAGGAAGGAAATTAACCGGGAGCTTGGAATTATCAAGACAAGATCGATGCCACGGTTCAATTTCTACTAGTTTTGTTCTTTGGAGGATGGAAACTTGAGTCAATTCGGGAATGGTGAACACTTCGCCAATGATGTTTTAGCTCGCACACTTGTTGCGGGGTTTGGAATATAGTGAATTGGCCTTGTTTCAATAGAGAAAACTCTTTCTTGCTTTATCACGATGATGGCTTCGAGACATTACTCTTTCTTCACCTACTTTCCTTGAAACCGGGGCTTTTTCCGGTGGTGCATCGAGGAACATTTCGGCATTCGTAATCATCCGCATGAATTAAATTTACGGAAAATGCCATGCGCACTTAGAGGAGAAAAGAAGCTCAAACCTAATCATCAAGTAAACGGTACGAAATGCCCATGCCTTCAACAATACACGATTCTGTGCCAGTACACGATTCGGAAGAAGATCTTCTGTATTTCCATGACTGTCATAGGTGCTAGTACACGATTCGGAAGAAGGTCTTCTGTCTTTCCATGACCGCCATAGGCAAATGAATCCTTGATTCCAAAGACGGGACGGAACGAAAAAACAAAAAGGAATGAATAAAAGAACAAAGAAACCCTAGAATAGAAGAATCGAGCTTTGCATGCGCTCGACTTTTCACAAAGGAAAGTTAGGGGTAAACCATGGAGAAATGGATTTTTAATCAAAAAAATACTAGGAACACTCTAGATATACTGATTAGTACACCTCGCGCAATACGCCCATCAAATCATATGAAAACCATAGCAAAAACTGTACAAAAATACAAAAAAAACCCCCTGTTATTATGCTACATATACTGGAGATTCATTGGTTTGCTGTGAACTCAAGTATTATATTCAACCTGCAGGGCGCACATTAAGAGAACTCAGAAACTTTCCAACATGAATGACAGTTGGTCTGAGCTCATAACATTTGACGAATTGCACGGGAAAGTTTAGCCATCTAGAAGAATCCTGCTAAGGATTGAGGTAAGTTCACATATTTAGCTGCAAGTTAAGGCTGAGAACTGGCGATGGCAAAACCGTTAAAATCTTGAGGAAAGCTCTGTAGATCAGTTTTGAATAGAAATCAAAGATGAGCCATGAAAACTTTAAAATTATTTGGCTACATATCTCAATCTCAGTTAACATTCCTATTTCCAGGTTCTTTTCCCATCACAATTTGTTGCACCTTTGTTAGCATGAAAACAAATCCCAACAAATCGATGCACTTTCCAGCTATGGAGAACTGGCATCTGATGTACAAATTGCAGCAGCAGCAGCAAAACCAAAAATGTTCTGAGGTAATAATCATTTCTGTCTGTATCATTCTGTCTGTGTCATTCTGCTGTCGAATAAGATCGTAAACAAGGTCGGGATGGAAAGCTAAAAGGATAATCACAATGGTATACAATGGTCTAAAATAATACTGCAATCTATGCCAAATAATATTACTGCAGTCTACGAAGATGCTATCAAATTCTAAGTTAGTGTCATTTTAACACCTCAAATTCCTTTTTCCTTACCTCAAATTGTTCTTTTAAGAAGAAACAATTACTATGTCATACCACCATATATTTCATCTTCCTTTTCTCCACATAGAGATTCCATCAAATTGTAGGAATATCGATTATGCTGACAATAAGAATAATAGATTTGACTTGTCTGTGCAGCAAAGACAAAATATATGATAGGTTTAATATGCCAAGAATGTCCACCTCATTCCTACATGCTTGTGTTCTTACATTTGCAGGTAAATTATGTCTCGGCACATGACAACAAGACACTTTTCGACATCATTATGATGAAGGTGAGCAGTTCAAACATGTTGATTGATGCTTATTTGAACTAGAAAATGTCCACATTATTTCAATTTAACACCATGGTTTTTAAACTTGAGGTTGGCTTCCAGGCAACAGATGAAGTCAGTCTGGATCAACGTTGCAGAATGAACAACTTGGCAACAAGCATTGTGGCACTGGGACAGGTACTCCAATATTCAAAGTAGTCTCTATGGTTTGTCCGAGCTTATTGAATCCTCCCCTGAAGAGTGAATAGGGAGGCATTGTCAAGTACTATATAGAGACCTAAGTTTTCTTGGCATGCACGTAAACTCCTTTTGTTCCATCTGTCAGTACTTCCATATTTTGGCATCTAACTTGTATTGTAAACACGGTATACCCTTCTTCCATGCTGGTGATGACATGCTGCATTCTAAGTCACTTGATCGAGATTCTTACAATTCAGGCGATCGGTTCAACAGGCCTGTAACACTTTGTTTCAATACATAAAAATGAGCAAAAGTGCATAGGTCAGAGTAACATCAACAAACTAGTCCAATCTCTTGTGTATCAGTCTAATCTTGGAGAATTCTTAAAGGGTTGAAATGATGTTGAATAGATGTTGATCTTTGGTTCATATTGCTAGGTTGGATTTTACATACGAGAAATAATTGAGGAGTTGGTCTACCTCTTAAAGGCAAAAATGGCTCAAAATGGCCCATGTAAGATTACTAAGCAAAGGTTAATTTTAAGTGTGTTTGCTTTTTTGTGTAATTAAATATGAAAGATGTTGTTTGCAGCATGGAGAAGCTCTTGGACAATCCATCATTCAAGCCAGAAAAGCACCATATTCTACAATCTGTTGCAAATTTGCAAGATCTTTTAAAAATACGATTCTCATCACCTCTGTTTCAACTCCCGACATATCAGGACATGGAAGTGAGCATGCTTTTCCATTTTGCCATCTGCAGTTTGAAGACATCTTCTCATCGTTTGTATGTATCAGGATCGACTTAAATTTCATAATACTGGTCGACAATCTCTTCCTGGACTGATAATTATGGGGATCCGGGATGGAGAAGAGGGCAAGCATGGCCCACTTCCTATTGATTATAAGTAAGTGTGCAATAAGTGTCCGTTTCTTTCATCTCTATCAGTAACCGTGAACATCCAAAATGAAAGGCCTTCAGACATGAATATGGTTAATCTAATTAGAGGTAGCAACCAATCCTCGTGCTTTTTTTTTTTTTTTTTTTTTTTTGAAGGAAGACAAACTGTTATTCAATATTCCATAAGAAGTACACATAGATGCAAAGACAGGAATAAAATCTCAGCAGACAAAGATAATCCACTGAGTGCAGCCAGTTGTCTAAGCATAAGATAAGATACTCAAATATTCCTCAAAAATCAAATGTTTTTTCTCAAGAGCAAGCTGAGAACATAGGTATGCCTTCACCAGTCTGTCTTTCACCTCGTGAAGAAGTTGGTCGACACTAATTGATAAGCCTTTGAAGATAGACATTCACCTTCTTTTCCAAATAGACCACAACAACCAGCCTGAAGCTAAGTGGAAAGCATGTTGCTTCAAGCTGTTCCAAGTGGAAGGATAAATGGCGAGAAGCACCTGCTGGCTAGTCAAGACCACATGGAAGAGAGATAGTAACCATGACCAAACTAGCTGAACTTGGTCACATAGAAAAAAAAGGTTTCGATACTCTCAACTTGCCGCTTACGATTGGGACAGGAGTTTGAAATGCGGGGATAAAACTTATGAACCAGCACATTAACCCGCAGACATCTGTGAAGGAGTTGCCACCATAAGGTAGAAACTTTGGGAGGTAGCAACTTATTCCAGACCCAGGACTACATATGCTTCCACTGAGAGGGGGAATGCGGAGCTGCCAACCAGTCTGAGGGGGGACAATGTCAACATCAACCAGCTTTTGACACTACAAGAGGATGGGGGTATAGTGTCAACAATTGTGTCAAGAGGTAAATGTAGTGACAATTTTGTGTCGAATGCTACTATCTTGACACAAAGTGCTCATGTTGTATCAAGAATGCGTCAAATTAGTAGTGTCAAATATTTCATCAAGGCAATGGCCGTGTTTTTGTCAAATTTACATTGCAGTTTAATGTCAAACTTTTCATCTAAACAATGATATATATATTTTGTCAAATTTACAATGCAATTTAGGCACATTATTACTACAACTTTTAAGCAATGTTATAACTATGTTGTGTTAACCTTTTCTCAAGACTTATGAAAAAATGTCATCAAATTTTGTATCTAGTATTTCAATGAAATTGTGTGGACTGCTAAAATAGAGGTTCTAAAAGTGGAAATGACAATATAATTGTATCCATGCTAAAGAGATAACGTTCAATACTAGCACATAATTATCAATTAAAAGCACGGTTTCATTAAATATGGACAATACCTTGAATTGTGGACTTTTATAAAAGAGACGCTCGATAACACTAACATACATCCCGTGCAAGCGATATATTCGCAACAAGTGTGGGAATCAGAGCGTTCCTAACCGACATGCCCTTAGCCAAGCCGGGCAAAACCGTCTAGGCGTTTATGAGTAGTCACTTCTACCCATTTATGCGGTGTCCGGAACGCCCCACAGGCACATTCAAGGTTCGAATACTCGAGCGGTCTACCACGGGCCCGTTACAGTCTTTCCCACTAGAACTATGCTCGTCCTCGAGCATCCAAGGCTATACGATATCACTATGATTACCAAGTCTTTGCAAATTACCCATGCATATAGGCACCCATGGAGACTTCGAACTTCGAGACACCGCTCACGATACCAAGCATAGCGTTCCTAACCGACATGCCCTTAACCAAGCTGGGCAAAACCGTCCTAGGCGCTTATGGGTAATCGCTTCTACCCATTTATGCGGTGTCTTGGGGGCATACGAGGCACATTCAAGGTTCGAATACTCGAGCGGTCTACCATGGGCCCTTTACAGTCTTTCCCACTAGAACTATGCTCGTCCTCGAGCATCCAAGGCTATACCATGTCACAATGATTACCAAGTCTTTGCAAATTACCCATGCATATAGGCACCCATGGAGACTCGAACTCGAGACCTGCTCTGATACCAACTGTAACATTCCTAACCGACATGCCCTTAGCCAACTGGGCAAAACCGTCTAGACGTTTATGAGTAGTCACTTCTACCCATTTATGCGGTGTCACCGGGGCCATACGAGGCACATTCAAGGTTCGAATACTCGAGCGGTCTACCATGGGCCCGTTACAGAATCTTGACAGTGTTTGGTAGCTTCTTCTTATTCGAAGGACTCCAAGCGTAGTCGATACTCTCTATCTCAATGCGGTCACTAGCAGTGGTCGGCCTCCATCTCTTCTTCCAACAATTGACATAGTTGGCTGGGAACACCTGGTTCCTAACAGGGACAGGCTCCCACCAAGTGACCTAGATAGTCTCGAAGTTGTCTTTCTTATCATCCATTTGGGGTTCTTCTGTAGCATACCCTAGCCATGTTGGGCACAAGACATCATCAGGGCGCGCCAATACAAACATGCCCTTCTTCAAATCCTTGAAAGGATTGAATTGCGCATGCGGGCTTATCCTTCAATGGACCAACATAAGCGGGAGTGATGGTTGCAATTGGCTCCACCACGACCACCACATCGCACGCGTCAAGTCTATCTTGCCTAGTCTTGTGCGGCCAAAAGTCCTCGTAAGGACCTTCCACGTTGGTGATGTTACTCAGATGCTCCAAGAGTCCCATCCAATATTCAATTGTCGCCGTAAATTGTGCTGTATATTTGGCCGTCTCTGGTGTGCCCTTCTTGTTCGTCGAGCATGCGACCCAATGGAGGATATGCTTATGGATCTTGTTTGAGCTGACCAATGTCTTTCACCGAGCTCTTAGGTGCTAGCATCTTCGGATTTCGGATGGCATTAGGGGTTTTCCATCCTCTCCTTCTTTCCACATTCTTATTCCACCCGGTGGTAGCCAATCCACTAGCGTGGGGCCGAGCCTTATGGTACATGACAGGCCAGTCACCATTCATAGCAAACAAAAAGGTCAGAGGCTCAGTGTGACCTGTCAATCTATCTTCCCCATCAGGGATATACCCTTCTATGAAACCTTTCCAATCTGGAACCTTATGAACAACATATGGCACTGGCGTGTTGAGATTACACGTATGAAATTCATACAACAACTCGGGCATGGTTAGCACTTCGGCTTTCTTCAAAGTAGATGAAAAATTTCCAAACATAGCATCTATATCGTCATGTGTATGGCCAGGCATCATAAACCCTAACTCAATCTCCTCGAAAACACCCAGATATACAAGGTATGAAAGATACGAGAATACATACCTATTTTTGTTTTGTCCGGATGCATTGTCTAGTTGCAACAGCAATTTGCGAGGGAGACGCTTCAATGAGGGTCCCTCAGGTTGAGGGATGGCAACGGGGATGCTCTTCCCAGACAGCGACAACTTGGACGCTAGCGCAGTGGTGTCACGTAAGGCCCTGGCCCAATCTGGGACTGATGGATCAGACAGTGCAAGATGGCCTCCTGCAAACTCATTAGGCAGCTCCAACCTTTTCAAAATACTATTCAAAGAACCTACATGGAAGTTGGAGTCGTCTGACCACAGATCCAAAGCAAAATTTCCATAGCACCCTCTCCCATGGCCGTGGGTAAGTGCACCTGTCAATGAAGTCTTTAGCTTATCTAGTCTCCAAAGGGACTTCACGGAATCGAACAACTTTGGAATCATAGTCTTTGCCTGATCCATTTTGTCGTGAATGATACATACAAAGTCTCGAGGATGCCTGTGGGATAACAGTCTCCATGACCGATCTTGGGTGCGACATGATTCTTTGCTCTAGTCTATGTGCCCTTCTCTCGATCATGCAATATTCTCCTCTCGGCCTCATCCTTGGTCTTGGCAGCCTTCGATGCGGATAACCTCGCAAGTGTCACACTTGGAGAACGCATTCTTCTTAGCAATACTGACGTCCTTGAAGCTACGTCTCCACGTCCTATGAAATCCTGTCAGAGATACCTTCTTGCCTGTGAGAGCCATCACTTCAGCGTTGACCTCTTCGAGAATGCATGTCTTCGTAAACATAGCAGGCAACTTCCTCACGTTTTCTCGAATCCCATCATCATTTCTCCTGCTACGGTGAGGTAAAGACTCACAATTTTCCTTCACAAACATGGAAAAAACAGCCTCTGAGGCCAAGGTGGCCGCACGTGCTTTCATAGTGCCTGAATTGCCATGCTCGGCCTTTCGAGCACCGGAGCGAATTCCGCCTTCCACCCGGATACCCGGGCTTTGAAATCCCAAGACCAAGGTACCAAGCCCTCTCACGATTAATCGATGCCTTGCAAGACTAGTCGATGAACCCTTCTACCCTTCATATTGTTGCCTAACATGTCATACACAAAAGTGGTCCTGTCACTCGATTTCATGGCAAAGAAATCCTTTCGCATGTTTATAGCTTGATCCCTACTGAATTTCTCACAACATCTCTGTTTGCAACACATGGTCTTCCTATACCTCAAGATGGCTTCATTGGTTGTTAGCCGATCTATCTTTGGAGGCTTTGATGCTTTCTTTGGCCGACGAGAATGGAAGGTGTATTTACGCTTCTCGTCTTTGCGGATGCTACGAATCTCCGAGCTGCCCGGCTCGGCGTCAGTATCATCTTTGTTCCACTTTGGCCGCACTTAAAATTTCCGACACCTTCACCCCACAAACCCTAACTAGATCATTATTCCACCTCAAAAGCATGCCGCTTTAGGTATTGTCAAACATCTTGGGACACAGGAAGTTCACCTCTGTCGAGGGGGAAAGCCTTCGAAGAATGAGACACCCCTACGGTCTTCATACCCAAGAACTGGTCACATCTTGCATCGTCACGGACCCGGTGAAGGATATAAATCCCTTCATTTGCGGGGATGGCAGCACATGAGTGATAAATTTCGCGGTCGGTCTCGATGAGTGTGTACCTAGTTAGCGACATGGTGTCTGTTGCTTCCCCTCATTTGTCTTTTTGATGCCGGCCAAGACGCCCACGACATCGAGTCATGAACATCACTTTCCCTCCGGAGAATGAAGGAACCCAATGCCTCACCTAAGGTACTTGCTCGGAGTAGGTCAAGAGAGAACATGATGCCCCTCAAACACGGCTAGAACACCCACACTCACAAGTCCATCCGGGATGTCTTTAAAGTGGCATCTCTCCCTAGCTCCCATGGTCCCTTTGCCAACCGCCCGGACCATCTTTGAATAGGTACACCTCCACGCACCAAAAAAAATGAATCAGTTCAAGAGCAAAGTTACAGCACATGCTCCTTAGATGGTGAAATTGGGCGGGCGCCCAATTTTCTCCCTGTTGTTACGTAAATTGGAAAGGTGAAATTGGGCACCCGCCCTATTTCCTCCGATGCGATGTTTCTTATTTTGCTCAAATTGGGTGCGCCCAATTTGCTCCCCTGGTCTAGTAACCGAGGAGTTGAAATTGGGCGGCCATCCCAATTTCCTCCCATTCTTGATGTTTCTTATTTGGTCAAATTGGCCCAATTTGCTCCAATCTAGTAACTTTGAAGTTGAAATTGGGCAGTAGCCCAATTTCCACCATTCTTTGATGTTTCTTATTTTGCTGAAATTGGTGGCCCAATTTGCTCCCTGGTATAGTAACTTTGAGGAGTTGAAATTGGGCACCCGCCCTATTTCCCACATTGCGGCGTTCTTACTTTGAAATTGGCTGGCCCAATTTGCTCCTAGTATAGTAACTTTGAGGAGTTGAAATTGGGCACCGTAATTTCCTCCTGATGCGATGTTTCTTAGGCTGCTGAAAGTGGGCGCCCAATTTGCTCCACAGTCTAAGTAACTTTGAGGAGTTGAAATTGAACACCGCCCAATTTCCTCCCTGTTTGCCGGTCTTCTTAGCTGCTAAAATTGGCTCCACGGTCTAGTAATTTTGAGGTGCTATACATAAATGAAACATAGCCACTCTTTCTAAAGGCGGGCACCCGGGGAATGATACATATTCGGGGAGGTCTATCAGCCCATTTGGCACCCATTTGGCCCTGCTTCCATGCTACCAGAGATAGAATATAGAGGGGACCGAACATACATCTCTCATAATTATCTTTTTATCGTCGAATCTTATCATCACTAATGTTCTATACCAATCCGGGCAAAGAATGAGCATTATATACCGAAAGAAACCTACCTTTGGTGAATCGCATGACGCCATCCATTTGAAGAAGTTCTTTGCCCAAGAATGTGAGAGAACGAAATGGCTTAGCAGCTCGGCTTCCTCGAGAGTATTTCAAAATCAATTCTCCCACCATAGTTCAATATATATTCAAATTCAAATTCAAATCACGGTGGACGTAAATCAAATATTGGTGGGGCCCTAATTTGAAATTGAAAATGTACCAGGCGGACCGTACTATAAATTTGAAATTGGGCGGGCATCGTGAGAATTCAAAATTTAAAATTTAAATTTCAATACGTGTATGTCAATTTAAAAAAAGCGCATTTACTTTTTCGGGCACATTTATTGCAAAGCTGTCTATTTTATTGTTACGTCCTTTGGTCCATATTTACTTAAAACGTCTATTTTTAGGGTCTTCTTTTGCATAGCGCCACTTGTCACTCATCGGTTAAACCTAACCGCCCATTCCTTTTTTCGCATTCAGGCATTCTTTGAGCCTGTTCATATCGATTTCTTCGAAGCGCTGACACAGAGCATCCAGGCGCCTATCGTGTTCACACTGATTTCTTCCAAGCGCTTACTCCAAGCATCCAGGCGCCTATCGTTTTCAAATTGATTTCTTCAGTGCGCTAACTTCGAGCTACCAGGCGCCTGTAGTGTTCAAAGTGATTTCTTCCAAGCGCTGACTGCTAGCTTCCAGGTGCCACTGCTTTCATGGAAAGTCGACCCGTGAAGGGAGGAAAAGGTACTGCTCTTTTCTTCAACTTCAGTTCTTTACATTAGTGCAGGAGATAAGCCACTGGCCTTAAGGAGTCCACCCAATGATATGGCGCGCACCTCTCTCTGCTTGGTTGTCACTTTGTAGCTCAGAAGTTGTCTCCTCTGCACCCAATAACCCTTTGGCCCGTTGGATCATTCTAATTACCACAGAAGGCCGCCCAATTTGTCTCCTCTTGGCTTCATAAGTCCCTTGGATCAGCAAATCGGATCAAAGCTCTAAACCTTCTTACTGCTTTCTAACCTCCCAAAGCTGGGGCAAATTGGGCGGGCGCCCATTTGTCTGCTCTTGCTTTCGTAAGTCATTTGGAGGTCTCTCTTCTAGGTAACCTCATGTCTTTGTAAATGGGTGGCGCCCAATTTGGGACCCTCGGCCTCTCTCTTCTTGTAACCTCCTGCTTTCTGGCAAATTGGCGGCGCCCAATTTTGGACCCTCGAGGGCTTCTCTCTTCTTGTAATCTCCTGCGCTTTCAGAAATTGGGGCGCCCAATTTGGGACCCTCTAGCCTCTCTCTTCTTGTAACCTCCTCTGCTCTGGCAAATTGGGCGGCCCAATTTTGGACCCTCAGGCTTCTCTCTTCTTGTAATCTCCTCTGCTCTGCAAATTGGGCGGGCGCCCAATTTGGGACCCTCTGGCCTCTCTCTTCTTGTAACCTCCTCTGCTCTGGCAAATTGGGCGGGCGCCCAATTTTGGACCCTCAGCCTCTCTCTTCTTGTAACCTCCCTGCTCACGGCAAATTGGAAAAGCCCAATTTGGGACCCTCGGGCTTCTCTCTTCTTGTAATCTCCTCACGCTCACGCAAATTGGGAGCCCAATTTGGGATCTCTTGCAATCTTTGGTTAGTCTTGTAATCTCCTCCGCTCTGGCAAATTGCTCTTTTAATTCTTTGACACACCACTAATGGGATTCATGAATGATGTTATGCGGCACCCATGGCAAGAACTAAACAAAGCAAGACGTGCACCGAGGATCGGCCCTCCGTTATACGGGCATTTCTTTGCGACAAAAAGCAAGAGGGGGAATTGAGTTCAATGGTATTGAAGTGGGTCGAACTAATGGCTGCCAGAAAGAGATAAATTTACTTGGTGCATAGAGGTAGGCAATATCCACCACAGGTCTAGCACGAATCACCTCAAGGATCTGTGCCTGTACTTTGCTGAGCCCGGGACTCGGAGGACACAGAATGCAGGTATAGCAATCGACATGTCTGTGAGCACTGAGTTTGCCAACGAGTTAGAGGTTGTCGTAGAGGACGTGCTTGATAAGTCATTTCAAGGATACAGGTTACCCTTTGGGACTTACAATCCTCAGCTAATGCATGCAAGCATCACCGAGGCTTCACATTCGTGTCAGGCCAAGGGCTGGGTCCTGTCTTCTTACGAAAGCCTTGAGAGATCTGGACTCACCAAACGGGGAGATATTATAGATGGATTTAATACAGTTAGACAGTGCATACTCGATCACAAACAAAATCGATCAAAGGCCCTTTACACAGAGTATCATGGGAAGAGCCAACCAAAGGTCTATGATGGCGTGGTTGAGATCCGTTATGGAGTTTCTAAGAAGGGTGATGGACCGAAGGGGACAGAGAAACCCGCAGACCATGTCATCGAGAAAAGGTTCCTAAGAAGAAAAGATCAAAACATCAACTCAAAAGCGATTCTTGGTGGTATGGGAAGAACATCACGTAGCGGACGTTAGCATTAGATCGCGAGGAGGTATCGGCGGTCCCCACCGGAAAAGCAAGGAACAAAGCGAAGTCGGACGCGAGGCAATAGCTTCCTCGTCTAAGAAAAGAAGAGACCCTACTCCACCATCAACATCGAGGTGCATCCGATGGGGGAGTGGGGACCGACACTGAGCTCCGCAGGGGAAGGCGACAGGCAAATTGTGAAGTGCTTTCGACATCTCCGGGGGCGTTGACTCAAGAAAGCAAGCGTGGCTGTCCCAAAGCGCATTGATCAACATTAAGCACAGGGAAAGGATCTATCCTCTTGGTGTTGAATTCGAAATAGAGGTGGATATCTTCAAAATGCATCAAGCACCTGCAAATATGACCTGCAGGGTCATCAGTCCAGAACATGTTGATACACTCTATGAATCATTTATTAATGTGCAGATGCATCCACCTTGTGCGGATGTTGTACCCTTTGATCGATCCTTTGGGACGCGTACCGAAGTGGAAGAAGGCCACCGATTTGGACAATGAGAATTACGGATTGTAAATGGCAATCACACCTCTGCGGTTGCCCAAATTCTTGTCAACCGGGCGTTGGAATGGCCAGCGAAAGGGCTCATCGAAAGATCTTATCTTTTTCTTTCGCCAAAAGAAAATGTCGTGTCTTTGGCGGGGAACCTCACTCCCTCTTTGAATATGTGAAGGTCAGCCCGGAGAGCAACGATATCACCAAGAATACTATCCATCGGGATGTCTACGCCCGAACAAATCTGACTTAGGAATCAATGGGCATTCTATGGAAAGTCAGAAGAAAGGAAAGCGTGGACTATCCCAAGATAGCGCATATTGATGAAGTCATTTCTAATTGTGGATGCGATCTGTTTTTTTTTTTATAAATCCCTTGGCCATCCTGGGCGCCCAATTTGGGAGGCCTCCCATGTTTCTTGCGGCGTCTTGGCTATGAAATTGGGCGGGCCCAATTTCGAATCTGAGGGATACTACATGACACATGTTAAATTGCATCCGCTTGGGTATGAAATTGGGCGCCCAATTTGGGTTGGCCCCATGTGAATATAGCATGTTAAATTGCATCCGCTTGGGTATGAAATTGGCGGGCCCAATTTGGGTTGGCCCCATGTGAATATAGCATGTTAAATTGCATCTCCTTGGCTATGAAATTGGTAGCCCAATTTGGGTTAACCCCATGTGAATATAGCATGTCAAATTGCATCTCCTTGTCTATGAAATTGGTAGCCCAATTTGGGTTGGCCCCATGTGAATATAGCATGTCAAATTGCATCTCCTTGTCTCTGAAATTGGCGGCCCCAATTTGGGTTGGCCCCATGTGAATATAGCATGTTAAATTGCATCTCCTTGTCTATGAAATTGGTGCGCCCATTTTTATTAACCCTCATGTGCATTGCATGTTAGCTTGTGCATTGCTAAATTTTGAGGGTGTATATGTCAAATGTGCTAAGTTTACTAAGGCATGCAGGATTGGCTCGCTATAGCGAAGCAGAACATTGAAGAAGCTTAGCATGCGAGACTACGATTACCGTGTATCCGGATGACGAAACTTGGAATATGTGCCTACAAGTGGCTCAGTTATTCTATGAAGACCAGCTAAAAGATGAATTGGGTGAGGCGATAGTGGTAAAGGACCGCTTTGAGAATGTTCACGAATAACAAGTGCCGACCTTTAAAGTCCATGCATCCAATGGATCGCAAAGACTTTTTGAGAGATTATGACAGACCACCACGTACATAAAGGCCACCAAAACTATCTTTGGAAGGCGTGTCATGAAAATCCGTCTTGGCGGTGAAGAAGATTGGCCTTTGTCGGCGTGCACTCCTTAAATATCTCAAAGATGTGAAAAAGCTTCGTGTTGACAACATGACCGATTTGAGGAAAATTCATCCTATATTCACGGAGAATTTGATGTTGATGTTCGCCAACGATGTAGGTGATTGGGTTGATAGCATAAAGGGAAGCGGAAAAGCTTAACCTTCCAAAGGCTCTTATCACGAAGGTTAATGAGTATCTGCGTGGACCGGTGGAAGAGGGATCAAAATCATTCAAATGCTACCGTGTAATGGGTCCTCTGGGAATGTCGGTTGATGTGGTCAATACCCTGCTTTCGGTTTGTTGGATGTGATTTCAGAAATATCAAGAAATGGAGCATGGAGGATTTAGAAGTTCTTGGACCCGGTCGGTGTGCTTACGGACCAGCAATTATATTGGATCACGATCTTTATCGGTCCGGATCGTTTGAGTGAATGCTTGTCCGCCATGAAGACTATAGGCGGGGGTAGTCGTGTATGGGTGGGGCGTACAATGATCCTAAAAAGAAACCCTTCCCTCGTGTTCGCGGCTGCGGAGACTCTCGTTCTTGTAATGTATGTGGCGGAGACCAAGCGGTTGCCCACGCAATGAATGACTGAATCTATGCTTCAACGATGCGGACCATCCTCAAGAGTATTGAAGTTCCCCAAAGACTTGAAAGAGGTGGAGGACATAGAGAAGAAACTCCCGATCATGAGTGCGCAGCGGTAATATGATTTAAACCCGTGGTCTGCGTCTATTTCTTTTCAATGCCACTTATAGCGGTTGTACTTTGCTTCAAACATCTTGGTTGTATCGGCCTTGGGGTGACAAGAGTGTGGCGGGGGAGGCGGGTGCCCTTTTGCCACATCAATTAGATTCTAAGACATGCACATACCTTGTCCAGGAAATTTATGCTTGAGGGATCACGGTGTCCTTGATTTCTTCTCACGGAGGATCCTTTAGCCCGATGCAGCTATGTGCGAAGGGTATAAAAGCCACGCCTTTGAGAGTGATGAGAATATGCATAAAGCTTAAACTTACTCGGATTTTTGATCAACTCAAGTAATCTTTGGATGAGAAGAAATCGAGAGCCCGTGCATTGCAAAAATAGCGAGAGGGTAAAAAAAGAAAAAAGCGGCTCCAAGGCAAGTCTTTGTAGTGTCCACTCCTCCACCTCCTTGTCCATTCCCGCACAAAAGCGGTGCAAGAGTTGCAATCCACTCTCGGGTTGTCTAAAGATTCTCTCACGAGACCATTTGAGAAAGGTTGCAGGTTTTGGAGCAAAGGACATGTCTTTCTTTAGAAAGAAGAAGGATAACATTAATGCTTTGGCGGGAACTACATTAGTGTGCACCCAAGATGTGATCGAGGGTAGCTCAAAGTTCTGTGACTACTCCTCAAGGATGGAGAACCTTACGTTGTCTTGGAGACACAAGAAGCTCAAGGCGTGGACCCGCTACCATCGAGCAAGAAAAGGATGTCGAAAAGGAGAAGGAAGTTGAGAAGGAGGGGACGAGGAAGTTGAGGGAGGACGAGGAAGTTGAGAAGGAGGACGAGGAAAAAATGAGAAGGAGGATGATGTTGAAATGGAAATTGAGAAGGATGCTCCGACGCCACGCTAACCCTTTGAAGAATTCCACGCTTCGGATGGAACTCCTTAAGCAAGCTGACACAGCGGGGGAGAAGAAAGCCGGCTGCTCACACAACAACGTCGGTGAAGGGGTGGACCCTTGAGCACAAGGATAGTGTTTTGCTATACACAGGGGGTGCAAATTGGCGGCGCCCAATTTCGCATCTCGACACTCGTGTATATGTTTAGAGTGAACGGGGGTGCAAATTGGTAGCCCAATTTCGCACCTATTACTCACTATATAGGTTTTATAATGAAATTGAGTGAAAAAACTTATGTACATTGACCAAGAAAATAAATACATGTCGAAAATTTCCTGCACTAGAAGAGTTCCCTCATAGAAATTGGCCCCAATTTGAACCTTAAGGCTATCGGTCGCGGCAGTTGAACATGAAGTCAAGTGGAACGCCTTACAAATTACAAAAGCAAGAGTATTACGACAATCGATTACAACAACATGACTATCACATTACAACAATCTGATCTAGGGGGACTCTTACGAGTCATTTTCAGCAGACCACCGAGAGATCTTTTCTATCATGTACATTTGATGCTCTCTATTCCATATCGGATGGATGATAACATCGAAGGGATCGGGGATAATGGCGAGGATTGAGACTCACGGTGGTCATCCAATCTTCCATGGCTATTTTCATTTCATGACCTTTGCTTGAAGTTTTCGTGATTCATCTTGCGTAATGGAATCATTTCGGGACCAACAGGGGAGACCACATGGTTAGACTAAGGCCAAATTTGTTGGCCAACATTGGTTTGATATATATTTATACCAACCAAAATTATTATTGGTATTATACACAATAATTATTGGATATACTTACCCGGTCGTATATGCGCCCAATAATGTTACTGATTGCTTCATCAATAATTACTTGGCTATAAGTATTGCGCATTCGATTGCATAGCGAGAGCCCTTTGCAATGTCTACGCCAGCCCTGCTAGAGTTCTTGAGGAGGTCCCAATTGCCTCCACCTCGAGCATTTGGACACCCTCACTTGCCTCATGACTTTCGGCGACCTTCATGCATGCATTATCAAAGGGATCACCCTTGATGCGTGGCTGCATGGTATAGCTCTTGGTCGCCAAGAAAGACTCCCCGGCGAAAAGTACCATGTTACTATCCATATTGTTTGGGTTCGGGAGGCGGCGGCTTATGAGATTGACAAAATCACCAATAATTACAATCTATGAGATGTATTTCATAAGTTCATAAGAATTTATATCTGAAATGATTTGTTATAGGTAGCATCCACACTTGGTCGCATAGTTTTCAAGTTGGATTAATTATATTTGTGATGATCTGTATTTGTATTTTTCGCCAAGTCCTAACGAAATTGGGCGGACGCCCTATTTCCTTTGGAGGCTAGTATTAAACTTTGTTCAAAGCGACTATATGAGGGCAAATTGGTGGCCCAATTTCCACAAAACAAATTGGTGTCTAGGGATTGTGGCCTATGCTCCATCATAAAAATAGATAGAACCGGTTCCATTCATTAAGAAATGCATTACATAGATGTCATACACATATTATAAAACCAAATAAAACAACATGCCTCGACATAGGTAGTTCGACAAAAGCGAGAATACAAAGTAGAGAATATCGGGTGCGGTTTTGGTCAATGGCTAGTTCGACTTGAATAAGATCACCACGATCGAACTCATCAATGTAATTTACGCTATCTGAGGTCCGACCATTCATCCAATTCAAGGATCGAGTGAGGAGTGTTGACAATGAGCTTGGTTACCAAATCTTCACGCTGCCTTTTCTCCTTTTTATAAAGCTTCTTAAATAATGGTCTGAATGAGTTGTGCAGCCAAACATCCTCTAATTTGAGTAGCCTCTTCGGGGCCTCTCCCCTGTAGACAAGTCGTTTCAATGATATCAGGGAAGCTTCCAACTCCACCCTAGTGAGTTGATAATTGTTGTCCTTTAACAACCCATCCCCACGGAGGAGCTTCATGACACCTTGCCGATTTCGTTTCTTCCATTACGATTTATCTCATTATGCACCTCAACACGCAATTGATTCGCGTGGGCTAAGATCGCTCAGCGATATGGGACTGCATTTGGTCATTGTGAATCCATACCCGGCGCCTCGTTTCAACCATTCTCCTTTGCCGTTATGAATCTATCTTTGCCGCAGTTGCAAAACAAAGCCTCACTAGCAACACCTCACACACAGGACGCGCTTTTCCTTGACCGCGAGTTGGGCGGGCTTGTCCTTGGCTTAATAGAAAAAGCTTCTGCCATATCACCTACCAGCATGTTTCCCGAAAAATTCCGTCCTTCTATTTAAAAAACCATCATATTTTAGAAATTTGACTCAATTTCGGAGGCATTATGGACTTCGGAAAGTCCATAAATAATGAAACAGTGCTTTTAATATTTATCATAGCAGTAATAGTAATAGAAACATGTTAATTAATCGTATGTGAACACATCAATTTGTTCCTTTAGATCATGCTCAATATCATCTATCTCATCATCGTCTAGATATAAATGAAGAGCCAAACCCCTAACTGCTTCTGAATGACCATGTGCATGTTCTGCGACTTCTTCATCTTCAATATAATCCTCATCATGAGTGCAAAGATGAATTGGCGAACTAAATGGAGATCGAAGCGCACAATTTGCTTCCATATCAACCTCATCTCTCATTGGAAGTGTCATTGATGGTGCTAGAAGAACATGTTCATTAGCATCATCCTCAACAGGAATAAATCCGCCTTCAAGATGACCTTCTATTGAATAAGTACCAACATCCTCTATGTTCAAAGAGCTTTCTGAAATTTCTCTTTCTTCTAAACTAAAAGCATCTTCTACATCATCTAGACTTGGCGATTCAACATCATCTGCAGTATCCGCAACACCTCCACCATCATTAGCATCATCATCACTGGAGATCTCTTCCATATTATTTTCAATTATAGAAAGATCAATCACCGCGTCGAGCCCTTGGTTGACAATGTACAACAATCCACCACTTTGTGTCATTAGGGTTCTCATGGATAAACATTTGCTCAACCGACTTGGAAAAACAAAAGGTTCGTTCATCTCAGCCAATACCTTTGAGGAATCTACTTCTGGAAATCCTGATGGATGACTCCTAACTGTTTTGCCACGACCTCTGTATACAACTTTGAACCATCGTGCCTTCAAGACATTTACATGAAAGCTACGATAATCGGTTCAATGATATCGTTAGGATGCCCATGTAATCAAGGTTACCTTCCAAAAGGTTGCGGTCCCTATTGCTAGATTGACTTTTTGTTCAAATTGTGAGCTGATTCCTGAATCAAATGTGACCCTATGTTTATCAACTGTGTTGATGCGAAAATGTTGGCCATAAGCCCACATTGAAGTGTAGAGTCGTGCCTAGAACAAAATAACAATAATTAAGAATAATATTCTACAAAAGGAATGAAATTAGCATCAAATATTTACCTTCCTACTACAATCAAGGGCAATCTCATAATCCTCATCTCGAATAACTTGGCCACGATCTCTGGCTTCATCCATATGAGCCAACAACCATGCGCTATCCATAACATTTGGCAAAATAGATCGTCTTGACCTTCTCTGTGCATCTTCCTTAGCGCTTTCAAACAAGTCCCTCCATGGTTGTAAACTCGCAGTATTATTGATCACAAATGTGCTTACAGCAAGAAGCATTTCATCACTCAGACTTCGTTCTACTCCATTACCCTGTAACACCTCTGATGTGATCTCTTCAGGTTCTTCTTTCTCCCACAATTTAGGGCCAGCAGGATGACATGAGGTAGTGACATCATTTAGGTGGAACAATGTTTCCTGTACAAGATGCCCTTCTGCCATGCATCCCTCTGGTTTTGCCATTTGACGGACAAAGCCCTTGAGCACCTTCATATAGCGCTCTAGAAAAAACATCCACCTACTAGGAGCAGGTCCAGCCAACCTTATCTCATTGGGGATATGCAATAGCAGATGCACCTGTGAGTGTAACTACATCATTAACAATAATTTTCATTGCTAAGAATTTACATGATTACGTAATATTTGCTTAATAGTTACCTGTAGATCAAAAAAGCTAGTGGGAAGTTCTTTTCAATATATAAGCGACATAACCACTTCCTCCTCCATATTTAATATCTCAGACACTTCGATTTCTTTAGAAGAGACCCACCTTGCAAATTTACCCAATCGATATATAATGCTTCTTACTTGTGGAGTCAAGAAGTCTCCTATAACGCATGGCAGTATATGCTGAAAAGGAAAAAAACAAAGTATATAACTACATATGTTGAAATATCAAACTTTCATAAGAAAATAAGGTATAGGAATTAAAGTATACCTGAAGAAACTTGTGCCAATCATGGGACTTTAATCCAATGAGGGCCTTTTTAGTGAATGCTTACTTTAAAGAGGCTCCATATCCGGTTGGTGTGCGTACCTTTGATATCCTTTTGTTCACTTCAACAACTTGTTTTTTCCCTAAAACCCATGCACCTTGTTTCCATGTGAGGGATTTTTTACCTTTCTTCTCGATGGGCCAATATTTCTTTTTGATTTTTTGCTCTTTCAGATCCATCCTAGCAGCCAATGTTTCCTGTTCTCCTGTTATATGCTGCCAAAGAGAATGCGCGACATTTTTGAAGATGTGCATGGGATCAAGTAAATGCACCAACTCCAAGTCAGTCCAATACTCTAACCTATAGAATATGGATAACCTCTTCATTCCTGGCGGAAGATTTGCATTTGCATCTCCATAACTAGTCAAGTGATCCACATTGGGATTCATCTCCTTCCAAGCATCTAACCAATCCTTAGGTGTCCATCTCTTTGGCTTGGTGTCTCATCGGATCCACGCATAGGATGACCCTCATCAAGTACTTTTTTATGTCCAATATATATCTGTTTTTTTTGGATGTCTTGACCTATATGATGTTAAGCTAGTCCCACAAGAAGGACATCCACATGCACCACTTGTTTTTGAGACCTACAATAAAACAAAAGATTAATTCAAATAATACCTATGGTTTATTATGATTTTGCACTACATAGTACATCATACCCGGAAGCTTACGTAAAACACGGATAATCATGAAGAGTAAAGCATAACATCCCATGGGCGTAAAGTCATGTGGAGTTTTAGAAATGTCATACATATGCACTCCCTTCCACAAAACCTCAAGTTCATCCACCAAAGGTTCTAAGTAGGCGTCCATATTTTTTACTTTTTATATTTCCTGTAATATCCAATTCCCTTAATACAAGCAATAGAAATTAAGTTTTATATACACATGCATACTGGAATAATCAAAGTCAACATGATATGGCCAGGGTTTTGTAGCCATCCATGGTGGGATGTTATAATTTATAAGCGCAACAGGCCACCGTATGTATGAGAGGATGACCTAGATCCCCAAGGGCAAAGACCATCAATCCCCAGACCAAGTCTAATGTTGCGTGGCTCCAAGGCAAACATGGGCCACTTTTCCTCTATCTGCTTCCACAAAGCCCCATCTGCAGGGATTCTCATCTTTCCATCCGTACTACGATGTCGCACATGATAGTCCATAAAATCTGATAGCGTTGGCGATCGAAAAATATGCCGAAGCCGAGGGATTATAGGCATATGACGTAATACCTTTCTTGCCACTTTTGTCTTTCTGCCTTCCTCATAGCGTGCTTCCTTACACTTTGGGCATGATTGATCATTTGCATAGTCTTTGCGAAATAGAACACAATCATTAACACATGCATGCACGATGTTATACTCTAGTCCAAATGAACGCAATAACTCCCTAGCCTCCCTCCTAGATTTTGGGAGACAATGCCCATCTGGCAATATTTTATCAAGTAAACTACAGAAACAGGAATTATTAAGCATAAATACATTAGACTTTAACATTCCAATGAGTTGCACTTACGTACCTGAAAAGTTCAGAGACACTGTTGTTGCTCCAACCAACTTTGTGTTGGAGATTTAGAATAAGTATACAAGTGGCAAGGCGAGAAACACGAGCATTTGGGAATAATGGCGTGCTTGCCTCATCCCGGAGATATGTTGCCTTTTCCCTATACAAGTTCTCATCTACATCGCTAGCATGTGCACCATCATTATTTTCGCTATCATTGGCTTGTTCATTTATTGGAAAGAAATTTTTGATGGTATCATGAATCACATCCTCACCAATGAATGCGTCATGTGAGCTAGATGCTTCATCTGGGGACTACATGGACCAAATAGAATAGAATCAAACAAAGAAAAGAAATGGGGTCTACTTTATTCTTATTTTATGCTAGAAATAATGATTTTAGGAACAAACTTACTTCATTTTCATCATGTTCGGGATCATATCCTTCATCAGGTTGACATGGCTGGCTCTGCCAGAGGCCAAACCTTACTTCATGTTCTTGACGAATGCGATACGAACGAGTAGTCTTGCCTTTACACTTGTTGCACCAACAACGGCCCCGATGGAGATAAAACGCTTTGTTTGGGTCTCTTCTAGCTCGTTTCCTATTTGGTTCGCGAGATGATGAAGATGTTGAAGATGTTGGCTTTTCAAGTGATGAGGAAGAAGATGATTTTGTCAAGATGCGACGTGGCAAGCAACTATCCCTGGCATTGCCACTACTTTCCGAGCTCGACATGTTGAACCTGTTCAATAATTCACATTCATCAATGGTGTAAATGAAAACAAACAATAACTTCAATGGACAACTATCTTTCTACCTTAAATAAAAAATATCATGCAAAGTAAAAAGATAATACCCAAAATGCATATATTCCAACAAACCAAAAGAAAGGGAAAAAAAAAAGGAAAAAAGTTCATGTACATCAAGTATTTAGTTTTTAACCTACTAAAACCAATGTGTCAAACTAGACTTAGATCCAATGTGCAATTAAATACACAAATATCATATGCAATCTAGCCAAATTATTTTGACTTAATATCCCTATTTTAATGCCAATGTAGATTCTTAGGACCATGCAAATCGTTAAGACAATGTACTATTTGGTTAAAAAAAAGCTTATTACCCTAAATGTCAAACATGTTGAGGCATATATAAAGCTAATTTTAAATGCATGCAAAAACTTTATACGGTCATATCTCTTTTTCTAATAAAGTTTACTTGAGACTATAAAAATTCAAAGTAACTTCCAAAATGTTTAATAACCCCCCCTTTATGCAAAAAAAAGTGGGCAACATGAGCCTTTTACGATTGCCTTTTACGATTGGAAAAGGGGGTCAAACAAATGGTGAATAGAAAAAGGGGCAACATGAGCTTTTATGATTGAAAAAAAAGGAGTGAAATCCATAAAGAAAGGGCAAGAACAAAGCGTAAGGGGGAAAAAGGGAGGGAGAGAGAAAAATAAGTAACAGATGAAAACAAAAGCAGACGAAACATGCAAGATTTTCTTAACAGACGAAACATGCAAGATTTTCTTAACGAAAGAAATGGCGCGAGTACTCACCTTAAAGATGGATTCTCCGTTCTCGATTGAGGCAAAATTTGAGTCCACGGCTTGCTATTCCTAGCCGTTCACCATCGCCGAGAATGCCGAAGCGATAAGTATTCGTATAGTAAGAACAAGTTTCTAATTTAGGGTTTCTGAGTCGGTGATATTTATTGCTCTTTGTTTTTCTTCAGTGTCTCCTGATGATGGATCTGGCAAGGCCAAGGACGGTTCAGTGGATGAGTCCAATGGAGGAAGGCTTCAAAATTACCTTGCTAATGTGCCTGAAGATGTTCTGGCTGCTCTGATGAGCGAGTTGGAGAAACGTATTCGAAGAAATTCTGCAAGTGATGATTCAAACAACTCATCTAGGCCATTTGAGAAGCACAATGGTGATTTAGGAGGAAAGAACAAACGCCTTGAAATGATAAAGAAAGGAAAAGAAAGGTAAGCCTATTAAATTTTCATTAGGTTTACAAGGAAGCACTACTCTCTTTGTTTAGGATATAAAGTGGGTTTTTTAATGTAAATTCCAGAACTTTTTGGCTTTCTATTTTGCATCATCTAGTGGGCTTTCTGTTTACTTTTAATTTGCTGTAACTCTATAAAAACTCCATTTTGCACTTCTGGCTTCTAGCATCTAGTATCTCCTCCATAGAAATGTCATATTTCATCTTCTTTAATATCAATTGCCTTGGCAGGCTATGTACCTTGAATTTTTGCTGACAATGGCCACTTAATGGTTGTAAAATCTTTATTGAATTTTTTAAAGCCTAAAGCAGCCACTGCCATTTTGACATGCCCTCATAAAATGAAATGTTGAGAGCAGGGCAGCATTGGTTCAAAAAAGATTCGCACCAATAACAGGGTTGGCTATGCAGTTCTTCTATATGCTGTTAATGTGCTTATGTTTTCAATTATCCCTGCTGTTATATAACTTGCATCCAGCATCTCTTTAGAAACCAGCAAACTTTTCTGCACAAATATGCTATGTAGAGGGTATCTTGTATTAGACAGAGAGTTCTGGACAGCAAGGTTTGTGTACTGTTATTTGCATCATGATGCTACTTAGTTTATGTACAGCAAGGTTTGTGTACTATTATTTACATGTTTTTTTAACTTGTGCGATGTTTTTATTAACATGCCTACTTTCTTTTCTAGGTTGAAGCATCCACGACGCTCAAGCAATTCATGCAATGTTCCAGACGCTGAGACATCCAAAGAAGGAGCTAAACGGAAATCCATTGTCTTAAACAAGCACGTTGTTCTAAGTGCTTCTTCGTCTTCTTCAGAAGATAATGGATTCGATAATGAAGATTCCTTTTCCCCTGACACAGATCTTGATCAAGACAGTGCTGATAAAGAAAAGTTTGAAGTTGATCTCTCGTACAATGTACAATTTCGGAGATTATCAAATTCAGAGGTATGTTTTGGAGTTCATTTCATTTATTAGGTAGTTCAAAAATTAGAGTGAGTTTGTACTATGATTTATTGAGGTAATTACTTCTAATTACTTTTGTTAATACTTCAAGTACTATTGCTAATTACTTCTGAATTTCAGGTTTGCTTTTTTAAAGGAGAGCTATTAAGAGATGAAGCTGGCCGCGAGTTTGAGGAAAAAGCAGCAGATGCTTTGAAACTGTATTGCAGGGAAGTAGATAAGCATTTTAAAGAGATAAAGCCACGCCATCTCCAAAAGACATTGAAATATGTTCGCGAGCAGTTTGGTGATGGATTGAGCGAGATGGACATTATTAGGTTCTTGAAGAAGAGATGGCGACATTGGAGGTTAGGAATTACATCACGCTTTTCTTGTTATTTATATGAAATAAACTTACTTTTTCCTATGTAAAATTTAACTAGGGATAACCTGCGAAGGAATGTCCGTGCTGGCAATGCAACAAGGCCAATGCAAGTCGATGAAGAGTCATGGAAAAGGTTTGTGGATTCTTGTGACAATATTTATCAACGTCAAAAGGACGCTGCTGCCAAACGGAAAACAAGACAGCGAACTGGTTCCGGTGGACTTATGTCAATCAAAACTAAGTTTGTAAGTATTGATTTCTAAATTGCCTTTGATTATTTGTCTTTGTTCTTTTCTAAATTGAAAATTGCAGTTTCAAGATTGGGGCTCAATGCCCACGGATGATATGCTTCAAGAAATCTTGGAGAAAGGTGGATATGCTGCCTTTTAAAAAGAGAATGATAGCAAAAGGATTTGTGCCAAAAAAGGTTAGTCTATGTTTGCTGATTTAATGTTTGCTTCAATTCTTATTTTGCTGAAATTCAAACCTTTCATCTTTTTAATTTTTGTGTCTTAATTATAGTTTAAGGCCATGGATTATATTAAAGGAACAAGTCCGGGCATAATTTTTAAGGTGAAATCGAAAAAGGGCAAGGAAGTTGAGGCGGTAAGTGTCATCCTTTATGCTTGATGCTTTAGGTAGGCACACTTATTTCATTAAAAAAATTACAGCGTCAACAATGGTTGGTTTCCATTTGCAATTCATAACTGGAGATAAGTTCTTCGTTATTTAAGCATTATGGCTGATAATGTACTAATGTTTTTGCCCCTTTCATTGAATCTATAAACTTCCCTTTCTGGCTTTTCCATATCAGATTTCCAACATCCAAATGTCTGCAGTGTAGGAAGCTTTTGAAGTTTGTAAAATATCATGGAGTATTTAGATCTCCTTTTGCAAGATGGAGCAAGTCTGAACTAGTTAGATTTACTGCTGTGTATTCTCTGTGCAGCATAATTTCATATTGGTACTTTTTATTTTGATTACCTTTCTTATCTCTAGTTTTGTAATCTGCAGGAAGTATGCTATATTGACAGCGATTCGGACAAGGAAATGGTTAATATTTTCTTTCCTACTTAATATCACATTGCATAAAACTATTTGCTGAAAATTACTGTTTAACATTGTTGGCCATCTTCTCATTAAAGTATTAAATGTGCCAATGTCATATTTGTTGGCAGATTAGTTTTGTATAATAATGTGCTAGATTTCAACATTGACTTAATTTCACCAACACTGATATACATTTGTGAATGTGATTAACAGGGAGAATGTAGTGGAGAGAAAAATGACGGTTCTGAAGGCACCTCTGGTGATCCACAAGATGGAGATAATTTGGCCAATGAATAAGATCAGATTGTCTTAGAGTATTACTCATGTTTTTTGAGTATTTGACCTTTTGCATATGAGCATCTCATTTGTAGAAATTTTACTGCTATGAATAAGAATATTTACCTTTCTGATGTATTTTGTCTCAACTTCGTGTATCTTGTCAAACGCATCGCAATAAGGAAATGTGATCTTTGTATTACACAAATTATAATACAATTTCAAAAGAGTTATAATGGTTGACACTATTAATAAATAGCTTTGTGGAATGGTTCTTTTCTTGTCATAAAACCTGATCATTTTTTTGTTGCTAGGATTGACATTTGCTTGACAAAAAGCATGATGCACTAGTTGATGCAATATTTGGGGTAGGTTAGTCGCAAGAGTTAATGCAATATTTAAATTGGATTAGACACAAGCTTGATGGTAGCTAATTAATGGTTGATGAAACGTATATGACATGGTTGTTATTATCTCATTACAAGTTTGATGAAAGTTTGCCCCAATATGTACAATCACTTATGGCAATTGAGTTATAATATTGTTGAAAAAGTTGGTGATATTTGAATGTGATATTTGTTATAGTGTCCTTAGAACTTTTGATGCTACCTTGAGACTAACTTGTTGGCAATGATGTTGCAATTTCATTATAAAGGTGCCTTTGTGTCAGGAATTGTGGCAACTGAATGTGCCCCAATCTTGATATAACACTTGACGCCCGAGCGTCAACTTTGTGGCAAATGATCATGTCAGCTATAGCGTCAAAAATGTGACAACTGTTGGAGTCTAAGGAGATTGATTTGTGTCAAGATTTTTGACGTTATACTAGACGTTATTGGTACATTTCTCTTGTAGTGTGATATAATGAATGCACAAGACGTTATGCATTAACAATTTGGGGACCAGTCCAAATAGGCACATCAACTGATTGTGAAGGAGCGTCTGGCAGAATGCCAGCCAGCTTTTGCCACAGAGCTCTGTCCCATCGAGATAGCATAAACTTAGTCTGAAAAGCATCCCAAGTAAACAAGTGTCCTGCCTCATACCAAGCACCAACTGTGAGAATATCAGCACGCCTCCAACAACGCTGAGTCAATGGATGTACAGTAGCACACAGAGGCATGTGGTTATCCAGAGGAATCCACCAACACAGAGAACCTGCCTGTGGACATACACCTGGATTAATCTTAAATAGCACACGAACTGTCTCCCAAGAATCAAGCAGTTCCTTCAAGAAGGGGGAAGCATTCAGATATGGACGAAGCTGATAAAAGAGACACCAAGGAAGTACTGCCCTAAGTGCTGGTTTCCCAAAAGGAATACACTGCCCAAGTGCTTGCGCAACCAACCTCATTCCAGGCGAATGTATCATACCCACCAAGTAGTGACAAATGAACTTAAATATCATAATTTTACTCTGCAAATGAAAGTCAATCATACCTAGACCTCCCGCAAATTTTGGTTTGATACATGTGGACCAAGCGACCTTCACAACTACATCTGTCTCAGTACCTGCCCAAATGAAGTTACGGACAATTGCGACAACCTCTTGAAACCTTGTTTGTGAGGCAAGCACAGCAGATGCCATATACACATGAGTATTACTGAGAACCTGTTTAGCAACTACTATCCGCCCTGCCAGAGAAAGCTTAGCTGTATTCCACCAAAAAAGGTGCTTACGCAGGCCTTCCACTATAATATCCCATGCATCTGAAGTAGAGATATGTATACCTATAGGAATGCCCAAGAGTTTAGTGGCCTTCCCTTGAGGAAGCACTTTCCATGGATATTCGTAAACACAGGGAGGAACATCCACATCCAAAGTTCATAAAGCAGAGCACTTTAGCCACCCAACAAGAACCCCTGATGCCAGGGAGAAAGAGTCCGGCAAAAGCTTAGCATTCTGAAGATTATCATCCTCAGCCACTAGAAAGAGAAATGTATCATCGGCATACTGATTACACACTTCTTGAGAACCATCCTCCATAGTCAATCCCTGAATTACGCCATCTTGAGTAATAGAAGAGAATAGCTGGGACAATACCTCTGCCACAATAGTGAACAATAATGGGGAAAGGGGACATCCTTGTCGAACTCCTCTGCCAACAGGAAACAGGTTCTCCCTGAAAAAGCACAGTAGACCGAGCAGAAAGATGGAGCTTCATAACATCTCTAGTAAACAACTCTCCAAATCCCAATGTCAGAAGGCATTTTTGTAGGAAATTCCAATCTATACTGTCATAGGCTTTAGCAAAATCCAATTTGAGATATACAATGTGCTGACCCTTAAGACGTGCCCAATACATCCCCTCATAAGCGGCGGCCACATTGTCAAGAATACAACGCTTAGGTAAAAAGCCTGATTGCGTGAAAGAGATAGACTCTGCTAAGATATCCCTCACTTTCTCTGCCAAGGCCTTAGCAAAGATCTTGTACACCATAGATAACAAGGTTATAGGGCGCCAATCCAAAGATAGTTTTAGGCTCTTTGCACTTAGGAATAAGGGAAATGCAACCAGTGTTGATGATCTTATCCAAGCTCCTGAACCGGCGAAACTCAGAGAAAGCATTGAAGACGTCATCACCAAGCCAATTCCAATAAGCTTGGCAAAACTCTGCAGGAAAACCATCCAAGCCTGGGCACTTATTCTTCTTCAAGGAGTCTACAGCAGAATGCAAATCATCGACAGTAATAGTTGATTCCAACTGAACACGCTGCTGCGGGGAAATAATAGGATGGATCTTAGATAAAACGGCCTCCTGCATATCCTCTTGGAAGGGCAGAGACTGATCAGCAAAAAAAGCAGAGAAATGATAAAAAAGAAACTGCTTTAACTGTACAGCATCAGAGATTTCAGAGCCATCAGGCAGAAGTAACGAAGATATGGAGCTTGACACACGTCCTCTCCCTGCCGCCTTAAAGAATAAGTGAGAGCACCTATCTCCCAATTTAAACCAATCCAAACCAGCATTAACGCGAGCTTGAGTTGCATGTATTGACTCAATACTTCTTATTTCTGCCAATACCTGATGAAGGGGCTTGTGAACGACACATTTGAAGCTCCATATACAAAGCTAGTAGCCGCCCTCTAGCTGCCTGCGCCTTTCTACACTCTGCTTAGCAAAGGATTTAACTGCCGCCAAAGCATCAACAACCCCAGACATACCTCGAAGACGAGAAAATGTAGAAGATCAGGCATGCCTGCAGCCATTAGTAAACTCTGGGTCTGACAAATATCGAGTGCTAAGCTTGAAATAGGTTCTTGCAGCTCGTCTATGCACTGGCGCTGTGATCGAAAGCCATTGCGGATTGTGATCAGATATGGAACTATCCAACATATTTGTCCTTTGCAAGTTACCCAGTAAGCCAGCGGCTATTACATTATAATACCCACGATCATGCCGAGCATAAGCTCTACCTGGTCCAGTCCAGCCATTACACCACGTAAAAGACTGGTCTCCGTCAACCTCTACCATTCTGCAGTCCAACACAAGCTGCCTCCACTACTCACGTTCAAATCCCTGAACAACCTGTGTACCCCTACCACATCTATCTGCTTCAAACTCAACCATATTAAAATCACCAACTAGTAGCCATGCTACATTATGACCGAGCCGCATAATCTTAGTCCGTAAAGTGGCCCATAGAGAGCCTCGCTGACGTGGCTGATTAGGTGCATACATATTTACAATTCCCCACTCTTGCCTCTTATCCATCCATTTGACTATTATCCACCGTCCAAATCTGTCTACTTGAGTAAAAGTAACATTAAGGGAAGGTTTCCAAGCAGTGAGAACTCCAGCCTTAGCTGAGTTAGAAGCAGCAACTAAGACATTGTAATGAGGACCCACAATTGCAGCCAGCTTCTGCACCCCACCTTTACGGCACTTATGCTCTTGAAGACAACAAAAATCCATTGGAAACTTAGACAAATAATTAGATAGTCTGCTCCTTTTACATGGGGAAGAAGCTACACCCCTCACGTTCCAAGATAGTATGTTCATCAAGATAGATGATGATGTTCTACATCCATCTCAGCAGCATCATCAAGTGGGAGACCTGCCCATTGTGTTTTGGAAATTGGTAAGGGGGAGCCTCCTCTCTGTTCCACCCTTCCATTGTGTAAGATACCTGGTGATCGTGCTAATATTTGGATAGGTATCGGCAAATTGTGGTGCTTTTCAATGCACGGCCTACTTCTGTTAGGGCAAAAGTGATGGATTTAAAGGGGCTTGCACTGAAGTTATATCATGTTCAGGTATCTAAAGAGCTCCTCATGATATTTTTTATTAAGTTCCTGTCTCTGCAATCCCTCTAATGTTTTGTATTCTATGCAGGCTACATCAGTGGATGTCAAGACTTCAACATATGATGTAGGAAGTGGTATTTTTCATATCCCAGCTCGAACAACTACTGTTTTCGTTGAAGAGAGAGCCGTGTAAGCAGAAGTCTTATCAAGATATTTTTCAACTGCTTGGGATCTTCCTGGAGTCAGAAACTTTTTCCCCCGACAAAAAGAATTTTTTTTGCATCATACCTAAGCATTCTGGTATTGATGTTGCGCATTCAATGCTAGTTGTAACTTGGATGCCTTGTTCATCCAAGCTCTCACTAAATCAAAAGTCCAGGGAAATGAATGAGATTTTCTTGTTCTATCATCTCAAATCTGATATCAATATGAATGAACGTTTTATGTGATAGTCCATATCTTCATTCTATTATTGTCAATTAGGAGCACTTTATAAGTGTCAGGAGGAAGTTTGTAATTTGCTTGTCCTGTACTCCCAAAGCAAGTCCATTTTTGATATATCTCTACTAGAGACATCTAGTATCTATTAGTGGATTGTTTGAAATCTGCAGCATGCAGAACCACATGCAGAGAATAAATCATGGAATGTCTCTTAAAAAGGTGGATTTTGCATAGGATATCTCTGAAAGCAAGCCACTTTTTAAAAGTAACCCATTCAAAAGTCTTACGTTACATTAGACACTTTTATATCAAATGTCGCATTTTTTATGTGCATCATGAGTATCATACAAGTGACCCGTTCAAAAATCTTACGTTGCCTGAGACCCTTTTACATCCAATGTGGCCTTTTTTTTTGCATCATGAGTATCATATAACAGGTTTGCTTTGTTAGCCACATTTCATAATAAAATCCTCAATTCCTCTTGAATGTTAGTCATATGCTGGTAGAAATGTTTGCAAGAAGCTCTATGCTTTTCCCAAGAAGTTTTAATCCTAGCCAATTTGAACATTGCTGCAGATTCTTTGGTTTTTTGTAGAAAATTCTGGAAATAACTACAAAATACCCTTATGGGTTGATGAATTTTGTCACATACCCCTAACTTTTCATAATTTTATGGAATGCCCTCGGTCAATGTATTTGCATATGTAAAAATCAATATGTCATTAAATGCCTTTGTATTTTTCATATTTCATATTGGAAACTTATTCCTCCAACAGCGATGATCCGCGATTTGCCTATAAATTTCTAACTCTGCAATTTGCGATTCTGGAGGCTGCAAATTGAATTAGACCTAGAAATCAAGGATTTTCATAGCTATTTGCAAGCATTGATTCTTGATTCTGCAAATGATTTGAATTTGGAAGCTACAACTTGGATTGTGCAGGCATAGTCCACCTCGAGGCTTGGTATTTCAATCGGTGTCTTCGCTCATGGCAGGAGTTTAGGGACACTTATGGATTGACACGTCTAGATGACTACATATGGAAAAATGTTGCATATAATATTCATTTGCAGCCCAACTTGGCCAATGAGCATGTGTGGACAATCACAGTGGATATTCCTTGGGAAAAGCAATTTGTTCAGGCCTGATATAGACATCTCACATTGCAGCCTCCTCTTCCCCCTCTAGCACAGTGGAAACTAAGAGTTCCTGAAGCAAAATACACCTTGGTTCTCTTCTGGCAGATTGTGCATAGAGCATTGAGGACTAGTGTTCGTGTTCACTTCTTCAAGCCAAATATCAGTCATTTGTGTCCAATCTGCAAGGGTACACCCGAATCAATTGAGCATTGTTTTCTATTTTGTATTGATCGAGTATACAGCTGGGGCTATTGGGACTTGGGGTTTCTAGCTTGGGTTTAATCATCTTTGCAAAAGATAAAGCCTCTTTAACACTAGATCTGTCCCATGATGGACCATTAAAGGGCCTTTTGAAGGTTCAAAAAAAAAATCATATAAAATCAAGAACACAAAAACTAGCCAAACCCTTTCTAGAAGTTCATATATGACAGTCATGCTTCACATTGTATCAGCTCCCATTCTTGTGAGTTATGCTCTAGCAAACCCGGGGGGTCAAGTACCAAAAGCTTCACGTTCACACAAAGTAAAACTATCTTGATGCAAAGATTTTTTTGATTTTTTTGGTTATAATGTTATTTTTCTACACGAGATATAGAGCAAAGCACAAAAAACTACATCTCAATCCGAACTCTGTGAAAGAAGATAGAGCAATTCAAACATGACAGGGTCAAAACTATCCTCTGCCTTCTGAGAACCAATACTGATTTCCAGAAAGCAGTTGTGATATAAAAACAACTTTTTTCAGAAGGAGATCAATTTTGAGTCCAAATTTGGCACATAAGTAATTCACGAGGTCCTCCATCCTATAAAAATATTTGTTGAGTTTGAATTTAATGTTTTGACTTTTACTTCTATTTTCAATTTTAGGGAATTTATACAAATGGATAGTATTGCTACATATGATTCTAGGTTCTCCTCCAAAAAATCACATTATGAAAGTTTATAAGGATATGAAACCAATGCTAAAACAAGATCGTGGAAAGAGCAAAAGACATGATAAAAAAAAATCAAAAACAATATCTGTACCTGCCCATTACTGGTCCATAGTTCATTCAAAAATTGATAATATCCTTATGTTAGTCCATTTCAAGTTGAGTTTTGGGACACGAGTAGCTCTTGGACCACTTTGTTCACAAAAAATATTTGTTGTTCATTATCTTAAGGACTGTACTAGAATAGATAGCCTCAATTATATTATATCTTCCATGTTTGTTCCAGATTTGTGCCCTAAGGTGTGACTTTACAAAATCACATCCTCAAAATATCTCATGTCAAGAAACCAATGCAAAAAGAACCAAGGAAATATATAAAAAACTTTTACTAGAAAAAATCAAGATAGACTACTATCTGCAGTCCAGTTGCAGACCATCATTGGTCCATATGACTGAAAGTTTAAAAATTATTAATGGTGCCACCTTATTCAATTTTGATCTCAACTTTCACATATAGTTTACTTGTATGATTCTCTATAGGACAAAATTAATTGATTAGGTTAGTTTGTATAATTTAAGGATAAGGTTGAAGCACAAACAATTGAGAATTTATAGGGTATTTATGACCAATTGAACCTACATGGACTTTCACTTATTCTATGGAGAAAAATGGATAAGGCTAGTGAGAGATATATGCTCTATACAATTAGTCTCGTGGACCATAAATAGTGATGCGTGCTTATATAAATTAAAATCTTAGAAATAACATGTTACTTTAATACGCAACTAGAGATTTCTATTGCCAAGAAAGGTTTGCATCCATAAAAAATATAATATACAAGAAATGTATTGCAGCGGCCAAGGCCGCCGCAAACATTTATCTTTCCCTACTCCCGTGCGCGTAGATAGACGAGTATTCCGATGAGTATTTCGTATAGAATAGGCGAGTATTCCTTTTTGTAAATGAGTATTTCATTGGTTTTAAATTTGATGACTGAAACTAGCTGATGCCATTTGCACAGTATATTTTCAAAGAAGCAAGAAATTTATCACGGCGGCCTCTCTTTTCTAATTGCACTAGGGGGAATTTGTGTCAACTTGGAACTTCGGTGGAAAACATCTCCAATTGGATCTCAAATCATGATGCTCAGATTGATCAAACAACGAGAATCAAAATGCGAGATTCACCTCGAGAGTTTCCTATGTGTTTTAGAAGATCTTAAAAGGACATGGTTGGATGATAATTGGCATTCTAATAAATCAAAAAGAAATGTTATGAAAATGTCTTCTTTAATCACACTCAAATTATCAATTCTTCTCAGATTAGGGTACCCTCCAACCGCTGTTGATCAGATGTTTCTTAATGTCTCATTCAATGAGGCAGCATCACCTTTTTCAATATTATTTCTCTTTGTCATGTCAGTCCCATGTTTTGCACCTTCCTTATTCTTGACAGTTTAGAAAAAGTACACATTGTTTTCTCAAATCTTAGTTTTATTCTTTTCATGAGATTGTTTTCATGAGAACCTTTCCTGTTTTGCTGGTATCAAGTTGGATGTATGCTACTGATATTTTTTGTGCTTATGTTGCATATGCATGTTTGCATATTTTTCAAGAGAATTAACATTATTCCAACATGTGCACATGACACAGAAGAATCTAATAATGCAAATCTTTAGTTCTGGCATTAAAATAGCCTTTTCTCATGAATCAGGCTCGGGCAGCAGCACAGTCGCCTGAGAGTCCAAGCAAAAACTTATGTCTGGTATCACGGGCACATGCTTGCTAGTAGTAGCTATATTATTATACATTGCAGAAACATTTGCCTATGAAAACGAGGCATTGACTAATATAGTCAGCTAAAGTTTGCACAGAGTATCATAGGAATTGGTTGGAGACCAATCAACTGGTATAACATTGTGTGCAGTAATGATCTGCTTTATAGACAGAGATGTGAGTCTGGTAGAAAATGCAGCTTCAAGACGTCCTCCAGTAAGGCACCAATTTGCACCCCAAACCTGTCTCATAGGCTACTATGTTTCAAATCCATCCTGAAAACATCAAATGCAGACATGTTAGTTGTCTATATAGGTTTGCATTCTTATGTTAAGAAATTTAATTTCTTACCACTAGAAGCGCTGCCGCACTTATATCGCCTGGTCCGACGACATATTTGATCACCACAGAGAACCAAAAGACAGTTGAGCCTTCAACCACTATGAGTTGTATGCCTCTTCCCCCGTAGCTACAGGAGGTTCTGTCAAGAAGCATATATCAAGAAATTGCCATAGCCAGTATAACCTAGAAGGCAAGCTACAAATTTGTAGATAGTAGAACTGTAGAGGGTGTTTTATGGCCTGAGTAGAACTCATGCAAGACACACGGTCTTAAATCTACTAGGTTTCTGACCTATTGTATATACGAAATACCTCAAACATAAGATATAAAACAAAATCTACCTGTGGTTTCGTAAAACTATTTGGAATGAATGCTAAAGCACCAGAATTGCCATGGCTAGTTGCTTCAATATTATGTGTCGTGCAAGGCACCGCCTTGCTTTCAAATGGTGATGGCAGAGGCAGATGCTTGGACATTACCTTCCTTTTTTTTTCTTCCTTTGGCGCCATAGCTTTTGCCCTCGAAAAATAAATAAGATACTTTTATAACTACTGTATTATCTGGTACTGAGTGATACCTATTAATCCCATTTCCAGAGAAGCAGCGGTCGAAGATCATGAAGAACATGAACATATCTAAAGCTCCTAGCTTGCAGAGGTACTGGTTCTCGCGCCAAACAAATCACAACTAGAACACGAGGAGCTAAACCAGTGCAGAAGTGGACAGATGTCATCGCCGTCACTGACATCTTTCTTTAAGAAAAAATTTCGCTTAGCAATTGACAGGTGTCAGAGTCCACATGCAGTTGAAAACGGAAATTAGTTTAAAAAAAAAAAAAGACAGAAAAGATGTTTCTCAAAATATTCACACGTGTCGGCCTCGCCTGAGGCAACCTAGAAAAATTAGCTAAGGAAAAAATAAAAATAATAAAAATTCAAAATTTGATGTATGATATAATTGCTGCACTAACCCGAAGCTCCAATACCAACTCCGAAACTATAACTCTCACCCTTATTTCGTTTTCCCCCGTCCATGCCTGCAAATCAATTCAGCCACCTCTAAAACAGCCGAGTCTTACCGCTGGATCCCGCTCGCCCCCTCCTCGGCCACGTACACGTCACTCTCTCCCGCATCTCACTCGCCGGAAACGTTTGCCTGAAAATGATGACAATTCCAAAAATAACTCCGGTTCGAACAATTTTATATTTAGTCAGATATGAAAGATAACTTACACGTAATGTTATTCTACTTGGATGACAATGCTTTATAGCAGTAACACAGATATGAAGTTTATGCTAGTAAGAAATAATTTCATGGTATTTTTTTCAATGAGACCATACAACCTATATAAGAGATCTCTATATATGTCATTTCTTACATTTTGAACCATTTTAAAGGCATGTTTGGGGAAAAGTAGTGTTTCTTTCTATGAACCAAAGAATGAATGAGAATGATTTTTTATCGTCCACTGAGGCCAATCGGCCTATGGGACCCACAAGGAGCACAGCAAAGAAGCATATATGAATTGTTATGTGGTCTATTTATATATTGTCATGGCTAAACTTCACAACATCCACTTGAATTCATCAATAAACATCATTAGCTTAATCATTGTGGAGTCTTGGACCTATAATTATGGAGTGACTTAACTTTTTATGCTCTAATGTGTTAATCCGGCTGTTGTACATCGTGTTTGAATTCCAAAAATTGCATGGTTACACCCTAGTTATACTATATGTATAAAAGTTATGTTCTATGTAGATATAAATAGAACGCATCATTTATTGCCCACATGGCATTATGAATGGTTGTTATTGGAGCATTTTAACATATACTTTTGTCTAGAATTCTGTATAGTAGGTTCTTTTAGTAAATGTTAAGGTTAACATGACATTTAAACTCCAAAAAATCATGAAACTATAGCTCGTATAGTTAGCAACTCATGGCCACAAGAATTAAATCAAAACTTGTTATAATGAGAGAGTAACAATTCTTAAACCTCAAGCAGCTTTTTTGACCAAAATAGGATTTGGCGGCTTCCACCGATTTCAAATGATAGCAAGAAAATATGGGAACATAAAACTCAATGTATTCTATGATAAACAGGCAAATACCTCCAACTTTAGCAAGGTTTAGGTCACTTTATGCTAGAAATATCGAAGAAGGCAGTTCTGGACTGGTGCAGAAACTGCCAAATTCTCCAATGTTTGAGCAATCAGCACAAGGTATAGATGACTCCATTGGTCTTGAAATTCTCAGAGGTCATTAAGAAATAAGTGAAGACTCAAATGACGGTGGTATATTATAAAATTGAAATTTCTTTCGTGAGTTACGTGGGTTTAAGTGGCAGAGGTCATGTGGGCCAGTTCTGGTCCATGGATCAGGAATGGTCCCCGAGACAGGTCTAGTGTTAAATTACTAAGTGTTCATTAACAGATGGCACAGAGAAATAAATATGGCCACTGAAGGTATAACATATAAGATAATAGAGTCCATATAATTTTTGAAACACTGGACTCAATAAGCATTGCATGCCATCAGTCTACGTTCTTTTATTTTTCCAATGTCCATCCAACATGCATGTTATAACTTGGATGGATCAGAGATTTCTTCAGGCCAAACTTCATAATGTCATGGTATCAAGTATTGTATTGTTTTGAAGTAGCAATGTTGATTGATTGTGAAAACATGAAATTGAAGTATGATTTAAGCCACTTCACCCTCAGGCCACGGAGGGCAACCCTCCGTGCGCAGCACCCTTTTTTTTTTTGTATGCTTAAGATGCTACATATAAAGAAACTTATTTACAAATGAAAAGTATTTATTGGTGAGATATTTCTACCGGTATGCTGAAATCGTGAGATGCGTTGGTTGCCTCTTGGAATTATTTTGAGCTGCATTTTCTTATCTAATTCAAATAAAGCATTCCACGCATGTTACAGATCATGAAACATAGTTAATTTTGAAGAAGCTTATTATGTCACCTTAATAGACTCCATTTAGTGAGATGTATAGCATCTTGGTGATGTTCAGAAGAGGCATAAGTAGCCAAGATTATTTATCATGAGACACGAGCTATTTTCAAAAAAGGTACTTAATTGATGTTGTCAAGAACTTCAAGACCAATATGGTTTAATGGTATAGGTAGTTAACAATGATATGTTGAGAAGAAGAGCAGTTCCTTGCAGATTGGTTTGAAGCTTGTAATTTCACTTGTTACAATGCATGTATGCTTTCCATTCAGCTAAGGAAGTGTAGTGCTCTAATGGAAAAATGGAAGTCTAGATGTGTTTAATTCCTTAGGATAGAGACTTTAATGTCTGAAGAAGATTGCAGAAGTATAAGCAAGTCTGATTACGTCGTTGATTGTGTAGGAAAAAAATTATTATATTCATGACACCTAGCAAAGAAAGGAAGAATGATTATGGTGATAAATTGGCGTTATTATATAGTTGGTCATGAAGGTTTAATTCTATGATCGATTGGATAGTCTCTTATTTTGGAACGACCCATGAGGACATGGGTTAAAGTTTAGAAGGGGACGAGCTTGGCCCGTTAGCAGGCATGTAATTTATATTTCCCTATTGATGATTATTGAGAGTATTCCAATTGACCATTCCATGAATACATACTATGTATGAGAAGTAGCTAGCCGAAATTTGGACCATCATATCTTGGTAACCTGAGATCCAATTCAGTTAATTTTTAATTTTTTAAAAGGTTTTCAAGTCAGCTTTCAGGATTGAGTTTGAATAGGCCGAAATTCATCCGTATGAGGGAGATATAGCAAAAAGAGTGAAGCTGTGTCAAAATTGACTGCACCATTGTATCTCTTTGTACAACTTGCTTCCTAGAGTTAGAAGCTGAAAGGAGGCGATCTTTTGAGAAGAAGACAGCTAGAAGGAGTCAAAGGACCATTGTTGAAGTGGTTCTCAGGAAGGTGGTTTGCCGCTTATACCAGGGGATGCTTAGATTGCATAGATTGTTCTTGTTGTTGAAGAAAGGAAGCATGATTTAACGATTTGAATTAAGAGTATTAAAGGAATCTGAGTGATCTTGAATGTGATAATATGGGATTGAATGTCTTTTGCCACGGGGGAATATAAGAGGAAGTAAGAACTAAGCTAAGATTATTGTGAGAAGTCCGAGAATAGACTTTAGAATTGCAGATAGTAGGACAGACCTTGTATGGAGTACACGGGATTCCGGCAACAATAATATAGAGATTGTTCTGCTTGGTAGAAGCAAGAACTCAATTGAAACCATGGAGATCATGTAACTTATGGAGGCTGCATGGAGGTTTTAGCAATGGCATAAAAGGCGCCACTGGCTCCATTAGACAAGAAGCTAATTTAGAAGATCAAGAAAGATGTTCATGTATCTTTGATGATTAGATTGAAGTTAAGATGTTAAAATAAACTATGATATGGAATTGCACTACGAAGAAAAAACCGTGGAGGTAATGTGAGACACGTTGATCTTTCAGTTGGATAGTAAGAGGATGTATGCCAAAGCGGCCTAAAGAAGCTTATTTTTCTGGAGTATGGTAATGGCATGGAGGAGTTTTTGGCCAAATAAAATGCTAAGCTATGTAATTAATTTATTAGTAAGAAAAAACAAGCTAACCTACTGAATTGCATATTCCTTGGATGGGGACATCTTTCTTCGCATCTCCTATTTATACTGCCTCTTTTTTTCATTTTCATTCATCGGCATTCTCTTGAGCTCCATTCATTTTTTCTCTTTGGCTCTACAAGTTTCCTGCCCCCCTCTCCCTTCTTTAGCTTGATATCGTATTTATGTTCTCTCGGATAGTCTATTGCAGGGTTTTGGTTCATTCTATGATGGGGTCAATGGCTTTCTTTTTCACGTATAGTTTCATTTCTTCTCGGTGTGGCATTGTAGCCTCCGAGACAGTATTTATTATTCATTTTCTCTCGGTGTGGCTTCGTAGCCTCCGAAGCAGTACTAATCGAACATTTTCCACGATTGTCATTCTGCGGACGGTTCTTGATTGGTCGACAGTTATTTCTTTCTCGGCATGGCCTTAGTATACATTTGATATTATAATGCGCTCTTAACACGCCTAACTCTTTAGCGAATCATTCTCTTTTTTCAGCTTTGATGTTTGCAGGTTATTGTTGAAGCTCTTGGTTTTCAAAGTGCGCGCAGGGTTGAGCTCGTTCATGAGAGTACCTTGCCATCGTATTTTCGGAGCATTTTTTGACTCATGCATGCTAGCGACCGTGCATCAAACTTTGGGGTGCAATTTTTCTGTAGTCCGAGGTACTCAATTTGTCTCCATTCTGGCTCAGGAATTGCAAGCATTCCTCAAGAAGGTTGGCGACGGTTTTTCATTAGGATTTTCTTCGAAAACTCGGAAGGGCGGGGTTTTCATCCCGGTGAGATGCAACAGAGGGATTATTTTATCTTGTATTCTCTATTTTTGCCGTGCTCTCGATGATTGTCTAGTTTACGAGCATTTATTTTTCAAGCTTCTCAAAAGTATCTACTCTAATATGGGGAACCAGTTTGTACTCAATGTTTTTTCAAAGAGCTCAATGAGAACACCACTTCGACTTGCCACTTGATTGTGTCAGAGGACCCATCCTAGGAATATGTAACACAATAACAGGGGGTTCCAGGGGGATTTGATATGGATGCATAAATCACTATCTCAGAGACCATAAACCATACCCTAAAACATTTGAATAGGTTATTATTGGGAAAAAAAAAGACATAGATTCAATAGAAAAAATAAGCATGTTAGCTTGCTGGTAGTATTGGTTAAAGCGTTCTTATTAGGATATTCCTTATGGAGGGAGTGACTCTGGAGAAGCATGCTTGTGGAAGCATGTTGTAGTTGTTAGGTAATTAACCTTTTCCTGGGGGGAGGAAAATGCTAGACCTTCTACGTGTTCTTATATAATGTAACTAGTCATGCTAAATGCTTGGATACCATGGTTATATGTCAAGGTTGCATTATGTTGGCATTTACTTGTTGAATATTTGACATCATAATGTGGTAGAACATGAATGTGATCTGTTCTCTATGATATCATTGCAGGTGTTAGAACTATTCCTAGTAAATACATAGGAAATGCATGTGAATTATGACTCTTGATTCTTGGATCATACGATGATAAATATGGTTTAAACTCTGGCATGTGGGCATGTGTTCAGTTCTTGGCTTATACATGAGTATATATTCTCCACGCGGTTGTTTCTTGTTCTTGACATCGGGCGTTGCCATCCCAGTGAGGTTGCTTCGTCGCGCTACATGGCTTGAGAGTGGTCCTTTAGCACTGGACGCAAGCCAGAAGGGTGTGTACACATGAGGTTTAGCCCTCCCCCAAAAGATATTTGTTGCGGGGACTGATCGGTGTGTGGCCTTCATAGAACTGGAGTAGGCATGCTTCATAGATTCTCATAGCCTCGTGGTTATCTTTTAGTTATTGTAAGGTAATGACATGTGCAACTATAACTTATTTGGATGGCTTGATGGTATTCGGGTTCTTATTATGATTGTTCATGTTATGTGCTAATACTGCATTGCTGGTTTCTAGCATAGAGGGATTCCTAGGTGTGGCGTCTAAGTCTAAGAATTATTCTTGTGATTGGTACATTGTACATGTTTCTTGTTGATTACACCAGCATTTTCTAAACGCTTCAAACCCCCCACTTAGTCTTTAAGACTAACCCCACATGGTGTCAGTAGTTTCAGAAGTAGCTCAATGTAGCAAGGCAATTGAAGGGCACAATTGAGTGCAGTCTTAACTTATGGGGAATCTGTATGCCTTTAGAAAGGCCTTGTCATTTCTGAAGCTTATGGATATTAAATTGCATATCATTATTTTGTGTATGCCACAAGAGTGCTATACAATTATGTTTCAAATATGTATGTACTTCTAATTGTGGATTTGAGACAAAGATTCAATTCTTTACCAAGATTTCTTCAGTAGCATTGCATTATGCATACCAATTTTTTATTGACTCATGCAAGGTTAGATGGGATTTCAGGTTACCTGGAGGGTTAACCCGACAGACCCGTTGGAGTTGCTATTTCAAAAAATAAACAATTGCATATTTCAGTTATAAAATGTAAATGAGCAAGCCAAAACTATAGCATTTAGAACAAACATTCTTAAAAACTTAATTGGGCATATTGTGAACAATCAAATTTTAGAAATGGCCACTTAGGCTGTTATAATATTATATTCAAGACTGATCCACTCATAACAGTGTATTCCACGTCTATTCAAGACTAATCCACAATTAATAGTGTATTCCACATTACGCTACTCAAGTTTGCTCCATAAACAATCCATGCCCATATCTGGAACACACAAAACAGATTACTGTGGTAAACTTCAATATGCTTATAAATGCTTAATATAAGTAAAAAATAAAGTACATATAAGGAAGATAGTGGTATGATTGTACAAGTTTATTTGAATGTCCCTATTGGTCACAAATGACATGTCGTAGCTCTTGCATTGGCTCATCTTTGCATGGCTCTACATAATTGAAGTTAATAACACTATCAATCATAGTCGGACAGTAGCGGTCGCTCCTGTCAAGCATGATGTTGTGGAGCATGCAACACGCTATTATTCTTCTCGACAAAGCCTGTTGTTAGGCTTATAAATTTTTCTTATATAGAACTTGCCATGAACGTGTGTCTCGAAGTTGAGACCGCTCAGAATCGAAGTTGAGACACATCCCATGGCTTGCTGTAGGGGGACATTAAAATAATATCTATCTATTTATCTTTCAATTATCTATCTATTTGTTTTAACTCCATTCCAAATCACATAGTCTCAGTAGAAGAGCAAGTTCCCCCACCTTGTCAAAATTATTTGGGGTTGGACCCTCCACTGTTGCATGTACCACATTGAAGTTTATCAAAGCCTTGGTGAAGAGTGCGTAACATCATTTACAGTGGCCTTCAAGTGAGGAAATGCAGGCAGTAAAATGTGGGTTTCAAGCTTCCCTTATTGTTGCATAGCAGAGCCATTGATGCAACACATAATGTAATAATGGAGCTTTTTTATTATGAAAGTGAGGCTGAATGGTTTGATAGAAGGAGCAATTTCTTTGTGTTAGTGCAAGCAGTAGTACAAAGTTCTTGGATGTACATGGGGTATCCTGGAAGTGTAAATGATGTGTGTCAGCTCAGAGTTTCAAACTTTGCAAATATGGTTGAGCAATGGACCTCCTATTTAAATTAACAATCATAGTGTCCATGAGTATATTTTAGGTGATGCGAGACTTCCATGGTTGATTGTACCCTACTCTAGTACAAAATTGCCTCCAAAAACAGATAGATATAATTACATGCATTCCTCATCACTTATGGCTGTGAAGCATGCATTCGGCTTGCTCAAATGTTCATGGCAAGTTCTATATAAGAAAATTTTATAAGCCTAACAAGCAGGCTTTGTCGAGAATAATAATAGCGTGTTGCATGCTCCACAACATCATGCTTGACAGGGGCTACCGCTACTGTCCGACTATGATTGATAGTGTTATTAACTTCAATTATGTAGAGCCATGCAAAGATGAGCCAATGCAAGAGCTGCCACATGTCATTTGTGACCAATAGGGACATTCAAATAAACTTGTACAATCATACCACTATCTTCCTTACATGTACTTTATTTTTTACTTATGTTAAGCATTTATAAGCATATTGAACTTTACCACAGTAATCTGTTTTGTGTGTTCCAGATATAGGCATGGATTGTTTATGGAGCAAACTTGAGTAGCGTAATGTGGAATACACTGTTAATTGTGGATTAGTCTTGAATAGACGTGGAATACACTGTTATGAGTGGATCAGTCTTGAATAGACATGGAATATACTATTATGACAGCCCAAGTGGCCATTTCTAAAATTTGATTGTTCACGATATGCCCAATTAAGTTTGTAAGAATGTTTGTTCTAAATGCTATAGTTTTGACTTGCTCATTTACATTTTACAAGAATTTGTCGCGGCGGCAGTCGCCGCCGCTAGTTGTTCTTTTTAGTGGGTGGAACCTCCCAAGGATTAATTGTTTCCAGCCCACCAAGGACTTGGTAAACTATGCAACCACCAAGGATAAAGATCTTGTATCTCAAACTTTCAAGCATAAGTGGAAGTTAAACCTACTATTCATGGTGTCAAATGCATATTCATATTGTTTAGCGTAGTTCTGATTCAAAGTTTTGATTGATTTCGCTTGATACATGCTTTCTATTGAATATCTGAGGATATAAATGGCTTTTTGGATTATTCAAGCATGTGCACAAATAGTTTTTAGATTGTGGTGTAATGGAATTGTTGTGTTGTGGTTATTCAAAAGAAGATTTGACAATCTAATACTCTGGCAAAAAATAGACGTAACCAAATACGAAAAATAGACTTTGAATTTTATTACTACTCGATAGATCTTTTATACATCGTAGAGGATCTACATACATAATAGTATTGTATAGAGTGATACTGGGTACATTAGTATTATTCTAGTAGTTCTTCATATACAACATTAGTGGCTTTATGCGTGGTGTTATCTTCTGCAAGCAAAATGAGCACATCTCCTCTTTTCCTATTCGTGTCATTGCAGTGTACAATTGTCCGTGTGTAACTGGTTTGGTTTGGTTTGGTTTGGTTTGGCTGTGCCATTGAACCAATGATTTTGGCCATAACAAATTTATTGTGCAATGATTCGATTATTACTCTTCCATTTTTCAGGAGTCCTTTGCCCATATGCAATAGTTTCATCACGTGGCATATTGCTCCCTTTTTTAGTCTAATTTTGTGATCTGGTATTCCTCAATGTAAAGTTCATTAAGAAGTCATATATATGTTCAGAGAAGACAGAAATGCTCGTTTCTCACAGGCCATGGAATTTTGTAGGATGTTACTTGGAAACAAAAAGTCGATTGTTGCTTCAATGCACGTTGCTGTTTTAAATATATCTCGAGATACCCTTTTACATTTATAGTCATTTCCAATCATATCTACATAATGGACCAACTCTAAGTCAGTAGCATTTCGAATCGGCTCATAAAGTCTGAGTATTTTGAATAATTTCCATAAGCGCAACGACTTTATTGATGCATTAATGATTGATGTTCGTCCACTCCCTTTAACGATCGGTGCTACTTGTCTGAAGTCTCCTGTAGCAACAAAGAATTTCGGATCTTTGTTTTCACAAATTTGTTGTAACAACTTGTTAAAACTTTCAATTACAGCTTTGTTCGCGATTGGAAATTCGTCCCACATTATGACCTTTATGACCTGTAAGTCGTTCAACCTGCTGAAATTCCTGCAAGCTAATCCTAGCCTTAGTAGTTTGATAGCACATTCATTACATCAATAAGCATGTATGTGCAAATTTTAAATAGCTATATCATATAATTGAATCCTTAAGCTGAGATGCAAGAAAATACGCATGCATAACTACATTTTAATCATAAAAGATTTTCGTGCATTTTTCAATTCAATGTTACCGTCATGTGCTTATACAGTCGTAAAACATGTCCAATATTGTTTGCATGCACATTCATGGCACTGTTATAGACATATACATTTGGCCTTTGTCCAGTACCATTTCCTACAGAGTAGTCTAAGCATTAAAATTGGAAGGGATTGTGAGTAACTGTATTGCTATGTGCTAGAGTACTATTATGACCTCAAATATATATACCGCTTCCTTGACTTGGCCACGCCGACCGACCACAAGCATCAATCAAGGTATAGTGGCTAAACATGTCTGGCTCAATCCCAGATTGCCTAATATTGTGAATGCAGATTCTAAGTCATGGAGTGCACCAAACTCTGGGATCATGATATTATGACATGGGATCATGATATTATGACATGTCAGTTGGAGGGTAGCATAGCTGCAATTACAAAAGTTTTTTTCTGATAAGCATATTGAGCACCAAATCTACTCTCTGCATTTCTATGCATTTGCAATGAGAAGGCTTGGTGGTATCACTTTCTTCATTATAGACTTCCACTCTATAACAACACATCCAGTTAGTTGTTTGAAGCATAAATTATTAATGCAAACATTGAAAATTTTTCAGAGATTAAGAATTCACTTGAAATCTCATAAGGTGGTCAAGGATTTCTTCTAACCTCCCCTGAGACAACAATTTACGACGAAACCCCATTGACAAAAACGAAATTCCATTTTTCCTCAGAATATCAGAACATGATATGCTTGCCATGCCCATTTGTTCGCAAAAATGTGCCACGCCTGAAAAATCTCCTTTACCAAAATGCACCGTTGGAAGCCGCAGGCTTGCTTTTGTGGAAGATGGAAGATTGAACCACCGGGTTTCCCATGCGGGACAGAATGGAAGAGTCGCCTTGAGAACCTATGGTCGTGCTATTAGGGCACAGATCAGAGTTTGTGTCGGAGTACACGACTCCTAGATGGATCAAGGGCAATGCAATAAAATATTTGAAAGAGCTGCTCCAGCGATTTAATGATTTGCACAATGAGCTTGAAGCTCAGGGCGAAAAGGGTCTTCTTCCACCAAGTCCGTCGCCCAAATCAGCATATCAGGATTGGAGATTTGAAAGCATTCAGGATTATGGGTTAAGGACTCTTGCTTTGTTTTCCCTCTTTTATTTTTTCGACTATGGCTGCATCCCTCTGCAGCAGCGGCTATGGCGCTGAAAGAAACTGATGACAATTTATGCATGACTAAAACTGGACTAAGGTTTATTACCAGCTTCCAAGAACGGCTGCCTTTGAGAGTTCGATTCTTGGTACGCTGAAAGAGCTCCTGCCTGCCATGGTAGTAGGAAAACCGCAGGGAATTGAACCCTGCTTTGAGCACCTATTACTGCTTCAAAAAGAGCTGTAGCAGGAAAACCGCATGAAATTGAAGCCTGCTCTGAGTACCAATCACCGCTTTAAGAAGAGCTGTAAACGAAGCAGAAGGGTTAGACTGAATCAAAAGTAGAGAAAAGGGCTAAAGATTCCGTTCCTCAAACGTCCGTTCGTTCATTCAACTCAAAGGCCGTTCTCGACTCCTGTTTTTCCTGAGCTTAGGGCTCCACCCTGCTTTTATAATGTTGGACAGAATCATCGCGAAGTTTCCACAATCGTCCAGAGCTCTCCAGCCCATGAATAATCCAGAGCATTCGAAGCCCTCCCTGCCATGTGACCGCAGTTTCCAGAAAGTTCGATACCTTTCTTAAAAAATTTGGGCCTACACGTGTATATTTTAAAGGTAGGCTGAGGCATGCACAGCTTTTATTAAGCTGCCCCCCTATCCTCCATATTACAATTATATATTAGAGATAACTGAAATATGCAATTGTTTATTTTTTGAAATAGTATCTGTAACGGGTCTGTCGGGTTAACCCTCCAGGTAACCTGAAATCCCATCTAACCTTGCATGAGTCAATGAAAAATTGGTATGCATAATGCAATGCTATTGAAGAAATATTGGTAAAGAATTGACTCTTTGTCTCAAATCCACAATTAGAAGTACATACATATTTGAAACATAATTGTATAGCACTCTTGTGGCATACACAAAATAATGATATGCAATTTAATATCCATAAGTTTCAGAAATGACAAGGCCTTTCTAAAGGCATACAGATTCCCCATAAGTTAAGACTGCACTCAGTTGTGTCCTTCAATTGCCTTGCTACATTCTGCTACTTCTGAAACTGCTTACACCATGTGGGGTTAGTCTTAAAGACTAAGTGGGGGGGTTTGAAGCGTTTAGAAAATGCTGGTGTAATCAACAAGAAACATGTACGATGTACCAATCACAAGAATAATTCTTAGACTTAGATGCCTCACCTAGGAATCCCTCTATGCTAGAAACCAGCAATGCAGTATTAGCACATAACATGAACAATCATAATAAGAACCTGAATACCATCAAGCCATCCAAATAAGTTATAGTTGCACATGTCATAACCTTACAATAACTAAAAGATAATCACGAGGCCGTGAGAATCCATGAAGCATGCCTATTCCAGTTCTATGAAGGCCACCTGGGCTGATCAGGCCCTGCAACAAATAACTTGGGGGCTAAACCTCATGTGTACACACCCTTCTAGCTTGCGTCCAGTGCTAAAGGACCACTTCCAAGCCATGTAGCGCGACGAAGCACCCTTGCTGGGGTGACAACGCCCGATGTCAAGAACAAGAAACAACTGTGTGGAGAATATACACTCATGTATAAGCCAAGAACTGAACACATGCCCATATGGCAGAGTTTAAACCATATTTATCATCATATGATCCAAGAATCAAGAGTCATAATTCACATGCATTTCCTATGCATTTACTAGGAACAGTTCTAACACCTGCAATGATATCATAGAGAACAGATCACATTCATGTTCTACCACATTATGATGTCAAATATTTAACAAGTACATGCCAACATAATGCAACCTTGACATATAACCATAGTTCTATATAAGTTCTATATATGCCATGTTCTAAGATTAGTGTGTTACCATGAGCCCATGTTCTAGAAGGAATATGTGCTCAGGCTTATACAGCATCCATTAGATAGCAGCCAAGTATGCTCTTCAATATTTTCAAGCTACCAAATCAGAAGGCTTTACAAGTTGGGCAGTAATTTGGACCTTTGTTTGTATGCCGATGCAAACATGGCATCGAATGATTTAGATAAGCAGGTGGTCTTAACAGGTTGCATCAGCTGATTTAAATAAGCAGATGGTCTTATATGTCTCACTTTTTGGGGCAGCTCCACTAACATGGGAGTAAAAAACATGGCACTGTTAGAACCTTTGTTGTTTTGAGCCACCCTTGGGTAAATCTAGCACTGCTGAATATTATTTTTGATGAAACAAAAAGCTCAAAGATCCAGCTATAAAGAACTAGAATGGAAAAGGCAAGTGTGGGATGGTTCAACAAAGCTTCTTGCTTTTCTAAAATGCTGAATATTATTTCTGAAAACTAGGAGCTCAACAATCTAGCCATAAAGAACTAGAATGGAGGAAAAGGCAAGTGTGGGACGGTTCAATAAATTTTCATGCTTTTTTAATTCAGTCTGAGCTTCTACATTTTAAATTTTGGAGAAATGTTAAAAAAAAAAGGTCAAGTTGCTGAAATTCTCCTTTGCAATCTATTCTTCATAATTGCAATCTATTGTTCATAGTAAATTTTCTTAGTGCACTTTGTGCAGCCAATTTATGTTTTGAAGGGTCTTTACACATCCAACTCATGATTTTATGTATCCAACTCATGATTGGAGCAAAGGCAAGAATTAGCTTATGCTTTTCTTTCATTTTGGAAACAAAAAGTTGGACAAGTTAGGATTGCAGATAAGATAACTGTGGTTACTAGGTTAGATGACATAGAAGTCTAACTTTTATCGACTATCTATCGATTTTTAGCTACATCGACTGGCAAGTGGCCATTATGTTTTGCCCTACTGCTAAAGCAGCATTGGCTCGGGATGTTTTATCCCCCCCTTTTTTTATGTACTTAACTATTAAGGGCAATATTTTGAGCATAAGTTTTCCAAATTTTTGTCTTTAAAAGTAGATTTAATCGCCTCTCACGTTCGTTTTATTCGTTTTATAAAGCATTGTTTTCTCTTCTCAAATCCATAAATGCAAAGTTAACACATTGATAAAACTGTTTTAGACAATTTCAATAACAAAAATGATTATAAAAGCAAATAATGTCTATTCTTGCCAATATCAATGTGGTGTTGTTGAAGTTGCACATACAAACGTTAAAGGCCGAATAAAAACACAAGTCAGGACATTAGCCCAGCAACGCCGGGCACATGTTTACATTATATGACTAGGTTGCAAATGTAACAAAAAAGTGTCTCAAAATACGCTAAACATATCTTTAAAATGAGTTGGATCTGCATGCATATCTTTAAAACGAGTGGGATCTACTTGCATAACAAAACCTTCGTAATGGAACCTTCAATGAAATGATCGCGGTGTGAGCCTTATATTATACCTGTTAGGGTTCCTCTTGGCACTCTTAATTCATCAGTTAACATTGACAAAAAAAAGTATTGTGGACATCATTTCTAGCTGTCCTTTATTCTCTTTGTGATCACATCCAAAACTACGTTCATATTGTTCATATTATCAGAAATCATCATTGCAATAGTAATTGCTTGTAATAATATAGCAATTAAAAGAAGAGTTGTAGGATCCATTGAAATAGCAAAAATCTACAATCTGACCTAAACGTATCCCCAGAGCTTGCCAGCCTCACCTCTCAATGTTTCTTGCTTGCCACCCTCATCTCTCAGAGCCTCACCTCTCAAAGTTCCTTTGGGATTCTGATGACCTAAAGGTATCCCAAGAGCTTCCCCTCTCAAAGTTTCTTTGGCCCTCGGATGCTCTGTGATCGGAAGCCAATTGGTAAAGAAGTGCAATTAAAATGGGAACGTTCAATAGGGTTTTCCCTTTCTTTGCTTACGTGGCACATGATTCAAACGAAAATGATTGATTTCACAATGCTTGTAAATTGCTTATGTGGCGCAGGCGGGAAACTAAGGTGCCACCCTAATGGGGATCCGCTCTTATCCTCATCAATTTGATAACCTGCCCAATCTTAGCTGTGGAATGGATAATGCGAACCGATGGGTCAGGGGGAATAATCTCTGCTGCCAGATGCTGTAATATTGACTGCCAAACTTGATCAAGTCTAAAAGCTGGAACAATCGCATCAAATCTTCATTCAAAAAGATGATGTGATTTGGCAAGTGCTAAAATAGATGGAAATCTCACCTGCAAATGCTCAATAGGTCTCATACTCTAAAGCCAAAACCATACTTCACCAATTCAAATCCTTCTAACTCATCTTGCTGGAACATGAACTTAACCCTTAAGATTTCAAGGCCTCAAGTGTCCACTTCTTCACTCATCCAAAATCTCCTTTGCCTGATTTCACGCTCTATTTTCTCATTCAACAGATAAAATCATGGTGGGTGGTTTGTGATTCCACCCCAAATTCAAACTTCATGGCGGATGCCGGTTACACAATATCATGTCAGATCGGATTTCTAATGTCCCTACATTTGTGATCTTGAAGAATACTGATCTCACCCCTTCTCACAATCTCGACCATGTAAATGATCTGAAAATTTTTAAGCTGCCCCTAAAGGCATACCTTCTCTCTGGTAGGGAGGGGAATATTTGTTTTTCAGTGAGGCATATTATTGTCCTTGTCAACATGTGTTGTCATAGTTCTGGAGCGTGGAGTTGCCATCACCAATTGTCTTTAACACCAGGTATATCTTCTCATCTACGAAGTGTTGAAGCATGCAAAGCAAAGTGGTAAGGACAAAAACAGAAGGATAAACATCAAGTGCAAAAGGATAAACATCAAGTGACAAGTCCAATGGGCAGAACCCTGAAGCCTGTTCAAGCCCATACTGAAAATGAATGAATTTTGACCAGTTTCTTATGTTAAGCACAATGAACCTCTTGTAAGGCTACTTCTATGAGACTTGATACTAGAACTGGCATCCACATTGCAAATTGGATGCTGCGAATGACAGGGCAAAAACATAAGAATATTATGACACATGTGTTTTGCAACACTCACAGTAATAAATAATAGTATAAAAGGAAATGCTAAACGAAGTGATACTACAATCTATAGATAACAGAATATGCCATTGTCTTACATTCATCTACATAAAAGAGGCAATATACATTGAAAAGAAATAAAAACAAACATACCATTTGTAAGACATATTAGAAGTACTCAGACTGCCCTTGGGCCATTTCTTCCTGTTCAAAGCAGCACAATGTAATCAGCTTTTCTCCTTGAAATAACATAAATTATTGACCAACTAGATGTCCTTATTTTGCATATAATTTTTGTGGCTTTTGACAGGCTTTAGCAGAGTATTTCTGATTTGATAACTCTATATAGTTTTAAAATTGGGTTAAGTCAGTCCAGATGGAAATTTGCTTTGGAGAGTAAGCTTTATCTAAAACTCATGCTCTGGGCTTTGGAGGTGGGTATATAGGAACTAAAACCAAATCTAGACCTATACAAGAATCATTAACGACTTAAAACTGTATTTGAATTACTTAATCTGAGGCCTGTGCTGAAGTCATGTGGTAATTCATGCACTGAAACATGTGCCAAAGATGAGAGACAAGATAAATTTAAGGTTGATTTACAAGCCTGGACCATAGCTTTGTTAACCAACTGCATTAGGCCAGGCTAGGAGAAAGAAAGAAAGGAAGAAAGAAGAAAGGGTGGATCATCAATTTCACAGGGGCTGATCTTCCACACCAATACTTTGTTGGTTAGAGACCCTTTGCCTGAATTCTTCACGACCATCTCATCTATAACTCATCTATAACTCATGTTCTTACAGTTCACAGGGCTGAACCATGGGAGTAGAAGTGGATGTGGAAACTAAAAGCAAATCTAAAATCATTAATCACTTGGAAAGACTGTATTTGAATTACTTGATCTGAGGGCTCTACTGAGTCATGTCATAATTCGTGCATTGAAACATGTACCAAAGATGAGAAAGACAAATTTGAAGTGGATGTTGCAGTGAATCAAGCATGAACCACGGCTGGTTATTACCCAACTGCACTATCGTCATCACAAAGTCCAAATTCTAGACAAATCATATATCAATGTTGGAGCATGCTTGCACAGTTCCTTCCAATCTGTTAGGGATTAAGATATAAAACGAGGTAGCAATAACAATGAACTGTTGCTCAAGTTGTGGGCTTCAAACAGTGCCAATTGCAATAATAAAATTTTACCTGGAAAACTTTTTTCAGGTGCTCAAGCTCCTTGTTGAGGTCAGATATGGCTAGGTTATACGCCTGCATTGGAGAAGACTGGCTGGTGGTATGTATCTACCAAGCCAAATGACAGTAGAATTATCAGCCTAAAGTTGCCACTGCCTATGTCTAAATTGTGTTAAAAAATGCTAGAGAAATATGAAGCATAGTTATTAGCAAGCACAGTAAAATGAACTTACAGTAACAACTAAAAAACAAGAGGTTTCAAAAATAACTTAGAAAACAAAATATGCTGTATAATGACAACCGCCAAGCATATATTACACATATTTTACAGAAAGAACACTTGCCAAGACTTTGTTTACTCAGAAATCTAACCGATGAAACTAGCCGTGTTTTAACTTTTCTGTAACCATACTTATGTAGATAATCAGTATGTGTTGGCTGTCTTCATTGTCACTAACACCCAGAGTCTTGATGCTAGGTTGTCTGCACAACCAACAGAAACACGCCAGTTGGAGAAAATGCAACAAGAATCTGATCCTCAAAGATTTGGACGGTAGCTTAGGGTTGTAAGGAATTTGTTGCTTAAAACTGTATTATCTAGTAAGTAAGGTTTCTTCATTGCGTCTAATTCGAGGCAAAGTTGGGAGCAATACCTTGATAATCACTTTGTACTCAAGAGGATGTGGCAGCTTGTAGCCGGCAAACAAAACATTTGGGTCCTTGTGAAGCTGCCTAAAACCAAAACCAAATTATAGTTTTCCAAGGTTGCAACCTAACATCAAACCTCTAGCCTTGACAAATCAAAAAATCTTACATGCGTATGACGTTGCCCACAGTATGGTCCTCCCTCTGTAGAGTGAATGTTCCTGCACACATGACCTTCATGTCTTGTTCGTATGATACCCTGCAGACGGTTAATTCGCGTTAGAAACTAGCAATTAAAGATGTTCAGCATGATGTGAAATACTTTTTCACGCCCTCAGGCACGACAAAGCGCTCATATCGATCCGGTGCGTTCATCTTGAGAGGAGCTCGCGAGGGAGAAAATATGATTACTAGAAATTGGAATTGGAATTAGATATATATCTATTTTCCGGCTACCCAGTTTTTTTTGGTAAATAAAATTATCTTTTTGGGTTGCCCCTAGGGGGGCAAACCCTCGCTTATGTGGGTTTGTGGCATATCCAGGTATATTCTATCTAGCATATGCCTAGGATATTCTGGTGACTACTCCAAACTAGGCTGTTGCCAGTAAACTGGCGGTCAGACTTGTTGCCATTTGATGCTGTTCGAACTGCCGAACCGGAATGAAGTTTCATGCTGTGGAGTGCTTGAATGAGTCCAAGAAAGAGCATTTCCGGCTAGACCCATGTTTTCTGAGAAGGTAGGCTCTGGAATCTCCATCTTTTCCTGCAACATATGCATGATTTGTGGCATTGTGGTCCTCTTTTCTAGATCAAGATGGATGCAACAAAATGCCAGGCGGATGACCTGCTCTGGTTTGCCAGGCTCAAAATTTCCGTTCAGTTTGGGATCTACAGTCTCCATAATATTGCCAGATCTTACTTTTTCAAAAACCCAATTAGGTATATATCCGCTTATGGGGTCTCGAGAACGGATCACTCTCTGTCCAGTGACGATTTCGAGAAGCACAGTGCCGAAGCTATAGATGTCACATTTCTTGGTAGCTTTAGAGCCAGCAATAAATTCTGGAGCAAGGTAGCCAAGAGTTCCCCTTAACTGTGTGGTGCAAATGCTGAGCTCTTGCTTGGCCTATGTGGTGGAAGTGGAAATATTTGGGGGAGTGATTATCATGTCTTGGTTGATCAGCTTGGCCATGCCCAGATCTGAAAGCTTGGCATGGAAATGTTAACCCAGAAAGATGTTCTGGGGTTTGATGTCTAGATGAAGAACAGGAAGAGAGCATCCCTCATGCAAATATAGCAGCCCTTGAGCAGTGTCCATGGCTATGGCCATTCTAGTTTCCCAAGACAATACCTTACCTGGGTCTTCACCAAAGAGCCATTTATCCAGAGACCCATTTGGCATCCATTCATAAACCAAAAGACAGTTTAATCCTTCTAAACAGAACCCATACAGTCTCACCAGATTTATGTGATCTATTCCTCCTAGAGTCCTTGCTTCGGGCTCAAATTCCTTCTGCCCTTGTTTGGTTCCTTGAAGCCTCTTTACTGCCACACTTCTTGTATCTTTTAATTTTCCACCAGAAATAGGGCCAAATCCACCTTCTCCTAATTTTGTTTGGAAATCACCAATAGCATCTTCAAGGTGTTTGAGAGAGAATTTAAGGGGTGCCCCTGGCACAGTTGTTAGAAAATCATCTTCTACCTTTCCACACTTTAACCAGATAATTAATCCAACAGTAGCGACAACTAAGCAGTCTGTTACAACAGATAATGATAGTCTTTATAGAGGAGGATGAACCTCCTTAGAATCAAATAGAATCAACCAAGAAATATATAGAACAGAGTGAAATAAAAAGATATCTCTTGGTGACAATAGAAGATCTGTCGCTGCAAACTATGACTCTGCACTTGAAGCCTGGCAAAGCAAAAAAGAGGTCCGCATTACTAAATAGCTCTGTTTTCCTTGAGCTTGCAAGCGAGCAAGCACTTAGGCTACCGGATCTACTTATGGCAGACCCATGCAAGCACTTAGGCTACCGGATCTACTTCTGACAGACCCATGCAAGAATGCAGGGCATGCAAAACCTAGCCAGATACATGTGGAAGTCGAAACAGATCGCCATATCGGGATGCACAAACAGAGGCTAAGCTGGATGCAAAAGAAACAGTTAAGAAAAGGGCAAAAACACGGCATCATAGCTACAAATGGGTAGGTCGCAGCTCCTGCAGTGCTCCAGATCTACCAGCCCTTACTGCTTAGTGCTCTGAATCCATCGCCAGATCGCTAGAACTAGACTGCCGGATTTGCACAAAAATCGCTCCCCATTTCCATGTTGTGGGGGCATGGACATTGGGACCGCATCTAGATATAGCACCATGTAGTTGATGGAGAAGTTGTGTATGATTATCTGCAATAGAACACGTTAGAGAGGTACTATACTAATAAGGAAACTGGATTACAAATATCTAGCTTATGAAAGGGAGATCACTTTAGAAGTGTAGGTTTCAACAATGGTGGTCAAGATATAGAATGTTTATGCTAGGAGATTAATGGCGTATAACGACGCAGACCCATAAACTACATATTATAAAATTACGCATAAGTTGCATTCCGTAAGGAGGCTGACATTTCTAAAGCGTGCAATATAGATGCAAGGGTATGCATGAGTAAGAAGAGAGCGTAGCCACGTGGATACGCCTAATGATGTTGGTCAACAAGTTAAGGGAATGGACGCATCATGTCTCTGTTGGGAGCAAAGGGGCGCCGAATAGAATACTAGACAATAGTGTGGAACATAGTTTAAATTCACTACTACTCATTACTACTACTAAACTTACTTATGTAGCATTAGTGGCATTAATTTTAAACATATGGAAAGACAACTTGAGACAATGCTTGGATAAGCAAACCGCTTAACATTTTATTGAACTAAGGCAACATAATGAATTGCATTGAACTTTATTGTCGTCAATGGAGATCATGGAACACTACGTGAATTAAATATCAAGATTAACAATAGAATAGAATAGAATAGATTTTTAGCGTAGTAAAACATGCTTTGCACCAGCCACCATTACTTTAGATTGTAGCAACCATAAATTCTAGTATTTCTCTACATATCAATCAATCTTGTTAATTTGGAAGTTTCCGGCTGGTGAAAAAAGTTTTGGATTTTTTTTTTAAGGGTGATTTCCTAAGATTATTGGTTTTTTGGTGGCCGGAAAATTTTGGCGTTCTTTCAAAAATCGGGAATATTTTTTGCTTATGTTTTTTAGCAGGGCTTCTTGAACCCGATCCTTCATCTCGGCATGCATGCCACGAATGACTGCAGGAGTGGCTTCTATCTGGTTGATTTTTATCCCACTTCTCGATTCATGAGCCTTATCCTGTGTTATAAGTTTTTGAGCATTCGGGTTTTACCGACTGTATTTGTTTCTTGGATTATTTGTGGCAGCCCTGATTCTTTGGCGGCCGTATTTCGTCTCTATCACTGGCAGACGTCTTCTTGCAAGATTTCATAGCTTCACGATTCTATTTATTCTGATGCTCTTAGGTTGTCATCATCTCCGTGTAAAAAAATTACATCAAGTTCACATATGCTTATGCAGCAACGTTTGTAGGCTAGGCAGTGAATAGCATAAATGTTAGATATTTTTGGTTGTGTTTATTTGCTCTGGTTCTAGGAGGTTATTTGTATCTTATAGGAAGCCTTGAGGCTTGGTTCTAAGCATTTATGTATGGGCTTGGGATGCACAAATTCTTTTATGTGACAGCTAAAAGACCTGACCACCCAAACCTTTTATTTCAGGCAGTTGCAAAGTTGCAAAGTTGCAGAGAGCAGATTTACAAGCCTCCATGTTGTTGCATCAAATTCAAATTTGTTGCTTCAGATACAAGCACAGGCAGAGCGAGTCTTCTCTTTGAGGTTTATACAAACTAACATTAGCATTAGCAGTTCCATATCATTTGTGTTAATGAATAAAAGATTTGTGTTGTTTCATGGATATGAATTGCATTCTCACCTTTATTGGACTTACTGTCTGCAGAGTAGAAACAGATAAGATTGTACAATTGCTTAGTATATGTTAGTTTTGACCATTTTAATGTTGTGAAGGGAGAGGTTTCAATAGTAGATGTGAAGTAATAGGTGCATTTTCTTCACTAGATCCACTTTTTCACCCATGCAATTGTCAACTATTAGCATCCCTGTCAACAACACTTACAAGACTTTCAAGCATTTAGCAGAAAGATATATTGTTTACTTCAATATGCAGGCTCGATATGGCATCTCAAGCATTTAGCAGAAAGATATATTGTTTACTTCAATATGCAGGCTCGATATGGATGCCATGTATGCTGCTTGACTTGACAAGCAACATTTGGCCATGAATCGTGCTCTAGGTCTTCGTCTTACAGCAAATTCGAAATTACTGAGTTTGCTAGCTCTTGGTTATACTATGTATGCATAGGGTTCTATAGTTCCAATCATTGAGCATGTATTGCTTATGTATTCTATTCATCTCATCTCCCTTTTGTCTCAGAAGAAATTGTTTTGCATCCATATATTTCTCATTGTTCCTTCAAGATTTCTAACATCAAATTTATGCGTTTAATGTTGGCATTTTCTATTGCAGGTGAATGATCAAGTTTGTCTCTTTAGTATAGAGCTCGGATATATGAAATTTCGAATTATTTGATGACAGATTCGGGATTGGAAATACTTTTGAGGTTCAACTTGGCTTCCTCATTACTGTTGTATTGCAGGTGATCTTTATATTTTGTGCCAATAATTTGCGTAAGATTTAACTTCCTTCATTGAGATGTATATTTCTTTGCTTCAAGAGGTAAGGGTCAAAGAAGCTGACTCTTTTTACTTTGCCAAACAGGCCATCATTCGGCCTGGGTTTTGGAAAAAGGAAGCAATAGGCCATCCGACCGTTATTAATTTTGTTTCTGGGCAAAAAATTTTAATGAAGTACCCGATGAAGCCAAAAATGACCTTCGCATAATTTTGACATGGGAAGATCTAGCGGCATGGAAGACATGTGGAGGACCCGCAATGTCTTGGTTATTTTACTTAATGGGCCATGATTTTGCACTCAATTGTTCGTACTTACCAACAGTGTTTCCTCTCTTCATATAAACTATGATGGTGCCAATGTAATTAATGTTCTAATGCAAATGCTTATTTCTAATGTTGTGTTGTTTTTGTGCAGTACTCATGATATGAAGAAGGTTTTGCTAGCTGATTATATATTGTGCAACTGTGTCCATTGAGGATTTCCATATCTTGAATCACAGCTACACCAACTGAACTCTTTTCAGATTTCTTCTTCATAATGCACCTTCATAACCTGCAATATAATAACATTAGTGCAATAATTGGAGCATGGAATTCTGCAGATGCTAATTGCTGTTGATCTAGGGCGTCTTCTTGATTTGTTAGAGCTGAATATCATTAGCACACAGTCTGCTCTGCAGGTAGCCTTTTTCTTTTTCTTTTTACAAAGTCATTTTCTGCATTGCAGAAGCGATAGAGGGATGTGACAAGACAAAATCTGGAGCGGAGCATTACGGGGGAAGCTATGGGACGGACCCGATTGTGAGCCAAGTGTTATTCCAGACTTGCTGTGTCTATTTTTGCTTTGTCTTTGTACTTTGTTTCTAGAAAATCACTTCATGGTATTTTAAACCATATTTTCTGCAGCGGGAGGAGAGACATTCATTATCCTTCTATATCCAACATTAGGTACATGACGTTCATTAGGTACATGACATTCTGAGAAGGAAAGTAGCTGTAACAATGGGTTCTACATATCTATTTCGGACCCGATTGTGAGCCAAGTGTTACTCCAGACTTGCTGTGTCTATTTTTGCTTTGTCTTTGTACTTTGTTTCTAGAAAATCACTTCATGGTATTTTAAATCATATTTTCTGCAGCGGGAGGAGAGACATTCATTATCCTTCTATATCCAACATTAGGTACATGACGTTCATTAGGTACATGACATTCTGAGAAGGAAAGTAGCTGTAACAATGGGTTCTACATATCTATTTTGAAAATCTATACTGTTGTATTGTACAGACAATACAAAGAAATGTTGCAGTGACACATATGATATATAAATATGTGCCTTTGGCATTCACTTTGTGGCACTAGCCCATTTTTGGAAGACCACCGTTCTAATGCCAACTAAACGTTTGCATTTTCTAGAAGACCAGAATTCAAGATGTTTAGAAGACCATTGTTTGTGATGCCAACTAATTATCTTTTACATTACGTGTGGAATTACCAAGTATGCATGTGGCCAGTGTGTAGCCGTTCTTAAATCAATCTCTTGGCTCTCACTTAAATCCGGGGACAACATTACTATTGGTGCGAGACATAGCTGTTGGGTGCCCCTATCTAAACAGAGGTAGTTATAGCCATGGTTGGCACCTAAGTCCAAGAAAAAATAGAGGGGCTGCAAAAAAAACTCCTCACTTTGAGCCACTATACTGTTTGTCTTGAAAATGTTTAGATGAAAAATTATAGATCAGGCTTAAAAATGCAGGAACATAGAATAACATATTTTGAGTTCAGAATTCCTCATTTGGGCCACTGTCTGTTCTTTGTCTTTGAAAATTTTTAAGTGGAAAATCATAGATTATAGGGTATACATGCCCTTGGATTGTTTCCTAGACTAAAAATAAATATTAATGATTTTTGACCAAAGAACGCAATTGCTAGCCCAATTACATGCAACCCATGCTATATCCTAAACCATAAAACGTTGATATAGCTTACACAGCTATACATACTTGCCATTTAGGCTACACCAACATAAAAAAGGCATGCCACATCATCCAGAAAAGTTACCATAAATGTGCCAACTGAACCTCTTTGTAATAGTCTCCACTTTTTGTAATGTACACTTAGGAAACTCAACAATAGGAAATAGAGAAATAAATATTGTATTTGAAATTGAAGACCATTCTGCTTTCATTTGAAAGGTAGTCTTGACTTTTCATGCCAGTTGCAATTCAACTTAATACCCTACATAACAACTACTTTACATGCCAAATAAGTCATAAATTGCCCGAGCTACTCAATGCATATTTTAAATGATGAAAAAATCCCCCCCTCCCCCAAATGAAACCAATAATTGTACCTCTCAAAGTAAAGAGTTTTAGGAACACACAGAAACCTATAACAGGCAATAGCTAGCTATCCACATGCGACGAAAGATAACATCATCTTCTTCTTTTTATAAGCATAGGTGAAGATGACAAGGCAAGATGAATTGTCGTTTAATATGCAAAAATTAGTCACAGATGTAGGTTTTCCTTTTGTTGCAACACTTCGCATGAGATTAGGTAGACCATTCAAAACTCCATTTGGTTGGATAGAAAACTAATGTCTAATATAGTCCATAGTGTCATCTTTGTTCCTTTTAAGAGAATGGTTTTAAAGATGCAGGTTCTCACTTTCAACATTGCATCTTCATGTCATTATAAAGCGAACAATAATGAAACCCACCAATAAATTCTTTGTAGGAATGCTTTATATTGTTGGACGCATACATTCAACAACCCACAACTTCACACATTGTTCTTTCCATAAACCACTATAACCACATAATACACCTTCCAAGTTCCATAATAGAAAATGTTCAAAATTGTGAGATACAACTTCCTCTATTGTTTTCCTTTCAGTTTCAAAGTAAAAACCAAAGAGGGATATACACAACTTCAACTATAACTATTATTGCTTTATTATTGCAAGGAAAATTCCTATAGGCTGTTAAAGCCCGAAAATGCTTCATCGTAAAATCATTTTAGTAAAAGTACACAAAGTAATATCACATATCTATAGTACAACATTTGAGATCAGATTCAAAATTTTGGACACAATGGTCTTTTGTCTTCACCGATGAATCTTAAAGAGTTGCTATATATTACTGTTGCCTGCACTAAGGCACATTGTTTATTCCGGCAAACAATGAAACCAAAAAAAAATATTCTATAGTTATGGACTTTATCGAAACTTGGAGCGATCATAACTATCTTACAAAGTTTGTTGCAATATTATTAGCACAAGGTGAAAGAATTACGACATGATCCAAGTTAGACCATGTGGGCAAAGTAATAATGTTGCTCACTAAAATGGAGATGTCCTATTTGTTGTGATTCTACATGGATGAATGCCTTGATAATTAACATTCTAAAACAATAATATCTTTTGTATCTATACACATTCACCCCACACGTCATCCAACATCTCTCTCTCAACCACTAATGACTTTATCATCTATATGACTTCACTTTTTTTTTTTTAAATAGCCATTGTTAGTTCATTACATACGTCTACAAATCCGTAAATTAAAAAATAACACAACTCATTGTTATACTAGGGCAACTCAACACACCTAGCACCTTATTGGATCTACATCTTATGCTCGAAAACCTCATCATTCCTTGCAACGAAATCGTACTTCCAAACCAACACATTGGACATACACAACTTCTTATGACTGATATCGTGACAATGCCAATAGTTGGAGTGGAAATGCCCAAATTGTTGTATATGAAATATATATTGAGAGAATACAAATTTTGTGCTCCATTGTTGCTCCTACAATCTTCAAATGCAGATTTGCACCAAAAATCCTATTTTAGCATTAAACAACCACTTCTCAAATTGTTACTACGCCCGGCAACGCCGGGCACCATAACTAGTGTAATTCAGTTTGCAATTTTTCATTTTTGTTTTTGTTCCTTCCTAATTTTTCTGTGCCGCAATCTTTTTTTCTTTTTACACGCCACGAGTCCTGAAGATCATCTACTCCATTAAAAATGCAAGCAAAGCTCCGGCTTCTGCGATACCTAGCACAAAAAGCTCCGGCTTCTGCGGCTACCCTAGCACTTTGTGTCGAGGGCCTCTGTTTATATCGCGCTGGTTTTTGCTTAGAAATTTCTCACTGTGAAATTTCTGTCTATGTATTCGATGTAAGGCCAAATGATCTAGATTCTTGCTGGGGAGATTGCTAAAAGTGCGCATGCAAAGGGGCATCCAAAGTTTTTAGCTGTTTTAAGTTTATCTAGAGATCTTAATAACATATAAAACTCAAGCGGCAAGTTAGTATTATCTGGCAATAGAATGCGATGCGGACATGGATCTTGCTGCTTTTGGATTTTCTTTTGTGATTTCTGGATCAATCCGGTATGTGTATTCTTTAGGTTGGAAGTCGCCTTGGCTTAAACAGAGGATTTCTGTTATGCCAAATAGCGATGCTAGGATCTTCAATGCAAGAAGAATATTGTTTTATGATGATTTTGAAAAAGCAAAGGGATGCTCAGATGATGCTCCAAAAGGCAATAAGTTAAAGCCAGAGTGCAGAGGAAAGAAAAAAGAAGGCGACCCTCCAGCAAGGCGACCCATCCTGGCTTTGGAGGTATGTGTCATCTTTTCTTTAAGACTTTTGTTAATTGCTTGAATCCAAAATTTTTCTTACAGGGTCTAAGACCAAGCGATGCGAGTTCGATTTTGTTTCTTCGAAAGCCCTTCAATCTGTTAGTTTGCTTCTACCTATGGCAGAGCAGGGGTGAAAAGTAAAGATGAAAAGTAAAGGAGAAGCCTCACCCGATAGACTCTGCTTCGTGGCCCTGCTTCGAGACCCTGCTTCAAACGAGTCTACTTTGCAGATCCTACAGAAAGGGCAAATCAGGTAGACTTTGATTTGCAGCAGATAATCTGTGCTCTGCTCTTTGCAGGGCATCTAATAATGACAACCAATAGGTTCCAGCAGGGCACGAAAGCACCTCTGCTAAATCATCCAAAAAGTTCCAAGTTTCCTCTATTCCATTTGCAGATTCTAACTGTTTCACAATATTCTTTACCCCTAATGTGCTCCTTGACCTAATAAAACTATTCTTTAAACTGGGTTGCGAATCAGAAGAGGATGCTACACAACAATACTCTCCTTTCTGCTTGGGTCAGAAAAAACGTTAACGAGGCTACGAAGGGATTTTGATCGGCGAATGGCAGCTGCAACAGATAGTATACAGTGGTTTCCGTAAGTTGCGTCTCACTTTCCTCTACAGCCTGAGCAAGCAATTCACATCGTTTACCTACTGCACGGTAAAACAAAAAAATTTGTGTTCTTCCCCTTTTTGTCCTTTCTGTGGGAAGAACACAAATTTGCTAGGACAAATCTAGATAAGGTTCGGGTGAACCTGTGAATTATTCATCCCAAAAAATAGGATTTTCAAAGCCACGAGCGTCATGTGGGAACAATACAAATATATATAAAAATTGGGAGGAAAGGAAAAGAAGAAACTCATAACTGACTGACTCAATGGCGACCAGAACAGAAGAGGATGCTATTTGAGCATAGGAACCACGTGGAAGTTTTTCTTTGTAAGCCTATCAATCATAAAAAGAAAAATAATATAAATACGAAGAAATTTCACCAAGTAGGTGTGAACTCTCACTTTAGATATATCTATTTTCCGGCTACCCAGTTTTTTGGTAAATAAAATTATCTTTTTGGGTTGCCCCTAGGGGGGCAAACTCTCGCTTATGTGGGTTTGTGGCATATCCAAGTATATTCTATCTAGCATATCCTAGGATATCCTGGTGACTACTCCAAACTGGTTGTTGCCAGTAAACTGGCGGTCAGACTTGTTGCTATTTGATGCTATTCGAACCGCCGAACTGGAATGAAGTTTCATGCTGTGAAGTGCTTGAATGAGTCCAAGAAAGAGCATTTCCGGCTAGACCCATGTTTTCTGAGAAGGTAGGCTCTGGAATCTCCATCTTTTCCTGCAAGATATGCATGATTTATGGCATTGTGGTCCTCTTTTCTAGATCAAGAGTGATGCAACAAAATGCCAGGCGGATGACCTGCTCTGGTTTGCCAGGCTCAAAATTTCCGTTCAGTTTGGGATCTACAGCCTTCATAATATTGCCAGATCTTACTTTTTCAAAAACCCAATTAGGTATATATCCGCTTATGGTGTCTCGAGAACGGATCACTCTCTGTCCAGTGACGATTTCGAGAAGCACAATGCCGAAGCTATAGATGTCACATTTCTTGGTAGCTTTAGAGCCAGCAATAAATTCTGGAGCAAGGTAACCAAGAGTTCCCCTTAACTGTGTGGTGCAAATGCTGAGCTCTTGCTTGGCCTATGTGGTGGAAGTGGAAATATTTGGGGGAGTGATTATCATGTCTTGGTTGATCAGCTTGGCCATGCCCAGATCTGAAAGCTTGGCATGGAAATGTTCACCCAGAAAGATGTTCTGGGGTTTGATGTCTAGATGAAGAACAGGAAGAGAGCATCCCTCATGCAAATATAGCAGCCCTTGAGCAGTGTCCATGTCTATGGCCATTCTAGTTTCCCAAGATAATACCTTACCTGGGTCTTCACCAAAGAGCCATTTATCCAGAGACCCATTTGGCATCCATTCATAAACCAAAAGACAGTTTAATCCTTCTAAACAGAACCCATACAGTCTCACCAGATTTATGTGATCTATTCCTCCTAGAGTCCTCGCTTCGGGCTCAAATTCCTTCTGCCCTTGTTTGGTTCCTTGAAGCCTCTTTACTGCCACACTTCTTCTATCTTTTAATTTTCCACCAGAAATAGGGCCAAATCCACCTTCTCCTAATTTTGTTTGGAAATAACCAGTAGCATCTTCAAGGTGTTTGAGAGAGAATTTAAGGGGTGCCCCTGGCACAGTTGTTAGAAAATCATCTTCTACCTTTCCACACTTTAACCAGATAATTAATCCAACAATAGCGGCAACTAAGCAGTCTGTTACAACAGATAATGATAGTCTTTATAGAGGAGGATGAACCTCCTTAGAATCAAATAGAATCAACCAAGAAATATATAGAACAGAGTGAAATAAAAAGATATCTCTTGGTGACAATAGAAGATCTGTCGCTGCAAACTATGATTCTGCACTTGAAGCCTGGCAAAGCAAAAAAGAGGTCCGCATTACTAAATAGCTCTGTTTTCCTTGAGCTTGCAAGCGAGCAAGCACTTAGGCTACCGGATCTACTTCTGGCAGACCCATGCAAGCACTTAGGCTACCGGATCTACTTCCGACAGACGCATGCAAGAATGCAGGGCATGCAAAACCTAGCCAGATACATGTGGAAGTCGAAACAGATCGCCATACCGGGATGCACAAACAGAGGCTAAGCTGGATGCAAAAGAAAAGTTAAGAAAAGGGCAAAAACAAGGCATCATAGCTACAAATGGGTAGGTCGCAGCTCCTGCAGTGCTCCAGATCTACCAGCCCTTACTGCTTAGTGCTCCGAATCCATCGCCAGATCGCTAGAACTAGACTGCCGGATTTGCACAAAAATCGCTCCCCATTTCCATGTTGTGGGGGCATGGACATTGGGACCGCATCTAGATATAGCACCATGTAGTTGATGGAGAAGTGGTGTATGATTATCTGCAATAGAACACATTAGAGAGGTACTATACTAATGTGGAAACTGGATTACAAATATCTAGCTTATGAAAGGGAGATCACTTTAGAAGTGTAGGTTTCAACAATGGTGGTCAAGATATAGAATGTTTATGCTAGGAGATTAATGGCGTATAACGACGCAGATCCATAAACTACATATTATAAAATTACGCATAAGTTGCATTCCGTAAGGAGGCTGACATTTCTAAAGCGTGCAATATAGATGCAAGGGTATGCATGAGTAAGAAGAGAGTGTAGCCACGTGGATACGCCTAATGATGTTGGTCAAATGCATGGCCATCATGCATGGTACAAGTTAAGGGAATGGACGCATCATGTCTCTGTTGGGAGCAAAGGGGCGCCGAATAGAATACTAGACAATAGTGTGGAACATAGTTTAAATTCACTACTACTCATTACTACTACTAAACTTACTTATGTAGCATTAGTGGCATTAATTTTAAACATATGGAAAGACAACTTGAGACAATGCTTGGACAAGCAAACCGCTTAACATTTTATTGAACTAAGGCAACATAACGAATTGCGTTGAACTTTATTGTCGTCAATGGAGATCGTGGAACACTACGTGAATTAAATATCAAGATTAACAATAGAATAGAATAGAATAGATTTTTAGCGTAGTAAAACATGCTTTGCACCAGCCACCATTAGTTTAGATTGTAGCAACCATAAATTCTAGTATTTCTCTACATATGTAATTCAGTTTGCAATTTTTCATTTTTGTTTTTGTTCCTTCCTAATTTTTCTGCGCCGCAATCTTTTTTTCTTTTTACACGCCACGAGTCCTGAAGATCATCTACTCCGTTAAAAATGCAAGCAAAGCTCCGGCTTCTGCGATACCTAGCACAAAAAGCTCCGGCTTCTGCGGCTACCCTAGCACTTTGTGTCGAGGGCCTCTGTTTATATCGCGTTGGTTTTTGCTTAGAAATTTCTCACTGTGAAATTTCTGTCTATGTATTCGATGTAAGGCCAAATGATCTAGATTCTTGCTGGGGAGATTGCTAAAAGCGCGCATGCAAAGGGGCATCCAAAGTTTTTAGCTGTTTTAAGTTTATCTAGAGATCTTAATAACATATAAAACTCAAGCGGCAAGTTAGTATTATCTGGCAATAGAATGCGATGCGGACATGGATCTTGCTGCTTTTGGATTTTCTTCTGTGATTTCTGGATCAATCCGGTATGTGTATTCTTTAGGTTGGAAGTCGCCTTGGCTTAAACAGAGGATTTCTGTTATGCCAAATAGCGATGCTAGGATCTTCAATGCAAGAAGAATATTGTTTTATGATGATTTTGAAAAAGCAAGCTCCAAAAGACAATAAGTTAAAGCCAGAGTGCAGAGGAAAGAAAAAAGAAGGCGACCCTCCAGCAAGGCGACCCATCCTGGCTTTGGAGGTATGTGTCATCTTTTCTTTAAGACTTCTGTTAATTGCTTGAATCCAAAATTTTTCTTACAGGACCTAAGACCAAGCGATGCGACTTCGATTTTGTTTCTTCGAAAGCCCTTCAATCTGTTAGTTTGCTTCTACCTATGGCAGAGCAGGGGTGAAAAGTAAAGATGAAAAGTAAAGGAGAAGCCTCACCCGATAGACTCTTCTTCGTGGCCCTGCTTCGAGACCCTGCTTCAATACGAGTCTACTTTGCAGATCCTACAGAAAGGGCAAATCAGGTAGACTTTGATTCGCAGCAGATAATCTGTGCTCTACTCTTTGCAGGGCATCTAATAATGACAACCAATAGGTTCCAACAGGGCACGAAAGCACCTCTGCTAAATCATCCAAAAAGTTCCAAGTTTCCTATGTTCCATTTGCAGATTCTAACTGTTTCACAATATTCTTTACCCCTAATGTGCTCCTTGACCTAATAAAACTATTCTTTAAACTGGGTTGCGAATCAGAAGAGGATGTTACACAATAATACTCTCCTTTCTGCTTGGGTCAGAAAAAACGTTAACGAGGCTACGAAGGGATTTTGATCGGCGAATGGCAGCTGCAACAGATAGTATACAGTGGTTTCCGTAAGTTGCGTCTCACTTTCCTCTACAGCCTGAGCAAGCAATTCACATCATTTACCTACTGCACAGTAAAACAGAAAACTTTGTGTTCTTCCCCTTTTTGTCCTTTCTGTGGGAAGAACACAAATTTGCTAGGACAAATCTAGGTAAGGTTTAGATGAACCTGTGAATTATTCATCCCAAAAAATAGGATTTTCAAAGCCACGAGCGTCATGTGGGAACAATACAAATATATATAAAAATTGGGAGGAGTGGAAAAGAAGAAACTCATAACTGACTGAGTCAATGGCGACCGGAACAGAAGAGGATGCTATTTGAGCATAGGAACCACGTGGAAGTTTTTCTTTGTAAGCCTATCAATCATAAAAAGAAAAATAATATAAATACGAGGAAATTTCACCAAGTAGGTGTGAAATCTCACTAAGACATGCTCAAAATGCAAATTTTGAGCTATGGCTGAGTAGTTGTCCATCAAATAGCATGTTATTACATTAGCAATTGTGCCCTGCCTATCATGTGCTCTCCCTATCATGTAATCACGCATCAATACAATGCCCTCCCTATCATGTAATCACACATCAATACAATGTAAATGTGCAAACATAACCATAAATCCTGTATGACCTCATTGTGATCCATCCCTACATTCCTCCAGCCATTGTGATGTGTCCCTACATTCCTCCAACTAACTGCTCCAAAGCTTGCCAGCTCCGTTTCCTCCAAAATTCTATGAGATAAACATTTCTTGCACTCATATATTTGTCCATCTTACTAGCAGCCATGAAATTTAATTGTCAAAGTCCTGTTAGGGACTTGTGGTCATGAAAGACTACTATCTACCTACTTAGTTACTAGCGCCAATACATGGATTTGTAGAAAATAACCTCGAGGTCTAAGGGGAAAACCTTTATTAATGGGTGGAAATATCGCATTTCCTCACATTTAACATTTCTAAGAGAATCTTGATAGACTTTGGGAATATTGAGCGTTCTAGGAAAATTTATAACCAACTTCAGAAAATTAAGGGGATTTCGTGCAAAGTCTAGAGCAAATGTACAAAATTAAAAGGGAATCTAACATTTTCGACATTCAATTAATAAACATCAATAGTATCTATTACATTGTTATTCGTTTTCATTATGTATCATTTTCATGCCTTTTTTTCCGAAGAGAAATGTTCGCGGCGGCCTTGGCCGCCGCGATAAATTTCTTGTCAAACCATATATAAGTCATTCACTTTGATTCTATTCTTCAAGATTCCATGATGCTCCATTGCATGCGTGCCAATTGTCAAAAAAATTTTTCGGGGAACATTTTTGCAATTTTGCATTCTTGCATTTATTGAGGAGGAGCCACAGCCACGTGACTCCCCTTTCATCCTACTTTTGCTTCTTCCAAGCTCAGCTATGGCGCTCAAGTCCGATGGCCAGGCCTTGCTTGCTTTTAAAAAGGGCATGTTCAGCGATCCACAGGGTCTTTTATCATATTGCGATGCAGACGGACGTAGACGCAAGCTCCTCTTCGACACCGTTTCATGCAAATTCTTGAGGAGATAAAGAAGAAATAGAAGATCCCGGATGAAATTTTAGCTTTATGTTAGCTTTTCGCGGCTTCGGCACCACCGGTGGCTTGAGCCAAGGTAAGACATTTGATTTCTTGATCAATTTGTCAATGTCCACGATTCTGATTGCGACCACCGTAGTGGATTGGCGGCTGCCCTGCATGCTCTTGAAACCCGTGTTTGTTGGAGGTATGTGTCATCTTTTCTTTAAGGGCTACGTTAGTTGCTTGAATCCAAATTTTTTCTTACAGGGACCTAAGACCAGGCGATGTGAGTTCGATTTTGTTTCTTCAAAAGCCCTTCAATCTGTTAGTTTGCTTCCACCTATAGCGAGCGGGGGGTGCAAAAGTAAAGATGAAAAGTAAAGGAGAAATCGGCGTTCCTTTGTAGCCTCACCCACCGGGCACTTCGCCCGTGGCTCGCCCGTGGGCCTGTTTTCGACTGAGAAAAAGGCAAATCCGGTAGACTTTGATTCGCAGCAGATAATTTGTGGCTATGGGCAATGATGGTGAGCATCCCGATTTTGAGGTGCTCACACTTTTGAACAAGGGGATTTTTAGCCGTTACTCATTCTCTCACTTCTTTCAAAAGCCTCCAAATTCAGAAAAAGTGACTACATAGGCGTTCCATCATCGTCGTTATTAGCCATGTTAAAATCACGACCATCCAGGAAAGTAATTTGATCGCTAACTCATTCATCCCCACACGACATCATGCCAAACCAAGAAAAATTAAAAGGGCTCAAGATGATTGTGAGCATTACTTTACAATGCGACGCGGAGTATTCCCTTTGATTTCACAAAGTTATATGTGCCTAGTTCCTCTGTTACAAATTGGTATGCAACAGGGCACATTTGACCGATTTTTCTAAAAACAAATGATGAACTCCAAATTATTTGCTCTACTAGTTACCTCCTTCACCTCTTTCGTGGAAATTCTACCATCCGGTCTTTGTCACATCCGGTCAAAAATGGTTATATCATGCTCAAACACCGACGTGCTAACATTAACCTATCAAGATAGCAAAATTTTAAGCTTACAAATTGGTGCTGCTGCAAAGCAAAGCTTTCTTTGAGGGGAGGCAGAGGGGGGATCTTTTTCGTTGTTTTTCTGATTTAAGTGGATACCGCTCGTTGTTTTCTGATTTAAGTTGAGAAATGGTGGACTCCAATGAAGGCCCCAACTACAATTTGGTGCAGCGAAGCCACAACCCGAGATGCCATCGCTTTTTCCCGTGTTAAGATCATTCCTGTGTTATATCCTTTGTGATCCCATGGCTTTTCTCCCGTGTTAAGATCATTCTGTGTTATATCACTGTGATCCCATGTTGTACAAACCTTGTGGATTTTGCCTAACAAAGCATGCATGCTATATAGAGTATTATTTTTCCCCTTTATTCTAGGTAGTCCATTCCGGCTTCTACATTTGCGGTGCGCTCTTGCAAAAATGTTGGTATAAAATTCAAAGCAAAGCAAACAGCCAATTTTGAGGCAAAAATGTTGGTATAAAATTCAAAGCAAGCAAACAGGCCACACGAGGCAAAGAATAAGATGCCAGGATGGATGGGTACTTGCCAGAAAAAAGTGTCGCAATAGGAAGAACACCAACACCAGGAAGTGATCGGGAAGATGTATGCCTTGGGCCACTATTGTTAAAGCGGCCAGATGCAAGAGGCCCGAGAAAACTTTCACGCACACAACAATCCAATGAGCGAGCTTTCAACTATTTGATGATTTTGATGTGGTTGCAATTATCTTGTTGTAATAAAATACATATTTTCAAATAGAACTTGATATTTCTCAGAGTACGCTTATGGTTCATGGTGTATCAGAGATGAAATCTGATAATTCAGAATTTGCCTTCATTATGTCATAGGAATAATTGCATTTGGACGGTTGTGGCAAGGAGGGACATTTTTTTCCCCCACAACTTCGTTTATATGACTATGCATTTAAATTATAGTTTTTCCTTCAGATTAAGTCCTTTTGGTCATGTAGTATGGGAGCATAGAGGGTTGAATTGGTAACTCTACTCTCCAATGGGACCATGCTGTCCAAAATAATGAGACTAAGGAGGTTCTCTTTAGTGCATCATCAAATTTGGACAACACCAAGTCTAGTGTGATGAGCTAGTTTTCCCCTCATGTCATAAATTGTGGAGCTCAAAATTCATTGTAAAGTTCTTATCTAAATTTTAGCAAAATTATTTATCTGATCAATATGAGAGTTTAGAATTGTCCAAATCTTAGACACAGTTTTTTGCAGGTTCAAAACTAAGATCCTTTCGACTTTATACAAAACGTCTTTTGCAGCATAAGGGACAAAAGAAATGTTCGCGGCGGCCTTGGCCGCCGCGATAAATTTCTTGTAATCTTAATTCTAATTCTGATTAATAAAAAGGAGAGATACCCTCTTTTACCCATCTTTCTTTGGGTATTTCATACTAACTAGTTGTGTTAATTTGGCGACGAGTCAGATTTGCATAGGCGCCATTTAACGTTAATAGCTCGTCATGCGTTCCCATCTGCAGCAATGACATTAGTGTGGTTTAGAAATAATTCCCTGTTACAAACCAGCGGGTTTCTACCTCTGTAATTCGACCCTCGTGCATTACCACGATACGGTTTGCTGCTCGAATAGTGGATAACCTGATCGTATATACAAATCGCCAGTCAGCTGCAAATTCAAGTAAACTATGCATCTAATACCAACCTATGTGCGATAACAAGGACGGTCCTCTGTTGCCCCTCCTGCCCTTTCATTGCTCCATCCAATGCTCTCTATACAGAAACAGTCATTTATTCTAAAGCACCTTCTATTTATCAGACATGTTCTTTCTACACACAGTAACATTCTGTACCTGAACCTGATGCTCGCTTTCCGCATCCAAAGCACTAGTTGCTTCATCCAGAATTAATATCCTTGGGTTCCTTAATAAGGCTCTAGCAATAGCTATTCTTTGCTTTTGTCCTCCACTTAGTCGAGCATTATCTACCATTGTCTTGTATCCGGCAGGGAAGCTCATGATAAATTCATGCGCATTTGCTTGCTTTGCAGCTGCTTCAATGTCAGATGCGCTTACTTTGTCAATGCAGCCATATGCTATATTTGAAGCAATATCCAGACTAAATAGGCGAGGCTCCTGTCAATTCCATTTCCCAGCGCACATGATCAACAATTCAACGTTTGGATCAAGAAAGACAAGCGCTACTCTCTCGTCATACCTGGCTTACAAGTCCTATTTGTTGTCTAAACCATTTGACATCTAGATCTCTAAGAGGGACATGATCAATCAGAATCTGCAGAACATAGTAGAAAAGTTTACTTACTCATAGGTATCACAAAACAGAGGATAGAATACCTACTTGTCCTTTTGTGGGCTCATAGAAACGTAAAAGCAAACCAACGAGTGTGCTCTTGCCACTCCCGCTTAAACCAACCTAATAAATTGATGAATATCTTAGATTTCTTAATGATGAATTCAAAATATGTATAAGACCAACCTACACACCACAGCAACAACTTCCCCAGGGTTCAATACCAAGCTAACCTTCTGCAGAACTGGTACCTGTAAAATAATTTTTAGCAAATATACATGCGAACTCAAGCGGAAGCACATAAAGGCCAACAGCCTTTTCAAACAACCACCTGGGAAGAACAATTGAACCGAAACGCTCTCAACTTCTGGACATATTTTTGGGTTTATATTAATCACAGACAGAATACAGACAAGGGACAGATCGGAATGTACAGGAACATATCAATATGACAGTCTGACTTTGATGGGGTATTATCGGCATGTTGCAAACAAAAGATGCCATCATAGACGTGCTGCTATGGCCCCTAATCCGTTTCTGATGCATACAATGTTAAAATACATTGCCATACAACACAAAGAGCAGCAGCTTCAGCCACATATTTTGTTCATGTTGATGTGTCTAAGGGCCATTATTTTGCATTGTCCAAAGAAACAGTGGATATAAACTAGAAAAAGTAGCCTGGGAAAGTGCAGTCAAAACATAAAATGAGTTTGCATGTGCCATTCAAGCTAAAACAAGGGATACAACCATTCATAGACCACAGTTCCACCAGCCATTTGCTTACATTCATGTTGCTATCTTCCATATTAACGTCCATGAAAAATCCATAGATGCTTTTCCTAGTTGGACAGGTATATACACACTGATGCAACAAGTGTACTGGCAGCTAAAGAAGCTTAGATATTTTTTCCTTCATTTCGATCTTTGAGGAATTACCAGCAATGGCTGCACCATTTAGGAAACAGTCGGCCCAATTGAAAGAATAAAATCTAAGCCACATTTTATTGATGACGTGCCATGCTGTCCCTTGTTCCATGGAAGTACACTCTGGGAATGAGGCAAGGGGCAAGGGGTTCGTGTATAGCTTTAAGTATAAGATGAACAGGGCCGGATTTGAATTGTGGCTTTATATGCGGATGATACTGGCCATCAAAGGAGATGATAATGATTTAATCAAGCAGACAAAACAGCAGTTGGAATCGGCCTTTGAAATTAGTAATCTTAGCTCCATCCACTACTCAAAGAAAGATGCAAAATGGAGCTTTTACATAAGTTTCATGCCGACAATTGTAAGCCTGGAACAAATCTCTATGAGCCAGAGTTGTGTGAGGAGTACCCTCTATCAAAATTAGTAGGTGCCTTTAATGTACATGATGGTCAGAAAAGTCTTTTGAGTTGGCATATTATGTGGATTTACGCAGCATTCAAACTGGCTCATTGGAAGTTAGCTATATTGCTTCTGCCTTAGTTTTCTGTGCAATGCTTCTATTACAGTTCATTGAGGAATTATATCAATCAGGTAATATCACATAATGGACGCACTATTTAAGGGAAAGAAAAGAGTACTTAATGAGAAAACAACATACTGATGGTCTTGTCGGGTATCGGAAAGACACGTTCTTGTAGTGGATGTGCCCTCTCAAGTTTGGAAGCTGCTTCCCTGTAAGCCAATAATGACAAATAAATGATGTTTCTGTGTACATATAAAATGAGATTTATGATAGAATACCATGAGAGTGCATCTGTTTGGTGGCAGGTAGGTCCAATAGTTGAAAAACTTTCTCACTAGCTCCAAGCGACTGCATGAGCATGGCCCAATGGTCGCCAACCCAAAATGTAGAGTGAACCACCCATTCCGAGTAAAGCACAAACTTTGTGAGTTGTTCTGCATTTATTTTCCCTGCCATGACAAATCCTCCACCTATAATTAATGCAACCACCTGCATGTTGAATTTTGTGTAAGCTCACCTACAAAACCAGAAACACAACATGAAATAAACAGGGTTGAGATACTCTTCAGCAAGCTTTAAGAAACTGATCTGCTAGACGTGGCCACATAAATAAAAAGCTCAACAGTACACATCAGGATATCGATTGTTTGGATTTCTTATGCTTTTTTTTTGTCTCATCATTACGGATGGTCTTGCTCCAGTTTAATTTGCATTAATAAATTAATGTCCAAACAATCCAAAAGATATGGTCACTAGGAACCAGGACTAGGCCCACAACACAAACACAAGAAATCTAGCTCTAGAAAGAAATACAATCAAAGAAAGTTACTCCTGTCTTCCACAATCAGATCAGCCTTGCAAGAACTAACACTAGAGTATGATCCAACACAATCGAATGTGATTAGAACCAATTACAACCACATCGACCAGCTCCAGTTCGACGAAGACATGTTGACATTCAAAATCTGGTAGCTGTGACACAGGTGAACCTCAATATATAAAACTTCAGTGGTCTTGACTAATTAGGCAACCTCGCTACAAGTAGGCAGCGATCGAACATCTATAACCATTGACATATTTATACAACTTGTTTAATCTCTGTAAGGAACTGAGCACCACAGAGAAGATACGTTTGGAGCTTAAATGTAATTAAGGATCTACTAGACTTGGAGAGGCTAATGCATATGACTTTATCAGCCTTTAACCAGGGTATGCAGTAAATGCTTCAAATGCCAAAAATATAACTATGCATAATGTATATTCTGCATTAAGGGCAAACGCACGTCTTAAAAGGACTTTGATTAAATGAAATTCATAGGAAACAATCAATTGGTCGAGGAAAAAAACAAAATTCTACCCTTGCAGATATGCTTGGCATAAGCAGACCAACATGCAGTCATGTGGTATTAGGCTACTACAAAAACATTTTGCATGACAATACAAACTAAACTAAGAAGAATCAAATGAAAAATTTAACTGGCATAATGATAATTCAAGACCTGAGTTGCATTATATAAGGTACTGGAATTCCAAGTCCAAAATCCGTAGGCTACATTTTGCCGTAAATTAATTTCCATAAGCTTCTTTGACCAAATGCTATACCTGTTCAGAAATTATCTTCATCATAGGCATACAAATAAAACAAAGAAGTATGCTGGCATGCATTTAGTTATCAGAGTTTTAATTCATATCCTATATGGGGATGCAACACAGTGTTCAAAAAAATTTGATGACATAGATAACTATAAAGGCCCCTAGGACATAGATAACTAACATGCTTATCTCATGGCATTCTGGTAGTAAAGAGTATGAGGTATTGAGTTGATATCAGCTGGTTTAGAGTTGCAATAAACTATGATCCCAGATCAAAACTTCAAGCTTCAATGTATTTCAGTTCCATACATTACGCTCAAAAACAAAGCTCAATCTAGTTCCAGTTAGCCAGGAACTAGAAGATGACAGGGCGGAATACATCATCATCTTATCAATGTGCCTCTTCTTTGTTTATGGTGCTCTTATTAGATATAAGCTCAAAATCCAAATAACTTTATGCAAGACGCTAGGGTTATCACAGCAACTTTTTATAGTGGTCAAAAGAAACGTTCTGTCATCACCGTTGTAGCTCATAATTTTCTGTCCCAAAAGCATGGACGATCCTTGCCAACGAAAGAGTCTCCTCTGCGACCTGAAAAATAAGATGGAAGACTCTTAATCTAAAAGAAATACCAAAAACTTGATCAAACAGGCAGGCATACCTCATTTGACGAAGCCAGAAAATCTTGTGCTGACTTGGAGGCCCTTTTTTGGTACCTTTACAGTTAAACAACGGACTTAAACGATAACACATGAAATGGCGGGATGAAGAACCATGTAGTTACAATATGGGTGCTCAATTTACCTGCCATATACCATCATGTAGCTCCAAATGTAGCAGCATATTGCAAGAGTTGAAAGAGCTAGTGGGAAAGACAGAGTCAACAAATAAATGAATGAGCTTAGGCCCTGTAACACATGTGAGAAATTTATGAATACATCATTATTTAGAATGCGTGAATATGCAATCCTTAGGTTTTTATTAAACAGAGAAAAACAACTGCTCAGATATTACCTGGAGCCCATTTCGAAATATGATATTAAGGTCATTTCCAATAATCCTAGAAACCTGCTGACAGTCTGAGCCCAATCTACTTGTTAATGATCCAACTGCCTCGCCATCAAAGAAGGCTATCTCCTGCATATACACATTATCATTGCTGCCCAAACATGCAGAATATCTTTTTTAGTATTCACCTGTGAAAGTAGTTTTGCATATAGTTTCTCCGTGGCCAGAGTCGCACCTTAACATGACAACATAACATGTATAGCAGACAGAAGTGCCAGATATATGCATGTTCAACTTCCAACATTAACTAGGCCATATGAACAAAAGAAATGCAACTCTTCTTTACGACACGTGGAAAATTTGACCCATCCTACTGAGGCAATCCTCCCATAGGTTGGGTTATATTTAAGCTTTCCCTCTTGCAAAAGTTAACTAGATATAGATGAACTGTGTGCGTTTGTGGACATCTAAGTCAGAACATGGTAGTTGTTATAATTATTATTGTAACAAGTAGACTGTGAGTCTCTGGTTTAAATTTCCAAGCTTCACTCTCTACCAACATGCTACTGAACTGCGCTCCATAACAGAAAATGGAGAATGTTCTTTTGCCAAAATGAATGATAAACTCTAACTTACCAGCATTTGATTAGCCATGCCAAAACAACCACCCGTAAACCACTGGTTAACAAAAGCAGAACACCAATAAGAAACATTCTCCATTGGTAAAGCATCCCAACAAAGAAATGTATGAACGTTAAATCATAAATAACTGAAAGGAAAGAGAATTAAAATCGATTGGATTAGTGATCCAAACGTTGCAATATTTCAGGCCACATTATCAGAATTGGATAAATAAGAGCCCATTACTTCTAGGAGATAAAGAACACAAATGGTGCTTCAAGGGGTTGTACAAATGTACCATTCCATTCTGGAGTTCAAGGCTCAGGCACTAAAGGCTTGTAAAGAGAAGAGTACATTTTATATGCGATTGCCTATTAGGCGTGTAACATTATTCCTTCTCCACTCCAATACTGCTTTGCTATGCCAGAAGCATGCATTACTAGAAGATAGATCACCAAAACTTGTACTAACACTGAAATTCCAATGTTCCCTGGCAAATTAAAATGGACACACTTCCTGCTGTGGTTTTGAATGTGCTATAGAAATAGTGCGCAGCACGGAGATCATGCAACCTTTCTGCTGGTTACAGATTTTTGGACCTTTGTTAAGAGGGAATGAATCAACAGTTCCATGTGCTAATAAAAGCACTAAAGAAACATTAACTTTTAGTCCCTTCCACCCAAAAAGTGGGAAATGAGTCTGAAACTCATTCCGAAATAGGGATCGCTCTTGATCAATCTTCTCTACCTGAATATTCCATAAGTGCAGCATACTGCTGCTAGGCATTTCACATTCTTGGAAAACTGTTCTTTCATTCCACTTTGAGCACAAAATATCGATGCGGCAACAAAGTGTGGGATTGATATTTCTGAAAGCTGCAGAAACATGTACTATACTCAATGAACTTTCCCAGAAGTTATAATGCACGGACATATTCTAGAAAAGGCAGTGCCTTTCAAAACAAAATATTTGTGAAAATTGTGGACTTAAGCTAAATGTCATAAGAGCATGCTTCTTTCTTGTTTCTTATAACATCATCATGCTCTAATAATGCTACTTTAGAAGAATACATTTTCATTAAAAAACTCATTCGCAATGAGACACTGGCTACCACGACAAACGTTAGTATGATAAATTCCATAAAGCACTAGGAGCTAGGCTAATTTACAATTACTTTCAAAACTCACCGCAGCAACAATGAGACAGAAGAATGCCGTGGCAATCAGAACTTTATCGGGTGCAACCAATTCCCATAACTGTCTTAACGCATTCTGCAACCTGACGGGAGCCTGTGAATCCTCACTGGAATAAACATTCCACCAGCCACCCCCCAGGTAAAACGTGCCTCACTCTTTGCAATACATCGGCAACAACTTCTAGGAAATCGGGAGGCGCCACATTTTGAGATTTGCTGCAGACAATTCTCCATTTAACAAATTGAGATGGTGGAACAGCTGTTGTTGGGCAGATTGGCATAAATAGTTTGGCATGGTGCATCAATGGGTTGCTCTCTTGGAAAGAAGGGATAGGAGTAGGCAACCCATTCCATAAATTTTGGTGGCATCGCAGTCCGACGACCAGGTAGCCCATTTACTCAGACGCAAAGCACTTCCATATCCACAAGCTATTTTCCCACGAGCTCTTTTTATCTTACATACGCTGCCACGTGCTTCAGACAAATCGGGAGTAAAATATTTGCTCCACAACACCACAATCTCGTGCTAAAATCCCCTCTATTACTAGAGGGTTCAGTAAGCATGGCCACATGTAACGTTTTTTTTACCCCTTCCCGTAGAGTCTCCGTATACCATTTTTATACGAGAGAGGAGGGGGCCTCTAATTCTTAACCAGTTTTGTTAACGGATTGTTAAGAACCTGTTAACAGCATCCACGAATTGCTTGAACGGAGAGAGTCTTCGGAGAACGGAGAGAACGGAGCGGCATGAAAAAATCGGCTCTTTCTGCATTCAGACAGGTCGGCCCACCTGTTGTCACTGAAGAACAGGTTAATCTCCTTGAAATTTTACTTTCCCTTTGCAAAATCTACTTATTTCAAATGCACACATAATGAGGGTTCTGAGCAGGGATTTGAACATGTGTTGGATCACCAGGGCCACGATTTCGGATTCTCAGAGGTAAGTTATTACTTTTATCCATGAATGGAACATTCTTGAATTACATGTGCTAAATTTTGGTTTTTTCAACTGTAAACAGGGGTTTCAAACTTATGAGCATGCAGTGGAGTGGCAAGAAAGGAGAGATTTCGGATATTCAGAGGTACACCATCTTATCTACTCCAGCAATGTAAATAGTTCAAATCTAGTAATGTAAATGTGGGGTCTGTCTGGTATGTGGTTCAAATCCACCTTTATAAATGGCATGGTTGAATTGTAGCAGTCGAGTTTTGACTTATATGCTGATCTATCAAAAAGCAATCAGTGGTATCCAGATTATCACTATCTGAGATGTTTCCTTTATCAGATTTTTAGTTGAAGTGTTCCATATGAATTGCATGCACAAAAAGCTAAGATCTAATCATGAATACTAACTTTGAAGGATTTGCAAATCGGTATTGATCACCGAGGGCAGCCTAGTGAAGGTTTTATATCACCAAAGGCACAAAGACATTGGAATATGGACAAAGAGACTGCGCTTGTGAAGCTATACAGTAATTTCTTTCTCATCAATGATAGAAATTTTTTGTCTTCAAAGCAATGGCTGCAGATTGCTAATGATTTGCAAAGAGCATATGGATTGGATTTGAGTGTCAAGCAGCTAAGAGCAAAAGTAGAAAAGCTGAAAGCGAAATATAAAAAAGTGAGAGAGCAAGTCTCTCAAACAGGAGCAGCCGCAAACAATTGGCCCCTTTATGAGCTTTTAGACGCCATTTTCTCCAAGAGCCCAAAACACATTGGTGTACCTTGTGGTGTTGACGATGGCATTACTCAAATGCCAATGCATGATCTTGAAGAAGAGGATGCACATGATGACTATGAGGAGAATCAAGATGTGCAAAGACAAAGGACTTTTGTTGGCGATGATGGGGCTGCCACCACTGCACCAAGCTCACGCCATTTTAGAAGACAAAGAGAAAGGCCTTTCATTGTAAATGATGAGGCTGCCACTGCTGCAGCAACATCAAGTTCATATCACGTGGATAATGACACTCAAATGGATAATGACATTGAGGTTCCAAACAGTCCACGGGAAGAGGCGTGTAGAGGGCAGGGAGTAAAAGGGAAAAAGAATTCGAGAAAAAGGAAATTCAAGACAACGGAAGCGGACATGGCGGAAGCTTTGAGAGGCATGGTAGAGGCGGAGAACATGAGATTTGAGAAGGTATTATGATTTTTATTATAAGTTGAATTTCAATTTGTAACTATCTAACAACTAATCTAGAAAATGATGCATGAGCAAACTCTCGAGCTTCAAAGAATGGAGTTTGCTCATAAGATAGAACTTCAAAGGCAAGAAAATCAGATGAGGATGTCTGAAATGTTTTCAGCTATGATGCAACAGCAAAATGCATTCAACACGCAACTAATTTCTACTTTGATGCATCAAAGTACGTTTACTTGATTATCCCACTCTGCTATAAGAAAAGCTAATTTGTTTGTTCTTTAATAGGTCCAAGACAATCTTGAAGCACCAAGCATGCAGCACGCAATGTGAGGAAGAAGATCATACTAAGTGTAATTACGAGTTGAAGGACCTAGCAATGAAAGGCCAAAGTCTGCAACATGAGCAAGCAAACTTTTTTTAGTTGGATCTCCAGTACAGACAATAAGCTGACAATAAGCTGTAACTCATAAATGTACATTGATTCATTGCACGAGTTATTCATTGCAAACAAATGATACAATGCAATTGGAAGTTACCGACTGGCATTCAGCTCCGACTGGCATTCAGCTCTGACTGGCATTCAGCTCCGACTGGCATTCCGGCATTACAGCTCCGACTGGCATTCCGGCATTACGTAACTGGTTGTTAAAGAAAATTGTTAAGAAAGGGGAAATTGTTAAGAAAGGGGTAAAAATGGGGTACCGAAAAGTGACCTCCGCGTTGAAATGGGGGCCTCCACCCCTAAAATTTGGAAAAAGGGGGCGGGGGTGCTTAAAAAAATGTCATGTGGCCGTGGCTAGTGATGCCTCTTTAACTTTTCACCTTCATTTTTGTCCAATAGTAATTTTTCTATGCCACAATCCACTACTTTGCTTACCTTACTTTTGAGGCCCTAGTAGTGGTTATACTAGCCCAAGTCCCATAGCCTATTGCTTTTCGTGGATTTTAAAAAATTTGTTTTATTCTATTCTATTCTATTCTATTTTTTATTTTTTTTTATGAACATGGACCTTTATTATTCAGAAGAATACAAAGAATACATGGGGAACTCAAAACACCATTGAAGAAGATACCCACTAGAGCAAAACTACCCATCACATAAATAACACAAAAAAAAAATAGAGAATAAATGGCACTAAGAGCACAATTAGCTATGAATAAGTACGAATCTGAAGATAGCACTATGTAGTGATACTCTTGACTTCATCTTTAAGGAGGAGCAATTATAAGCTTTGACAATACAACTACGAGCATCACTGAGTACTTAAGTATCTGAAAAGATCTGTCCCTTGTAAATGAAGAGATTTCGTCTTTCAGATGGACTAGATGATCTAAGCGAATGTCAAATGGAAAGCCCAAGCCCTTTTGCAAGCTTATCCAAATGTTGGGGCGGGCTGATAATAGGAGCCGCTGACTAATCAAATCACAATGATAAAGGCCCAAAAGCCAATACCAAGTAGGCCAGACATACTAACACAAGAAGAAGCAGTACTCAATTGTCTCATCCCTCACCTTGCAGAGAGAGAGGGATCATATAGATATCCGGGACGAAATCTATGAACAACAATTTTTACTCGCAAGCATTTATGCATGATCTACCACCATAAGACAGATTGCTTAGAATGAAGAAATTTATCCTATACCCATCGCTAGATTGCTTTCCGATGAGGCTCGGAGATAACCAAATGCCATTTGCCGATGGAGGCAACACTTCAGGATGAAGCATAACAATATACATTGAATGCATCAGTTGCGCCTCCTTACTGCCATGAACCATCCAAAGCTGTGGATCTGGAGGAAGAATATAAGCTACTTTTTGTCCCAATAGATAGATAGATAGATAGATAGATAGATAGATAGATAGATAGATAGATAGATAGATAGATAGATAGATAGATAGATAGATAGATAGATAGATAGATAGATAGATAGATAGATAGATAGATAGATAGATAGAGGAGGAGAAACTTTAATCTGAACTCTTTCTAAGTCATCAACATTGTCGCATTATACCATGCAAATATTGTCACCACATCGGTTGCTCGGCATCGATATTGCATCAATGGATGAACAGAGGAGACAAAGAGATGATCTATCTGGCCATCTCCCAAAGGGATCCACTAATAATTAGTTGTAGAATCGGTGAGGGTCAGGCCCACGGTAGAGCATATCGGTTGTTCTTGATGGTATGCTTATTTAATTGCCGGTAATCAATACGCATCCGTAAAATGCCATCTTTTTTCTTGATAAATAGAATAGGAGCTCCAAAGTGTGAGACACTTGGGCGAATAAATCCTAGGTTGAGAAGTTCGTGCAATTGCTTCTTAAGCTCTGCCAATTCTAGGGTGCTCATACGGTATGGAGCCTTACTAGTAGGTCTGATATCGGGTGCAAGTGCGATCTCGCATTCCACTCCCTTGAAGAGTGGCAATTTCTGGATCTCATTAGAAAAAAGGTCCTGGAATGCTCGAATCAAATTGCCAATGGCTTTGGGCAAGCCTCTAATAGTTTCTTCTTGCTTAGATATGGCTTCTACTGATGCAAGTATAACAATACAAGCAACCCTGTTTTTCCTAATGGCTCTATCTGACTACCTCAATGAAATTCACTGCATACTGGAAGTAACTGTGTTACCTGCTATGGTGACACAGGCCACATGAGATGCCTTGAATGTGACCTCTCGCTTCTCACAATCAATGTTGGCCTTGCATTGGCTAAGAACTCTATACCAACAATGAGGTCATACTTGCCAATGTTCATAATCTCTACCCCTAAAGCAACTGGTGCGCCTGACAATTGAATGTTCAAGTTGACATGGCGACCCTGTGTATGACAGACAGCCCCACTAGCCAACATAACTGGGTGTGGCTTAGACCTCAAAAATGTGAGCTGCAAAGCCTCGGCCAGCCTAGAAGATGCAAAATTATGTGTACTACCGGTATCCATAAGAATAACAAAGGCTTACTATCAACCTGGCCACCATGGATATGACGATAGGTTGACTATCTGCATTGCCTATTTCAATTGCAGCAAAGATATGGGACTTACCTTGGATACAATCTGGTGCCTCTTCGTCAGAGAGGATAGGGAGGTCACATAGAGCCGGTATCTCGTCCCATTCCACTTCTGCCAAAGTTGCTTGAGCTGTTTGGGTAACATAAGGACATTCCTACATATGGTGCCCCGGTCGAAAGCAACGGAAATACGCTTTGCCCTTCCTTAATTGTTCTCGAGCGTCCTTAGAAATCAATTGGAGGATCTATTGTATGGTGTTTGTTGCATTTGCCAGTTTGTCTGGAATGTTAAAGATCACCTTCTTATCTGGCTTCTAGTAGGCGGGATGCTGAGAAGGCCCAGGGCTAGGAGGGCGTGCTTTGTAAGGTGCATAAGGCTTACCTGCTCCAAAAGTGGTGGAACACTGATATCAGAATTTGGGGTTATCTTCTTCCAGCTAAGTGCTTTGGCCTTTGCTTTTGCCACTGTCTTAGGGTCAATAGTGTGCACCATCTTCCTAAGGGTTTGAGATAACCTCTCTATGTATCCTTCAACTGCGTTATGCTCTGTGATACCTAGGACATATAGTCGCAGACGTATAAACTCATACGTATAGGCTTGCACTGACATGCTTTTCTGTTCTAAGCGCTAGAAGGTCTGTATCTACTGACATCAATGCATCCTTGGAACATAGTGAAACTTAAACACCTTTGAAAAGATTTTGAACCTGCATCTACCCCTAGTTAGGCCGTGAGACCTAGTATATTCTTTCCATCAAATTCGTGCAGATCCTGTAAGGTTGGTGGTTGCCACTTTACCAATACCTTTTTCAGTCATATCGTATGACTTACCAAATTCATGTATTTCATCGAGCCATGACTCAGCATCAACACCAGACCTTGACTTGCCTGAGAATTGCACAAGCTTACAATTTTTTCAAATACTTTACTAAAACAAAGAGCGCATAGTCTCCTAAGCTGCTAGCAACCCCTCGAAGAAAGGTAATGCATTAGGACATGGAGAATGGAAGGTTTTTTGTCTTCTTGAGCTGTAATTTGCTAGGGTGACTTTAATTTCATTTCTTCCCCTGTCTTTGCTATACTGGCAGCTATGAATCATCTCAGGATTTGCAGATGCGGAAACCAATCCAGATGTAGCGGAAGCTATTCCATTCTTCTTTCTTTGAAATGTAAAGATCTTTGCTTTTTTATTTGCTTTTGTAAGGCACAATCATGGCAAATTTGGTTCCTTTTGTATCTGTTATTTTAGTAGCGGAGCTTAATGTTAAGACAGCCCAGCTGGCACTGCTGCACAAACTGGGGACATTCATGGAGGAATTGAAGTTGATTTAGAACATATGCCATTAGGGCGGATTTGGGGTCTGAAAATGGCCTCCTATCAGCCATTCCACGTCATATTTCCGCTCCCTTTTTCCCATGCCACCTAGGATACCAAACTCTCATAATTACAGATTTGCTTGGAATATTCTTCCGGAATAAGGGGGATTGCACATTCATGGCGCCATATGTATTTAATTCTGTTGGTTGTCAGACGGACTGATGCAACACGTGGCGCTTCTAAAATGCCACTTGCATTATAGCATACCGGCAACTCATGACGGTGTCTCTTGGTAAGCGTCTTGGCGTCACCGCCTTCTACATTTCAAAAGTTGAATGTGTAGGTTGAAGCTTTGTATCGATCGGACTTTCATTTCGAGGTATTTGGGCTGCTTTAACCGATCTTCACTTCATCCTATCTGGGGCTTCCGCCCCTACAATTCAAATTTGAATTTGCTTAATGTATAAAAGCATGGATTGTAGGAGAATGGACTTTTCGATTTCCATATGCACGTTGCAAATTTCAAAAACGAAGTTAGTACGGACGTTCGGCTCACACGAAGCGAATTGTGTTGGGGCATAAAAATACCACACCTTGATTTCGCGCCGTGCGATCTACACAGTATGGAAGTTGCTTGTTGTCAAATTAAACTTAAACACAAGTGAGGTCGGCACTTACGTGGTTTTCTCGAGGAGGGTTTGGAGTGTTTTTTTTTAAATCCCAATTATCGACATAGTGTGACGTAGCATCTTGGTATTAAATAGTATGTTAAATTGAATTATATCGGTGTTCATGTTCGGTTAAACTCAAATCATATAGGTTTAGGAATAAGGTTAAAAAAGGAAGATATTGGCTATTTAGGAATAAGGTTAAAAAGGAAGATATTGGATATTTAGGTATAAGGTTAAAAAGGAAGATATTAGATATGGCTCAAATTTGAGATATGCACATAATGGCATGTAATGATGGTTGATAGGACTGGAATACGAATCATTCCCTACGATTTTCACGTCTAATCCAGCCTATATCTATTCCAGCCTAGATTGGCCCATTCTCCCCCAATCTCCGCCCAATCTTTGCTAGATCCTCGCCCAATTTCTCTAGTCCATCGCCATGAAGAGATCAGCTACGGAAGAGAAGGAGGTGTCCTCAAGAGGCGCCTATTACGGCTGGAAGAGGTGTTCCCTCCATGAGTTCCCTCCGCTGCCCACGGTTCTTGCTCACGAATGCCTCGATTCCTCCGATTCCTTTGACGAGGAATCAGAGAATGAGGAATCAGAGGAAATTTCGGAGCAGGAGTTCATCACAGGTGTTCTTGAAGGCTGGATAGGAGATTCTTCAGAAAATGAGTGGTCTACCGACGGAGAAGAAGCCGAAGATGATGAAGAAGATGAAGAAGTTGAAGGCGAATCTAACCGACTTCGAGGAGCTCATGGCGTTAGTTCATGGTACATGCATGTTTTCTTTCTTTTCTTAAGCATTCAACTAGCGGTTATTTCTTATTTTTTTTTTGCGGATGATGAAGATGGATGAATGAAATTTGTTAGGGCGAGCACCTCTTATTTTTTTTTTTCCTTGTTCTTAGTCGAGCTTGCCTCCGACTTCTTACCATATATTTGCAAGCCTCCGGGCTTTTTTGTTGTGAATAGTTGAAGCCTCCGGGCATTTAAATTTACAAAATGATGTAAAGCCATACGGCCATAAAAAATTTTGAATATAAAAAGTTTTTGCTTCTAATTCCATTTGAATACCTAACTTTTTTTTTCTTGTACATGTGTTATCACTCTTAAGTACATAAGTCATCATCCCTTTTCAAAGAGCATATTATTTTTCAAGGATCACACCAAGTTTAATAGTACATATGCAACAAAAATGGAACACACTAAATTCGCATCGTGTGATCCACTTTCTTATTTGTTGTCAAATTAAAACTAAACACAAGTCCTTCGTCAATAGTCTCCCATTTGCATATAAAATATCTATCATTCCAAGTTATATTATGTTTTATGAACTAAAATGGCCTCCTATCAGCCATTCCACGTCATATTTCCGCCCCTTTTTTCCCGTCAGATTTGCTTGGAATATTCTCCCGGAATAAGGGGAATCGCATATCTATGGCGCCATATGTATTTAATTCTCTTGTTGTCAGACAGATTGACGCAACACGTGGCGCTTCTAAAAAGCCACTTGCATTATAGCATACCGGCAACTCACACTACAAGAGAAGGGTGCTTGTATCGTCAAGTATAACGTCAAAATTGTTGACACAACTAAAACCTTCAAAACTCCTATTCTTGTCACTTTCTTGACACTATACATGACGCGATCATTTGCCACAAAGTTGTCACCCCGGCGACAACCATTGCATCAATCTTGCGTCTTGATCGTTTGCCACAACGGTCGACGTAATAGCCATTTGTAACCATGTTGCAACATCCGAGTGTCAAAATATCATCAAGGCTTTTACTAATATTGGGAGAAGTTTATGTGCATTATTTTGTCAAAATAGCATCAATATTTTTACCAACATTATAAGAAGTTTATTGCGTTATATTATCAAGTTTTTTGGCACTAGAGCGACATATTTAAAATAAAATAATTAGCAAATATATGTTCAATATTTTATCATATTTGTGGCAATCTAATAACCAAGATGACATATATATTTTGTCAACATTCCATCGTATATGTGGTCATATAATAACCAAGATGACATGTATATTTTGGCAATTCTAATACAATGATTTGGTATACTTAGTGACTAAAAGAAAAGTAACTCTATGTCAATCAATTAAACACAATCATCAAACCCGTTGTGACTAAAATTTCACACTTTCATGTCAACCATAGCACCATAACACCATGTGAAACAACAAACTTTACGTTAAAAATGTAATCACAATTGCATTTCCATAAACCAATGATTTTAGTTTTAAAATTATTTCCAAGTTACAAGATATGAGGTAGTGAAAAAAAAATCCTTTCATAAAACAAGGTTTCAACATAGTAAATGCCCCATATGGCAAGCAAGTAAATTCTAAGGGACAAAATATCTTTTAATCATCCTTGTTTGCGCCATCATGTGCATTTTTTGGATCTTGTGAACTTCTTTCACCGCCATCATTCCTCCTATACATTCATAAACATATATCACATGCTTGTCCAAAATCTAAGTCAGTAAGAAAATATCCAATCCTTTAACTTATCAGAGTCATCGCTATTAACAAAGCACATATTATGTTGAAGTAATAATTGTGTAAATAATAACTAGCAATTTAAAGCTACTTACAGCCTCAACCTCCTCGTCCTTCCTTGATTTTGTGTTGAAAATAATACCGTGACCTATTTCCTTAACAAGCAACACATATTTTTAGCACAACATATTAAATTAGATATCATCTTCTTTTTAAGAACTTCATATCCACCTTCTCCAATATTTCTTGTACAATATCTTCTGTGGGCATTGAGCCCCAACCTTCAAATTACAATATAAATAAGCAAATAAATTCATGATACTCATATTTGAAGGACAAAAACATTCCTTAGGGGTCGGTTAAAGGTTCCTACCTCATACAATTAAAAGCTATTGAGATAATAGGAATTTATAACTCCTAGATAATAAAAATTGAGTGAATCCAAAGGGATAAATCAAAATATGGTCAAACTGGGAATGTATAGTCAAGACGTCAACAAACATTTTGTTAACATTATATGGAAATAGACAAAGTATTCTAGGTGTCATGGTATCTGGATGTCAGATTGCCCTTAGAATATAATAGAAATATAAGAGGTTCTGGATTACTGGTGGGAACCCGATAAATTAGGTGCACATGTTCCAGATTGCAGTCTGAACATCTAGCAGAGGATCTGTTTTTCGACATGAAAAAAACGTTGACCCTTTTATTGGCACTGTTCACTGTAAAAGCAAGGAAAAGAAAGGAAAAATAGTTCATGCCAATAACTGAATGCCAACAAGGAATGCCAACAAAGAAAAGCGAAGCATGAAACATGTTTCTTTGCAAACATACTTTTGAGAAAGACCCGACACAATGCTCAACTTAAAGAAAGTACACAAAGATGAGGGACGTTTAATTCTTGGTATCACATGACATAATTTTTAATTTGCACAAATCTTTAGAGAATCGCCAAATGAGAGGTGAAGTCTGTCATCTTTTTCAAAGTGGATGGCTGATTTTGATCATTCTGCAGGTGTAATGGAAGGCAAAACAATTCAATAAAATGGCCCCATATAAGAATGCCAATAAAAAGAATGGTCTGGTCCCATATAAGAATGGGCTCATATAAAAGTGCAGTATGTGCAAGTAGAAATCTGTTAATAAAAATCTGTTCATTGATTCCTATGTTCTTGAAGATGTCATCAAACATGGCTTGGGAGTTAAACTACCACTCAAGGCATGGTTCTCTTTCCCTCTCTTAATTTTGCAAGGGAGTCTTAAATCTTTGGAAGATGCAGGGCGAAGTGCTGTTGTGAGCAATGCAAATTGGAAAAAGAGTGGCGAAATTTATAGTGGCAGAAATAGAGTTGGAGAGGTGCAAAATGCAGAGGGAATTGCTTCAGATAAGCTTTCCATCTAAGATGAGTGGTGAGTCATATTACAACAATCATATTTTATCTACGAGTAACATTCCTAGTGGACGAAGCTAGCAGCAGCAGCAGTGATGGAAGCTTTTGTAATGGGGAGATTTTGATGAGAAAGTATAAAAAATGGAATATCACATAGTGGAGAGTTTTCTACCATGTCTAACTCAAGCAATTCAATGGAGGGAGCCCAACTCCAGATTTTTCCGAGAAAGTCACATCTTTGTTAGTTAGAGAAAAGTGGGGACATACACTCTGGGAAAAACTCTAGTGCCAGCAGTTCCAAGTGAAAAAATTCTGCAGGAAAGGTTCCTCATATTGGCAACATTCTTGGAAATGGCAGTGTGTCCTCTGGCAGCATGAATGGAAATATTAAAAGCATAAACATGTTGGCCGATACACATGTTAAGAGCGGTTCACATGCGTGGTGGTGCCATCAGATCACGTAAAAAGGCTCATCCTTTTACATGCACCATGCCATCGCAAAATATCACAGGGCAAAACAGGGCCCCTCTTCGGCGATGATTGCATGTGAACTCAGCCTGATGGAATGGCAATGGTCTTCAAACGACCAAGTCTAAGCAAACAAGCGGCTTCTAATGGTCATGGTTATAATTCTATCTACAAGACGCTTGGTATAAGCGTTTAATTGGAGACAACAGTGGAGGAGTTGGTTCAAGAAAAATTAGTCGGTATGCTAGTGGACTTGCAAAAACCGAAGTTCTATGGAATGGACTTGCAAAAGCGAAGTTATATGGAATGGGTAACATATTTTACGCTAATGGAGTTGAGGCCATTCCTGCGCAAGAAGAACAATCTTTGAAAAGTGCGGGCAATGAAGAGTATAGAAAGAGCAAGTTTATAGAAGTGACGAAGTGCCCTACCATACCATAAGAGGAATTAGCATATGAAACAATATATTTAAGTATCATAACTAAATCTGTCCCATATTGACTGCACGGGTCCGGATCGAAAGTCTAGTATGCATGATCGATGTCCAAAGAACGCAGCGTGCAACCTTACAATGCAAAGCAGCAATTAGTTTTATTCGGAGATAAATGTCTATCATGGCTCAACTAAAGAAAAGAACTTCGATTATTGCGGATTGCGGTTTCATCTAATATATTAAGTTTGTGACAATGGGTCGCATTATAGGCAAAGCGAGCACCCTAGATGCAATATATAGTCTTTGTCTTATATTCTCGTTGTGAATAAAAAGCAGCATTCATGGTGTGTATTTCCCAATTTCCTTAAGAGGCGGAGGAGCCCAAAATAAGAATTCGATCGAACACGACTTCTTGATTTTGTGAAGAAGGCTGGTTCAGATCTTGCAAGCATATGTAGGGCGAGAAGGGGAATCCGTGGCATAGCCCACCAAAATGTTTCGGAAAAAAATTGTAAACAGATAGAAACAATGATCCTAGCCACGATTTTGTTTCTGAGAGACCCCCTCGCGAACCCACGATTTTCACAAAGGTGCCGCCTGGAGAGAAGCCACAATGTTGACAAAATTGTTCAAGCAGATTTTCTAATACTCACATCACGCTTTGATCTTTAAAAACCCTTGCACTAACTCTTTCGGAAGAAAGAAGATGACGAGATGCAAGCTCTTGTTGCCTTACAGCAGATCGACCATTTTAGCCCTACTAAAAACAAGAATTCTTTAGGAAGAAAAATATACTTGATTTTTCTTGGCAAACAAGAAGCAGATCCGTTAGACATTTACGAGAGAGAAGCAAAGAATAGTGTGATCTTTGCACGCAGACCGCCCCTTACCGCCGCTCTACAATTTACGCTCACCATCAAGAACCAAGAACGGGATCGGATTCAGATTGGAGTTTTAGATTTCCAAATAGTTGAGCGGTAGTTCCGATTTTCAAAGGTTGGACGATACATCTATAATTTTGTTGCTTGCATTGGCACCCTTGCGTTGCCCCTAGGGGCCTAGAGGGATAAACCTTGGCATATAGGTATATGTTAGTAATTAGCCCGAATATGCTAAAAATTGCTCCAACTTGGATGGATATGGTAAAGAACGGACACCCTCATTCTCACACATTTGTGCAAAACCTTCTAACCGCATCGTCATGCTCAATCGAATAGGTGATGAGGAATGATACCGTGGTTTTGGATCTACTTTGGAGTTACCGTTATGGTTTTTAAAATGATATAGTAGGAAAAAGGGTTCTTTGCTTTCCAAAAGCTTAAGTAGAACCCAATAGCCTCTGCAATTAAATAGTAGCATTTAGGATGCTAGGAAACTAGTAAATTTTGGTTTTACCTCTGAGCTGTTGTGCTCCATTTTTTTAAATGAAATGAATGTTGAAAATACTAATATTTAATGATGTATAGAAGTATTAGAAAAATGTTGTAGTGACTTAGATATAGCATTGTTTAAAAATTGTTGTAACAACCACTTAAATTGCAATACAAAGTTGACAAATGCTCCTCACAATTATGTCGAAATATTAGATGAAATTTTGGGTAACACTTTGTTAGAAGTCTGTATGCCTGAGCGGGATCTGTGCTGGTGTCGGATCTGTGCCTGAACCACCTGGAGCAAGGAGAGTATGATTAACAATTACGGTGTCATTAGTCAAAACGAAGAAAAGAACGTTGAAATCAAATTACAACGGAGAACATTCATTCCATACAACTGCATCCAATGACGTGGGAAGTAGTGTCTTTCTCGACTCGCGAGTCGAGAAAGGCCCGTAAAAGTCAAAGTACAACCATACTCATTAGAATATGGTTGCATCCAATCACACACGGAAGCATACAAATGCTTTCGTCAACGAGAAAACCAGCATGCCTTTCTCGACTCGCGAGTCGAGAAAGGCCCAGGAAACCCAATGTACAAGCATTATCATAATAGATTGTACAAGCATTTCATCAACACGACAAGCATGCCTTTCTCGACTCGTGAGTCGAGAAAGGCATCGAAAACTCAATATACAAGTATATTCATTACAAAATGGTCAATACATGTGTTCACGTTCGATTACAATATTCACACAATTTGACTATCCAAAGGTGGGTCACTCTTCTTGTTCACCAAAGTATTTGTCGTCCATAGCTTTCATGATCGGCTTGCTCTCTCGGATCGGGTTCCGTGAGGCTCGGATAGTTAAGTAAGCACATCGGGCGACAAGAATGGCGAAGAGGGATTCCGCCAAGACGGGACAGAGTCCGAAGGACAACCACCTATCCGTCTCATATTCTTGGTCGATATGGCTTAGCAATGATTGTATTTTTGCGCGGCGTTATGATAGCACTTGTAGGCGGAGTCGTCTATGATCAGCGTGTTGTGTTTGCCATAGTCCCTGGAATAGCTCATAAACCTGTCCAGCCTTTTCACCATTATAGGCTTCCCCTTTGTGATGTTTGGATCGAGGTCCTTCACATGCTCGACCCTTTCGTTTCCCCAAAGCGAACTTGAACTTCAAAACTGAAATGCCGAGAACACAAGAACATTGACAATATTTTTCTTTGCCATACAAGACCATATGCCCACCGAATCCCGTGCCGGGCACCCGGTCAATAATTTCCTTAGCTCTAGGCCTCGGATACACTATTTTATGCTCTTTTTCTTTGGGATCTGCGAGGTGTTAATCTCGGGGGCGTCTTTGTCGTGGTATCTGCGCAGCTAATACTCCATTGGCGTCAAATATTACAAGCTTGGTGGGACCAAATTTGGATCCCGGTTGGAGTTTGGCTCGACCATATTTCCGGTTCATCGGGATCCAAATGCGGGATCATTATCTTTTCGGGTTCCTTCCGGGCCGTGGCGGTGTCTTGCTCTGGATTTTCATTCTCATTCTCCTCGCGACGTGAACCGTTGGAATCCATTGACAATGATCCGGAGTCGTTGACCTGGAATTCCCTGAAATGATGACATCTGTCAGAAAGGAAACGAGTTTTCTCGACTCGCGAGTCGAGAATGAAAAGAAAAGGTATTGAAAGGAAACGAGTTTTCTCGACTCGCGAGTCGAGAAACACCGATAGAGCAAAGTAAACTCACCTCAATCTCAGGTTTTCAATAATGTTTTCGGCAGCATTCTGGTCCAAACCTTCGACATCCTCGTCTCCGTCAGGTTTGTCTCCCTCGTCCTCGTCGTCTTTACTGCTTCCATTTGTCTTCCTCCCCTTGAAATGCTCATGAAGCAGATCCAGGTATGACTGAATGGTTTCAACCATGTCCTTATTTCCAACCACGGATATAGGTTTCATTCCAAACAGCATAGCCCCCTGAGAGAACAGGCCATTCATGTACCACTCGCATACAATTTGATCTTCCTCGACCAAGCTGGTTATGAAGTACTTGATAACTCTTGGCCGGATAGGAATTCTATGTATAGGACCGGTCGCACCATCTTTGCTGACCTTGTCCATCGATGGAACATCCTCCATAAACCTGCCCCCTTCCGTGGTTCCATCCGCTCTTGAGAGATCATGAACTTGTCGAGATAATGATGCTCGCTAGACCACCACTTATCCAGTCGACCGCCCGATCTTGAAATCAAAACCAAAACTATGTTGGCAAAGCTTGGTGCCTTCGGCAAGCCAAGTCCTGCACTCATGATCAAGTTCGTATATGGAGTGCATGATCTTGTTGGTGAAGTTAATATCGGTGCCCATTGGGGACGCTAGTTGTTTGATTGCCCGGCATGCAAAAGACAAGGAAACCGAAAAGTATCCAGGTCGGTCATGTCCGACACGCCTTGTACCACTTGCTCTATGTCGACTTTGTCATCAAAAAGGGTGGGGTCTTGATCATATTGATGGCAAATAGTGCCCGGGTCCAGGTGCCAGTTCGGACCACCAAATCCCTTGTGTCCCAAAGTAACCAGAAATGGGGGAGCTATCGTGCGCCTTTAAATGGGACCACCCGAATCCAAGCTTCCTTTCAGAATTGCCATAGCACGTTCAGAGGGAAAGGAAGGGTTTTGACGCTACGCTTCAGCTTGGTGTTGATGTAGGGTTGACATAGGACGGTTCAATTCCTTCATGTCTTCCTCATCAAGGGCAGCCTTTTCCTTGTAATAATCAAAATCATGGTATTCATTAGATGCAACGTTGCGAGAACTCCGTGATGCCTTCTTCTAACATACACGCTGCCGCTTTTAGGACCGTGGCATAATCCTTTAAACCCCGCAATTTAGAACTCTGGTCTTCCTCGCCAGGATTGTTCCCTCCAAGATTTTGCCTTGTAGGTCAAGCGTTTCTTTGTCCGTGAGGCCACAGATCCTCTTCATGAACTGCTTGTCAAACAACTTGGGGTCCGGCCGCTTGGAAATTCTCCATTCTTTGTCCTTCACTTGCCTCTTGTCCATTGAGCCCATATGTCGGTCCATTTCTCCCGGACCGCCTCAGTGCTAAGAATGAGGTCATATTGGTCGAGAGAGACTCTGCCTTTCCTTGGTGTTCTCTTCTTCTTCTCCTCTTCTTCCTCTCCCTCGTCATCTTCTGTCCCTCCAGTGAGTAACATATGCATAGTTTCTCAAAAGGTCTTCCACTTATCGAGGGAGCCACTGTTTCCTTTAGGACGCCGAGGACAACCCAATGCTTTCTCTTGTTGCCTAGCGTGTATGATCTAGTCAGGGATAAGGGGCTGCATTCGAGACAATGTACCAATGTCGAGCATGAAAGTATCTACAAACACCGGAATAAAACGATAAATAGTAGCCTCGGGTTTTCTCCTTTCCATGAAGTCGAGAAAGTCCCTTGAATGTCTACTTTTCTTTTACTTCTCTGGGGTTACCTGTATTTCCTGAATGTTCATCCCCCATCTCATAAGCCACCTACTAACATCTGCATACCAACCCTTCTCTCTGGTTTCCTCCATAGCAAGTCTCGAAAGGCTATTGCTTGGTATACTATATAAGATTTTACACATGTAGCGTAAAAGTCTACAAAGCGCCACGGCTTCCAAGGACATCATCCCACACTCCACGAGCATCATGTCGTATGGTGTTTGCATCTTCGTCCCTAGCTCGGTGTGAAAAAAAAAATTGTATCTTTTCCACCTTTCTCCAACTATCATTGGCAAGGCCTGGCCCCCACACTTCGCAACCATAAAGCACTACCGTCTGTACAAGGACTTTATAAAGCATGCGTTTCATCTCAAAATTCCAAATGTCAGCATTGACACACCTCCTCTGCATAGCATATAGAGCTTTTAGGCCAGCATTTACCCTGTGTTCAACTGCCTGATTCTAGTTAGGACTCTTATCCACAATCAGCCCTAAGTATTTATAGTTCTCCACTACTTCCACTTGCTTATCCTTAAAAGAAAAGGAGGGAGGAGGGAGGAGAGAGAGAGAGAGAGAGAGAGAGAGAGAGAGAGAGAGAGAGAGAGAGAGAGAGAGAGAGAGAGAGAGAGAGAGAGAGAGAGAGAGAGAGAGAGAGAGAGAGAGAATAGAATAGAATAGAATTGTTTTTATCATCCACGGAGACCAATCGCCTATGGGACCCAATACAAAAAGCCAGCTAGATCCACATTATCGCCCTGATTAAAAACCCCGCCAAGGGTTTTCGAGGAAAAAACAATAAGATCCTGACATTAATTAGAGAGAGAGAGAGAGAGAGAGAGAGAGAGAGAGAGAGAGAGAGAGAGAGAGAGAGAGAGAGAGAGAGAGAGAGAGAGAGCTCTCCCACATGCTCGAAATTTTTTTGCGAGAGAGCATGAGAGAGGGCGAGAGGGGGGAGAGAGAGGTGAGAGTGGGAAAAACCCACTCTCACCTTTTCGTGTGTGAGAGAGGATTTATGGTCTAACTGGGCCGTGGACCATTTCCCATTGACCGACACCAGTTAAGCCTTTTTCCCTTCTATTTTTTGCGGGCAGGGTATACCCTGAGATTGGAACAGGGCATGGCATTTCGAGCACGTCAGGACAGGGCAGGGCACTGGGCAACTACGGCGGCCCCACGGCTATGGGTATGAAAAATTTGTGCAGATTTTCTTTCAGGGTATTGAGCACGAAACACATGAACCCAGGTATTGTGCAATCTGGTACAGAGAATCCGGCAATTTGAAGGTGGAATCCGGCAATTTGAAGGCGGGGGAAAAGGATTTGGGTATTACAGAGATTGAAGAGCTTGAGTAGATGATGTGCTAGATGCTAGAAAGTGGAAAATACCTAGACAGCTTCGATCATATTTTGTTATTTGGGCACAGCAGGGCAGGGCAGGGCATGGGATTTTGAGCACTCGATCCATAAAAGCCTTCAACTACCGAAAATCTAGTTACAGCTTGGAGCGAAACAATCCAAATGGAAGCCTTCACAGATCCGGTTGTGTTATTTTTTTTTCCTTGCAATCCTATTCCCAGTTGTGATAAATCCTACCCTCAGCTTGAAGCCTGAGCACATCTTGGAAGAAACAGAGCCCATGGATCTCTAAGCTTGCAAAACGAACTGGAGTGATCAGTTGGATGCTTCCGCCTGTGGTTGAAGGTCGGGCCGGTGCAGGAAGGAACAAGTGTTCAATCTTTTAAAATTCATTGATTATGCCGTTTTTGCAGCTACCAGACATGGAACAAGGCAAAAAAAAAAACACCAAAGCTTCTTTCTTAGCCAGACACGATTAATTTCAAGGCCGATTTGCCACAAGGCTTAGCTTCAAGGCCGATTTGTCGGATTTGTAATGTCGTGGCCGATTTGTCGGATTTGTAGCTTTGCCCTTTTTTTTTGCCCCTTCTTAAGCTTGCCCGAGACTGCCCGTGCCTGCCCGCCCACGTCCATGAACAAAAGCTACTAACTAAGGGGGTTAAGGCTGGAGAGATAATTATCTCTAGAGCCTCTCTCATAAAATACGTACAAATTTTATCTCTCGCCGTATAGCGCGAGAGATAAAAAATTTGCATGCATGTGGGAAACCTAAGAGAGAGATGTGTTTACATTGTGTGCTTCCTTAAGATGCATCTCTCTATACTGCAATACCTCAATAAGAAAGTTTTCAATTCTGTCGCTGTGAAGATTAATAAAATGTAATAGGTTGTCAAGATTAATTTCAAACTTGTCTCAGATGTCCTAATAGGAGGGGCAATGTAGGATTACGTGACCTTCGCCCTCTACAACCTCTGCTTTACATACTTTGCAATGCCTCATTTCGTGAGGAATATGCCCCCAATGACATGTCTCAACTCCTAGACGGTGGGAGCTAAGTCTCATCCTGCATATTGTATGCCTGAATTCTACAGATATCCCTTCTTTTAAGAAATATATCTCTTGAAGCTTGGGGTTCATGACATTTTTATTGTATTCTTTCTTTACTTCTATAACATTCCATGCTTTGCATATCACTTGGCCCTTCACCCATTCCCTTATTTTGGTCCTGTTATCACTCAAATCATGTATATCCATACCCCATTTTATTAGCCACCTTTTCATGTATGCATATCAACCCTTATCTGTCATCTCATCCAATGCCAAATGAGGCAAGCTACCTGCTGGCATTTCAAATAGTATTTTGCATACATAAAAAGGGAGTCTGCATAGCGCTTCTACTTCTAGTGAAAGCATGTCACATTCTACAAACATCATACCATAGACACCTTTTTATGTCTGCATATCTCGTGTGTGTGTGTGTGTGTGTGTGTGTGTGTGTGTGTGTGTGTGTGTGTGTGTGTGTGTGTGTGTGTGTGATAGACACCTTTTTATGTCTGCATATCTCGTGTGTTTTTTGTGTGTGTGTGTGTGTGTGTGTGTGTGTGTGTGTGTGTGTGTGTGTGAGAGAGAGAGAGAGAGAGAGAGAGAGAGAGAGAGAGAGAGAGAGAGAGAGAGAGAGAGAGAGAGAGAGATGAAATGAAATTTTATTTCGTCTACGAGACCGACAGGCCTATGAGACATTACAAAGTACACTCAAAATTATAAAACAAGTCATCCAGTGCATCTTCCGAGAATAACACACTGGGCTCCTCTATCTCCAACTCTTCCATTAACTTTTGTTTTTCAGACAGTCATCCATCTGGTTGAGGATATCAACAATGCACCCCTCTATAGCTGATCCTGGATGCCGAAAAAAACCTTCCAAAGAGACAGCACTAATCCCATGCTTGGCTCTTACCACCGAATAAGCGCGACACCAAAGTAGGACATGAGCCTAATCCTCCACCACTTCTTCATTACAGACCTTACAATGCCTAAGATTGTGTGCGATGTCTGCCCATCTTCCAATTTCCACGCCGAGTCGATGTGAACACAGCCGTATTCTAGCAATTGCTTGCCTATGTTTCACTGATATCGGTTCCATAAGATATTGCGGTGTCCGCAAAGAAGGATTTATCTGAGCCCTATAGAACTCTTTCTTTACAGCTGGCAGGGAGGGAAATCAGAAACTGGGAAGGTTGAATTTGCAACGGTTGAGTTTGAAGCAAGGGAATCCAGCAGTTCCGTGGAAGCAGAATCGGAGCTGAACTCCAATGCACTCCTTGTGCTAAACCGTTTCTTTCTTGCTGCAGATTCTTTTGCCTTGTTGTAGGTCTCCTGACCTGTTGCAGCAATACTCTTTCTCTATTGCTGACCTCCGAATACTGATGCAAACTTCTGGCCCAACCCTTGACCTCCTTATAGACCTTACAGACCTGGATTGCTGCTTGCTCCATCGCCAAACAGAGAGCTTTGAAGAAACAATGGTTACAAAGGCAAAAGAGGCAACAAACTGCACTTATTTTAGGGTCAGTGATACCAGGCAATATAATCCAAGTGTTTTTGGCAAAAATTTTTTTTTGAAAAAAATAGGTGAAGCATCTATATAAGATGCGGGTGTCGATGCGCACACATCTACATCTAAGCATCTTATTTTAAGATGCGCACATCTTAGGAACTTAGGGTGGAAATCCAGAAATTTAAGGCAACCAAGCAGAGCAATAAAAAAGAGCTTTCCAAAGGAATGGGAAGGTGAGTCTCAGACTAGGAAGTGAAGGCCATCAGAATTATGGTATGGAATATCAACTAGTTGAGTGTTGAAAAGAGTTCTTGCATCAATCGGATATTCCAGGTATTTGTATCTCACACTCAGTTTTGAATAGGAAGGGGTGGAGAAGAAGGGAGTACAGAGGGATTGCTTGTTACGTTAGATAAGAGGAAGTGCACTAGGTATAGGTAGTTAAGTACTCCAACCAATACATTTGGTTAGAGATACCAGGAAAAGGCCGTAAGGTTTTTGTCGCTTAATGTTATTTTTCGCCTCTGAAGCAACCAACATATCACATGTATGGTCTGAATATGGATGATCCAGTTCAGGAACTTGAGCAAGATGTGTCTATTTTCATGTCTATGGGGGATATGGTGCTTATGGGAGACGGTGAGAAAATAGGCAGCAATAACAAGCGCGTATGGCAATCTGATATGGATGGCAACTGGATGAAAGTGAGTTGAGTGACTTAGGTTGGAAACGATTATTTATGGATACAGATCAGTGGTCCACTCCTATGGGAATAACGTTGCTGCATATGTGTAGCGGATTAGATTTGCTGGTATATAATAGGACGAGGAAATTCGCAAAAACTTCCAAATGTACATGTCGAAGTAAGAGTATAGTGGATTATTTTATTGCAGCTGCACATTTTATTGAGAAAGTCATTTCTCCGAGTATTCTGGATGAGACAAGTGAATCCGATCGTGTACCAGTTATTGCTTCGATAAGGATATCATGTTCAGTCAAGCAGCAGCCAGAGATCATGGGATTTAAGAGCATTTATGTAGCGGATCGGAAGGCGGACATGTACCTTTGCATGTTTGAAAAGCAATATGAGCAACCTGGAGCACGAATGTAGCTAATTAAAGAGTTTAAAACTCTTATGAAGACAAAGAAAAGGGCTTTTATGAAATGCATGTTGGAGAACTGTTGGTCGATCCCTTTAAGTTTTGGAAGAAACTTAAGGAAGGCAAACATGAGATGTCACATTTGTAGGTTGAGGATCTGATTGGTCAGGTAAAGAAATTATATTATATGCAAGGCATACATGATAAAGGGCAAGATGTGAAATGTAGTATGATTTTTTTGGATGATGATATACGATGGGGACTTGATAAACTCGCCAATAGGAAAGCACCAGATTCTGCAAGCCTAGTAGCGGAGCTCTTGAAGTGGGCAGACCACCATATGGTGGGTGCTCTCACGTTGCCGATCCACAAGGCTAGAGATAAGAGTGAACCCAATAACTACCGAATGATTATGGTTAGTAAGTTGATCATTAAGCTCTATGCCACCATTGTAGAACATAAGATTAGCACTTGGGCAGTGGGGAGTAATATTAGAGCAAGGGGCAAGCGGGTTTCAGGCCACAGAAATCCACAATAGATCATCTTGTTACTTTCAGGGCTATGATAGAGGCTGCCAAAGGGACGCGAAAACCCTTATTTGCTCACGGGGGATGCACTTATACATAAGGGGGGTATGGCATCTGCGTTCGGAGGGTAGCAAAAATCCCCCCTTGTATAGGCAATTTTAAAAGGCAATTTGACCCCTTTGTGTATAGATATTGCTCCAAATCAGTGCCTAAAAACACCCCTAACCCCTAAGTATACGTATGCAAATGGTCCAAAAAACACCCCTCCGTTGAACTCTCATGGGTTATACGCTGATCAAAGTTTGGAGTGGATCAAAGTGCCTGAAGGGTATAAGGCGGCGGTGAGATTGTTGAATGAGCAAGTGTTAGTAAAACTATCGACTCCATATATTGAGGAATGTAATGAGGAAGTGGTTAGAAATATTGGGGTTAAGCAAGGATGTCCTCTATCGCCAGCTCTTTTTGGCTATGAATTGGAGGAATAGGTAGGGAATCTTGGGGGAGAAGGAACTATTCTGGCTGGCTATATTGTTTTGCTGCTGTTGTATGCAGTTGACCTTGTATTGATATCCCGGGCCGCCTCGATAAATTTCTTTTGCTCAACTCAGTGCAACGGTCAACTTGTGTATAAGATACTCGATGCAAAAGTTATCAGATGAAGAAAATAAGCATATATTTCTAGCATGATAGGCAGATAGTTAAACAAATCGATCAAAACACCACTTTCTAGATCGGCAATTGAAGATTTTATGTTGGGTTAAACTTGTTCGTTTTATCATAGGCGGAATATCATGTGGTTATACTATGTCAAACATCATGCCTAGATTCCCTTATTATACATTATGATACAGATGACCATTTCTTGCTCATTTCTTGCTCACGGTCTGAGAGCGGATAAATCTATAATGGAATTGCTAGAGGCACTACTGTCTGGACCAGTAGATGCTTGAGATCCACAGAACGCAGAAGTTATGATGCAAAGACGTGCACCTTTAATAATTTAGCCTTTTGAGTGAAAGCTGGTCTGCTAAAAGTTCAAGAGTATAGGAGATTTGAGAGTGGACTTGCTTGGCTGCAAACTATCTTATTGTTTTCTGCATATAAGAAAATGATGGCAGTGTTGCCTTCTGCTCTACATACAAAAGAATAAACTTCTATACAAAGACTAGCAATGCTCCAGGAAGGGAATCAAGAGAGAAGGAAATGATAGGCACCATCCTATGAGGTCTTCAAGTTTATGTGGCAGGAACAAAAATGGCAAGAATTTGGATATCATGTTCAGAAAGGGAGGACATTTGAAGCGAAAATGTAGCAGGATGAAAAGCCAACAACATCTGGAGTCTCTAAAAGCTCCAGTGTGTATCAATCTAAGAAAAAATGGAGAAGCTACCTTGGCCTAGCATTATCCATCATTCAAATCATTGGTTGCTTTTAAAAGAGCCCATCCTTTAAATATAAATAGCCACAAGATGGAGGCCATATTTGAAGTTATGGCATTCAAATGAGAGTTGGAACCTTGGTTTTATAGAGAATAGCTTAATGTGGGTGGATGGCATGCCCAAAGCGGCATTGCTATGGTATAGCTTAAATCCATGTCACATGCACTCTGATTTATATCTCCCATATGTATTATATGTATTAATATGTATTATGTATTAAATTGCAGACCGTGTGTAGTCATGTAGCAATGGTTTATTTTGAAGTGTATACGTTCTACAATATTTTTTACTAAATTGTTAGCAAATCTTTTGTGGGTAGGAATAAGGGACAGTAGCAAGAAACATTAAAACTTTGCATATCTAATGGTACATTAGAACTTTGCATATCTAATGGCGGAGATCGGCTTTATTCATCTTGCTTAACTTTCAAATAGAATTTCCAAATGTTTTGATATCCCACTTTATATTATTTACTATTCTATTCTATTCTATTCTAAATTTGATACCTTATCATGAAATAAAGACTCATATTTTTGAATGGTGATTTCTCAAATTTGTTGAGTGCATAAGTGACCATATTTCAAAGGAGAGCAAGAAGTTGGTGGTTGATACAATCCTTACTGCAAACGGAAAAAGTATATGATTACATAAGTTCTAGCGAACTATGCAAGCTTTGCACAAATTCAATTTATGTTAGTACCCTAAAAGTTTGATCTGCCCAAATTTGACTTAAAAGTTGGATAGCAGGCACAAGTTCAATTTGTGTTAGAACCAAAAACTTTGATGAACCATTCTTAGAGATATTATAGTAGTCATACTTGGGAATATTCAAGAAAATCCATTAACTCCATCCTTCATCTTTTGCAATGTTTCATATTTAATTCGCGAGAGCCATGCCCACAAGTTTCATGTTTTGTTTGTGCACACAATTAACAACATCCAGATGATTTCAATTTAGAGCTCCAATTAAAGGTTCCAAGTACTTTTAAAGGTAGCTATAGATAAGGGGTGCAACACACACTAAATAATGCAATCAATGCAATGCATCCAAAGGGTTGCATGGTGATGTTCACAACACATCCATAGCCACAACACATCTAAATTCATATAAAAGCAGCAAGATAGAGTGTCTTTGGTACACAACCTCAACAAGTCATAGACATGGCCACTTGCATTCTAAAAGTTCTAAAATGGTCAACGGCCAGAAGTTACTCTACAAGTTCTGAAATTGATCCGAGGGCCCAAAAGTTACTTTATGCAAATGCACAAGTTCCCAACATTTCCAAGATTCCAAATTATGCCCAGCAACGCTGGGCACCATTACTAGTTATATGTTAGAGATATAGTATTTATCTAACAATTAAATTCTATATATTTGCCTAAAAAAATGATTAGATGTTCATTATGAATTGTCGGGCATACTTCAGTTTTGTTGCTCTTTTTTCATTATCTTTTATTATAATGTTTTGGTGTAAGAGTGCATCGCGCCCTAAATTGGGTGGCTGAGATTTGATCACGCAATTCTACGGTTGGATTTTGATGAGGTTGAGTTTAGGGCCAGGGAAAAATTTCGGTGCCGACGATTCAAGATCCGTTCTGGCAATCAGCTCACCGGATTTGCTGAAGGTTAGCATAGCTTGCTATTTCCATTCCCTAAAACCTTTGCTGAATGTTTTCCTATTTCCATTAGTTCCGTTGAAGCTTGGATCTTGGAGCTTGGAGCTCTGTTGCCTATGATTTTAGAAATCAGACTTAGCTACATATTACGTGGTCAGCTCTGGTAAGATATTGAATTGCACAGTCAAGCAGCAAGAGCAAACGGTAGTTTACCTGGACACATTTTGAAACAGGATGGGTGGAGATTTGCTTGCTTTCTATTCTCTTACATTGCTCACCAAAGCATTGGACCAACAGACGTCAATGAAATAGAGTAGTGGATAAAGAATGGTGTACATAAGATATATTTGCAGTGTAGTTTTGGCACTGCATGGCCATGCCACATAGCAAATGGATCTGACAAATATATGTGAATGGACAATATGAATGGATTAATGAAGACATGCCATTAGAAATCATCATCTGCTCATCAAGTAACCTTCTGCATTCGAAAACAGTTAAATGGAGTAGGACGAGAGTTTTTCTTTTCTATGGTGGCAAACTTATGTTAATAGCGATTCTTTGGATAGGAATATCGCTATCTGTCATTAAACCAGTGGATCAGTTTAGCAGAATATAGAAGCAAAAACTTGGTTTCTGGTACATTTGTAGTCCAGCATTTTTAAAGAATTGTGTTTTTGTATCACGTTTTTGTAGATTGCAGGTTGAGTTATGGCACACATGCCTTGCAACATGGAGCACCTTCGTGTCTAGGTGTCCTTCTATAAGCCTCTACTTTTGGCATCTTTTGTGTTAATTAATGTCAATGGTAGTTATGTGTTGGTTGTTAATGTCAATGGTTGTTATGTGTTGGGGGGTTTAATTTTTATATGTTGGATGTTAATGGTTTGTGTTGCAAAAAAACAATTTTGGCCCCTTCGGGGCCTTAAGGACATCACAGCCCCCTCCCCGCCCGGTGAGACAAAAATTTTAGAATTCAAACCAGAAAAAAACTAGAATTCATTTGAGGCTTTCATCACCTGTAGCTTTTGAATTTCATCACAATAAAACAAATAGAACATAAGTAAAAGTTACCATAAAGATAGAGTAGATTGATCCCATTATTCTGAAAGTCATAAAGTTTGCAACACCCATACACACACATTTTTCAACTGGAATTTAACAGCAACCTTTGGCCTCCATGGATTCTTGTGGTGAGAAACCAAAGTGGGAAACTTTTCTGCTTGTTAGCACAAGGATCTAGAAGCCTCAAAATCTAAAAATGCATGGTAATTTTTTGCAGGCTTCATTCGGAATGAGCCATAAAACAATATCCAATAGCGCAATCCTCAGATTAATAAATTTGGTAGGATGTAAAAGCCTACCAAACCCGGCCGGAAAATTTCTGTTTTAGCATAGATAACTTAATCAAACATATCCATATCATACACTATCAAAAGATCTCGGAGAGAGCTTTCCAACATAATAAAAATCATCTCAAACAGAGCTCGGATCAAAAGTTATGATAAGAAATGTGTTGCGGGAAACCGCACTACATGCGCCCTTCATGTGCCCATTATGCACACCACACTCACAAAAAGGGCTTTTGTTGTGAGCCATTGGTTATTGACCATTATGCACCACACACACAAAAAAAGAGCTTTTGTTGTGAGCCATTGGTTGTTGACCATTATGCACCACACGCACAAAAAAAAGGGCTTTTGTTGTGAGCCATTGGTTGTTGACCATTGGAAAAAAAAAAGGCTAAAATCAATGGCTCAGAAATGGTGCACTCTAGATGTACGCATTAGTACATCCATTTGAATACATCACGAAATCATAGGAAAACCTTAGTGAAAAGCGTACAAAAACACAAAGAAAACCCCCTGTTATTATGCTACATATTTAGATGGTTACCTTTGATATTGCAAGGCCTACCAAAGAAGTTTAAACTCTGGACTCATCTACGGCAGAACTATTCAAATGTTTATTGTGTTCACACACTACAGGATTGTCTCTTAAGCTAACAATTCTGGGAATTTTCTTACAGTATGTTCTTTTGCATGTAAGTTTGTAAAGAGTAAAAAAGATGCGTGTCATGATATTTCAGACATTGTGGAGGAGTTGGAGAATCAATTGGGTGTCTTTGTTTCTCTTAATGTGCTTTGTGTTTAGTTGTCATGACTTTCTCTTACTCTTGCTGCCACAGGATCCAATTTTGCTATGCCGTTTCTTTTACCTGCGATACAAACACATCAGTATGCTCAAGCGATGAATTAGTTGAAAGCATACTGTCATAGGGCTCCACAACAGAAGTTGAGACATGAGGAGAAGGATATGCAGTAAAGCCAAGCTTGGATTTTTTCCCATAGTCAACAGAGACACACAACGGTGTTCAAGCAGCAAGCAGCCAAGGTCAGATCACAAAGCTGTTTTTTTGTCTTTCATAAGGCTTTGCCTATTTTCAATGATTACCTTCTTTTATCATGTAGGTTCTATGCTTAGTTCTTATATTTTCTCATCTTTATAATGTTTATTTGCTTATGTGCAGATTGCTTGGTACTACTGAATGGTACATTTTGCAAAATTAGCGCTTTTTACCCTAATTTGCTTACAAACAAGGCATTGTACATCAATTCTTTCTACCCTAATTATCTTGCAGAAATAATGGATTTTAAAAATGCAAAATCTTGAATTGTAATCTTCTCTTTATATCGTCTCTACATGGTCATAGAAGGAAGTTAAACAATGATGAGAATGAGAACATGATGTAGGGCTGCTCATGTTATCTTTTTAAACACATGTATTTTCCTTTTTCTTCTTTTATTCAAAAGTCTATACAAGAGTTATATACACCATCAAGGTTCATCTTTTCTATCGGTCTGCAAATCAAGGAAAGCATGAAGGAATGAGTTCTGCATATTGCAAATTAGAGCCCTGCACAAGTTTCAAGATCATCTTAGAACCAGAGAGCCAACCAGAGTTTGAAAATCGTCCCTAGAGCAAAGCATTGCAGGAACTTTTCATAAAAACTTTGGTGAACAACTTCTCATCTAGAACGTTTTATACATAAAATAGTAGGCCTAATGTTTTAGAATTGTCAAATTAGTTGGCAATGTTTGAAATTATCTATCATGAAGGTAGCTAAGAGAGCAAGAGTTTATGTCTGGCTCTGATCATATCCCAACTTATGCCCAGCAACGATGGGCACCATTACTAGTTTAAAAGGAAGTATTGTCTTTTAAGTTATTTCATATGCATGCAAGTTGCAATGCTTGATTTGTTTGGTAGCTTTGAACATCAACATATGTGGAATACACAATCATGGAAAATAAGGATTTATCATTATGACTCGTGTCTAATACAAGTGTATCAAGTCTTTCATTTATGATATCAACTTTTGGAGGAAGTTGACTTGTGTCCTTTGGGCTTCTAAAATTGATTACCATTTTCCAAGTAAAGGTTAATAAAGTTTGTATAGGAAAAGCGTTATTCACAGTTTTGTGCTTGATAACCAGCTTTCCATTGCGATTTTCTGCGGTTAACTGGCAAGAGGCGTCGCTCACTACTTGCCACTGCCGGCTGACGTGGCATTTTATTTTGCTTTTGTTTTTACATTAATTTTTTTCCTTCTTTTTCCTCATCAGCTATAGTAGAGCCCCAGAGCTTTGATAACGATGCTGATTGTTGAGGCACTTAAGTTCTTGGTATGGTTTTTGAGGTCTTGCTAGTTGGCACTTGATGTGTGACAACTGTTTTCGTGAAATGCAGCAGTTCCACAACTTGCATGCTTAGATTGCAGCAACAAACCAACCTTTGGTTGCATCACACTTAGATACCTCCTCATCTCTGAGGGATGAGGCACCAAGTATAATACAACTTTCTAAGGTACTACCAAACTCTGCGTTCAACTTAAGAAGACCCTTTGCAGTTCAATCCTTTGTAGGTCAGGTTCAACTATTTGGGAAATTTTTCTTGAGAAATTTGTCGATTATGTATGGCAGTAAGCTGACGACGTGCATGCATATGTTTTTCATAGCTAAAATGGCATGGTTGAGGCAAGACAAAGAAGAAGCGGAAAGATAAGTAGTGGTCGTTAAGAAGCTTAAAGTGGTCTATCTTGCAAAACCAATGTACTGGTTGGTTGCAACTTGGAATTTTGTCGTATGGACAATGTCACCAAGAGTTACTTTTTGTAACCTGTATTACATTCCTATTTTCCCACAGACAAGTGGAGATACTAGGAACAATTTGAAGAGGCTAGAAGCTGAGACAACAGCTATGATTAAGCATCTAACGGCTGAGGCATCAAAAATGTCACATGAGGTAATACACTTCTTCTGTGCCCAGATTGATGAACTAGGATAGCTCTTATGCTGGTATATCTAAATTACATCATGCTTTTCTTTAGTAAGTCGAAAAAGACAAGAGCATGGACTTAACACCATGTTTTAACTTTATCTTTTATCTTTCTATTTTTTGATTTCTCTTCTCTAGTTCCTTATTTTGTCCATGAGTATCACTTGGCGGTTATGAAGTGGGAATCATCAACAATGTTCATCAATTTCCAAACCATAATGATGAGCTGCAACAGATTTAACTGAAGTTTCTAAGGTATTATTACCATTTCAGCACGTAGTCATTAGGACCATGTCAGTGGCAACCGTGTTGAAACAGTCACATTTTATAAGCGCCTTTGTGGTGGAAAATAAAGCAATCTTACTATTTTCTTTTTTTTTTTTCTTTTTTTTTTAGATTGGGGACGAATGCATTTATCTTAGAATGTTGACAGAATTGCAAAACCCTCCTGCTTTATGTTCTAAGTTACGTCAAGGGCTCCAACAGGTGAACATGTGTTGATATAAGTCATTTTTAATGAGTTTAAAAGCTGCCATGGGACTACAGAACACTATTTCTGCATATAATCGTTGAAAAGGTAAGGGTTTTAAGCCTGCTATTCACACCCGTCATAGAGTTTTTTTTTACTGTAGCAGCCTTATGTTCCTTGGATGAAAGTTTCACTTCAGGTAATGTATAGCTTAGTTGTTGAACCCATCTATAGCTATGCTAAAAGGAAGTTTGGCCTATGTGGTTCACATTTTCAAGCCTGATCTTATGATTATTTTGCATACATATAAAAATTATCTCTTGCTATATACGACAAGAGACAATTCGAGCATGTGGCCACAGAGAGAGAGAGAGAAGTGAAGTGAAGTGAATTGTATTACGTCTTTTTGGGAGGCCTCTCAGGCCTATAAGACGAAAAAGTTAATTTACATCATAAAATATTAGATGCGTCTCCATTTCCTCATCTAATTCCTCACTCTCACTCCAAGTTTCATCTTCATTCAGCATTGTATTCACATCTCTCTCTCTTAATTGTAGTGTCTCAATTAAGAAAGATCCAATTCTATTTCCATCCAATTCAAAGAAAGTACTCAGGTCAGGTGAATGTGTGCCATGTCTATCTCGAATCATGCTATAAGCTGGGCACTTAAGTATGACATGTTTTTCATCTTCGATGTCATCTTGTCCACATACCTTGCAGCACCTCAGATGTCTTGGGATAGTTCCCCAACGGCCAACTTCCACCCCGAGAGAGAGAGAGAGAGAGAGAGAGAGAGAGAGAGAGAGAGAGAGAGAGAGAGAGAGAGAGAGAGAGAGAGAGAGAGAGAGAGAGAGAGAGAGAGAGAGAGAGAGAGAGAGAGAGAGAGAGAGAGAGAGAGAGAGAGAGAGAGAGAGAGAGAGAGAGAGAGAGAGAGAGAGAGAGAGAGAGAGAAAGTTTATTATGTCTATGGGAGGCCTCTAAGGCCTATTAGACAACAAGTGATCACATGTCATCATAAAATAATAGATGAGTTTCTGCATCCTCATCTAGCTCATCACTCTCACTCAATACCTCCTCCTCACATACAATAGTGTCTCCATGTAGAGACTCTAAATATGTCTTCCTAAATGCCAAAAGTTCTATCATGTATTTCCCTAGTACATCCCCATGTATTGTGAATAATGTAGGGAGGTCCTCAAAATGTATATCATAGTCATCCCTTAGTGTCTTATATGCCTCGTGATTCAAGCAATGTATGGCATTCATCCTCTACTTTCCCCTTATCACATAACCTCGCAAATATCTCGATCACGAGGGATGATATTACCCCATCTTCCCACCTCTACCCCCAAATGATGAGAGCTCAGCCTTAGTCTACAAATTACTTGCCTTTTTTAATAGAGATTGTCCTGCAAATGTCCGGGTGATTCCAATTTGTGGATTAACATTCGGGTCTATAAAGAAGCATTTTTGTCTTGGTTGTGACCATAGCTTTTAGAAATCTGCATACGATAACCAATTCCTAATATCGTTATTTTCAATAGCCAACATCTCATCCCATTGGATCCCCCACTTATGGAGCCATCTTTTTGCATCATTCAGAATGCCCTTATCTTCCGAAGCCAAGAATACCTTATAGGTCATTCTAGATACATCCATCAGCATCACCTTTTTCATGTATAAAACACATCTGATAAGAGCTTCACCTTCTAAGGGTAAGAAACCACTTTCTGTTAACATCATAGCATACGGGGTCTGCGCCTTTATTCCCAGTTCTACTCGTAGGAATTTCTTCAATACCTGTTCAATGTCTTCCCACAAGCATTGAGGAAGACTGGGCCCCCATATCTCACATCCATAAAGAACTACGCTTTGCACTAAAGCCTTAAAAAGTTTTACCTTTAAGTTCCAAGACCACAAATGGATCCGTCTACACATGCTTTGCAGAGCGTATAATGCTTTCTGTCCTCCTGATATCCTCTGTGCTATGCAGGCATTCCATCTATGATTCCTGTGAAAGATAAGTCCTAAATATTTATACGTATCACAGACAATTACCTTGTTTCCTTTGTACTCAAAATTCTGCTCTTGTTTCAGCACCCCCACCGTCATGATATGTGTCTTATCTAGATTCACTTGCATTCCTGTGCGATCACAAAAGGTAGCCAGGTTATCTAATTGTTCCTGCATTTGATTTTTAGAACGAGACATGAGTACTACATCATCTGCATACATCAACAATTGGATCACATATCCATTTATTTCCATCCCTCCTGGGCTATTTTCCTTCATCCATACCTCAAGGCTATCGATAAAGATGCCAAATAATGTCGGAGACATCGGGCACCCCTGCTTCACGCCCATATTGCTGCTGATATATTCATTTGCTTCTAAAGAAAAAGGGTGTGATAGCTGAACCAGTACCTGTTCATATAATATCTTAACTGCATTCTGGAGTTCTTGTGGGACTTGTAATGCTTGCATGCGCTCCCATAGCTGACTTCTAGGTACCTTATCAAAGGCCTTCCTGAAATCTACGAATGCTAGAAAGACCGGTTTCTTCGAGCCTTTTGTTTTATCAAGAACCGTCTTAAGCACTAATAAATGGTCCAGCGTTGATCTCCCAGCTCGAAATCCAGCTTGAGATTCTGCCCTCTTATTATGATTCTCTGCCCATTTATCCAGTTTTCGCTGTATAATTGTTGCAAATAATTTCGCAAAAACATTGCTTACCATTATAGTTCTGTAGTTGTTTGCATCCTCCTTGGATCCGCTTTTATAAATTGGCACAACCCGATTTAAATTCCAGACTTCTGGAAATCCGCTCTGCAAAGCTTCATTCATCAACCGGATTAGTAGTGGCTGTAGCTTAGCTCCAGCCCACTTCAAATGCTCACAAGACAACCCTTGAGAGTCTCTCGGCTTTACCATTTGCCATGGCTTTGGTCCCTCTCTTACATCGTCTGCCGAGACACTAAGGTCTGATTTTTGTTTGCCAACATCCTCCCCGTACTCTCGCATAATGATATAATTTGTAAACATGTTGCCATAAATCATTAGCGTCAAGCGGGATAACAGATTTTCTGTATCCTTTCAATGCATTCCAAAAACATTTCGGCTCCGCCAAGAATTTATTACATAAAGTGAGTTGCCTGCTAGCTATGTATCTTCTTTTTTTTTTCCTCCCCGACCAGCCCTTTGTATTTTGCTTTGAGCTGAATTTTCTGATCTGAACTTGCCTTCCGCCATTCTAATTTTGCTTCTTTACATTCCTGATCAAACCATGCATTGCATGGTAGCCCTTTGCGGACTCTGTAAGGGATGAAGGTTTCTCTGGCTGCTGCGTCTAATACTTCCACCAGCTGATTATTTAACACATTTAGATCTCCATCCCATGTTCGGACCATCATCATGTGTTCTATCAGGTTTTTGTAACCTTCTTTAAAATTAAAATTCATGTTATAGCCCCTGCGCTGATCCTTATTATTATCCGGCTGACATGTTTGAGCCACTGATTTTATATTGAACTGCAAAGCACAATGATCAGATTCTAACTCTTCATTCCCTATTATAAAATTGCTGATGCTATCTACTGCTTCTTCAGATATTATCAAATAATCGACGGTGCTTCTCTTCCTACAGGTATTTTTACACGAACCTGGGAATCGCTGGAGTCCATTGCATATTAATAAGTTTGCACTGCTACAAAGATCCAAGAATTGCCTTCCTACTTTCGTAGTCACCGAATCTTTAGAAATTCTCTTCCTGCCCGCCTTTGTTTGTTCATCCTCTGCCATCGTCTCTAGCCAAAGCGGATCTTTATCACCACAGAATATTGCAGACTGCGCATCACCTATTCGAGCATTGAAGTCACCTGTCAACAGAATATGGCCCTTCTCCTGATATGTCATGATGTCATTTTCTAGAGCAAAGAAAATATCTTCTTCCCCATGTTCGATATGTGCATATACATTTTTGTGTTTTGGTGCGAAATAGCAAACTGCCATCATATATGGACCTCGGCCTGTCATCAATTCCAGCCAAATATACTGTCCGTTTACATCCTTTTTAATTCCTCTGATCATATTCTTACATTCCGGTCTAACATAGCAAGCAATACCGCCATTTCCCATTTCCCCGGCTTTAAACCTCTTGTTATAAACTGAATAAACCATGTCAAAATGATCGATCTCTGGTAGGGCATAGAGGTCGATTTCCTTTGTTTCTACAAAACATATTATATCTACTTCTTCCAGCATTTCCTTCATACTCAGAACCTTATCTATTGTAAGCCGGTTGATGTTCCAGACTACAATTTTAAGGTCCTCCCTGAATCCCTATCCCACTACTACCTTCCCTTTTACCCATTTTACCGGCTGGTTCTTGGTCTTTGCCTCCTTGAATCTGACTAATTCCTGTTTTTTCTCCTGTAATTGGTCTTTGGTAAGGTCTTCATTCAGCCATATAAGCTTCCCTTTCAATTTAAACTCTATTCTTCAAGATTCCATGATGCTCCATTGCATGCGTGCCAATTGTCAAAAAAAATTTTCGGGGAACATTTTTGCAATTTTGCATTCTTGCATTTATTGAGGAGGAGCCACAGCCACGTGACTCCCCTTTCATCCTACTTTTGCTTCTTCCAAGCTCAGCTATGGCGCTCAAGTCCGATGGCCAGGCCTTGCTTGCTTTTAAAAAGGGCATGTTCAGCGATCCACAGGGTCTTTTATCATATTGCGATTTGGGCGGGACGTAGACGCAAGCTCCTCTTCGACACCGTTTCATGCAAATTCTTGAGGAGATAAAGAAGAAATAGAAGATCCCGGATGAAATTTTAGCTTTATGTTAGCTTCGGCAACAGCTCCGGCACCACCAGTGGCTTGAGCCAAGGTAAGACATTTGATTTCTTCGATCAATTTGTCAATGTCCACAGTTACAGTTGCGACCACCGTAGTGGATTGGCCGGCTGCCCTGCATGCTCTTGAAACCCCGTGTTTGTTGGAGGTATGTGTCATCTTTTCTTTAAGGCTTCTGTTAGTTGCTTGAATCCAAATTTTTTCTTACAGGACCTAAGACCAGGCGATGTGAGTTCGATTTTGTTTCTTCAAAAGCCCTTCAATCTGTTAGTTTGCTTCCACCTATAGCAGAGCAGGGGTGCAAAAGTAAAGATGAAAAGTAAAGGAGAAATCAGCGTTCCTTTGTAGCCTCACCCGACGGACCTCGCCGTGGCTCGCTTTCGCGGGCCCTGCTTTTTCGGATGAGAAAAAGGCAAATCCGGTAGACTTTGATTCGGCAGCCAGATAATTTGTGGCTATGGGCAATGATGGTGAGCATCCCCGATTTTGAGGTGCACACACTTTTTGAACAAGGGGAATTTTTAGCTTAAGTTACTCATTCTCTCACTTCTTTCAAAAGCCTCCAAATTCGAAAAAAAGTGACTACATAGGCGTTCCATCATCGTCGTTATTAGCCATGTTAAAATCACGACCATCCGGAAAGTAATTTGATCGCTAACTCATTCAAATTATCCCCACACGACATCATGCCAAACCAGTAAAAAATTAAAAGGGCTCGAAGATGATTGTGAGCATTACTTTACAATGCGCACGGAGTATTCCCTTTGATTTCACAAAGTTATATGTGCCTAGTTCCTCTGTTACAAATTGGTATGCAACAGGCACATTTGACCGATTTTCTAAAAAAAGTGATGAACTCCAAATTATTTGCTCTACTAGTTACCTCCTTCACCTCTTCGTGGAAATTCTACCATCCGTGTCTTTGTCACATCTGGTCAAAAATGGTTATATCATGCTCAAACACCGACGTGCTAACATTAACCTATCAAAGATAGCAAAATTTTAAGCTTACAAATTGGTATCGGCCGCAAAGCCGCTGTTGAGGGGAGGCGGGGATACTTTTCGTTGTTTTTCTGATTTAAGTGGATACCGCTTTCGTTGTTTTCTGATTTAAGTTGAGAAATGGTGGACTCCAATCAAGGCCCCAACTACAATTTGTCCGGGAAGCCACAACCCGAGATGCCATCGCTTTTCTCCCGTGTTAAGATCATTCCCGTGTTATATCACCGTGATCCCATGGCTTTTCTCCCGTGTTAAGATCATTCCCGTGTTATATCACTTTGTGATCCCATGTTGTACAAAATGACCTTGTGGATTTTCGCCTAACAAAGATGCATGCTATATAGAGTATTATTTTTCCCCTTTATTCTAGGTAGTCCATTCCCGGCTTCTACATTTGTAAAACAAGGCTCTTGCAAAAATGTTGGTATAAAATTCAAAGCAAGCAAACAGCCACCCGAGGCAAAAAATGTTGGTATAAAATTCAAAGCAAGCAAACAGCCACCGAGGCAAAGAATAAGATGCCAGGATGGATCCGGCACCGCCGTAAAAAGTGTCGCAATAGGAAGAACACCAACACCGCCAAGTGATCGAAGATGTATGCCTTGGGCCACTATTGTTAAAGCAAAAGGATGCAAGAGGCCACGTAAAAAACTTTCCCGCACACAACAATCCGATGAGCGTAGCTTTCAACTATTTGATGATTTTGATGTGGTTGCAATTATACCGTTGTAATAAAATACATATTTTCAAATAGAACTTCCGATATTCTCAGAAGTACGCTTATGGTTCATGGTGTATCGGAGATGAAATCTGATAATTAGAATTTGCCTTCATTATGTCATAGGAATAATTGCATTTGGACGGTTGTGGCAAGGAGGGACATTTTTTTCCCCCACAACTTCGTTTATATGACTATGCATTTAAATTATAGTTTTTCCTTCAGATTAAGTCCTTTTGGTCATGTAGTATGGGAGCATAGAGGGTTGAATTGGTAACTCTACTCTCCAATGGGACCATGCTGTCCAAAATAATGAGACTAAGGAGGTTCTCTTTAGTGCATCATCAAATTTGGACAACACCAAGTCTAGTGTGATGAGCTAGTTTTCCCCTCATGTCATAAATTGTGGAGCTCAAAATTCATTGTAAAGTTCTTATCTAAATTTTAGCAAAATTATTTATCTGATCAATATGAGAGTTTAGAATTGTCCAAATCTTAGACACAGTTTTTTGCAGGTTCAAAACTAAGATCCTTTCGACTTTATACAAAACGTCTTTTGCAGCATAAGGGACAAAAGAAATGTTGGCCGGCCTTGGCGCGCGCGATAAATTTCTTGTAATCTTAATTCTAATTCTGATTAATAAAAAGGAGAGATACCCTCTTTTACCCATCTTTCTTTGGGTATTTCATACTAACTAGTTGTGTTAATTTGGCGACGAGTCAGATTTGCATAGGCGCCATTTAACGTTAATAGCTCGTCATGCGTTCCCATCTGCAGCAATGACATTAGTGTGGTTTAGAAATAATTCCCTGTTACAAACCAGCGGGTTTCTACCTCTGTAATTCGACCCTCGTGCATTACCACGATACGGTTTGCTGCTCGAATAGTGGATAACCTGATCGTATATACAAATCGCCAGTCAGCTGCAAATTCAAGTAAACTATGCATCTAATACCAACCTATGTGCGATAACAAGGACGGTCCTCTGTTGCCCCTCCTGCCCTTTCATTGCTCCATCCAATGCTCTCTATACAGAAACAGTCATTTATTCTAAAGCACCTTCTATTTATCAGACATGTTCTTTCTACACACAGTAACATTCTGTACCTGAACCTGATGCTCGCTTTCCGCATCCAAAGCACTAGTTGCTTCATCCAGAATTAATATCCTTGGGTTCCTTAATAAGGCTCTAGCAATAGCTATTCTTTGCTTTTGTCCTCCACTTAGTCGAGCATTATCTACCATTGTCTTGTATCCGGCAGGGAAGCTCATGATAAATTCATGCGCATTTGCTTGCTTTGCAGCTGCTTCAATGTCAGATGCGCTTACTTTGTCAATGCAGCCATATGCTATATTTGAAGCAATATCCAGACTAAATAGGCGAGGCTCCTGTCAATTCCATTTCCCCAGCGCACATGATCAACAATTCAACGTTTGGATCAAGAAAGACAAGCGCTACTCTCTCGTCATACCTGGCTTACAAGTCCTATTTGTTGTCTAAACCATTTGACATCTAGATCTCTAAGAGGGACATGATCAATCAGAATCTGCAGAACATAGTAGAAAAGTTTACTTACTCATAGGTATCACAAAACAGAGGATAGAATACCTACTTGTCCTTTTGTGGGCTCATAGAAACGTAAAAGCAAACCAACGAGTGTGCTCTTGCCACTCCCGCTTAAACCAACCTAATAAATTGATGAATATCTTAGATTTCTTAATGATGAATTCAAAATATGTATAAGACCAACCTACACACCACAGCAACAACTTCCCCAGGGTTCAATACCAAGCTAACCTTCTGCAGAACTGGTACCTGTAAAATAATTTTTAGCAAATATACATACGCGAACTCAAGCGGAAGCACATAAAGGCCAACAGCCTTTTCAAACAACCACCTGGGAAGAACAATTGAACCGAAACGCTCTCAACTTCTGGACATATTTTTGGGTTTATATTAATCACAGACAGAATACAGACAAGGGACAGATCGGAATGTACAGGAACATATCAATATGACAGTCTGACTTTGATGGGGTATTATCGGCATGTTGCAAACAAAAGATGCCATCATAGACGTGCTGCTATGGCCCCTAATCCGTTTCTGATGCATACAATGTTAAAATACATTGCCATACAACACAAAGAGCAGCAGCTTCAGCCACATATTTTGTTCATGTTGATGTGTCTAAGGGCCATTATTTTGCATTGTCCAAAGAAACAGTGGATATAAACTAGAAAAAGTAGCCTGGGAAAGTGCAGTCAAAACATAAAATGAGTTTGCATGTGCCATTCAAGCTAAAACAAGGGATACAACCATTCATAGACCACAGTTCCACCAGCCATTTGCTTACATTCATGTTGCTATCTTCCATATTAACGTCCATGAAAAATCCATAGATGCTTTTCCTAGTTGGACAGGTATATACACACTGATGCAACAAGTGTACTGGCAGCTAAAGAAGCTTAGATATTTTTTCCTTCATTTCGATCTTTGAGGAATTACCAGCAATGGCTGCACCATTTAGGAAACAGTCGGCCCAATTGAAAGAATAAAATCTAAGCCACATTTTATTGATGACGTGCCATGCTGTCCCTTGTTCCATGGAAGTACACTCTGGGAATGAGGCAAGGGGCAAGGGGGTTCGGTGTATAGCTTTAAGTATAAGATGAACAGGGCCGGATTTGAATTGTGGCTTTATATGCGGATGATACGGCCATCAAAGGAGATGATAATGATTTAATCAAGCAGACAAAACAGCAGTTGGAATCGGCCTTTGAAATTAGTAATCTTAGCTCCATCCACTACTCAAAGAAAGATGCAAAATGGAGCTTTTACATAAGTTTCATGCCGACAATTGTAAGCCTGGAACAAATCTCTATGAGCCAGAGTTGTGTGAGGAGTACCCTCTATCAAAATTAGTAGGTGCCTTTAATGTACATGATGGTCAGAAAAGTCTTTTGAGTTGGCATATTATGTGGATTTACGCAGCATTCAAACTGGCTCATTGGAAGTTAGCTATATTGCTTCTGCCTTAGTTTTCTGTGCAATGCTTCTATTACAGTTCATTGAGGAATTATATCAATCAGGTAATATCACATAATGGACGCACTATTTAAGGGAAAGAAAAGAGTACTTAATGAGAAAACAACATACTGATGGTCTTGTCGGGTATCGGAAAGACACGTTCTTGTAGTGGATGTGCCCTCTCAAGTTTGGAAGCTGCTTCCCTGTAAGCCAATAATGACAAATAAATGATGTTTCTGTGTACATATAAAATGAGATTTATGATAGAATACCATGAGAGTGCATCTGTTTGGTGGCAGGTAGGTCCAATAGTTGAAAAACTTTCTCACTAGCTCCAAGCGACTGCATGAGCATGGCCCAATGGTCGCCAACCCAAAATGTAGAGTGAACCACCCATTCCGAAAGTAAAGCACAAACTTTGTGAGTTGTTCTGCATTTATTTTCCCTGCCATGACAAATCCTCCACCTATAATTAATGCAACCACCTGCATGTTGAATTTTGTGTAAGCTCACCTACAAAACCAGAAACACAACATGAAATAAACAGGGTTGAGATACTCTTCAGCAAGCTTTAAGAAACTGATCTGCTAGACGTGGCCACATAAATAAAAAGCTCAACAGTACACATCAGGATATCGATTGTTTGGATTTCTTATTTTTTTTTTTGTCTCATCATTACGGATGGTCTTGCTCCAGTTTAATTTGCATTAATAAATTAATGTCCAAACAATCCAAAAGATATGGTCACTAGGAACCAGGACTAGGCCCACAACACAAACACAAGAAATCTAGCTCTAGAAAGAAATACAATCAAAGAAAGTTACTCCTGTCTTCCACAATCAGATCAGCCTTGCAAGAACTAACACTAGAGTATGATCCAACACAATCGAATGTGATTAGAACCAATTACAACCACATCGACCAGCTCCAGTTCGCGAAGACATGTTGACATTCAAAATCTGGTAGCTGTGACACAGGTGAACCTCAATATATAAAACTTCAGTGGTCTTGACTAATTAGGCAACCTCGCTACAAGTAGGCAGCGATCGAACATCTATAACCATTGACATATTTATACAACTTGTTTAATCTCTGTAAGGAACTGAGCACCACAGAGAAGATACGTTTGGAGCTTAAATGTAATTAAGGATCTACTAGACTTGGAGAGGCTAATGCATATGACTTTATCAGCCTTTAACCAGGGTATGCAGTAAATGCTTCAAATGCCAAAATATAACTATGCATAATGTATATTCTGCATTAAGGGCAAAACGACGTCTTAAAAGGACTTTGATTAAATGAAATTCATAGGAAACAATCAATTGGTCGAGGAAAAAAACAAAATTCTACCCTTGCAGATATGCTTGGCATAAGCAGACCAACATGCAGTCATGTGGTATTAGGCTACTACAAAAACATTTTGCATGACAATACAAACTAAACTAAGAAGAATCAAATGAAAAATTTAACTGGCATAATGATAATTCAAGACCTGAGTTGCATTATATAAGGTACTGGAATTCCAAGTCCAAAATCCGTAGGCTACATTTTGCCGTAAATTAATTTCCATAAGCTTCTTTGACCAAATGCTATACCTGTTCAGAAATTATCTTCATCATAGGCATACAAATAAAACAAAGAAGTATGCTGGCATGCATTTAGTTATCAGAGTTTTAATTCATATCCTATATGGGGATGCAACACAGTGTTCAAAAAAATTTGATGACATAGATAACTATAAAGGCCCCTAGGACATAGATAACTAACATGCTTATCTCATGGCATTCTGGTAGTAAAGAGTATGAGGTATTGAGTTGATATCAGCTGGTTTAGAGTTGCAATAAACTATGATCCCAGATCAAAACTTCAAGCTTCAATGTATTTCAGTTCCATACATTACGCTCAAAAACAAAGCTCAATCTAGTTCCAGTTAGCCAGGAACTAGAAGATGACAGGGCGGAATACATCATCATCTTATCAATGTGCCTCTTCTTTGTTTATGGTGCTCTTATTAGATATAAGCTCAAAATCCAAATAACTTTATGCAAGACGCTAGGGTTATCACAGCAACTTTTTATAGTGGTCAAAAGAAACGTTCTGTCATCACCGTTGTAGCTCATAATTTTCTGTCCCAAAAGCATGGACGATCCTTGCCAACGAAAGAGTCTCCTCTGCGACCTGAAAAATAAGATGGAAGACTCTTAATCTAAAAGAAATACCAAAAACTTGATCAAACAGGCAGGCATACCTCATTTGACGAAGCCAGAAAATCTTGTGCTGACTTGGAGGCCCTTTTTTGGTACCTTTACAGTTAAACAACGGACTTAAACGATAACACATGAAATGGCGGGATGAAGAACCATGTAGTTACAATATGGGTGCTCAATTTACCTGCCATATACCATCATGTAGCTCCAAATGTAGCAGCATATTGCAAGAGTTGAAAGAGCTAGTGGGAAAGACAGAGTCAACAAATAAATGAATGAGCTTAGGCCCTGTAACACATGTGAGAAATTTATGAATACATCGTATTTAGAATGCGTGAATATGCAATCCTTAGGTTTTTATTAAACAGAGAAAAACAACTGCTCAGATATTACCTGGAGCCCATTTCGAAATATGATATTAAGGTCATTTCCAATAATCCTAGAAACCTGCTGACAGTCTGAGCCCAATCTACTTGTTAATGATCCAACTGCCTCGCCATCAAAGAAGGCTATCTCCTGCATATACACATTATCATTGCTGCCCAAACATGCAGAATATCTTTTTTAGTATTCACCTGTGAAAGTAGTTTTGCATATAGTTTCTCCCGTAGCCGTCGCACCTTAACATGACAACATAACATGTATAGCAGACAGAAGTGCCAGATATATGCATGTTCAACTTCCAACATTAACTAGGCCATATGAACAAAAGAAATGCAACTCTTCTTTACGACACGTGGAAAATTTGACCCATCCTACTGAGGCAATCCTCCCATAGGTTGGGTTATATTTAAGCTTTCCCTCTTGCAAAAGTTAACTAGATATAGATGAACTGTGTGCGTTTGTGGACATCTAAGTCAGAACATGGTAGTTGTTATAATTATTATTGTAACAAGTAGACTGTGAGTCTCTGGTTTAAATTTCCAAGCTTCACTCTCTACCAACATGCTACTGAACTGCGCTCCATAACAGAAAATGGAGAATGTTCTTTTGCCAAAATGAATGATAAACTCTAACTTACCAGCATTTGATTAGCCATGCCAAAACAACCACCCCGTAAACCACTGGTTAACAAAAGCAGAACACCAATAAGAAACATTCTCCATTGGTAAAGCATCCCAACAAAGAAATGTATGAACGTTAAATCATAAATAACTGAAAGGAAAGAGAATTAAAATCGATTGGATTAGTGATCCAAACGTTGCAATATTTCAGGCCACATTATCAGAATTGGATAAATAAGAGCCCATTACTTCTAGGAGATAAAGAACACAAATGGTGCTTCAAGGGGTTGTACAAATGTACCATTCCATTCTGGAGTTCAAGGCTCAGGCACTAAAGGCTTGTAAAGAGAAGAGTACATTTATATGCGATTGCCTATTAGACGTGTAACATTATTCCTTCTCCACTCCAATACTGCTTTGCTATGCCAGAAGCATGCATTACTAGAAGATAGATCACCAAAAACTTGTACTAACACTGAAATTCCAATGTTCCCTGGCAAATTAAAATGGACACACTTCCTGCTGTGGTTTTGAATGTGCTATAGAAATAGTGCGCAGCACGGAGATCATGCAACCTTTCTGCTGGTTACAGATTTTTGGACCTTTGTTAAGAGGGAATGAATCAACAGTTCCATGTGCTAATAAAAGCACTAAAGAAACATTAACTTTTAGTCCCTTCCACCCAAAAAGTGGGAAATGAGTCTGAAACTCATTCCGAAATAGGGATCGCTCTTGATCAATCTTCTCTACCTGAATATTCCATAAGTGCAGCATACTGCTGCTAGGCATTTCACATTCTTGGAAAACTGTTCTTTCATTCCACTTTGAGCACAAAATATCGATGCGGCAACAAAGTGTGGGATTGATATTTCTGAAAGCTGCAGAAACATGTACTATACTCAATGAACTTTCCCAGAAGTTATAATGCACGGACATATTCTAGAAAAGGCAGTGCCTTTCAAAACAAAATATTTGTGAAAATTGTGGACTTAAGCTAAATGTCATAAGAGCATGCTTCTTTCTTGTTTCTTATAACATCATCATGCTCTAATAATGCTACTTTAGAAGAATACATTTTCATTAAAAAAACTCATTCGCAATGAGACACTGGCTACCACGACAAACGTTAGTATGATAAATTCCATAAAGCACTAGGAGCTAGGCTAATTTACAATTACTTTCAAAACTCACCGCAGCAACAATGAGACAGAAGAATGCCGTGGCAATCAGAACTTTATCGGGTGCAACCAATTCCCATAACTGTCTTAACGCATTCTGCAACCTGACGGGAGCCTGTGAATCCTCACTGGAATAAACATTCCACCAGCCACCCCCAGGTAAAACGTGCCTCACTCTTTGCAATACATCGGCAACAACTTCTAGGAAATCGGGAGGCGCCACATTTTGAGATTTGCTGCAGACAATTCTCCATTTAACAAATTGAGATGGTGGAACAGCTGTTGTTGGGCAGATTGGCATAAATAGTTTGGCATGGTGCATCAATGGGTTGCTCTCTTGGAAAGAAGGGATAGGAGTAGGCAACCCATTCCATAAATTTTGGTGGCATCGCAGTCCGACGACCAGGTAGCCCATTTACTCAGACGCAAAGCACTTCCATATCCACAAGCTATTTTCCCACGAGCTCTTTTTATCTTACATACGCTGCCACGTGCTTCAGACAAATCGGGAGTAAAATATTTGCTCCACAACACCACAATCTCGTGCTAAAATCCCCTCTATTACTAGAGGGTTCAGTAAGCATGGCCACATGTAACGTTTTTTTTACCCCTTCCCGTAGAGTCTCCGTATACCATTTTTATACGAGAGAGGAGGGGGCCTCTAATTCTTAACCAGTTTTGTTAACGGATTGTTAAGAACCTGTTAACAGCATCCACGAATTGCTTGAACGGAGAGAGTCTTCGGAGAACGGAGAGAACGGAGCGGCATGAAAAAATCGGCTCTTTCTGCATTCAGACAGGTCGGCCCACCTGTTGTCACTGAAGAACAGGTTAATCTCCTTGAAATTTTACTTTCCCTTTGCAAAATCTACTTATTTCAAATGCACACATAATGAGGGTTCTGAGCAGGGATTTGAACATGTGTTGGATCACCAGGGCCACGATTTCGGATTCTCAGAGGTAAGTTATTACTTTTATCCATGAATGGAACATTCTTGAATTACATGTGCTAAATTTTGGTTTTTTCAACTGTAAACAGGGGTTTCAAACTTATGAGCATGCAGTGGAGTGGCAAGAAAGGAGAGATTTCGGATATTCAGAGGTACACCATCTTATCTACTCCAGCAATGTAAATAGTTCAAATCTAGTAATGTAAATGTGGGGTCTGTCTGGTATGTGGTTCAAATCCACCTTTATAAATGGCATGGTTGAATTGTAGCAGTCGAGTTTTGACTTATATGCTGATCTATCAAAAGCAATCAGTGGTATCCAGATTATCACTATCTGAGATGTTTCCTTTATCAGATTTTTAGTTGAAGTGTTCCATATGAATTGCATGCACAAAAAGCTAAGATCTAATCATGAATACTAACTTTGAAGGATTTGCAAATCGGTATTGATCACCGAGGGCAGCCTAGTGAAGGTTTTACATCACCAAAGGCACAAAGACATTGGAATATGGACAAAGAGACTGCGCTTGTGAAGCTATACAGTAATTTCTTTCTCATCAATGATAGAAATTTTTTGTCTTCAAAGCAATGGCTGCAGATTGCTAATGATTTGCAAAGAGCATATGGATTGGATTTGAGTGTCAAGCAGCTAAGAGCAAAAGTAGAAAAGCTGAAAGCGAAATATAAAAAAGTGAGAGAGCAAGTCTCTCAAACAGGAGCAGCCGCAAACAATTGGCCCCTTTATGAGCTTTTAGACGCCATTTTCTCCAAGAGCCCAAAACACATTGGTGTACCTTGTGGTGTTGACGATGGCATTACTCAAATGCCAATGCATGATCTTGAAGAAGAGGATGCACATGATGACTATGAGGAGAATCAAGATGTGCAAAGACAAAGGACTTTTGTTGGCGATGATGGGGCTGCCACCACTGCACCAAGCTCACGCCATTTTAGAAGACAAAGAGAAAGGCCTTTCATTGTAAATGATGAGGCTGCCACTGCTGCAGCAACATCAAGTTCATATCACGTGGATAATGACACTCAAATGGATAATGACATTGAGGTTCCAAACAGTCCACGGGAAGAGGCGTGTAGAGGGCAGGGAGTAAAAGGGAAAAAGAATTCGAGAAAAAGGAAATTCAAGACAACGGAAGCGGACATGGCGGAAGCTTTGAGAGGCATGGTAGAGGCGGAGAACATGAGATTTGAGAAGGTATTATGATTTTTATTATAAGTTGAATTTCAATTTGTAACTATCTAACAACTAATCTAGAAAATGATGCATGAGCAAACTCTCGAGCTTCAAAGAATGGAGTTTGCTCATAAGATAGAACTTCAAAGGCAAGAAAATCAGATGAGGATGTCTGAAATGTTTTCAGCTATGATGCAACAGCAAAATGCATTCAACACGCAACTAATTTCTACTTTGATGCATCAAAGTACGTTTACTTGATTATCCCACTCTGCTATAAGAAAAGCTAATTTGTTTGTTCTTTAATAGGTCCAAGACAATCTTGAAGCACCAAGCATGCAGCACGCAATGTGAGGAAGAAGATCATACTAAGTGTAATTACGAGTTGAAGGACCTAGCAATGAAAGGCCAAAGTCTGCAACATGAGCAAGCAAACTTTTTTAGTTGGATCTCCAGTACAGACAATAAGCTGACAATAAGCTGTAACTCATAAATGTACATTGATTCATTGCACGAGTTATTCATTGCAAACAAATGATACAATGCAATTGGAAGTTACCGACTGGCATTCAGCTCCGACTGGCATTCAGCTCTGACTGGCATTCAGCTCCGACTGGCATTCCGGCATTACAGCTCCGACTGGCATTCCGGCATTACGTAACTGGTTGTTAAAGAAAATTGTTAAGAAAGGGGGAAATTGTTAAGAAAGGGGGTAAAAAATGGGGTACCGAAAAGTGACCTCCGCGTTGAAATGGGGGGCCTCCACCCCCTAAAATTTGGAAAAAGGGGGCGGGGGTGCTTAAAAAAATGTCATGTGGCCGTGGCTAGTGATGCCTCTTTAACTTTTCACCTTCATTTTTGTCCAATAGTAATTTTTCTATGCCACAATCCACTACTTTGCTTACCTTACTTTTGAGGCCCTAGTAGTGGTTATACTAGCCCAAGTCCCATAGCCTATTGCTTTTCGTGGATTTTAAAAAATTTGTTTTATTCTATTCTATTCTATTCTATTTTTTATTTTTTTTTATGAACATGGACCTTTATTATTCAGAAGAATACAAAGAATACATGGGGAACTCAAAACACCATTGAAGAAGATACCCACTAGAGCAAAACTACCCATCACATAAATAACACAAAAAAAAAATAGAGAATAAATGGCACTAAGAGCACAATTAGCTATGAATAAGTACGAATCTGAAGATAGCACTATGTAGTGATACTCTTGACTTCATCTTTAAGGAGGAGCAATTATAAGCTTTGACAATACAACTACGAGCATCACTGAGTACTTAAGTATCTGAAAAGATCTGTCCCTTGTAAATGAAGAGATTTCGTCTTTCAGATGGACTAGATGATCTAAGCGAATGTCAAATGGAAAGCCCAAGCCCTTTTGCAAGCTTATCCAAATGTTGGGGCGGGCTGATAATAGGAGCCGCTGACTAATCAAATCACAATGATAAAGGCCCAAAAGCCAATACCAAGTAGGCCAGACATACTAACACAAGAAGAAGCAGTACTCAATTGTCTCATCCCTCTGCAACAGAGAGGGCAGATCATATAGATATCTGGACGAAATCTATGAACAACAATTTTTACTCGCAAGCATTTATGCATGATCTACCACCATAAGACAGATTGCTTAGAATGAAGAAATTTATCCTATACCCATCGCTAGATTGCTTTCCGATGAGGCTCGGAGATAACCAAATGCCATTTGCCGATGGAGGCAACACTTCAGGATGAAGCATAACAATATACATTGAATGCATCAGTTGCGCCTCCTTACTGCCATGAACCATCCAAAGCTGTGGATCTGGAGGAAGAATATAAGCTACTTTTTGTCCCAATAGATAGATAGATAGATAGATAGATAGATAGATAGATAGATAGATAGATAGATAGATAGATAGATAGATAGATAGATAGATAGATAGATAGATAGATAGATAGATAGATAGATAGATAGAGGAGGAGAAACTTTAATCTGAACTCTTTCTAAGTCATCAACATTGTCGCATTATACCATGCAAATATTGTCACCACATCGGTTGCTCGGCATCGATATTGCATCAATGGATGAACAGAGGAGACAAAGAGATGATCTATCTCGCCATCTCCCAAAGGGATCCACTAATAATTAGTTGTAGAATCGGTGAGGGTCAGGCCCACGGTAGAGCATATCGGTTGTTCTTGATGGTATGCTTATTTAATTGCCGGTAATCAATACGCATCCGTAAAATGCCATCTTTTTTCTTGATAAATAGAATAGGAGCTCCAAAGTGTGAGACACTTGGGCGAATAAATCCTAGGTTGAGAAGTTCGTGCAATTGCTTCTTAAGCTCTGCCAATTCTAGGGTGCTCATACGGTATGGAGCCTTACTAGTAGGTCTGATATCGGGTGCAAGTGCGATCTCGCATTCCACTCCCTTGAAGAGTGGCAATTTCTGGATCTCATTAGAAAAAAGGTCCTGGAATGCTCGAATCAAATTGCCAATGGCTTTGGGCAAGCCTCTAATAGTTTCTTCTTGCTTAGATATGGCTTCTACTGATGCAAGTATAACAATACAAGCAACCCTGTTTTTCCTAATGGCTCTATCTGACTACCTCAATGAAATTCATCGTGATAATGGAAGTAAGCGTATTTACTCGCTATGGTGACACGGGGCCACATGAGATGCCTTGAATGTGACCTCTCGCTTCTCACAATCAATGTTGGCCTTGCATTGGCTAAGAACTCTATACCAACAATGAGGTCATACTTGCCAATGTTCATAATCTCTACCCCTAAAGCAACTGGTGCGCCTGACAATTGAATGTTCAAGTTGACATGGCGACCCGTAATATGATGATGACCCACTAGCCAACATAAGCGGGTGTGGCTTAGACCTCAAAAATGTGAGTCGCAAAGCCTCGCCAGCCTAGAAGATGCAAAATTATGTGTACTACCCAGTATCCATAAGAATAACAAAGGCTTACTATCAACCCGGCCACCATGGATATGACGATAGGTTGACTATCCGCATTGCCTATTTCAATTTGCAAAGAAAGATATGGGACTTACCTTGGATACAATCGGGTGCCTCTTCGTCAGAGAGGATAGGGAGGTCACATAGAGCCGGTATCTCGTCCCATTCCACTTCTGCCAAAGTTGCTTGAGCTGTTTGGGTAACATAAGGACATTCCTACATATGGTGCCCCGGTCGAAAGCAACGGAAATACGCTTTGCCCTTCCTTAATTGTTCTCGAGCGTCCTTAGAAATCAATTGGAGGATCTATTGTATGGTGTTTGTTGCATTTGCCAGTTTGTCTGGAATGTTAAAGATCACCTTCTTATCTGGCTTCTAGTAGGCAGGATGCTGAGAAGGCCCAGGGCTAGGAGGGCGTGCTTTGTAAGGTGCATAAGGCTTACCTGCTCCAAAAGTGGTGGAACACTGATATCAGAATTTGGGGTTATCTTCTTCCAGCTAAGTGCTTTGGCCTTTGCTTTTGCCACTGTCTTAGGGTCAATAGTGTGCACCATCTTCCTAAGGGTTTGAGATAACCTCTCTATGTATCCTTCAACTGCGTTATGCTCTGTGATACCTGGGACATATAGTCGCAGACGTATAAACTCGTACGTATAGGCTTGCACTGACATGCTTTTCTGTTCTAAGCGCTAGAAGGTCTGTATCTACTGACATCAATGCATCCTTGGAACATAGTGAAACTTAAACACCTTTGAAAAGATTTTGAACCTGCATCTACCCCTAGTTAGGCCGTGAGACCTAGTATATTCTTTCCATCAAATTCGTGCAGATCCTGTAAGGTTGGTGGTTGCCACTTTACCAATACCTTTTTCAGTCATATCGTATGACTTACCAAATTCATGTATTTCATCGAGCCATGACTCAGCATCAACACCAGACCTTGACTTGCCTGAGAATTGCACAAGCTTACAATTTTTTCAAATACTTTACTAAAACAAAGAGCGCATAGTCTCCTAAGCTGCTAGCAACCCCTCGAAGAAAGGTAATGCATTAGGACATGGAGAATGGAAGGTTTTTTGTCTTCTTGAGCTGTAATTTGCTAGGGTGACTTTAATTTCATTTCTTCCCCTGTCTTTGCTATACTGGCAGCTATGAATCATCTCAGGGATTTGCGATGCGGAAACCAATCCAGATGTAGCGGAAGCTATTCCATTCTTCTTTCTTTGAAATGTAAAGATCTTTGCTTTTTTATTTGCTTTTGTAAGGCACAATCATGGCAAATTTGGTTCCTTTTGTATCTGTTATTTTAGTAGCGGAGCTTAATGTTAAGACAGCCCAGCTGGCACTGCTGCACAAACTGGGGACATTCATGGAGGAATTGAAGTTGATTTAGAACATATGCCATTAGGGCGGATTTGGGGTCTGAAAATGGCCTCCTATCAGCCATTCCACGTCATATTTCCGCTCCCTTTTTCCCATGCCACCTAGGATACCAAACTCTCATAATTACAGATTTGCTTGGAATATTCTTCCGGAATAAGGGGGATTGCACATTCATGGCGCCATATGTATTTAATTCTGTTGGTTGTCAGACGGACTGATGCAACACGTGGCGCTTCTAAAATGCCACTTGCATTATAGCATACCGGCAACTCATGACGGTGTCTCTTGGTAAGCGTGCGCGTCACCGCCTTCTACATTTCAAAAGTTGAATGTGTAGGTTGAAGCTTTGTATCAGATCAGACTTTCATTTCGAGGCGCTGCAGGCCGCTTCTTTAACCGATCTTCACTTCATCCTAATACAGGCTTCCCGCCCCCTACAATTCCAAATTTGAATTTGCTTAATGTATAAAAGCATGGATTGTAGGAGAATGGACTTTTCGATTTCCATATGCACGTTGCAAATTTCAAAAACGGTTAGTACGGACGTTCGCTCACACGGCTTAATTGTGTTGGGGCATAAAAATACCACACCTTGATTTTCTACCGCATGCGATCTACACAAGATGGAAGTTGCTTGTTGTCAAATTAAACTTAAACACAAGTGAGGTCGGCACTTACGTGGTTTTCTCGAGGAGGGTTTGAGTGTTTTTTTTAAATCCCAATTATCGACATAGTGTGACGAGCATCTTGGTATTAAATAGTATGTTAAATCGAATTATATCGGTGTTCATGTTCGTTAAACTCAAATCATATAGGTTTAGGAATAAGGTTAAAAAGGAAGATATTGGCTATTTAGGAATAAGGTTAAAAAAGGAAGATATTGATATTTAGGTATAAGGTTAAAAAAGGAAGATATTAGATATGGCTCAAATTTCGAGATATGCACATAATGGCATGTAATGATGGTTGATAGGACTGGAATACTAATCATTCCTACGATTTTCACGCCTAATCCAGCCTATATCTATTCCAGCCTAGATTGGCGCCCATTCTCCCCCAATCTCCAGCCCAATCTTTGCTAGATCCTCCGCCCAATTTCTCTAGTCCATCGCCATGAAGAGATCAGCTACGGAAGAGCCTGAGGTGTCCTCCAAGAGGCCTATTACGGGCTGGAAGAGGTGTTCCTCCCATTCCCTCCGGCGCCCACGGTTCTTGTTTTCGAATGCCTCGATTCCTCCGATTCCTTTGACGAGGAATCGAGAATGAGGAATCGAGGAAATTTCGAGCAGGAGTTCATCTGTGTGTTCTTGAAGGTCGGATAGGAGATTCTTCGAAAAAATGAGTATTCACCGGCGGAGAAGAAGTCAAGATGATGAAGAAGATGAAGAAGTTGAAGACTAATCTGCTGACTTCGAGGAGCTCATGGCGTTAGTTCATGGTACATGCATGTTTTCTTTCTTTTCTTAAGCATTCAACTAACGGTTATTTCTTATTTTTTTTTGCAGATGATGAAGCGGATGAATGAAATTTGTTAGGGCAAGAGCACCTCTTATTTTTTTTTCCTTGTTCTTAGTCGAGCTTGCCTCCGACTTCTTACCATATGATTTGCAAGCCTCAGGGCTTTTTGTTGTGAATAGTTGAAGCCTCCAGGGCATTTAAATTTACAAAATGATGTAAAGCCATACGGCCATAAAAAATTTTGAATATAAAAAGTTTTTGCTTCTAATTCCATTTGAATACCTAACTTTTTTTTTACTGTACATGTGTTATCACTCTTAAGTACATAAGTCATCATCCCTTTTCAAAGAGCATATTATTTTTCAAGGATCACACCAAGTTTAATAGTACATATGCAACAAAAATGGAACACACTAAATTAAGATCGCGGTGATCCACTTTCTTATTTGTTGTCAAATTAAAACTAAACACAAGTCCTTCAATCAATAGTCTCCCATTTGCATATAAAATATCTATCATTCCAAGTTATATTATGTTTTATGAACTAAAATGGCCTCCTATCACCATTCCACGCCATATTTCCGCCCTTTTTTCCCGCCGATTTGCTTGGAATATTCTCCTAATAAGGGGAATCGATATCTATGGCGCCATATGTATTTAATTCTCTTGTTGTCAGACAGATTGACGCAACACGTGGCGCTTCTAAAAAGCCACTTGCATTATAGCATACCGGCAACTCACACTACAAGAGAAGGGTGCTTGTATCGTCAAGTATAACGTCAAAATTGTTGACACAACTAAAACCTTCAAAACTCCTATTCTTGTCACTTTCTTGACACTATACATGACGCGATCATTTGCCACAAAGTTGTCACCCCGGCGACAACCATTGCATCAATCTTGCGTCTTGATCGTTTGCCACAACGGTCGACGTAATAGCCATTTGTAACCATGTTGCAACATCCGAGTGTCAAAATATCATCAAGGCTTTTACTAATATTGGGAGAAGTTTATGTGCATTATTTTGTCAAAATAGCATCAATATTTTTACCAACATTATAAGAAGTTTATTGCGTTATATTATCAAGTTTTTTGGCACTAGAGCGACATATTTAAAATAAAATAATTAGCAAATATATGTTCAATATTTTATCATATTTGTGGCAATCTAATAACCAAGATGACATATATATTTTGTCAACATTCCATCGTATATATGGTCATATAATAACCAAGATGACATGTATATTTTGGCAATTCTAATACAATGATTTGGTATACTTAGTGACTAAAAGAAAAGTAACTCTATGTCAATCAATTAAACACAATCATCAAACCCGTTGTGACTAAAATTTCACACTTTCATGTCAACCATAGCACCATAACACCATGTGAAACAACAAACTTTACGTTAAAAATGTAATCACAATTGCATTTCCATAAACCAATGATTTTAGTTTTAAAATTATTTCCAAGTTACAAGATATGAGGTAGTGAAAAAAAAATCCTTTCATAAAACAAGGTTTCAACATAGTAAATGCCCCATATGGCAAGCAAGTAAATTCTAAGGGACAAAATATCTTTTAATCATCCTTGTTTGCGCCATCATGTGCATTTTTTGGATCTTGTGAACTTCTTTCACCGCCATCATTCCTCCTATACATTCATAAACATATATCACATGCTTGTCCAAAATCTAAGTCGAGAAGAAAATATCCAATCCTTTAACTTATCGAGTCATCGCTATTAACAAAGCACATATTATGTTGAAGTAATAATTGTGTAAATAATAACTAGCAATTTAAAGCTACTTACAGCCTCAACCTCCTCGTCCTTCCTTGATTTTGTGTTGAAAATAATACCGTGACCTATTTCCTTAACAAGCAACACATATTTTTAGCACAACATATTAAATTAGATATCATCTTCTTTTTAAGAACTTCATATCCACCTTCTCCAATATTTCTTGTACAATATCTTCTGTGGGCATTGAGCCCCAACCTTCAAATTACAATATAAATAAGCAAATAAATTCATGATACTCATATTTGAAGGACAAAAACATTCCTTAGGGGTCGGTTAAAGGTTCCTACCTCATACAATTAAAAGCTATTGAGATAATAGGAATTTATAACTCCTAGATAATAAAAATTGAGTGAATCCAAAGGGATAAATCAAAATATGGTCAAACTGGGAATGTATAGTCGAAGACGTCAACAAACATTTTGTTAACATTATATGGAAATAGACAAAGTATTCTAGGTGTCATGGTATCTGGATGTCAGATTGCCCTTAGAATATAATAGAAATATAAGAGGTTCTGGATTACTGGTGGGAACCCGATAAATTAGGTGCACATGTTCCAGATTGCAGTCTGAACATCTAGCAGAGGATCTGTTTTTCGACATGAAAAAAACGTTGACCCTTTTATTGGCACTGTTCACTGTAAAAGCAAGGAAAAGAAAGGAAAAATAGTTCATGCCAATAACTGAATGCCAACAAGGAATGCCAACAAAGAAAACAGAAGCATGAAACATGTTTCTTTGCAAACATACTTTTGAGAAAGACCCTGACACAATGCTCAACTTAAAGAAAGTACAAAGATGAGGGGACGTTTAACACTGGTATCACTGACATAATTTTTAATTTGCACAAATCTTTAGAGAATCTGCCAAATGAGAGGTGAAGTCTGTCATCTTTTTCAAAGTGGATGGCTGATTTTGATCATTCTGCAGGTGTAATGGAAGGCAAAACAATTCAATAAATGGCCTCATATAAGAATGCCAATAAAAAGAATGGCCTGGTCCCATATAAGAATGGGTTCATATAAAAGTGCAGTCTGTGCAAGTAGAAATTTGTCAATAAAAATCTGTTCACTGATTCCTATGTTCTTGAAGATGTCATCCAACATGGCTTGGGAGTTAAAACTGCCACTCACGACATGGTTCTCTTTCCCTCTCTTAATTTTGCAAGGGAGTCTTAATTCTTTGGAAGATGCAGGGCGAAGTGCTGTTATGAGCAGTGCAAATTGGAAAAAGAGTGGCGAAATTTATAATGGCAGAAATAGAGTTGGAGAGATGCAAAATGCAGAGGGAATTGCTTCAGATACGTTTTCCATCTAAGATGAGTGGTGAGTCATATTACAACAATCATATTTTATCTACGAGTAACATTCCTAGTGGACGAAACTAGCAGCAGCACCAACAGTGATGGAAGCTTCTGTAATGGGGAGATTTTGATGAGAAAGTATAAAAAATGGAATATCACATAGTGGAGAGTTTTCTACCATGTCCAACTCAAGCAATTCAATGAAGGGAGCCCAACTCCAGATTTTTCCAGAAAGTCACATGCTGTTAGTGCCGAGAAAAGTGGGGACATACACTCTGGGAAGAACTCTAGTGCCAGCAGTTCAAGTGAAAAAATTCTGCAGGAAAGGTTCCTCATATTGGCAACATTCTTGGAAATGGCGGTATGTCCTCTGGCAGCATGAATGGAAATACTAAAAGCATAAACATGTTGGCCGATACATCTGTTAAGAGCCGGTTCACATGCAGTGACGGTGCCATCACCGTCCTGTAAAAAGGCTCATCCTTTTACATGCACCATGCCATCGCAAAATATCACAGGGCAAAACAGGGCCCCTCTTCGGCGATGATTGCATGTGAACTCAGCCTGATGGAATGGCAATGGTCTTCAAACGACCAAGTCTAAGCAAACAAGCGGCTTCTAATGGTCATGGTTATAATTCTATCTCTGCACGCAGCGCAAACGTTACACTGGAGACAACAGTGGAGGAGTTGGTTCAAGAAAAATTAGTCAGTATGCTAGTGGACTTGCAAAACTGAGTTCTATGGAATGGACTTGCAAAAACTGAGTTATATGGAATGGGTAACATATTTTCTGCTAATGGAGTTGAGGCCATTCCTGCAAGAAGAACAATGCTGAAAAGTGCAGGCAATGAAGAGTATAGAAAGAGCAAGTTTATAGAAGTGACGAAGTGCCCTACCATACCATAAGAGGAATTAGCATATGAAACAATATATTTAAGTATCATAACTAAACTGTCCCATATTGACCTGCCTGGTCCAGATCGAAAGTCTAGTATGCATGATCTGATGTCCAGCAAACGCTGTGCAACCTTACAATGCAAAGCAGCAATTAGTTTTATTCGAGAGATAAATGTCTATCATGGCTCAACTAAAGAAAAGAAACTCGATTATTGCGGATTGCGTTTCATCTAATATATTAAGTTTGTGACAATGGGGTCGCATTATAGGCAAAGAAGGCACCCTAGATGCAATATATAGTAATTGTCTTATATTCTCGTTGTGAATAAAAACAGATTCACGTGTGTATTTCCCAATTTCCTTAAGAGGCGAGAGGGAGCCCAAAATAAGAATTCGATCAGAACCGACTTCTTGATTTTGTGAAGAAGGGCGGGTTCAGATCTTGCAAGCATATGTAGGGCGAAGGGGAACCGTGGCATAGCCCACCAAAATGTTTCGGAAAAAAATTGTAACCAGATAGAAACAATGATCCTAGCCACGATTTTGTTTACAGAGACCCCTCGCGGAGCCACACGATTTTTCACAAGGCTGCGCCGCACGAGAGAAGCCACAATGTTGACAAAATTGTTCAAGCAGATTTTCTAATACTCACATCACGCTTTGATCTTTAAAAACCCTTGCACTAAACCTTTCGGAAGAAAGAAGATGACGAGATGCAAGCTCTTGTTGCCTTCTCTCGCAGATCGACCATTTTAGCCCTACTAAAAACAAGAATTCTTTAGGAAGAAAAATATACTTGATTTTTCTTGGCAAACAAGAAGCACAGATCCGTTAGACATTTACGGAGAGAAGCAAAGAATAGTGTGATCTTGCAGCTTACGCGACCGCCGCCCTACACCGCCGCTCTACAATTTCGCTCACCATCAAGAACCAAGAACGGGATCGGATTGATTCGGAGTTTTAGATTTCCAAATAGTTGAGCGGTAGTTCCGATTTTCAAAGGTTGGACGATACATCTATAATTTTGTTGCTTGCATTGGCACTTTTTGCGTTGCCCCTAGGGGCCTAGAGGGATAAACCTTGGCATATAGGTATATGTTAGTAATTAGCCCGAATATGCTAAAAATTGCTCCAACTTGGATATGGGCAAGATAAATTTACGGACACCCCCTTCTGGGGGGCACGACGGTGCAAACCTTCTAACCGGCATCGTCATGCTCAATCGAATAGGTGATGAGGAATGATACTGTGGTTTTGGATCTACTGGAGTTACCGTTATGGTTTTTTAAAATGATATAGTAGGAAAAAGGGTTCTTTGCTTTCCAAAAGCTTAAGTAGAACCCAATAGCCTCTGCAATTAAATAGTAGCATTTAGGATGCTAGGAAACTAGTAAATTTTGGTTTTACCGAAATTTGTTGTGCTCCATTTTTTTAAATGAAATGAATGTTGAAAATACTAATATTTAATGATGTATAGAAGTATTAGAAAAATGTTGTAGTGACTTAGATATAGCATTGTTTAAAAATTGTTGTAACAACCACTTAAATTGCAATACAAAGTTGACAAATGCTCCTCACAATTATGTCGAAATATTAGATGAAATTTTGGGTAACACTTTGTTAGAAGTCTTAATAGAAGGTTGTCAGAACTTAGGTATAATATTGTTTAAAAGTTGTTGCAATAACTTATTTAAATTGTGGTAAAAAGTTGACACAAGGAGGTCATTGCTTTGATGAAATACTTGATGTTATGCACTAGACACAATCTTGACACAACATAAGCAGTTTGTGTCAAGCTAGTAGCATTCGACACAAAATTGTCACTACACCCATGGCTTGTCACAAAGGTTGACACTATATCCCCATCCTCTTGTAGTGTCATGACGGTGTCTCTTGGTTTGTCAGATACCAATCATGCGCATCACCGATTCTTGTCTTGCCCTATTTTCATTTAGAGTCCATTCCCGCCTTCTACATTTCAAAATTTGAATGTGTAGGTTGAAGCTTTGTATTAGACTTTCGTTTCGAGGCGCTGCGATTGCGCCTTAAAAGTTCGTAACCGGGATCTTTACTTCATCCCAATACAGGCTTCCCGCCCCCCTACAATTCGAATTTTGAATTTGCTTTTGTATAAAAGCATGGATTGTAGGAGAATGGACTTTTCCATATGCACGTTGCAAATTTCAAAAACGAGGTTAGTACGGACTGAGTCTCAAACGAAGCGAATTGTGCTGGGGCATACAAATTGTACACATTCATTTCGCGCCGTGCGATCCACGCGGTATGGAAGCTCCAAATGATGTGTGGATAAGGATCCAACTGACTCAGGAATATGCTCCAGTCTTCAATCGCAAAAAAAGAGGTCTAAAAAATAAGAACTTAGACCTCGACATGTTGCGCCTTGCAGGCTCAAAAAGTATCGACATCTGGGCGGATGGCAGTTTATATCCATTGGATCCGTTGAGTGCGTGAAACCGTCATCCGGGGACGTTTCAAGTTTAGTCCGATTTTGTGGTGACGGTAACTCTGGCCTCTTGGGATATTGTGAGAGATTGAGAGAGGATGAAGGCATTCGGAATCGAATACAGTTCCTTGAGATGAGCTGCTTCCGATTGTCACAAGAGAATTATAACTTAAACCAGCAGCTCTTTTTTCTCTCGCTTCATTACTCCACTGTGATGAAGGAAAGGAATGGCTTGGGGAGGGAAACTTCTTTGAGATCTGAAGTGGAGAAGTCCAAATTGGTGATAGGGCAGCTGCAAGAAAAGATCCAAGAGCTCGAAAAGAGCAAACTTTGGGCTTCAATGTAGGTTAAAGAATTTGAAGAAAACACCCCTTGGCTTTGCGAGAAAGGAAGAAGCATTATCGACCGATAGAGGAACCCAAGTTTGGATCAGGTGCATTCAGACGTTGCAGGTCACGCGCCACAAGGTCCGTTTACAACACTAGCAAAGGCCGTTAAGATCCGGGGAAACTAGAAGCAATCTTGGTTACGAGTGAAGAACCTAGCGACGAACAGGAGATAGTGGACATGATTTGTCAGCCCTACAACTCTCCTCTCAAGAAGATGGTATTGGAAATGGTACTAGGGAGATCTACAAGAAGTTAGAAGCGACGGATGTACAGATTGTTTGTGATGATGTAGGCATCGTGGAGGCTTGGTTACCGTTCTCTATTCAAGCCATTCCCGAAGCGTTGAAAAGAATGGGCACAAAAAGTATTCGCTCCACGTCCACAAATTGTCGAGAATACAAGGGTTACTAGGACAAAGATGGTGTATGCCATATTAGGAGAGATGCACCACGTTGAATGTCTTTGGTCCCGCCATAGCCATAAAAGATAAGAATGGCAAGGATTGTTGTGATATAGTTGGAATGAATGAACGCAATAATCTTTGGGTTGACCCTGGGTTACTCTCTTACAATTCCTTGTCAAATATTATGACTTAACAGATTGCGAGAAACTAATGGTGAGATTGAAGTTTGCATAAAATTGGATGAAATGGAACTGACCAAGTTTGAGAAGTATGAGAGGGTATCCGTTGTCATCATGAATAGAGCAATTGAGAATGCAATTGCACATGCTAAATCAAAGAGCAACAAGAATAACAAAAAGATGTAGAGGTGACGGACGAGGAGAAGAAGCGCATGGAAAAATGGTTCTCATGTCAATCGAAGATGACACCGGTGGTTAGGTCTCTTTAAAGTTCGAAAGAAACCCACGAGGTTTTGAAATGGGTGTTCAATCAAACTGACATCCCGGAGTCTAATATCTAGATTCGAGGGAGGAAAAATTGCAAGTAGATCACTATGGATCTTACAAAGTAATTTTTCACTTGGCGTCTGATTTAAAACCGAGAAAGCAATGTACAACATAAGTGGAGGAGGACAAGGAACATGCAAAAGTTATGCAGACTTTTGCAATCATGCAAGGAAGTCAAGTCTTTGGGAAGACTGTTTCAACCTTGTCCCTTAACCAAGCAAATGCTCCTAATAGAGGAGAAGAAGATCCCAAGTTCCATGGCATTTTCCCCATTCCATTAGAGAGGGTTCATATCTGCACTTTGCACGGCTTTGTGAGAATCATCGACAAGATGATATTTTTGAGCTGCAGATTCGTGTGGAACATTTCAGACAAGAAGAGAAGAGAGGAAGGAATTCGTAGAGTTGAACATGTTCTATCGTATGTGTTTGCATGGTGGCAATGTAAGATTAGAGCTCGATGAGAAACGGGCGGGAAGAACAAGTGTGCCTCAGAAGGTGTCAATTGGAGGGATGAAAGCTCGACGCTTCATAAAGAATCATAGAGAGGCTCGAAGCGGAAACCAGATGGGAGAAAAGGTCTATGAATTTGGAAAATTGCTGGTTGATGCGAGCAGGACCGCATGAGATGGCGTTGATTCGCATTGATTGAGAAAAAAAAGCATGGGATGCATTGTCTGAATTGTTCCCATACATTCAGAGAATGGACCTCACAAGAGAAGATGCAGAAATGTTCGTGCAAGCGAATAACAAATTTATTAAAGCTTTCATAGACGCATGGGGAGAGAGTGAAGTCACGCACTACTTGCACATCTTTTGGGCTCATGCACCTTGGTTTTTTAGGAAGTATGGAAGCCTAGCAGTGTGGAGTGCACAAGGCATGGAGAAGTCGCATAAACAAGCTAAAATAGCCTTTCATCGTAACACTCAAAGAGGGGGTGGAAATGTGGGAACCAACCCTCTAAGACAGATGACAGAGTGGTTTTATAGAAGGGCGATGGCTAAATACGACAAGAAGGTCGCTTTAAGGAGCAACCCGTAAGTAAACACCATTGGCATAATCTTTCAAGAGAAAACGGAAAGTTGCTTGGCAAAATTCTAGGGCCCCACTAGCATCGCAGAATGTTGGAGATCTAAGAGACAAAGAATCGGGTAAAGTATACTTGTAATGTGTAGCATGTTCACACGACGCCAAGTACTTGCCTCCAACCTTGTTTGCACAACCAGTAACTTCACAAGGGCGTCGTGTGATCTTATTTGTATCATACTGGCCTGAGCAGGTGGAGTTCGCTATTGCTTGCATTTATGTGGCTTCAAGGTCGTGTGAAGCTTTACAAGATAATAATAAAAAAGGGTTACTTTTGATTAAAGTTGTGAAAGATGTTACATTGAAAAACAAAATACAACGACTCATTGTTGCTCCAGTGCGAGCTCTTCTTCATTATCTTCATCATCATCATCAGCTCCGTCCTCGTCTTCGTCTTCATCTCTTCCCCTCAAGCGAGCAATCACCCTATCCAAACGTTCCTCCAATCTGTCCACCATCTCTTTGTACATGTCCCGCTCCGTCCCAATAGCACAACGTGTTCTTCACTTTGAATTAGCATCCTCGTTGCCGTCATAACCACCTCGGTAGCGGTTGTTGGGGCATGTCATCTGTCGACCTTCTATTCAACCGCCTTTGATTTGCCTCTCCGGCTACTGAAGCATGAGAAGGTTGAATTCATTCTCTTCTTCTTTCTTTTGAATTGTAACGGCGTTTTCCTTTAGAAGATCATCTTGCTCCTTCAACCTCTTCATTAGAACACCCAACACTATGTCGGAAGGGAGTTCTATCCTCTTCATTTTTCCATTATCAGCGGTTGAGGATGTGGAGGCCATAGATGACAAATGGGAGGGACGTTAAGATTATAGAAGTGAGGAGCAAAGACTCTAACCGGCGGAAGGAGCACATGCAAGGACCTCAATTTATACATATTAGCGCTTGAACATATTAAACACACTCACGCTTGCCGCGACGTGTCGAGGGGATTTCGTTTCGGTTGTCCGCTAGAACACATTAATGGTAACGTGTCATTTGGAACACATTAATAACTATTCTAACTACATCAGATATCACACCACGCTGAATCAAGACACGAGCTTTAAAACCCTATGAAGGGTTTCGCTCCGTGTGATCTGTCTTGTCATTCTCTCTACCACGGATATTGAAAATTAAAAATAGGAAACGTAATATTCGGTACATTTGTCAAAAACTTTTCCCATTGAAAAATAAAACCAATTACAAACATTAAAAAAAAAAACGGGCCCCTCTAGGAGGAGCCCGATGCCTATGATCGCCGGGCAAGCTCTTCCTGGAGGGCAGTGATAATTTTTTTCTGCTCCTCCAACATGATTGCCTCGCCCCCAACCACGTTCTCATATTCCGCTGGAACCTTATCTTCCCGCTCATCGAGTTGGGCTCGGGCAGCCTCTCCCGCTTCGATTGCGGCCCTAAGCCTCTCTTGGAGGTTATATCTCGTGGCGCGCAATTCGCGGTCTAAGGCAGCCCGCTGATTGTCGCGCACTAAAATCACCTCCCTGTAGAAGGCGGCCTTTTCCTCTGCCGCAACCAGCTTGGCGACGTCTTCATCATTCTTTTCTTTTAGAAGGCGGATCCGTTCCTCCGCCGTAGCGAATGTTCTGAATTTCCTTGACCAAAACTTGAGACAAGATCTCGGCAGGGATGGAACTGGAGCTGGAGGCCATTGAAAGTGATGGGAGAACAGGAGTGATGGTTGAGGGCGGATGTGGTAGAACAGAAGATGGCGGATAGGAGAAGACAAAGGCCTCCGACGTTTTATATAGAAACTAGAGATACGTTGGAATCTACGGTTGCGACTACCGATAAAGTTGTGTAATAATCCTACGAGGCGAAATTATAGCATTCAATTAGGCAACGGTAGCCTATGTTCGCATCATGGGATCCGTCATATCCTAGCCGTACTGTATGCAGGCCGTACAAAAGACAGTGTTATTGTGGCAGCGCATGCCACGTCCTTGGCATGACGTTGTCATCCACAAGCCACGTATGTGAATAGACGTTGTCATCCACATGCAAATTCGCATTTACCTGCAAGTTATATCACATAATCTAGCTAGATATTTGTGTTACATACACTTTTCCATTAATAAATTATGAATTTATACATACAACGAGGTGTACGTTGTGGAGATCATACGACGCGAAATCCATTGATTGCTACCTAATTGCAAGAATGGCATTTCGCGTCGTGTGATCTTTTAATAAAACAAAACAAGAGAACAGATAGAAGCAAGAAATAGAGCAAATTTTTCTTTGAAACAAAAAAATATATATACAATGGCTACGGATCTTCATGATCCTGTAGCTGAAGCCGTAAAGCTGCGTTCTCATCCTCCGCAGCTCGAAGCTTCTTCTCCATATCTTCTAGCGCCTGCGAAATGTTGTGTGCAGTTAAAACTGCCTCGACCCTACGGCTATTGGCCTCTCGGTACCTGGTTAATGTTGCTGCGAGCTCAAGGTCTCGCTCATGCAGCAGCCCCCTAGTGAATTCTAACACGTCCCACCGCCTCCATCTTCTCGGCGACGAGCGGTTTACATTTTCGTCGTGAACCTCCTTGAATCTCTTCATCACCACGGCAAAGGGTGATGTCCGCTGGCAGATTTGGGGCGCGGTCGCTTCTTGGAGGAGGATGAAGATGCCATCGGAGGAGAAGGCGGGCGAAGGCGGAAGGGGAGAAGATGAGCGTAAGAAGGCGGAAGGCTAAGAGGATCGGAGGTCGAAGGCAAGATAGAAAGTCTTCTATTTATAACTTGGGGATTTCGTAGTAGCTTGAGTCACACGGCCCGAAGGATGCCGTGGGTCGGGGAAAATCGGCCGTTACTTCTCGCGTCGTGTGAGGAAAAAGGACCGTTACTTCTTCTAACGTCATTTCTTCCAGAGAAAGCTCGTGTGATTTTTATTGATAATTTCGGTGATACAATCTATACATAAGTAATTTTACTGATACATAACTAAAGATAGAACTTCTCATTGAAGCAAAATAGAACGGCATGGAGATCACACGACGCGAAATCCATTGATTGCTACCTAATTGCAAGCAAGGCATTTCGCGTCGTGTGATATTTTAATAAAACAGAACATACATTGGAACAACAGGATAGATAGAAGCAAAAAATAGAGAAAACTTTTCTTTGAAGCAAAAAATAGATAGATACAACGGCTAGGGATCTTCATGATCCTCTAGCTGATTTTCATGTCCTGCAGCTGAAGCCGTAAGGCTGCGTTCTCATCCTCCGCAGCTCGGAGCTTCTTCTCCATATCTTCTAAGGCCTGCGAAATCATGTGAGCAGTTTCAACTGCCTCGGCCCTGCGGCTCGTCGCCTCTTGGTACATGGCGAATGTTTCCACGAGCTCAACGTCTCGCTCGTGCAGCAGCTCCCTCGTGAAGGCTAATCGCCGACGCCGCCTCATTGTTCTCGGCGGCGAGGCGGTTGTTTTCATCATGGATCTCCTTGAATCTCTTCATCACCACTGCAAGGGTGATGTCCACGGGCAGCTCTGGGGGCTGGGGAGTGCTATCTTGGCGTGGTCGCTTGCTAGAGGAAGATGATGATGCCATCGGAGCAGAAGGTGGAAGGCGGAAGCCGGAAGTAGAAGATGAGCAGAAGGCGGAAGGCGATCGGAGGTCAGCGTGGACATCGGTCTTCTATTTATAACATGAGTCACACGAGCGGAATAAATAAATTAATTGTCTTTTTCCAATAATATTTCATTTCTTCGAGATAGATATCACACGACGCGAAAACCTAGATATGATGAGAAAATCGGTGATGTATTTCGCGTGATGTGAATAAATACAAATAAAATAATTTTTATTAGGAATTTCGGAAGGACAATCTGTACATAAATAATTTTACCGATACAAGTTGGAAAACATATAACTTCCAATTTCTCAAGCTTAAATTCGTCAATTTCATGCTCTTTCAATCCCCCGGCTTGACTTGATCCAACAAGGCAATGACTTCCATGTTATCGACCCGACTTCCAACCTTGGGTGAGTCAAGCCCGGCAGACTAAAAATTTAACATATTGCTTTCGTGAGACCGCTTGGTCGTCAAAATATTGTAACACGACATCCGCAGAATTGCTATCACCCTTTCGGTGTTTGATGCCAATTGGGAATGGTTCCAGGAACATGCATAATGCACGGAGGTAATAGACAAACTCGCACCCTTTGACTGAAAGTTCTGCTGAAGACGATTATCTCCCCATTAACGAATCTTGAGATATATCTTAACAATGTAGAGTCCTTCAATCTTTCCTGTCCCCCGCGTGCATGTCGGCAAGAAAAATCATCTACTTCCCACAAATAAGAACCCTCAAGATTATCTTCTTCACATTTATCCTCATCTACGGGCTTATCTTTGCCGCGATTGGTGAAGGGCCACGCCAAAACTCAGATCCTGTTGGCAGGCTTTGCACCGGAGATTGGAATTCTTCTTCCGTTGGTAGATTCGCCTCATCTTGAGCAAATCGAGACTCCAGCCTCTCATATGCTTCTTTAAGCTTTATAGCATTGCCGGTATAATTAGATACTTCAAACATCTCTTTGTCCAAATCCTCTTCAAAATCTAGGCCTAAGTTTACCCATTCGGCCAAGGTACTGATAAGCTCGTCTTCCCTAGCACACATTAAGTAACATAGGCGGGTTCCTCAAGATATCACTTAGCAATAAGTATTCTTTGCCTTCCACTAAAATTGGCGTTATGTCGGACAACTTCTTTTCATCCTCATCCCCATCCTCATCACCTTGAATCATCTCCCTCCTCTCGGTTCACCCAAGGCCGGTCGTCCGAAGCTAAAACTCCTACATTCTTGCTCTTCTTCTTGTAGATCTATCTCCATTTCTACGTCATAGTCGGCATCATCACACATAACTAACCCCCTTGGCTTAAAGATTTCATTGTTTCCGGTGTATCTTCGGTTTGGCGAAAGCGAATGCAATAACTAGCAAATGCAAACGGCAAAGAGAAATAAGATACCTTCTTAAGCACAAGGACGCAGCCAGGAGGAGCCCGTTGCGCAGCATTCTTGAAAAACATCTTCCCTGTTTGCAAATGGGAAGCCGCCTCCTCTAGAGCTGGTTTTGGAATCCACGAGCGGGGACATCCGCAAGGGACGCGGGCCGAGACCAAGCGGTGCAGGTGAAAGCTAAAGCAACCTCGCGATAGCATCAAGCTCGCTACTGTTTGCCATGATGTCCAACTCCTTGCAATAGAACGGATAAATCGCAGTCGGCGCAACTTCCTCGTTGTCATGAGGGGCGGATGCATACCATTCCAGGAACTTCACATAACAATCCATGGCGAAGCAAAACAAGCAGCGAAAACAAGAAGATGTTTAGGAGCGGTAAGGCGCTGTCACTTTTGAACTCAAGTAGCCGTTGTCGATTATGAAAGGGGACACAGCCGTTGTGGGGAGATTTGTCCGGTTAGGGTTAGGGTTAGGGTTGGATCACACGACGCGAAGACTACTATGTGCAACAAAAAAGCACAATGCTTGCTGCGCGTCGTGTGATCCTCACGTATAACATTAAAAAAAAAAAATGCAAAGTGCGAAGCTAGGCTTCTAAGAAAGAAATGGACTAAGAGATTAAGCTTATAAAGCCATTGCATTAAGAAATATTATACATATGAAAAAAACACAAAGGCACTTCACGGCCTTTTTTCTGGGGGGTCTTTCTTCTTGTTGTATTCAGCCATAAAATTTTGACCATAGTACTCGGGATCCCTTATGCGTAAGACGAGGCGCATGTCCTTGGGCATGACAGTCACCCGCTTGGCATGTATTGCTGCAAGCTGCGAGTCCTCGAACAGACCGACACCAACTGCTTCCGAAGCCATTTGAAGAGCATTTAAGGCAGTTGCTTGAATTCTGTAACTGGTATGATGTATCGCACCACACTCTTGCAGAATCTCTCTCACGAGCCTGGCAAATGGGAGACGCGGAATGACCATCTCAGTGCTCTTCTGATACTTCTTAATCTCGCGAAGCGCTTTAATACCAGGCTTCGTCTTCCGCTTCCGGCCTCTACCCTCACCCACCCCAGCATTTGGAGCCTGTTGCTCGGCCGACTCTTCCGGCCGCCTCCTCACCCCAGCATCTGCAGGCTGTTCCTCGGCCGACTCTTCCGGCCGTCTCCTCACATTCCTGGTCGCCTTCCCCTTTCTGGCGTTGGGCCTCCTCCTCTGATTTGAAGGTCCTGGCACCTCCACAGGAGGAACAGGAGGAGCAGGAAGAGCAAGAAGAGGCGGCTGCCCAATAATTAATCCGGCATCATATTCTGCTCGCCGGTCTCTCACATTTTCATCCTCTGTCTCCGAACCGGAGTGCACCTCCCTACTTACTCCGGAGCTGCTTCTCCCGCGGTCTGTCATGCGGATTTCTTTTCCGGGTCTTCTGTTAGGCATGGTCGGAGGAGGAGAATCTCTATCAGAGACTTCAGAGTCAGATGAAGAAGGCGGACTAATGTAATCACCTGGCCTTACACCACCTGGATGGATCCTTGCAGTTTGCTTAGTTCTTGCCATGGCTTCTCAGCGGATGACGCTTTATACTACGAACACTGACAAAAATAGACAACTGGCAGGAGATAAATAGTAAAAAACAGAAGTTAAAGTAAAATATGATGGTAACGTTTTTAAATAATTGTACGGAACCCTAAAAAAATATCGGACAAAATACGGAACCCTAAAAAAACATCAGACAAAAACACAAATAAAAAACCGAGATTCAAAGCGCTAGCCGATAGACAATTTCTTGTTGATCGCGAACTCACTAAACTTTACATTTCCCTCTTGCACAGTAACCAACCCTAATGCCATCAATAAAATAATGGAAGTCGCCGCCAATTTCCTCTGTCTCCATTAGCACTCTTAGCTCGATAATGGCCATTCGCTTCCATGGTGGCCGTATAAATGACTTCCTCCCTCTCCATATCGAATATCCACCGCGACGGAGTGTCTATTATGGTCCTCAAACGGCTCCCCAAAAAGTTGTGCAGCCTCTCTTTTTCTGTTTCCTTCGTTCTAGTTGACAATTAACGTATAAATATTGTTTTGGAAGAAAGTATCTGAACTTAAAGGAGGACTTAACTACGCGGACCTCTGTTAGTTGACCGGATGATTCGTGGAATCGAACATCCTAGGTCGGAACAAAAAAATAAGCCATCCACAAAATTGGCAGGGGGGAGAAAGCACGTATATGTCTTCGGAGCTTTTCGAACTTCCTGCGCCATCTGGAATATGTTAGCAAATACCTCAAACGGTGTGAAGATTTTGAAACTCATCCTCACGCCTCCGTTTTCAGACATTCCCGCTTGCACCTCGTCAGCCATGCATTTCTTCATTGCAATTACATTGTTCTCATTAGTCTGTGGCTTACAAAGTTCACTTAAAGGGGGCAATTCAACCGGCCTCAAGCTCGGTTTCCTGACCTTTACGTTATAATCATGTCCGTAAAACCAGATGCCTATACCCCGCAAGGTCACGGCATCCATACCTTGGAAAAGGACAATTCCGATGTCTATGTGATACACGACAAGTACACTACTAATACTTTCGGCCGGAATGACATCCACGACGTCTGATAAACATAAACACTGCACAATAAATTTGTTTGTAAACACGTGTCAACGAAAGAAATGAAAAGATAAGAAGATCACACGACGCGAAACTATCTCTACGCAGTTAAGTAGTCGATGACTAGCTCAAGCGTCGTGTGATCCGTTTAAGGTGGTTACCATTTTGGGCAATTTTGGGAAGTCGTTTTTGGTGGAGATTAGCTCTTTGGCCATATCGGAAGGGGTATATGCATGTCGTATTGTTATACTTTCCACTTTCCTACCGCTAGAATTCAACTTGAACTCTTTTATCCTACCTATCCAATGTGTCCAGACGCCTGATCGCCTTTTTGTCTTAACTCTATGCTCGCCCCTCGTTGATGGCAGCATACTCACCCATGAACCTATTGAGACAAAACCTCCCACTTCTTGACCTTGGGAGTTCTGTAAATGGGGCAAGAACACAGAAATTACAGGAGACATGGATTGCAGATGAGGAGTGAAGGCGAGAGGATGCACGTAGAGAGGGGGGAGTGACAAAGAGAAGTTTGGCGCCAAAATTTGACAAAGGGAGTTGGTGACGCCCGGCGATGGCGGTCAAAGTCACCATTATTTTGGGCGGCGAAGCGACTCCCAAAAAATACGGGCCATTAAAATGGTTGCAATAAAAGCGCAGGCATCCCCTATGAAAATACGCCATGTGGATGCCAAGTAAGCCTGCTCATCCTTCTACCTGCCAAGTAATACTGACTTTCGTAAAAAAGGCGCAAACCTGATTGGTCCTGGCGAATCTGACGTGGAAATCTTTAGCCCAAGATAAGGGCCATTTTCAGACCCCAAATCCGCCCTAATGAGTCGGCCAAAGCACTTAAGTGTAAGGAGAAGAATACGCTTGCCACTGAAGACTTTTCTAACTGAAAAATGCAAGCATCTTTTCGAACTGAGTATTCTTTTCTTGATTTCAATGTATAAACCAGTTTCTTTAATGTTAAAGAGGTTTAGGTGCCTATATACTGGGTTATGTTGCTCAATCCAAGGTGAGAAAAAGAAATACATATGGAATGGTCCATTTCTAAGCTAATATTCACCCACGGCAGCACTATCACGATCAAGCCAAATTTAACAAAAAGAATAATTGTTTCGGTGGATGGTTGATTGTTAAGTTACTCTTGATATTGCATTTCTTTTACCAGGTTTTGTGTCTTGACTCGAAATGTGGAAGCGAGTTTGCTTGGATTTATTATTTGCAATCATTCTGGATCCCAATTTTTCTTTACAGTACAAAAAAGGAGTTATAGATACGTAAACAAGCTTATAAAAGCAACAAGCTAACTTGTTATACAAACTAGGCAATTTCTTTGATCTGTTGATAATACCAGTATTGTGTTTCTTTAAATCATTGTCAAAGAGGGCCCTTATGGACAGCAGATCGGCAGAACCTAAGTGAATTTGCAGCTTAGGTTAGCCGCCAAGCTTGATGTTCTAGCCAGGTCCAGTAGAAGTTTATTGGTGGCTTAGGGTTTGCCACCATGCTCTAGCTATGGCAAATTCGGTGAAACAAAGAGATCTTTAGCCTGCAAATGGATGCAAAATACAGGATGATAACAGGTATGCTTGTGATTCATTCATGTTGTGAATCTTGACTCAGTTTAGTTGGTGAATTCTAATTCTAAAAGGATTAATTCTAAACAGCTTTCAAGACACGAGCAAACATTTTGCCACACAACAAAATTAACATGGTATATTTTCATCTTTTCTACCTTTTCTATCACTTCCTATCAATTCACAAATGGCTTAGCAAAAATTATGATGTGTATTTTTATTTTGGAGTTCCCTACTGGACTTATTGACCATTTCCACAAAGCTAAGTTGACAGAGTCATCGCAGTCTAAATTTCAATATTAGATAAATTTCTGTACATGTAACAGAAGCGTGTTTGTTCTCACAAATATGGAGGTTCCATTCCTCTAACATTCTTGCTTTCAACCTTCTTGCTTTTAATCCATCCAACTGATAAAAACCAGACTAGTCAATTCACATAGGGCATTATTCTCTTCATAGTTACAAAACACGGCCACGGAAACGCAACGGATCCCTAAATTTTAGAAAACGGAAATGGCAACAGAACACGGAAAAGGATAACACGGGAATGTTCTCTAAAGATACTTTAAATTTTTGAAAAAAAAAATAGAGTTTGTGTCTCACAACTTGATATCCATATGTTAAGCATATGTTGCATAGTTTTCCAACTTGATATTCATATGTTCAGCATATGTTGCATAGTTTTTCCTTTGCCTTGCATAAGCATACATCACATTGTATGAACAGACGTCACAATGTACGAAATGAATGCCTAATTGAACCTACAAAATGCTTGCTAGGGCTCTACATGTCTGCAAAATCTGCCTGCTTAGGGCTCTACATGTGTGCACTACTGGCATCTAACTGTAGCTAGAGAAGCTGCACAGAAAGAATTGAGTCCCCATCTTCACTTGGGATTTGTTGCCAAAACTATCTTAATTGGCAGGAGACATTTGCTAAGTCTAATACCCAAACTACATGCTCGTTTGGCAAGGAATGAATCCCAATTACTGATCTTGCTACATGCTTGTGTCTTGGGTTAACTAATACTAATACTAACAAACCAACCGACTGTGGATTAAAACGTGGACTAACCGACTGTGGAAGGCAGCGCTCGGCAAGGAACAGCAATGCCTTGGCAGGGATGGACAGCAAACAGGGAATAGTCGAATCGAAGTAGCAAACAGTAGGACAAAAACACAAACAACGGAATAAAAAAGAGGCGTGTAAAACAAAATAGCTCTCTGGAATTCTTTTTTGTTATAGTTGTAGGGTTTTTTTAATTGAACACGGCCGTTGTTTGCTTACATTACAGCCTGGCAACGGCTAAACATGCCCATTGTTTGTATCAGCACCAAAAAACACGGTCGTGGTCGTGTTCACCATGGATTCTCCTAGAAATCCATTGCAACCGTGGGACACGGCTGAAACGGCCGTGTTTCGTAACTATGATTCTTTTAAATTAGATACTAGATTATCCAAGCATTCGTAATTCGTTGTCAAACTTGATGTATGTCCTACTCAATGTAACACTTCCCACATTATATGCACAATAGGGAGTGCTACATCACTAATTCCCATAGCACGTACTTGCCCAACATGTAGTCTCACCTATGCCGGGGTGATATCAGAAGAAGGTGTGACTCATAAGCAACTAGGGATATCAAGAGATAGCCCAAATACGCATGTATATACATGTTAGATTATCGTTATATATTTTATACACTTTTTTATGTTTTACATACATGAACTCCAAACCCTATATATACCATCATTGTGTCCCTCACAATTTTAGCTCCTCCTCCATCGAATTGGGCGCCCTCCCAGCGCCTCTTCCAGTAGCTCCAACGACTCCCAGCAACTTGATCTTTCGTCATGAGCGCCTCAAGGTTAGTGCACCTCCACCATATTGAGCTTTACTAGCTTAGAGTCTGATTATAGTGGTGTCTTAGGTCTTAGAAGGATAATCTTGCTTTAGAATAATCTACATATGTTGATTTTGTTCTTAGACTCTATGCATTTGCATTTCATGGAAGGATCTCTTGGATAGAACTTTAACCTTAAAGAATAGTGATGCATTGTAGCATGCTCCTACCTTTAAGGCATCACTTTATGAACGGCGCGCCAGTTAGGGATGTAATGAATGGCAAAGATGGAAGTTCCCCTAATGAGAAGGGTAAATGAGATGTTCTTTCCTTCGTCCCTTAAAAATCGTGTCCAGGTTTCAGCTCTAATGGAATCAATCCTTAAAGCTGCTCGCGAACACTTCGACCACTGCTCAGCTGGCTCGTAAAGAAGTGCGCCTTGGCGAGTCCTCGATTATTGGAAGTAGTACTAAAGGCTCTTCTATGGGCACTCTGGTACACATCTCTAGATACCCCCTCTGACGTTCATAGTTCCATGCTCATATGGCTTGGGAAAGGAGTGGACGAGAATGAAATTTTAGACTATTTGCATCTAACTGGCCAACTAGTGAGTAAGCTTCTTGTCTTAGGAAAGGACCTGAAATTCAATATCTGCGCTCCTCTAGGGCATGCATTGACGCATTCTGAAGGTAAGACTATTTAACCCTCTTATATCTCTAGCTTACTTATGTTCTTTTGAATATTGAAGCCGGGCACATATTCTACTCTTACAAGTGGTTCACCCTACTTGTAGAGCTTAGGGTGTGTTTTATTCAGGGTCGCACATTTTAGCTTTCTCATTTACAACCCAACACCTTACATCAATGACTCCTTGCACCCTATTCTTGCACCCTGTTTTTGACATCATTGAGAACAAGCCTAAGTTTCATTCTGATGATCCAGAAAGAATAAAGCTTCCTAATATGTAGCACAATTGAGTTAAAAATTTTGCATTTTCCTATACGAGACTACAGATATTGACTTTAAACTATTTTAACATTAAGATTATACCGATGATAAATTTTTGCAATAGTAGGATTATCTGGATCTGAATACCCATCTTTGATCTAACAGCTACAAATGGTCAAATTCTGATAACTGCACCAGTGGTTTAAGGGCAATCAAATGATTCCGTAAGAAGCTTTTTAGAAAATTGCAGGACAAACAAAATTGAAGCTTCTATTACTGATCCGTTAATAAGAGAACTTGTTATGGATGGAGGTAGTATATGATGCACCAGGACTGCTTCTGGTCCATGAAATATATTCGGAAGCCCTCAATTCGAAAAGTTGCTTCAGCCACCACTTTTGCTTGGTAGCATATTACAAAATGATCTGAACAGGATTGAAAATTATGTACATCCGCATATTAACATATGCAAAGTATGATGACACTTCTATGGTCTTGCTTTAGTCTTGTTCAGGTTCGATGTTATCTGCAACTTCCTGCATTCCATAATAGAATAACGATGTATTAGAACCAAAAAAAAAAAAGGAATGTAAGCACACTTTGGATGCGAGAAGCAGCTAACCTCCTCCCCAGTTTCAGCTGTATCAGAGTTTTTCTGTAGACACAATAACATTATCAACAGCCTGCAAGCGTGCATCAAAAAAAAAAAAAAAACGGGGCAACACCTTTCCATTATATTCTTTCATGGAGGCCTCGTATTCGGACTTGCAATCTGCAGCTTTCTTTGTGTATGGTTCTTTTTCCTGCCAGGCACAAGAATAAGATGTTTATAAAATCTTAATAGAACAAACCACCACTAGCCCTCACCTCGTCAGTCATTTCCTTCCAGCGTTCACCACCAAGCTTAGCAACCTTCAATTTTGTTAAATATAACATATTAAATAACCTATGTTGCAGAAAGAATTTCCAGACTTCTCTGAACTTGTCAATACCTCGTTTCCTTTTTTAGCAGAAGGATTCTTCTCTTTGTATTCTTTCCTGAAATCTTCCCTGTGAAGCGTTGTTTTTAAGTAAAATACTGAAAATGTACAACTCAGAGAACGAGTTAAAGCTTTTACATGAAGATAAAAAATGCCGTCATAGGACGCTTTGGCATGTTAGGGTCTTTGCTCGACTTGGATTTCTTCGCAGAGGAATCAGATTTCTTCTCCTTTCCTCTTTTTTTCAATCCTCTGAATCATAATCATGTTAGTTAAAGATAAACATACATTGCACAATTAAGAAAAGCAAGCATTCAATACTTCTGAGTATCTTGCTTTGGCTCCACTTTTGTCAACGTTCCTTTTACATTTTCCATCAATCTTGCTGCATAAACTCCAACAGAGCTTATTAGTTACGCATGCATTACATGAAATGTGAAGCAAGATTGATCCTATTTTATATAACCTTACCTTTCGTAATGGCATCTTTTCTGCAGTCATGCATATCAGCAGTAGCAACAGGTATATCCTTGTTACAGTTTTCACTAAAAAAACACGAATCTAGTGTTAGTGATTAGCTACAAGAAGCGTAACGACAAGCTAACCAAAAACTCGAAAAGAAAGTACCATCGGATGAAAGCGCTTCCATTTGTTGCACGCTTCAGAGACCCAGAATCAAAGTCTACTCTCTTTCTTGGCTTGGGAGCCTGATTTTTTGCAGTTGCCGCCATAGCCAAGCCAAGATTTGTGAAGGACAGAGTTGGAGAGTTGGGGAAAAGCGGGGAATAATAAGGTCGAGAAAGAAAGAGAGGGAAATGCAATTGGCGGGAGCACAACATTATCAGTATTTCTTCTGCCCTTCTTTCCCTCGCAGGATTTTATATGTTTATATTCGATGCGTAAACGTGGCACGACATTAACCCTTGGATGCATACAATCAGCAACCTTTTTTTTCTTGAAAGAGTATGTTTCTATTAACTAAGAGATATTTCTGAAATACCATTATAGGGTTCAAGTTTGACGGCTTTCATGCCTGTTTTTTGTTTTTTTGCCCGTCAAAACAGGCAGCAAAAACAAGATGCTGCGCACGGAGGGTTGCCCTCCATAGCCGGATGGTGAAGTGGCTTAAATCATAGTCCAAAGTCATGTTTTGCAATCAATTCAAATTGCTACTTCTAGACAATAGAATACTTGATACCATGACTTTATTAGAATTGGCCTGAAGAAACATTTGGTGCTCGGCATGGAAGAAGTATTGCAGAAGCATAAGGACAAGTGTAATAGAGCATAGAATGGAAATACATGTTTCGTTAGCATAGAAATGAGAGAACTGCTTGAAGACCTCTCATCGATTTTTTGTCACAGAGAGCTTCAAACATCTGAGGAGCAGGTTTTGTAGAGGAATGAAACATTGATGCATAGCCTAACCCCAAACCTCGCAATGTCATCACTTCTCAATACTCACAATCTATTAAACTATAGTTCTTCATCCATAGCACCGTTAAACGAGTCACATCACGTGGATGTATATGATAAGGACATTCGACATGAAGCATTTCTATATGGTGTGAAACTACGTATCTTCACTTGGGTATTTGGATATATTCCATACATGTTTGAATTGGAACCAAATTATTAGGGTCACAAATGGCATATAGCAGATGGTGCAAGTAAAAATTGTAGTAACATACATGATCCACAACATGGTGGGGAGTTACATGGTGGTGGCTGCCACTAATTGAACCTTGGTTGTGATGCCAAATGTTACGCAGTAATCTCTTAGTGCTAAGCAACACACCAAGAGGGCGGATCCTTCATGAAAATCGTTATATAACGGGCCCCAACCTTTTCAAGGCTTTATCCCATACCCCACATACCCCCTCAGCAAGCCAAGCCAAAGCAACCAAATACTACTTGCACATGACCTGACTGTCACATACCATACTACATACAATATCAAGTCGAGTGTATGAACATATAATCATCATCAAATGGCTATGTCGACTATATAGATCTTGTACAAATGACCATCACCCCAATGCTAACATGGCATTTTGCATATTTGGGCCGAGTTTCTCTACGTTCAATCATCATCCAAGTACAATCGTCACTCAAATGTTTGAGTCGAGTTTCAAACCTATGACCTTCTTAGCTCAAAGAAAACAACCTAGCAACTAAGCTCAGTGTTTCTCATATATTCCCATGGCCTCATATGAAGATCATGCATGATAGCGACCATGCATACTCACCAAACTGACACTCCCCCAAGCTGGCATTCATGCATACTCGCCAAGTGGCAGTCTTGCAGACATCCAAATTATGTATTAGACAATATAATATTGTATGTATAAGGGATGGTCGAAGCCATACAAAACCATTCTAGTTCAATGCTAGCCTTGGACTTCCATGTCCAGTTCTTGCGCTTGCTCGTGTGCCCTTCATGACCTATAGATATTAAAAAAAATAACTATTTTTAGCATATTTTGGAGTACCTATACTCTTTGTTCTTTGTTCTATCTCTTAGACTGTAGGGTCCGAGAAATTATGTTCTTTTCGAGTATTATATTTATAATTTGCTTGTGCCTTGGCTTCTTAAAACACAAAAGTGTCAATATATTTTGGGATGACATTAGTCCAAGTGTAAAGGGAGTATTATTTATATTTTGGGATGACAATAGTGTAGGTGTAAAATGAGTATTATTTATGGGCAAATGGCGGTTGTAATGCATATGCTAGAACATCAGATTGGACTTGGTATTTAAGGATGAATTTAATCTTCTTTTATCCATGACAAATGATGGAGGGGATATTATTTATGGGCAAATGGCAGAGGTAAGCATATGCTAAAAGCTCAAATTTGACTTGGTATTTTAAGGATGCATTTAATCTTCTATTATTCATTGCAAATTATTGGAGGTAACACATGTTAAAAGTCAAGATTTTGACATGACATTTTTGGAATTCGTTTACTTTTTTACTTGAAGCATGCTTCTTCTAGTTGGACACTAGTACAATTCAAGAATCATCCAAATAGAAGCTTAAACTATATGGTTTGTTGAGGCCAACGCCTCATGCAAAGCCCCATGACTATGAATCCTCATCATGGATACTACAATGTACCCCATGATGTATTCATGTCAGCATATGTGCTAGGATAAACACGATTGAGAGATTGAAATCTCTAATGCAGGAATTCCCCATTGACGAGTAGGCAATGTAGCCTTGACACACATGACAACCATTGACAACCATCATAGTACCCTTGAGAATAGAATAGAATAGACAACCATTACAGTACTCTTTCGCAAAAAAATTCAACACAAATTTGATGTGTAAATTTCGTAAAGGGGATATATAAGATAATATCCAATGGTTTAAAATGAACGCAATAGAGACCCTTAAAATCATATTAAGATCTAGAAGTAATAAAGCAAGTCTAACCTTGCCATTGCACAAGCAATGGTGAGGCTAAAAAGGATGCACATTAAACAGAAGACAAAAGACATATTTGAACCATCTTAAAATACCATGCATTCTTCCTAACAATTAAGTTTACCATGCATTCTTTCTAACAATTAAGTTTTAGTTCAGGAAAGAAACCTTAATCCAACGATACTAGACTAGGAAAATGTCATTTCTTATCAAAAATTGGTCTCTCCATTTCCATGATTATTTGTATACTTAGCCTTTTCAACTGGAAGTGCTCCTACAGCTAATCTATCACAATTTCCAGCAAAGGCAGAATTTAACTCTGGAATCATATACATTGAACTATGTATACAAAACAATGGTGTCGTATGGTGACAGTTCCCAGACATCGGGATTTGATAAACATGTTATTCCAGGCTAGAGGAACGACTAAACCTTCCGCCAAGGTATTCTTCCTGATTTGTGTCTGTAAAATCAATAATGTTATGGTCTGTGCTAATTGAGGCTAAATCATCATCAACTCCTACCATGGCTAATGCCAAATGTCTTCTGATGTCGGATTTCCCAATTTCATCGAAATATGACTCGTTGAATGATTCACCAAATTTTGTTGCAGCCCATTGCAAGCCATTTTGTTCTTCTCCAACCAACAATTTCAGAACCTAAAAACAATGTTTTGGTGAATCTTCACAACTTGGATGGAATTTTATAAAAAGTTGTTTGATAATGCACAATTTGTTTCATTTAGTAAGCCTACCCTGCTTATTCTAGGACGAAACTGAGATGACTGGCGCAAACAAGCAGCTGCTGCAACTGTCATGTTTTTCATTTCAGTGTCATTGTATTGACACGCCATCCCGATTGACGTGTACGCCGACGTGTGGCCAAGCAAGTAGCACCCTAGGGGGTAACTTGCAAGGTGTGTACATTTATTTATGTGCACATTTACTCATGTGCACATTTATTCATGTGTACACATTTACCCATGTGTACACTTTATGCCGCCTAGTTAATAAAGGCAAGTGTGCCACATCCAATTATCCCACATGCTTAAAGGAATAATGGGAAACCCTAGTCTAACCCTTAGTCTATATAGGCATAGGAAACCCTAACTTTCCATTCTCGTCCACAGCCTTCTAGGGCTCTGTTTTGCTTGCTCCAAGAGCCAATCTCGCCTCCCAAAGTCTGTCTCTGCAGACTAGGCCATTAGTTTCCCTTTCTAGCTTCACCTTCAAGCAGTTCTGCAGCATGGATGCGTTCAGAGCAGGAGGAGCAAGCCAGGGATCGGGTATTTTTCCAAATCAATAGTTTAAACCGCCTCCCAGACATAGAATAAGTAGGTTTAGCCTATTGATTTGCCCATAGCAGCCATCTAGATCTCTAGATATCGAGCCATAACTAAAGAACCTAACTCTGTGAATTAGATTAGATCTTGTCCTTTAGTTCTTCTGTGATATGTATGTGATGATGCATCTCTGTGGACTCATTGTATTGGGAAGGGGGGTAGAGACCCTAAAGCCTGGTAGTTGATGCTCCTAGCTAGCCTCTTTAATGCACTAATAAATTCGGCATGTGTACAAGAACCACACCTGGTTGTGGGTGAAGGGGCCAGACTGGCTTACAAGGAGGTTCATGTCCTGACTCATGATCATGTCCCTCTGGTAGTAAAGCCTATCGGGGACTACAGTGCACTAGACCTAATGCTCTGCCACTGCGTGAGGGCTTTGCATGGGTTCGACACTCTTGGGGGGTTTTGGACACCTTCCATGGAGTTCAGTCGAGTACGGGCAGTGGCCCTCTAGTCACCTTGAGTCAGCATGCTAGCCTCTGGAGGGAGTGATCCCTACCTGCCCTATCGGGACTGGGGAGATGCAACCCAGAAGTAGCCCCTTTGGCTATGCATCCGGCGGGCTACAGTCAGGTCCCAACACTTTTCAACCTACTCTACAAAGTTTGCACAGGAGGGGCGGATGGAGTGGACTACCCTAAGCCATGTTCTTATGCCAGCCGAATCCATTGCCATGAATTCTGTCTGCTTGACCTCTGGAGACCCAAGCCTGTCAGTCCATCCCTTGAGTCTGAGCCTTGGGTAGGATCTCCATATGTGATGTACTGATCTCTATCTATGCAGATATATGATGAGCCATCCTTCGTGATGGTTATGTGATGTTGATGTATGTACTACTGACATGTATATTTACGCTTCTGCAGCTAGGTAGGCCCTGAAGGGAGACAGGGTAAAATGACCCCTTCATTCTTCCTACTGGAACTCATCAAGGTTGCAGTGACACGTGGAGGGCCCTATATTAGCATGGAGCTGGTATGGGGGATGAACTCCTGTTTGTAAACGGTGAGTGCACCGTATACGAGTAGGGGACGTCACAGTGGTATCAGAGCAATGTTCTTGGAGACCAAGAGCAAAGCACTGGCCATGCTCCCAGTAGTACTAACTTAGTAGGATCCTCGAACCTCGAAAAAGTGGGAAATTTTTTTCTCATTTTTGTGTAGTTATGCTAAGCTAGTAACAGTTAAAAGAATTGAAAACCAAGAAAACCAAAAAGTTGAACTAAAATTTGATCTAAGGTAGGAATGTCTCACGGTATGCGCCAGAGCACAAACCTAACTTTTAGGTTAAGCCCAGGGCGCACACCGTGAGTCATTGGCCATAATCACCTTGAAACATGATGAATTTTAACGATCTAACATGCTAGATCGAGTTTTAAGGTAAGAATTAGTTAGATCAGTTAGATTAGTTAGAATTCTAAGAGTAACTTAGAATTTGACCTAAAATTGCCCAAACTATAAATAGACCTAGACGCCCCCCCCCCTCCCTCATTTGTAGACTTCCTGTTTAGAAATTTGCTCCACATTTCGAGGCGACTTTAGGGCGCCCGACCTCCGATCGACATGGCGCGCACCAAACAGACCGCACGACTTCCTCGACAAGGCGAAACAGCCAGAGGCCAAGGAGGCCGAAGAAAACAAGAAGCGGAAGGGCAATGGCGCGGAGGAGCCCAAGCGGAAGACGAAGAATACCCCGAACGTCAAGGTAGTCATCAAGGAATAGCCAGCCGACCAGCCAGCCTCCTCCGATGATTCAGACGACGAGGACTTCAACCCAAACCTGGAGGTAGGGAGTTCCTCCAAGCCAACAGAAGGGGACCAGCCAGCCCAGGAGTAGGGATCCCAGGGATCAACAGAAGCACTGGAGGAAGAGGACATTGGATCTCCGGGTTCAATGGATGAAGAGACCCAATAAGTGTACGAGCAGATAGAGCGGGAGATACAAGAAGAGGAGAGGGCAGAACGAGAGCGGGAGGCCAAGGTTCAAGAAGCAACAGAGCAGAAGCTGGTCCAACATTTTGAAGACTCAACAGCATGCACGCCAAGAGGGTGACCTTAATGAAGAAAGACATGCACCTCGCCAGCCACATTAAAGGAGAACCCCATTAAATTGTAAATGACAAATTTTGATTAATACAAAGTGTTTTGTTGTAAGTTATATGTGCATAATTGATGTTAATTAGGTCGAATTAGCAACAATTGCCCTTTGTTATAGTAAATTTGGACATTTGTAGCCCAAATAGTGCCCAATGTCTCATGATATGTGCCCAGGCCAAAAACCAGATTTTGGTTTTGCCTCCCAGCGCACACCGTGAGACCTTCATGCCTAAACTAGCCCAAAACACCTCCAAATCGGCCAGTAAGGGGTCAATCTTGCATATCTCGATGAGATTATCATGTTTTGACCCTTAGTTTACCTTATTTAGTTAAGTTATTTAGTTAAGTCTAGACCAAATTGGGCCCAATGTCTCACAGTATGCGCCCAGACCCAAAACCAAATTTTGGTTTTGCCTCCCAGCGCATACCATGAGATATCCAAACTTTGAACCTCCATAACTTGAGCTACAGAGCTCCAAATCGCCTGAAATTTATTGCAATAGGACCGTTAGACAGTCTAGAATCCATTTATGATTCAAATTAGGCTAGAAATGTCAAACCCTAGCTCAAAACGACCAAAATGGCTCAAACCCTTGAATTGTTTTTCCAAACTGTGGTAGCTAACTACACCAATGAAGTGGAGCAAAACTATGGGAGCAATGCAACGACCAAGTCATCTCCAAATTACTCGACGCCGGCTCAATGGGTGAATGCGTTCTAGCCTTAGGTAAGGTGTGCACATGTATTATAAGCTTTAATGTGTCTTATTGATAAGTTAAATATAGATCCTAATAACTGCATAGAATTTGCCATACGTATATGTATCATAGGGAAATAAGTTAAATAACAACAATAATGTGAGGTAGCATGTTAATTAATCCTTCGCAAGGATGCAATTCCTTCCAAGGATAGCTATATGACCTCGGGGTCCTTATAAATATAAATAGAAAATAGAATTCAGATATACTTAAGTACATCTTAGGGTTATACTTCCAAGGGTAATGCAGGACCCAAGGAAGAGAATAAAAAGCACATCTAATTCTTGTGTATGATAATTAAAAACCTTGTCTATGTAACAATAGGTCTAAATCAGGGTTATCGTTTAAATAATCGCGATCTAAAAGTCGCTAAATATTGTAAAGCTTAGAGTAAATATAATTGTACTATCAGAAGTAATGTATCCGATACTATGATAATGTTAATTCATAAATATTACCTTAGGGTAATTATGTTAATCGCATGCATTAAAGGAGCTAGCATAAATCATGCAGGTTTCAAGTTAATCTACGCATGCAGCCTATGCTAAGTATGGGTTGCATGCGTAATTACCGATGATGGGACCACTACGGTGATCTCTAGGACGTGGTGTAATGTCATTGTAGACATGACCGCGGTTCTGCTTGGATGAGTGGAAGGTAGATTAAAAAGTCTACTTCCGTCGCACGGAAGTAGACGACCTCGAGAGATAAGAGGTCATTCAGGAATGCATTGATAGGAAAGAACCTCTAGTCAATGCCTACGGCGAGGACCCTATCCTTCACGCCCTGATACGGGAAGGACCCTATCCTCCACGCCTCAGGCAACTAAAGGTGTAGGCATGAGCGTCATATAGGCATTATAGGGCGCTGTCTCCACGGCCACGATGGAAGAAGCATCTTCTTCCTACGCCGGGAGATTAGTCATGCATTCATGTAGATAGATGGGGTGGTCCCCTTATAACCAACTTTACATTAATATTCTAGCGTGGTGTGAATCCAGGAGGCCAATGAGAACGAAGAACCGGCAGGGAGTCGCATCACGAGCACTTGTATAGATAGTTCTAGAGTAGTTGTGATTCTATCATTGAAACTAATCGCTTAAATCTTGTGTAAGATAGTAAGTATGTAATTATAGATATTGTAAAATTAATGCAGGATTTCAAGGTGCAAAGACTTGCAACACAAATTTTGTTATAACGTATTGCAAGGGATGAAGAGTACATTGGAAGTGTAAATTTTGTATGAAATTGATAAATTTCGATAATTAAATGTTGTATTAAGTAAGGTTAGTAATTACCTTGCATTGATTAAGTTATGAAGTGATAAGTTAATTGAATAATGAAATAGTACAGTAATGTCTTAAACATTACCTTAGAGTAATTCTAATAATTGTGTAACTATAATAATAATTGTATGCATCAAGTTGGTTGCAGGACAGGAAGATCCCAAGGTGGGGAGAATCTCGATGCTGCGGACAGCATCATTTTAAGGTGGGGAGCAGGGTTCGAAATTAGAATTTGCCTTAACCATTAAAATGCCTGCTTTCATTTAAGGCTGCCGGAAATACATGAAATTATAGCATACTTTTCCGGAAATCCTTAGAAACTTCTTCAAAAATAGCCTGAAAAAATGCCGGGAATATTTTTTGGCTATCGGAAATTTTTTGGAATGGCCGAATTTTTAAGGGTCGAACCCCCCCAATTTCGAACCCTGGTGGGGAGAATGTGACGTTCCAGCACAGTATACGGTCCTAAGACGTATACTGTACTGCCTCGTCACGCGTACACGCCATCCCGATTGACGTGTACGCCGACGTGTAGCCAAGCAAGTAGCACCCTAGGGGGCAACTTGCAAGGTGTGTACATTTATTTATGTGCACATTTACTCATGTGCACATTTATCCATGTGTACACATTTACCCATGTGTACACTTTATGCCACCTAGGTAATAAAGGCAAGTGGGCCACATCCAATTATCCCACATGCTTAAAGGAATAATGGGAAACCCTAGCCTAACCCTTAGTATATATAGGCATAGGAAACCCTAACTTTCCATTTTTGTCCACAGCCTTCTAGGGCTCTGTTTTGCTTGCTCCAAGAGCCAATCTCGCCTCCCAAAGTCTGTCTCTGCAGACTAGGCCATTAGTTTCCCTTTCTAGCTTCATCTTCAAGCAATTCTGCAGCATGGATGCGTTCAGAGCAGGAGGAGCAAGCCAGGGGTCAGGTATTTTTCCAAATCAATAGTCTAAACTGCCTTCCAGACATAGAATAAGTAGGTTTAGCCTATTGATTTGCCCATAGCAGCCATCTAGATCTCTAGATATCGAGCCATAACTAAAGAACCTAACTCTGTGAATTAGATTAGATCTTGTCCTTTAGTTCTTCTGTGATATGTATGTGATGATGCATCTCTGTGGACTCATTGTATTGGGAAGGGGGGTAGAGACCCTAAAGCCTGGTAGTTGATGCTCCTAGCTAGCCTCTTTAATGCACTAATAAATTCGGCATGTGTACAAGAACCACACCTGGTTGTGGGTGAAGGGGCCAGACTGGCTTACAAGAAGGTTCATGTCCTGACTCATGATCATGTCCCTCTGGTAGTAAAGCCTATTGGGGACTACAGTGCACTAGACCTAATGCTCTGCCACTGCGTGAGGGCTTTGCATGGGTTCGACACTCTTGGGGTGGTGGACACCTTCCATGGAGTTCAGTCGAGTATGGGCAGTGGCCCTCTAGTCACCTTGAGTCAGCATGCTAGCCTCTGGTGGGAGTGATCCCTACCTGCCCTATCGGAACTGGGGAGATGCAACCCAGGAGTAGCCCCTTTGGCTATGCATCCGGCGGGCTACAGTCAGGTCCCAACACTTTTCAACCTACTCTGCAAAGTGTGCACAGGAGGGGCGGATGGAGTGGACTACCCTAAGCCATGTTCTTATGCCAGCCAAATCCATTGCCATGAATTCTGTCTGCTTGACCTCTGGAGACCCAAGCCTTCAATCCATCCCTTGAGTCTGAGCCTTGGGTACAATGTTGTTAAGTACGTCAAAATCCGTACGATTAAAAAATGTTTTTTAAGATTTTTTGAAGATTTTTAAATTTTCTGAAAAAAATCTTTAAAAACGTATTTCATATAAAATACGTTAAAAATCTTTAAAATCCTTAAAAATCCTTAGTTTGTGATTTTTATAATCCAAATATATGATATTCTTGAACTTATTTATCTTTGTGTATAAAATTCTTATACTTCTTAACCTCTATAATAATGTTTTTATGAACTTTCTTAAGAGTTGCATGGCAAAACAGCTATGGTGTCTTTGTACTTGAACTTAATAGTTTGTAATAGCAGCATAAGCTTCTGATTTACTTGTTGGCATGCTATGTCTTAAACTTGTAGCAAAAAATGTGCATTTTAACATTAACAAATATGTCCAATAAAACAGTGCAAAGAATGTGCAATTTTTTTATTTTTTATTTTTGGCCATACCATATCATAAAAATCCTTTAAAAAACGTGAGGATTTTTATAGAAGTGCTTTAAAAATAAAAAACGGGTTTTTTAACAACATTGCTTGGGTAGGATCTCCATATGTGATGTAATGATCTCTGTCTATGCAGATATGTGATGAGCCATCCTTCGTGATGGTCATGTGATGTTGATGTATGTACTACTGATATGTATATTTACGCTTCCACAGCTAGGTAGGCTTTGAAGGGAGACAGGGTAAAATGACCCCTTCATTCTTCCCACTGGAACTCATCAAGGTTGCAGTGACACGTGGAGGGCCCTATATTAGCATGGAGCTGGTATGGGGGATGAACTCCTGTTTGTATACGGTGAGTGCACCGTATACGAGTAGGGGACGTCACATATATCAGGAATACTTAGGTCTATATGGTACTTTTAACATCCTAGAAAGCATGAGACTTCCTGTGCTGACATTGATGAAAACACTTCTTTCACTTCCCCCTTCTTTATATTTCATTATCCTGTAACGACATCAATCCCACCTCTCAACCATAATAAACATCCCACATAGCATTACGTTGGTATATCTTCTAAATTCTTTCCTAACACATCTTTTTTTTACCACATTGCTTAATCACCGTTTACTCGCATAAGCATGCCTCTTAACCTCTAGACATCTTAAATGGGCTACCAACACATAACAATGTTGTCCATTCATTGACATAATTTGTTGCTTTATCTCTCCAACATGCCAATATGTAGCATAATAACAGGGGGTTCTTTTTGTATTTTTGTACAGTTTTTGCTATGGTTTTCATATGATTTGATGGGCGTATTGCGCGAGGTGTACTAATCAGTATATCTAGAGTGTTCCTAGTATTTTTTTGATTAAAAATCCATTTCTCCATGGTTTACCCCTAACTTTCCTTTGTGAAAAGTCGAGCGCATGCAAAGCTCGATTCTTCTATTCTAGGGTTTCTTTGTTCTTTTATTCATTCCTTTTTGTTTTTCGGTTTCGGTCCGTCTTTGGAATCAAGGATTCATTTGCCTATGGCGGTCATGGAAAGACAGAAGACCTTCTTCCGAATCGTGTACTGGCACCTATGACGGTCATGGAAATACAGAAGATCTTCTTCCGAATCGTAATCGGGCAATGTAATCGTGTATTGTTGAAGGCATGGGCATTTCGTGCCGATTTACTTCCGATTGATTAGGTTTGAGCTTCTTTTTCTCCTCTAAGTGCGCATGGCATTTTCGAGGTGTAAATTTAATTCATGCGAGATGATTCGAAATGCGAAATGTTCCTCGGATGCACCACCGGGGAAAAGCCACGGTTTCAAGGAAAGTAGGTGAAGAAAGAGTAATGTCTCGAAGCCATCCGTGATAAAGCAAGAAAGAGTTTTCTCTATTGAAACAAGGCCAATTCACTATATTCCAAATCCATAGCAGGGTATGCGGAGCTAAAACATCATTGGCGAAGTGTTCACCATTCACGGAATTGACTCAAGTTTCCATCCTCCGGCAACAAAACTAGTAGAAATTGAACCGTGGCATCGATCTTGTCTTTGATAATTCCAAGCTCCCGGTTAATTTCCTTCCTTTGATGTTTTGGTCAATCAAAACTTGGAGTTCAGGACTTGGGTTTTCTGTGTAGTTGGAACTGGATACCGTATGTGCTTCTTGTTTGCCTTTGTCATTTTCCACAAGGCCCATTAGCAATAAGCTGAAATTCCTCTTATCTCCACAAGGCCCATTAGCAATAAGCTAAAATTCCTCTTATCTATGAATGCAACGGCAGTTGGGAAATGGTAAGAATGATAAGGAATTTATGATGAGGGGAATTTTATGTAGAGTAGTTGGCATTGGTTAAGAATGATAAAGAATATAAAGAAAGGGCTTTGAGCCACGAGTCATCGATCCCTTTGAGAACATTATCGGCATCTGCGGTTGTGGCTTCCAATAAAACCGATATCGACTCCAGATTACCTTTGCATTCCGACCTTATATTTGGAAGCGGTAAACTTTATATACTATGCTGCTTTAAGAAATGATGGCAAGACCAAATGATGTAATCATAATCACAGGTATGCATTTTTTAAAATGCCAGGGCTTGATTTTTTTTAATGTATGATCTCTATTTTATTTACTTATTCTGGTTATGCATTTGCCAATTTAGTGATGTATGATCTTTGTCTCATTTTATTTGTGCTATACATTCACGAAACATGACTCTGGGCAAAGCTATTGCACATGATCTGTCTAAGAACCAATACACTATTAGCTGGTTTTCTGTGTAGTTGGAACTGGATACCGTATGTGCTTCTTGTTTGCCTTTATCATTTTCCACAAGGCCCATTAGCAATAAACTGAAATTCCTCTTATTTTCACAAGGCCCATTAGCAATAAGCTAAAATTCCTCTTATCTGTGAATGCAAAGGCAGTTGGGCAATGGTGAGAATGATAAGGAATTTTATGATGAGGGGAACTTTATGTAGAGTAGTTGGCGGTGGTTAAGAATGATAGAGAATATAAAGAAAGGGCGGTGAGCCACGAGTCATGAAGAATTGTTGCAGTCCCTTTGAAAACATTTCTTTGGCATCTGCGGTCGTGGCTTCCAATAAAACCGATATGCAGACTCACGGATTACCTTTACCTTACCTTTACCTTGAAGCCCTCTGAGACTTGGTTGTCTTCTTCTTCACTCAATCGGGGAAAACTAGCGTTGATCAATAAGGGATATGAAATATTGTTACGACAAAACATGTTCTATATTGAACTAGTAAAAACAAGGGCAATCGAGAGATATTCTAATGCAAGAGTTCAAGTTATTTATAAGTGAGACCATTATTGCCATCTTCATTTTTGGGCTTAGGAGATAATGAAGAAGAAATGAGAATATCGGACAAAAGGTACCTAGAGTGGTTAGTTAAATAAAAACAATGTCGATTATTACATGTGTCATTTGGATCATGAGGCTATTGCGGGATTTTTTAAGCCATTGTGGTTGGAATCAGGCGTTCGATTCCCAGGGGGTTTTACCGCTTGTATATTTTTTGCGAAATGTGTGTAAGAGATGCTTCTACAATATTGTAAATGTGTTAAGATGTCCTACCATAAAAACCATGTTGTGTTAGGGCCCAAAAATACACATTACCTCATTTAACTCATTTAATCTGAGTCTCTCTCATTGTTTCTAATATAATATCATTATAATTTAAGCGACACATTTTATATGCAATACCTTTTCTAAAATTTGAATGTGCATTGCTCTTTGGATTAGCCCAAGCTTGGGGGAGTTTGCTTTGTTAGGGACCGAAGGGCCCAAAAAAAAATTTCATATAACAAACAACACATATCTACCATTAATATTAATTAACACAAACCATTGCATTTAACACATTCAAATTAAAATCCCCCTGAAACCCCCTTTGGTTTGGGTGCATATTCACACGGGGGGTGACATAGGGCAGCGAGAGCCCCTAAAATGGATGTTTCGCATGTACGAAATCAACACCATGTAGTATATTACCTCAAATCTTATAGTATTTTGTAAATCTTGTTATACAGTATAGCAAATTTTGTACATGGATACCCCACAAACGAGGAATTTTATGTACGGTGTAGATTAAGGAATAAAGGGTGAATATGCCTATCCAACAACTCTCGATGCCCGGAGTCACCCCCCATGTGAATATGCACCCAAACCAAAGGGGGTTTCAGGGGGATTTCCCCCAAACAAAACCTAGTTTGGCTTTCTCTCCCAACAAAACCTGCAATGCTCATTTGCTTATTATAAAAAGGCTATCCCTAATTCTCTACATCCCTTTGCCCATGCCCAAAGACAAATTATCATTTTACCACAATCCCCGTGGTCCTCATCTTAAGCCAGTTAGTGGCATAATAACTCCATATCTCAATTTTTTCAATCCCTAAGATCATGAAGTGAACTGCAAATATCTAGTATGCTATGTCTATATTTCGATCCATACATGACTCTTGAATTGACAGGAAATAAAACTTACTTAACTACACTATCAACTCCGCCAAAGAAGCACAACACCACAAGCACTATTCACAAATTGGTATATGATGCACAAGCTAGAGACAGCTGCCTCTTCCCCTTGTCAAGCTTCATGCAGCCCACTGCTACCCTTGTTGCCTTATTTCCAGATTTGTAAGACACACTAGCACTCATCAAATAAGAGCTGCATCTTCTTGTACTAAAAGTCCAATTATAAGACTTCTCTGCCTCCTACCTCACTACTGTTTTGATCTTGAGAAACTACTACTACAGAAGGCCATCGTAAGGTATTGTGTACTACAATTTCATGGCTGAATTGATCTACCCCAAAGCCAATTAACATGTAGAATGAGAAAAGAAGCTGTGCTTTACAGGTGGATTGGAAGTGAATTTAGGTCGGATTCCTGTAGCCGAATCAAAAGCCAGGTACTTTTTGCTAGAAGCACAGAATGGGAAAAATTAGAAATGGTAGCAGATGTAACAGAACACGGACAAAGCAGTTGAACCAAGTGAAACGTTAAAAGGTAGATAATTAGATCACATAGGTAAACCAAGCAAAAGTCAATGAAGCATTTCATCATAAAAAAGCAGAGCATGTTCGACCCATCATAAATTGGATACTTTGCAGAGAAAAAAACTATAGAGGTAAGAAAAATACCAAAGATGTCCATTCTCCATTCATCTCCTCAAATAAGCAAGCCATCACTTGCTTGCTGAGAAAAAGACCTCTAAGCCGGTGCTACTTCCAGCGCACCATGAAGCCAGCACCCATGCATCTTCTCATTCTTAAATCCCAGCAATAAATTTCACCATCACCACCAAAACTCATCAACTGTTGGCCATCGCTTGTAAATGTCGAATGCATGCCTCCTTAGCGGCCCCCCATCTGTACCCGACTTGAACCCCCCAAAATCCATATAGGCACGTTTCCTGTGATCCAGGAGGTGTCAGACCCATATCCAATCCCAATGCGAGGACTGACTATAAGCTTAGCACACTGTAGGAGTCATATAGCCACGCTAGGCAAGACCCCATTTCGTTTCACCATCATACCCATTATCTGGTGCTGAATCACGATATAGCATCCACAGCTAGGTGGGCTCTTATGCATAGGCCGCATTTACTGGATCTTAAGGGTCCTAGCTAGAGACATCTCTACTTCTAGAAAGCTTTCAGGTCTCTACCCTCCCTTAACCCCAGACACACAGGAGAACAGAAAGAGAGAACACAATCATAATCAAAGTATACATCATCATCTTAGTAACACATAAAAGAGAAATTATCCATTCCATCTAACCAGAGAAGGATTAGCTGAAGCATAGACTATCTAGGGACTAACCGGTCTCTTGGCTAGAGCCATTGTATTGTCATGAAAGGCTTCCATTCTTCAATTCTGGTTGCAGTAGCTAGTAGCTCCTCCTTCCTCCAACTCTCTCCAAATCAATTTGGGGCAGAATTGGGGGTAGGGCCCCAATTTGCCCTCCAAACTTAGCAAATCCCCCCTGACTAATCGATTTGGGCCAGTTGGCACTCCTAGTTGGCTGACTTTTACTAATTAATAACCTAATTAGCATTTTAGCATAGCTAATAAAAACCCTTTTAGGTTAGCCCAATATAAGGGTCTAGTTTTATCCTGGTGACGTGTCGTAGTATGTATACGTATACCGTATAAATATAAGAAACATCACATATAAGCTCACTAACCAATCTCCATCACATGGCGACATTCAAACTACGATGTGGTTGATTAGGGCCCAAAAACTAGAGTTTAGACCAATTATTTTTATTGTTAATTGAGCACAACACTATATCACAAAATGAAAATGAAGGGACCTCTGCATACCGGATTATCTGTGCTTCAACTACTTGTCGCAGTGTGAAAGCAAAAGCAAAGTAAACTTCCCTTCTTCTGCCGTTTCGCCGATTCAACAAAAACTAGCAAGGAAATAAAGCCCAATTTTCTTGAGTTTTTAGACTTTTGTCAGTTGCAGATGGAAATTTGTGTAATCTAAGGGCATATGATAAGTTTGAATGATGTGGCATGGTACCTGGACAAGATAGAATTGCAGGAATTGTTGTTAGAGGAGTTAGGCAAACTTGCTAAAAAGTACATGAAATCAGAACAACTAACCAACCATCCTATAATAAAAAGGCCCGACCACTTCATATGCAAGGGAATAACCCCTATGAAACTAAAACCAATCTTCGTGTAGATTATCTAACCCGAACACCGCATATTCTAAAAGAAGAAAAGACCCTAATGCTTACAAACTGGCATCTAAAAAATGGCCCAACATTTTTAAAACCAACCAAGGAGAAAACCCATACGAACCCAAGCCTATCATTCTTTTTTAAAACCTAACATACCACAAGCTATTAAACAGGGAAGAGAGGATTGTACAAACACAATTCATCCTCTACAACGGGAAACGTCCGATACCATACAGAATATAACAAATACTAAGTCGGAGAAAAAATTGGGGTTAGAGTAGAAATCAAAGGACCCGGAGGTGGAACCGATGGTGGAATGGGAGTAATAGGAACACCAGCATTATTGCAATAATTGTAGGACTCTATGCGATGGCCAAGACACCCCTAGACAACGTGGAATGGAAGATTTAGATGAAGGAAACTAATATGAATTGTAGAACCTAGGAGAACTTAATTTAGAACTTAAACTGAAGTGCAAGAATTCCTGAAAGATCAGTGTCAGCATACAACAATGATATGGGCATATAATTGGCCACCTAACTGGATCCACTGGGCTATGAAAAATCTATTATCTTTGGCTCAGGCTTAGGCTTTATGGATTGATCTCCACAACTTCACCTTAGTCTATAATCAAAGATTGCAGTTGGTTTAGAGAAAACTTACGATTAGGATACTAGAAACAAGCTATGATTATAACTAAGGAATGCAGTCTACGTTGTCGTAAGGAATTCAGATCTTCAAGAAGAATTTGGAATAGAAAGAGCTTAATGTTAGATTGCTGAAGTCAGAACTGGTTGCAGTACTAATTCGGTGTTGATCGATGTCCAATAGGCAGGTCATAAATCTATATATATATACAAGAAATTTAGCACGTCCTACGGTGCATGTTCCAATTTTACCATGTTTCCACGGAGCATTTTTATATCAGTGCATGTTTCAGAACATTATGAAGAAGTAGAGTTTAAACTTTCCATTTTGGTCGTGAGGTGCTTACTCGTGTCCTTATTTAGACATGCGGTGCTTGCACATGTGTGTCTACAACATCCTAGAAGATACTTTCGAAGACTTTTTACTTTGAGCTTGAGGTGCTTATTCCTTGGTCTCTAGAACATTCTAGAATCCTCTATAACATTCAAACATTCTATTTAGACTATTTGCAGGTTTTCAAAAAAAAACTTTCTACTTTTAGGTGCTTACCGATGTACATTCCAGAGCTTTCTATAACATTCAAGAACACCCCAGTCAAAAAATACTTTCTATTTTTAGATTGAGATGCTTAGCCATGAGATCTAGAACATTCTAAAATATTGTAGAACTTTCTAGAACATTTCAAAACAATGTAGAACAAGACATAAGTTATTTAACACGTCCTACGGTGCAAGTTTCTACGACATAAGTTCGGACCGACGTCAAGATTCCACTAGATTTTCGAAAATCTTCTTAGATTTTATCAGATTCCTTTACATTCCCTTAGATTTTAGGAGAGCTGCCTTATATTCTATGGAGATTCCCTTCTCTAAGATTTTATGAAGATTCCCCTTGGTTCCCTTAGATGTCATTAAATATTATGAAAATTCCCTTAAGTTCGTTTACATTTTATAAGGTTTTTCTAAATTCTCTAAGATTCCATCAAAATTCTCCTTCAAAAACTTTATGGAGATCGATTTTATGAAATTCTCTAAGTTTCCCCTGGGTTCTGTAAGATTTTATGAAGATTCTCTTAGATTCCTTTAGATCCCCTTAAACTCCTTTAGATTTTATGAGATTGCCCTAGATTCCCTTACATTATATGAGATTCAAATAGATTCTATGAAGAGTCCCCTAAGATCTCATCAAGATTCTTCCCTTAGGTTTCAAGAAGATTCCCTTAGATTCCCCTAGATTTTAAGAGATTCACTCAGATTTATGAATATTTTTCTTATATTCCCTTTTATTTTATGGAATTTTCTTAGATTCCCTAGATTCCTTTACATTCTAAAACTTCGGAACTTCCTAGAACTTTCTGGAAATATTAAATTTCCTTACATTCTCGTAAATTCTCTTATATTATAGAGCTTTCTAGAACATTCTAGAATAATTTGGAACTTTCTGGAAGGATTTCTATAAATTTTCTTTCATTCTAAAACATTCTACAACATTCTAGAATTTTCTAAAAGGATTCCCTTAGACTCACCCAAGATTCTCTTATAGTCGAAAAGTTTTTAGAGCTTTTTAGAATATTCTGGAACTTTATATAGCATTCTAGAACTATCTAGAAGATTCTAGAGCTTTTTAGAGCCTTCCAAACTAGAACTATCTAAAACATTCTGAACATTATAATCTATTTTATCTTAATTACATTATTATCCTTAAGTATATTTGAGTATTAATTATTTTAATGTATTAATGTTTGATTTAGTGGTTAGAATGGGGGGCCTGAGGGGCAATGACTAGGGTTTAAATCTCCAAAATAACATAAAATTTTTAAAAGCCTCTTCTAAAGGGCCGAGCATTCAATGTGAGCCGTAGGACCTTGGACTTGAGCAAGGGTTGAGATTGCGCCACTTGGAAAAAATCTAAAGCAACTTGAGCCTTAGGATCTCGGATCGATGATCAGAATCAAGAACAACCTGGGCCGTAGGATCGAGTACATATAATTCCCAAAGCCATGTGCACCATAGGATATGTCTCAAAGCAAAAGTGAGCCAGAGGATTTGAGCCAGAGGATCTCGGATCGACGATCAGGATCAAGAGCAACCTGGACCTAGAATCAAGTGCATATAATTCTCAAAGCTATGTGCACCGTAGGATATATCCTCAAGCAATGTGCGCCGTAGAATCTCAGACCGACGATCAAGATAAAAAAGAACCTGGACCGTAGGATCATCTATATAGAATCTATATAGAAACTCCGAAGCCATCTGAGCCATAGGATATGGCCCCAAGCAATGTGATCAAATCAACTTGGACCGTATCGCCTATATAGAATTTATATAGAAACTCCCAAGCCATCTGAACCATAGGATACGTTCAAAAGCCACGTGAGCTGTAGGGTCTCGAACGGACGGTCGGATAAGCGCGACAAACATAAGAACATATATACGTTAGATAATTAAAATCCTGGACCTTTTGGCCTTTTGACTTTTTGAACGATGTGTTTTTTCTAGATGTCAAAGCCCTACTCGATTGCATCGCTGCCTTATTCGTAGTAATTCATCTGCTTCAGTAGGTATTTTTAGATATCCTATGACCCCTTATTTATTGTCCACTTGGAAAAACATGCAGGAATATTACTTACATATTTTTTCGAGCCCATTTGTTGTGGACCGCTCCACCGTGCTTGCTCCATATTAGAAACCGAGACTGCGGGGATGTAGAGAAAGGAGAAATAGAGGAGTATTGTGGACCTAGAAGCAACAGGGCGCCAATGATGCTTGTCATGCCAACTTCAAGTTGCTAGAATCATCAGCAGAGAAGGCAGGGCCAGCATAGTCATCAAAGTCCAGAGTAATATCACACCCTTTGCGATCAGCAATGACCAAAAACTTCATTTCCTATAAAATGGTAGCCTTACCTTCTTCGACCATCCAAAGAACCGCATCGGGAACATGAAAAGATAAAGAAGTCAATCATGCATGCAACTCCCATAACCTGGCCTCCTTAGCACACAGGAATTCGTACCGATGGCACAATGATTCCGTCTTAAAATTGGGAACAGATCGAGAAGCACATTCATGAAGTTCTTGTCGAAGGACCTCGATCTCTTCATGAAAAGAAGCATCAGATGTAACTGAAGATTGCAAGTTCTGGATCTGGGCCATCTATAACTGAAGTGTTTGTAGGGGACTGTAAAATTTGCAGTCAGTAAAGAGTGGCTCAAATCAACATAAGGACCTGCTAATGCTAGGAAAAAAACTGGGATAGGAATCAAAGCAAAAGATACAGAAGAAACCAGACGAGGCAAAGCCAGAATGTGAAGCCATACATAGGCATCTAATAGAAGGGACAATTGGGGGAACCGGGTCAATGGAGGAAGTAGGAGTATGAGCAATAGGCACAACAAGTGAAGCAGAAGGTGCAGAGAAACATGTGCATCGAACAGGTGGAGTAGATGGGGCAGAACTAATAGCAACTCGCTTCGCCTTCCAGGCTTGCAAGGAAATCTGAGAGGTATTAGAGGTGCCTTAATCTGCCACAAGCATCTAACAAACGTAGCAAATCTCAGACATTAGTTAAAAAGATGCAACGAAAAAACAATTAGCCCTATAAGAAATTTATCATGGTGACCAAGGCCGCTGCGAACATTTCACTTTTGTTTGAAACACGTGAATTTGGACCTACTATTAACATTTGACATTTGATAATTCAATGCTTGCTTTTGGAATGTTATGCAAAGATCTTCGTGAACATTTGAACCTGCAATTTTACCTTGTCCTCAAATAGTATTGGTATTTTTTTTTTTTTTTGAAGGAAGAACAAAAAGTTTATTAATGAGCAAGAATAAGTACAAAATGAATATTTCTCATCTAGTTGTGTAAACACAAGAGGATGCTGCTGGAACACGAGCCTGCGACACCATGTGCTTACTCCATACTAGATAAGTAAAAGGAGATAAGGCTCTGCTTAAGAGTCTAACCGCATTCAACCTGTAATGAAATTCGATATGACTACCGGAATCTCATGAGAATTTGAAGATGTAACTTGGTCCTTCGACAAGACAGTATTATCTTCAGCCAACTCAGCCCACTGAAGTGGAGCAAAGCGACCACATGTAGCAGAAGGATCAGAATCACGTATAGCAAGTGCAGAGGAGAGCTGAGATGCAGAAGTGTTAGAACCCTTAGCTGACTTTCGAGGTTGATGAAGAGCCGGTGGATGTTTAGGTGGAGGGTGGGCACCACGGCGATCAATGTCCATGTACTGCCCACGAGCTGCTTCCACCTGCTCTTGCGACCTCTGAATCTCATCCAACCTTTGCCTCTGTTGATCCAGCAGCAGAGGCACGGGACCAGCAGCTGGAATAGATGTAGAAGAAGTCATAGGAGGATAAGAGACATCCATTGAAGAAGGAGGAGAGCTAGGAGTAGGATTTGTAGCAGAGGCACCTGGAGGAGCCTGCTGGTAAGACTTACGAAATTGAGTAAAGAGAGGGGCCTCAGGGAATATGAGAGCTAGCTCTGGGCCATTTAACAAACGTAGCTTGAATGGAAAGAACATGGACCCACTTTGAACAACAATTGTGTGAGGCAGATCACGATGAATAGGGCGTGCTACACAAATCTTAGTAATGCCATTGGTTATAGCATGTTGCAAGTGAAGTCCAATCTCACTAGCAATAGCGAGAAATGAACTTCGGGATCTTGAAATTTTGAAATCTTCAATAGCAATCGAGAATGGAGCCGCATAAGGCATCGGCTTACACGGAAAGAGTCGGGGAACATCTTGTTGATACAACAAGAAATGTTTCCACGGAGGATCAACACCTCGTTCTATGAGTTGAGCCATTCGGGGGACTCAAACATTAGGAGAAAACAAGCGGTGATCTTTGCCCACGAGCTTGATCGGTGATGTCTGCGGGAAGCCCTAATTTGTGCGGATGCCGGATAACCAAGATCAGCAGCTTCAAATCCAAGAAGGGGCGGTGAAGTAACAAACAGCGAGCATGCAACTAATTGCTCCACATGGCGATGGTGAGTCTCATGGTGATCTACACCACGGGGGCCCCAAAAGCTCAAAAGTTGACTGCACTCCACGAACCTCATAAAAATTTCATTTGGTGGTAACAAAATATCCATGGAATCTGCTTGGCACAAGCTGAAGATAGGATGCAACTTCTTTCTTATTATTGTCCACCATGGTGGCAATGGCCTCTGAGACACGAAGTGACGTGGCTGGAGATGACACACCTTTGCATAGCCACTCAGAGAAGCAGACACCTGTAACCGTTGCCACTGTGTCAGAAGACCTCCACGGTGTAGAGGTCGAGGCAGGTGGCGTGGAGGAAGAAAAAGGTATCCCAGGCTTATTCGAGGGAAGAGGGGGAAACTCCTCCTGCCTTGAGGAACATCCAACATGCGTTCGATGTTCTTTTTGTCCAGAAGAGCCTCCTTCACGTGAGAGACCCTCAACATGTGTTGGGGATCAAGCTCTATCACATTCTTTTGAGCAGGAGCTGCTAATCTCATTTGTTCTGAAGAACTTCCAACATGTGTTGGAGGTGCATTTGGAAGTACCACCTTTTCAGAGGAGCTTTCTCGGGTCACCTGTACCACACTGCCTCTAGAATCATGAGGCATAGGGTCAGACGCTAGACTAACAAGCTGAGAAGAGGAGAGAGCGGAAGCTGCTGTCTCAGTTGAACTAGGTACACATATGCTACTGGAAGAAATAGGAGCATGAGGCAATGCCAGTGGATTGAGGTGCACAGAAGCCTGCCTCTCCTGCCCCTCAGATCCAACTGCCACGGATGATACCAAACTCTTAGGAGAAGAAGGGGCACCTTCACGAGCCAAAGAATGGTCATGATTGCTTAGTTTAGAATGCCAAAGGGGTTCAAGTCCAATTTCTAGAGCCTCAACTTCCTATGTTTTTCTTCTTTCTAAATAAACTCTTGACTAATAATTGTGATGCGATTTTCTTTTTCCTAAATGAACACTTGGAAAAATTAGTCACCATTGTATTAGGTTTCCTCACTACTTTGGACTTTAGCATATTTGATGGTCATATTTGATAGTCATGGGTATCTAATGTTTGAACAACCATTCCAAAACTTGAGCACCCTATTAAGGGATGCAAATGGACTCTATTATTCTGTTTGGTGCTTGTAGGTCCGTCAATCATTGTAGCTTTTCCTTGGGTATTGTGTCAAATGTTTTTCTGAAGTCCACAAAGCAGCAAATGAATTTTTTGTGCTGGCTCTTAGCTTGCTCTATCAAGATCCTTAGTGTGATTAAGTGGTCCGTGGTTAAGTGGTCTGGCTTGAAGCCTGCCTACCCCTGTGCTCATAATTCTCCAGTTTTCGTCCAATATTTGAGTTTGTCATCCAATACTTTTCCAAATCATTTGACAAAGATTAAGATGACCATTATAATTTTGTGGTTGTTTGGCTAATTCTTGCTCCCTCTTTTGCTCCCACTTCTCAAGCATTCCTGTTTGTACTATCTAATTGAAAGTGTCAGTAACTATCCCTCCTATTGCTGGTTCTATATATTTTAGCATTTCAACTGCTAATGCATGAATGGTGCTTCTATCCTTTGTAATGCATGCTTTCTCCTCTTCTTTTGCATTCCGTTATAGGAACATAGAGGCATTTTAGCAATTTTCCATTTAATCCACCACTTAACCAATAGTTTCTACAGTGGATCACCCTAGCTATTAGATTCTTGACATTTTTCTTTTTATCACAAGCGCCATACTTGCATATAATCTTTGGCATTCATAACATCATCACTGAAGTCATAAAAGACATCATGATGATGAAGTTGAAAACATCTTTAAGGCAATAACTCACTATGCTTGAAAACAATGAAGCTTTTGAGTCCTTTAGAACCTTGCATATGAGCATGTACCCAATAGGTTTCCAAAAATTTCATCCACAGATTTCCTGCACCATTTATTTATAGAGGATGCATTAGAAGCAATAATCCTAAATACACGTTGCAGATGCAAACTATGAAACTCATAGCGACATCCAACCATTTCCCATCAACATCCTGGTCCTTGCTCTAGAAGGCCCGGGCTCATAAAAAACAACACCTTTGCAGTTGCTCTGGTAACTTTTCGCATAGCTACAAAGGCAAGAACTAAAAACAAACAACACCACAAGGCCAAAATCTCCTCACCCAGTAAAGGCATCGCCATGACGACGATGACGACGACGACGACGACAAAGGCATCAGCAACATGATGATGATGTAAGGCACCAAGTTTGATCACACTTTCTCTATCTTCCTTTGAACATTAAGCCACTCCTTCGAGCACCACCATATCAGGTGAGAAGCGGAAAGTAGGGGTGCACATGATGCAAACAAGGTGCCAACAAAAAGATGCTCAACCTGTTGTAATTCCCCTTGTATCATGAACATATAACATTACAGTTTTCAAATGTGGGAGGCCATTAATGAAGCTGGAAGGAGCACAACCTAGTTGTGTGGGTAATACCCAACATTGAGCCATTTCAGTTAAGAACGCTTCAAGGTAGGAACATTTGTAGCAATTGGTTTAGTAACCTGATTCTACAGGTTTTTGGGGCGCTTCAAGGTAGGAACATTTGTAGCAACTGGTTTCTGCTCCATTCCAGGTAGGAGCATTTGTGGCAACTGGTTTTTGGTCACTTCCACGGAATGGAACGACCCTGTTAAAATGACGTTATGTGGAACGGGAAGGGGGAGGGCATTCTTGCCAGCCCACGACTGCGAGAATCGGGGCTATTTGTTGGTAGCGCGGCCGGTTCTGAGTCGAGGCTGGCAAAATCCGGACCTCCTGCTCCTAACGTCAAAACAAGCATTTGGATTCTCCGGTTTTACTGCATCCGGTTTTCATTCTGGATAAGAATGGTTCTTGAATCCGCAGGAATCAATACCCACTTGCCTTGACGTTATTGATCATGAACACCCATAGGCATTGGAGTGTGGAGTTCAAAGAATAAGATGCCTCTTTCGATGCTTACTCTCATTAATAAATATATTTTAAAGCATTAAACCAGCATATATCCCGATGCTTACTCTGATTAATAAATATATTTTAAAGCATTTAACCAGTCCCGTAAAACAAAATTAGAACCCCAACACAGGACTCCTTATCATGCATCATCTCACCAAAACTTAAATCAATAACCATTATTCACTCTCTGGACCATAAAATCTCCTTACTCGATTGGTAGAAATATAAAATCAAATAAGGGGGCTGAGCCTTTCATTGCATGCACAAATACTGAAGAAAGGACTGTATTCTTGAGTCACTTCATACATTTTTACATTAATCGCCTTCTTTGAGAAGATTAAGACTCCTCAAACCAGGAAAAGGATAGTAATACCCAATCCATATATACCAATGTAAATTCTTTCCCAAACTCACTGGGCTCTTTAGATGAATGAGGAGACCACTAGGAAAACCAAAGAATGGCATAACACTGAGATTCGATAGGATACCATGATGGCTGATGCAGTATTCTAACTGAAAATGCACACCTACACATGAGAATAAGATAAAAAAAGATAATACATCTGTTTGTGACAGTAAGTCACCTACCTTCTGCTGTTAAAACACGATTGAAATTGGATCATGATGGAAGGTTCAGCTTCTCATTGTTCTTCCAACTGGATGTACAAGAGACAGATAAGAATGAATGAAAGAAAATGGCATACATCCATCTGGCACAGTAAATTTTTTACCTTTTGATGTAATAATAGAAAAAATCAGCATAAAGAGCTGTTTGAACTATTCCAGACACCCAGGCTAGAAATGATGAAAAACAATAATGATTAGCCAGACATTAAAACATGACAAATTTCCTTTAAATTTGAGAAGTTTTAATGACTCACATATCCATTGACGATAATGACTCTCTGTCAGATATCGATACAACCAATTCAGAAGATAGAGGCCTCTATAAGCCCTGTAAAACCGAGATGGTTAGTGCGGATGGTCAATGGCTATATAAGTCTCTGATGCGCGAAGCATTTTTAGCAAGTAACAAAATGAGCAAGAAAGCGGTATTGGGGACAGTTAAGCTTGTCAATGACAATGACCTCAGCATTTCAAGACACAATAAAACCATAGACTTAGCGCATTCTTTGTAATAAATATCCACCAAAGCAAGATGAATCATCATGCTAGAATATTCATATTGCGCGTACCCAAGCAAGAACACATAATTGCCTGTCAAATTGTCGACATTCTTTGTCCTCTGTAGCAGAACAAGCTGAGGAAGTATGGCTACTGCTTCAAGATAAAGTGAGAATGTCCATAGCACCTAAAGATTGTCAAGGTTAGAACAATTTCTATGGACGCAAGACCATATAGGCATTTCCATGTCCCTTACATCAAGTAATGAGGACCTTCCATGAGAGAGAAAGGCTAATAAAAGGCATGGAATAACTAACAGATAATGGCGAAATGTATCTTGCTCCTTATCATAAGACCTTCGAACAATCCTATGATTTCTCATATACCAAATGATAGAAAACGATGTTGCCAAATATATTATCTTCATCACGGTGTTGTAGAGAGAAATGTAAGAAACGAAGAGATCCAGATATCTTGTCACGAAAACGAGGGCATATAATTCCTGAGTCTTCAGCGATATTCCTGTACAAGAAGAATAAAGTTCCCAATCAGTAGCAAGAAGAGCACGTGTATTATTTTCAGACCTGTGCATATGTTGTGCTTCAATGTAAATTAAACTTTGATACTAAGGCACGTCAACAGGATAATCTAATAGAATGCTGGCAATTAGATATAGTTACATCAATGCGTTTGGAGCACGCATGAAGCAACGAAGACCAATTTTGCAGGAAAGAAAGCCATTAAATCTGCACGCTCGACAAGAAAAATGCAAGAGATATTGCATACTAACCAGCACAAGATTTGATCGTGTGTATCTTGAGCAGTAATACAACAATGCTCATTAAGTGGGTCATATCGCCCGCAAACCTGAATATATTCATCTTCTTTCCGTTTGATAAACCAGGTGGCTTCCTTCCTTATAAGCCCTATGCACTTCTGCCGAAACCACGAATTTCACCGTCTAAAGCCATAACATCACAAAATTCTCCGGAAAATGCCCAGATCCAAAGACAGAAGGAAAGATCCTTTTTCACAGGCGATGAACGGGGAGCGCTCCAATGTCAGATGGAGGCAATTGCTCCCCTCAACAGTCCTTAATGAGAATTTTAACCTAATGCCGATGAGATGCTCACTTAAAATCGGAATAAAAAGGCTGTATACGTGTAAGCCTTCGATTTGTTATTCTCCTTTCCACGAAATTTAAAGCAAACTTTTAGTCCCATTGGGAAATTTCTAACGCTTACTTTGGTGAGTTGTTTGGTGAGTTGGATATCTTGTGTTCAGAGCTGGAAGCTTTTGTTGTCTTAATAGAAATCTATAAGAAATGCCAAAAAAAAGCTTTCTCGAAAAAACTTTTAATTTCAAGCGGTTGGTTTATGGTGTTCCCCAAACTTTGCCCAACACTGGTGTATGGATTAAAGTCGTTAGAAAAATGCAATGGAATTCTTTTGGCATAAGTTCTTGTTGTCTCGGAAGGGGCCATCATAATTGTACCCTGAACTTGGGCATTTCGGAGCGGAATTAACCGGGCCACATGATCCAAGAACATTTCTCAATAGGTTTTGTTGGTGCCACTTGTTATTTGTATTTGTTACCTGACAGGTACCTGCCGTCAATCCTAGTCCTCCACCGAGATCGTGCATCCAGGCCATCAATCAGGAAACCTTGCCCCATATCCTCATCACTATTCCGTTTTCTACAATCTCGTAAGAGCTAAACTAATCCTTTGATGTCACGCTCTCCAGGATTTCTGAGCACAAGATGGCGCATCATGCAATACTCCGAAAATGCACCATAAAGATCTTCTAGAGAGCAGCCCATCGCTTAGCATGTCAAGAGTGTACATACCCATTATCAAGGTAATATAAGACATCATCTTGGTTATCAAAGACCTCTGTCAATCCAGGTTGCCCCTGTGGATATCTCTCTTAGAAATAACTTTCAAGTGATCCTTTGCTTGGGAACCATCCTAGTAGAAACCTAGCCACTGGTTTCTCTTCTTTGTGATCTTGGACTCGAGCCCTTATCGTACCTATCTTACGGGATCACCCCAAAAGTAGGGCTCCATCTTAACCGTGTATTTCCCTGGCTCTCTCTTCTCTAGATCATGTGGACGCCTTGCTCCTTACCCTGGCTCTCTCTCTAGAACTTGCACTCTCGTAGGTCGGCCACATGCTTGAATTTTTTTTGTCTCTCGTCGTATACGGCGAGAAACAAAAATTATATGGTATAGCTCAAGAGAAGATTAAGACGAGCTTCTCTCGAGACCTAACAGCGGCCGTTTCGAGCAGTTTTCGACCTCCCCCCAGAATTTTTCCCTCCAATTCAATTCCGGTTGGTCATCCCATATGGGATAATTCGTTCTTCAACCATTCTTCAAAATTCAAGATATGGGATATTTCGAGTTCTCCCACACAGGCTTCCCGCCCATTTCAGGCCGGATTCTGTAAGAAATCTGTTGCTTACACCATTGAAGTAAGAAATCATCAACGACCGCGGCATTCAGGCATGGATCCGATCATTTTAGGCATGATTGCAATGCTTCTTAGGGCTATTGTGCTAGGTTTAGCAATGTAGAAATTTTGCTTGGACCTGATCCAAGAAAATGAGCTCAAAATTCCTATGGCAATAGTCGATGAAGAAGATTCTTTGGAAGTTTGATACTTCCATTATTATGCACCTTGTACTCCTTCATCAAAGCAAGCATGGTAGAGATTGCATTGTCCGACCAATCTGCAGGTGTTTTCCTCTTCTTGGCCCGGTTAAGAGCAACAGAACTACTTTCGTGCACAACCAAGGCTAAATCATTGGGGAGGGGTTTAGATTGAACCTTAGGTAATATATCTTCTGGCTGATCCCTCTTCCTTCCCCTGAGATTGCAATTTGAAGTCCTTGCAAGCTCAGAATTTATCTCAATAGCCACAGATTGGGAAACTGATCCAATCATCCTCTTAGTTCTTCTTGGAGCCAGTTTCTCGGTCCTAGGGGGGAACGAAAGGCTTCTTAGCATTTGGCAAAGAGTATCTGGTTGCCTTTGTCATGTTCTTGAGGCAATTTGTGCCTGATTTATCAAGCAACAAGTTGCTAAGAATGTGGCTATTACCAAAGCATTCTACAAATTCAAGTAAAGAAATGCAAGGAGTGCTTATCAGATTGGCAATCGATGCTAAGTGCGAGGATAGGAGGGAAGAATTTGGAGCTTTGATCTCACCTTGAACAAAGGCCGGAATTAAGGTCAAAATTTTCGGCCTCCAAAAATTGCCCCCAAAATTTTTTCAGGCCATGGAAACGCCCCTAACAGTTAGAGGCGGATTATCTCTTAATAAGTGGATTCTCGCATCCCTATCTCTCCTCTCAAAACGTCTCTCGCATGATCTCTCAGCTCGCATGTGGCATGGCTTCCTTCCCTCCCTCCCCCCCCCTCTCTCTCTCTCTCTATTATTAACAATCAAATTAAATCTATTAATTTATCTTCTATTAATTCTAGTTTTTGTAGATGCATTTGTTCTTATTTAGTCTCTCTTTCCTGTGATTTGCTTATGCACATCTAGTTGCAATCCGTCTAAATTGTGACCAGAATTCTTTGAACTTCCCTATCTTATAGTTGTACAAATTGTATTTTCCATTTCGAGTGGAATAGTTTAATCTATGAATTATCCGTAGGGTATTTGTTATCAATACATCCTACACTCAGTTAGTTGTCGTGCTGATGGAATAGTTTAATCTATGAATTATCCGCAGGGTATTTGTAATCAATACATTCTAGACTCAATTAATTGCCATATTGATTTTTTTCCCTCTATTTGGTGGCTGGAAATTGGCCTTGTTGTTGGACTGATACACCCGAACCACTTGCTATTTAGATTACTTGAATCACTATTGGCCTATTTTGATGCCACTTCCTATGTCTAAATATCTCCATATTTTTCGTTGTTGTGTTGGTTGATTGCTTCAAATGTATTGGAATGGTTATCATTTAGTGCCAAATGAAAATTTCGTATTTGCAGATCTAAGCATGCCTCTCTATGATATTATTTATGGGTTTTCTACCTTTACCATGATATGATTTAGGTTTTTTATCATGTACTGGGGGCAATGCAAAGCACAATGACTCTTAAGAAAGGGTTGTTCTGTTAATGTCCTGCATTAGGCTCCAGGTTAGGTAGCGAACTTATGCTGATGCAATCTAAATATGTGCTACAATTAACTTACTATGGGTTTAGCTGTTACTAAGGTGTTCTAATCCCTCCCTCCCCAGCCGCCGGCCCTATCTCTCTAGCACCTTGCTCCTTTCCCTGGCTCTCTCTCTCTAGAACTTGCACTACCACACTTTCTCTCTCTCTTGAATTGCCTCTCACTTATGCTTGCTACCTTGTTGCACAACCTTTCCTTTCCTCCTTCCTTCCTACTCCCCTGCACATTTTCTCTCTTTTGGGCCCTTTAGGCACACTCTCTCTTTAGGATTTTGGTCAAAGGTGACTCTGACTGCGCTTTTGATTGTGTCCACATTCTCGTGCCATCAAAAAGCCCTCTAGGCTCAAAGCCAAGAGTTTGCTGCATCAACTCTAGATAGCCCATCTCCTATATCCTTCCCATTCTAAACGAATTAGACAATGGCGAGATTAATCCCCCCCAACCATGCTAGACTAATTGTCTACCCCCTTGTCCAGACCCCCACTTGGATGGAGACATCTCACAAGCCACAGCCCAAGCCCAGGCCCAGTCCTAGGCTAGTGCCCAGGCACGCCTCCAAGCTACCGATCTCGGACATGACAATCTTGCCTAGAAGAACCAAGCGGATGGTCCCCCATGAAAACGGCCCCGACCAGACAGCAAGGGCAAGGGAGAGGCCACTTCTATGAGGACAGAGGCATGGGCGAAGGCCCAGTCAACAAGATCGACTCGAGAGGAGATTGATTATTGTTCATTCCCGATGGCAGACCAGGCATAGATGAAGGCCTTGAAACAACTGGAGGCAGGAATCGAGAGCAATAGGACCCGAATTGCGGGTCTAGCAGAAGAGATCCAGTCCTCGGCACCCCATGTTCTCAGAAGACAACTGGCAGCAGAGAAGCAGCGGATTGCAGAGATGGAGACCCACACACAACAACTGGAAGACGACATCTGTTTGGCACAGCATCTGTTTGGCACACTTTGAAAGACAATAGCAGAAGCAGAGTCTTACTGACCTACGAGCCCGTGTAAACTCCCTCTCCACCATCATAGAGACCATGGCACAAGATAGGCATCGTGCTGAGCAGGAGACAATGGTAACCATCTCCCCCCTCCAGTCAGAAGTTTGAGCCCGCCACCATGATGCGAAGCATCCCGACCACCTTTGCAGCGAGCCAGTTTGAGTTGAGAGCACTTCAGAGTAAGGTCGAGACATGAGACCAAGAGTTGCAGGACCCTGCACACCACAAATAGCGCATGCCGTAACAGCCAGTACAGGCCTGGCCACCTCAGAGTTCCAGCAGCGGAGACGCGGGAGCCACAATGTGGTGGTGCAGAACCTGACAGAAGAGGCAGGAGAGCACCTCATCAACTGATTCCAGACACAGATTTTGGTCCAAATGACATTCCATACGCCTGTACACATTGTTAGGGCGAACCGCCATGGAGCCCAGTGCCCTGACTGCCTCCGGGTAGTCACCTTCACAGTCAAGGACGTGCAAGAGCGAGCAACTATCCTGTGTCAGGGCAGGCAGTTGAAGGGGAATGCCCTGTACATGGACCCGGGTCTGACTCTAGCACAATAGGAGGACCGCATGCACGAGTTAGAGAAAGTCAAGAGTGTTCGCAAATAGGGAGGAGCAGCAGGCTGGTCCGAGGAAGGATGCATATCTTCACCAAATGCTGATGAAGGCACCTCAAACCCTTGCGGCCCTTCTGCTGCATCCATGGTCGCACATCCTGCTACAATGGCCCCACCTGGCACTGCCAGCATGCCACATGCTGCCCCCACCTCCACCACCCCCCCCTTGTGCTGCCACCACCAAGCCTATAGCTGCAGCTCTTGCCAGCAAATAGGAATTGTCGAAGCTTCCCATGGTAGAAGGGAGACAGTCTCAACTCGGTTGCTGCCGATATAGACCTCATCTTCCTCATGGAAACATGGGAGCATGCTACACATAGGCTATGCAACTTGCCAGGATATCAACGCTACTCTGTCTTCAATGAATGCATAGGAAAGCGGGGACACAGAGGGGTCGCCTGCTACTATAGGACAGCCTTGGCCCAGTCAGTTTCCCTGTGCAAGACAGACAAGCATAATAGGTACCTGTGGGTGCACGTACGGAACTGCAGCGGTAGCCTTCTCTTTGTGGCGGCCTTCTACTTCCGCATGCCGAGAGCAACTTCTATCACACCCATTCGGATGTGGATAGGTTAGAGCCCTATGTCGATCTATATGATGACATACAGCAGCACAAGTAGTGGGATAGTGTCATGCTCATTGGAGACTTCAATGCATGCACTGGCACAGAACAGCCAATGAGATTTGACCCTTTCGCAGATGATGTGTTGCAAGTGAGCCCTTCAGAAGGAGCTTGGCCATGAGCATCAGTTGACACGTAGGTCTTGCGCTATGGAAGGCAAATGTTGTTGCTTTGCAGTATTTTTGACTTAGTGATTTGCAATGGACTAGCACAGTGGTCGTCCTCTTGCCAGCACACTTGCAGGCAGGAGAACTAGGGAGGCGGGTCTAGCTGGTGGACTATGTATTAGTGGTCGAGCAAGACATGCATCTTGTCAAGCATTTCCGAGTGGGAACAGATGGTAGAGATGAGGAGGTGGACTCAACCTACCTGCCACTCTACTTGCAGCTGGCATGGCAAGTTGCTTTAGCCACCTGTACAACACCTCCTCGCATGCCCCAGCTCAGACTGGAGTATGATCACGCTCATACTTACTCCCAGATGCTTATGGAGAACCTGGCAAGCATCTCACAGTGCTCAACGCTGGAGCAGCAGGCAGGCAGGCTCATTGACGTCCTCGGGGCTGCTGCAGAAAGATGTTTTGGGAGAAGCCGCACCTAGCGAACCTCGGGAGCTTCGACCTTTTCGCGTAACCAATGGTTTGATGCTGAGTGCAAGGAAGGCAAATGCTGGCTCCGCCAAGTCACAGATCATGCTCTATGCCCGGACACGGTGAGGCAATACTGCACTTTCCTTAAGGCTAGAAAGGCCAGGCACATTGCGGCCCATCAATAAGAAATGTTCTTCTTCCTAGAACATCATCCCAGAACCGTTTGGCGAAGAGTTCTCAGGAGGCCAATGCTGCCCACAGGAAACATCACCCCAGAGCAGTGGGGGCAATACCTATAGCAACTCTATAATCCTGAGGGTGCAAAGGCAACATTACCCCCATAGCAGGACCCGGTGCTAGAAATCACAGAGGTGGAGGTAGCGCAGGGGCTGCAGCGTCTAGGAATGGAAAAGCGCCAGACCTTGGCGGCATGTAGGCAGAGTTACTCAAGTGGGTAGGACCATCCATGGCACAGGTACTAACCACGATATTCAACAAGGTATTGCGAGAAGGTATCCTGGCTACAAAGTGTGCATGTATGGCTAAAGTTTTGCCCAACGGATGTGTGGTGAGTTGGTATAGGTCTAGTAATGTCAAAATAAATGTGCACTTGGTCGGGGGTTCAAACCCGGCCAGTGTATGTTTATATTTGGGAGTTGGTTACTGGGGTTATACGGCCATGATCCCCGACGTGATAGAACTTGTGCCTATACGTGTCCTCCACTTTGGTTGCCTTGACCGGCAGTAGAATATTTCTAGCTAGTCTGTACAAGATGATATTCTAGTGACAAGACTAGTCTAGCTGGACCAAATTGGACCACTAGCAGAGTTGTCCCAATCTACAAGGGAAGAGACCCACACTGCCCTACCAATTACTGGACCATCATGATCAGCTCAGTGTTTGCAAAGCTCCTCACCAGGATCCTCGAGCAGTAGTCGACAAGATGGGCTGAGGTAGCAGAAGTGTGGGCATTCACATAAGCAGAATTCAGGTCGAGGCACTCAACCATTGATCACATTTGCACGCTGCGGACTCTGATTGAGGATAGCAGGAACCGTTGACAAGATCTGTATTGCTGCTTCGTAGACTTCGCCAAGGCTTTTGACATTGTGCCTCAGGAAAAACTGTGGATAAGATTGCAACAGTTAGACATCCATGCAGAACTGCAGGTTGTGGTGTACAACAGTGTACTACTAACCAGGGGGCACCATTCGAGAGGAATATCAGTGTTTCGCCAGGAATGCCGTCTCCCTCCCACATTATTTGGCCTGTACATTGATTAGTTCGAGAGATGGCTTGCTGATAATAGAGGCAATGGAGCTCAACTTATACACCAGATCACCAGGTAGTTGATCTATGCTGATGATGTGGAGCTCCTGACTCACACTCAGGCAGACATGCAACGCCATTTTGATGCCCTGGACACATTTTGCCAGGTGACTGCCATGCGTGTCAACTTGGCCAAGACCAAGATGGTCCTCATATCGTCCGACACGCCAGCCAAGGGCCCCAACCCTCACTTATTATGACCAAAATGTTGAAGTGGTGCCCGCTTACAAATATTTAAGGGTGTAACAATAGCTACAAAGCAGAGCTGTATGGTTGGGCCCACCAATTGCACCTATTCAAGGTGCTAGTAGAACCTGTGCTTTTGTATGGGGTCGAGGTCTAAAGCTCGGTGGTTTTCCCTGCCACGTGGAATGACTTGGAGCAGGTGCAGAAAGCTTTCTTGGCACGAGCTGTAGGGGTAAAGTCCACAGTTCTATACCAGATACTGTTGCAGGAAATGAGTTTCTTGCCTCTTCAGAGGGGGCCCTTGACAGACATATCATCTACTTCTAGAAAGTGGTCAGTATGGACGATACTCGTCTCCCTAACCTCGCTTACACTGTGGCAATGGGGCCTCAATGCCTAAAGGCCTGCTGGCAAGAAAAGAGAGCTCAATGGCTGGCCAGATGGAATGTGCAGGAGCGCAGGTGCATCAGGAGTGCAAACGGAGGCAGATCGCTACAGTCTCAGACATTACTTGATAAATGCTTCCTCAGTAAGCTATGGGATGCCAACATCCTTGAACATGTCAAGATGACACATTACTAATGCCACACCCCATGTTGGAGCGGGGCCCGCAATGCTACCTATGCACTCACCTGCCCATGAGAAAGAGCAAATCCATTGCCTCTATCAGTCACACACCATCTCCGGATTGAGACGACGAGATGGATTGGGGAGTCGCGCCAGGAGAGGCTTTGTCAACGCTGCCAAGTTGGAGCTATGGAAGACGAATGCCATGCCCTTCAGAGCTGTCTGGCATACGATGACATTCGGATACGCTATACTGAGCTGGTCCATCCTGGCCAGCCCCTATATGAGATATTGAGCATGGCCTCGGTACGAATGTTGGGATCATACCTTCAAAAGGTTATGGATCGCCGAGATCAGCTCGGCCCTCGGGCACTTGCCTGATATGTGTACATATTTAATTTTCCCTCATGATAGATGTTTGTACAGTTTGACAGCAATCCTAATCCTGTCACGGGTTTTCCCCCAAAAATCGTTCGGGGCGGGGTTTTTTTAACCCCGACAGTAATATGCTTGCTGCGCCTCTTTTTTGGTCCCATAGGCCAATTGGTCTCTGTGGACAATAAAAACTCAATCCAAAATGGGTCCTAGCATAGGAGAGATGTATGTAATATGGTGGTGCTCGCGGGAGTGGCTATGGGAGCAAGAGAATGAGAAAGAAAGTTATAAATGTTAATGCCAAAGCCTTCAACCAAATATCTGAGATAAATTATTACATTGAGATAATATTTTAATACTAGTTGGACCATTGAAGCAAGGCCTTTATTACTGTTAGGAAGTCGAATGATGAATGATGGAAGAGATTGTGGTAACCTTTAAATAAGAGGTAAGTCCTATAAATGTACATGGACCTTTGAGTATGTGACGAAATATTAAAGGCAAAGATATTAAAAGGTGGGTCTTCAGCCTTTATAAGGCAACGAACCTTTTTGGGAAAGGTGAAGGCCTTTATAGAGGCAACGATATTATATATAAGGGAATCAAATGTGGATAAAATGGGCATCGACGCTGCATAAGTTTTTAAAAAGGCATCTACCAAGATTATATAAACATGACATCGAGGACGAACAATTGGACCAAGACCTGCAGCCAACATCTGCTCAGTGGTCCACTGTGATTGCATACTCAGCTCCGACATTCTTCTTTGGCTCCAGTGATTGTTTCGTAGCCCTCTTCAACGACTACTTTAGATCCGACACTTTAAACTCCAGGGCTCTGGTAAAAGCTACTTGTGTTAAGGATTGACCGAACTGGGTAGAATTCTTCAATCCTTTGTGAATACCAACTTTCATGCCTCAGCCAATCTATAAGCCTATTTCTTTCCTTAAACTTGTGATTTACTAGATTGAGGATTCTCTAGTGGCTAAATTATTTTCCTTTAAGCTATTCCTATTCCAAAATTCAATCTTTCTCAAAGATTCTCTTGCTCATGATAGTTTGGTTGGGTGGTGAGCTTTTCCCTTAAGGGTGGATTTGTGTTTATTTGTTTTATTCCCTAATAATTGTTTTGCAAATACAGTCTGGAGTTTAATCATTCATATCAAATTAGTATCGGAGCACGGTTCTGGTCTCTTCAGGAACGCGTGGACAAATTTTGAATCCTTGCTATAATTTTAATTAAGTATAGTTTAGAATTGGAGAGCTGAGTAGCTAGAAAAGATCTGAGTTTCTAAACTAGCAGCACAAATCCAATGCAGCCAATTAATTTTTGATCTACAGCTTCTACCGTGATATTTTCTGTTAAAATGATTTATGATCAAGTGTTAATTTGTAGTAGAATGTGAGAGCGGAATATGATTTAGGAAACATGTCATCATAACTAGTTATGAAACTAGAATTAAGGACATATATTCAACTTCGAGTTTGCAAGGGCACCTTAGAGACAATTTTGCAATGATCATCAACGAATAGTTTCAAGACACCTCCGACAATGTTTGTTGCTTCGACGAACACTGAACCAGCCAAGCTTCTTCAATATGCAGCTTAGATTTTATTCTATTATGTTATAAGCCATATGCTTTCTTTGCAAGTTTCCAAAATTCCGATAATTTTTTAAGCCAATTCTTGGAGCCTAAACTTTAAATTTAAATTGTTGCTAGATTTACAAATCTAGTGGTTTTGTTAAATTGCCCTTTGGTTTGTTGCTAGAGAGTGTTCTCCAATGATTACATTGAATTTTCCTTAAGTTTTTTCTGATACTTTTTTTTAAACCAAAAGCCAAACGTTAAATATTTGTGTTAAGTTGCCTTAGAGGATTCTAAGGTGTTTCCCTCTTAATTCCTTCCATTTCTTCAAGCTAATAACTTTGTTATTAAGAACTGCCTTAAGCTTTTGCTTATTTAGATCTTTATATTAATATCTTATGAGACAACTATTATGTCTGCAGCATAATAGTTGATCTTGTAAATTTTTAGCCTTAAGGGTTGGACAATTTTTTAGCCTAAAGGGCTGGACTTGATTATTTTCTGATTGTGGGCTCAATCAGGGTTGCAATCATGGACTTGGTTGTGTTAGATTTGCCATATAATTTCTTCTTCGAGGATGATCAATCCCGAGAAAGGGGGGAATTGATATAGTGGAACTCGGGTGAGTGGCTGTAAGAGCAAGAGAAGGAGAAAGAAAGTTATAAATGTTGATGCCAAAGCCTTGAACCAAATATCTAAGATAAATTACTACATTGAGATAATATTCTAGTTGGACCCTTTAAACAAGAGGTTAAATCCTATAAATGTACGTGGACGTTTGAGCATGTGAAGAGATATTAAATGCAAAGATTTTCAAAGGCGGGCCTTTAGCTTTTATGAGGCAACGAACCTTTTGGAAAAGATTAAGGCCTTTATAGAGGCAGTGATATTATATATAAGGGAATCGAATGTGGATAAAAGGGGTATTTACTACGTTGCGAACCTTTTTAGAAAAGCATCTACCAAAATTATATAAACATGACATCTAGGACGAACAACTGGACCAAGACCTGCGGCCAACAGGTCCGACATCTGCTCAGCGGTCCATGACGATTGCATACTCAGCTCCGACGTTCCTTATCCAGCTATAGCGATTGTTTTGTAGCCCTCTTCAACGACTATTTTAGATCCTACTCTTTAAACTTCTGGACTTTTGTAAAGGTACTTGTCTTAAGGATCGATTGAATTGGGTAGAATTCTTCAATCCTTTGTGAATACCAACTTTCTTGCCTCAGCCAATAAACCTGTTTCTTTTCTTAAACTTGTGATTTGCTCGATTGAGGATTCTCTAGTGGCTAAATTTTCGCTTAAGTCATTCCTATTCCAATATTCGGTCTTTCTTGAAGATTCTCTTGCCCAAAATAGTTCGGTTGGGGGATGAGCTTTTTGTGTTTATTTGTTTTAATTTCTGATGATTGCTTTGCAGGCACAACCTGGAGTTTAATCATTTGTATCAGTATGAGATGTTTCAAATAGGAGGGACTTGGTCCCTAACCTCCAAATACCAATATTCTTAGTGCCAACTGGGTATATTGAGCTCAAGTCAGCAACCGTAAAGGTATCACAAAAAAGAGAAAGTCAAGCTGGCAAAGGCATGCCTCTTTTTTCCTAATTCAAAGCAGAACCACATTGCCTAGCAAAGGAGGCACAGAATGAAGGATTCCAGGATGGTCATATAGTGGGACCAATCGTTCATTCCATTGTTATATAGGAATATATCCAAGTGTAAGATGCGGTCGATATAATATTTTGCGCCAGAAGGTCCGAGGCTCACGTAGCAGCAATTCAAACATTTGCTTCTGATGTTCAGCTACAAAGCGTGTCTTCTTGTGTTTAAAACACAGACTTATAATTCTTGATGGCATTATGACTCGTATCTAGCTCAATTATCATTTGTAAGTGTTTTTTAAGCTACTTCTTGTTACAGGTGCTTCTAGGGGTATTGTCGGAATTGGGCTCTTGACAGACGTCTATGAGCATGGGAGTACCGTCAGTCAGGCCACATGGTGACTGGGACGTTTGCCGGGCCATATGTCTGTCAATTAGATAATATAATGACAACCTCTAGCCATTTAACCTGTGAATTTCTTCCTAAAACATACTAAGCCAAACAGACCACAATATATCACATGTTATTCTATGAGTTGTCTTCCATTCTCACACAACTGTAAGGTTCACCGGTTATCTCCAGCAATGATTCAACAAACACCATTTGCATTACCTTCTTCATAGGCAAGGGCAAATGTAGTGCATCTTTGTATGGTGCCTATAAAAAAAAAAAATTAACAAGAAGGAAAGGAGAGAGTATATTTGTTGTAGCAGAATTATTACAGTAGAACCTTACGCCTCAAAACTCAATTAATGCAATGCCAACACCATTGTTAATAGAATTGTCCTCATTGCAGAGGCCATTGCATATATGGCTGATCAGGATCTACCATCTTTAATTTTGGAGGATACAGTTCCCCTTTCTTTGTTTGAACAAAATTTAAAAGCAAACTAAAATATTGTAATCTGTGTATACGACGAATTAGCCAAAATAAATTTCGACCATACTCAATAATAAAAGAAGTTCAAATAATTGCATACATATGATCTCTACAATAAAATGATGATAAATAATGATGTTTAATAGTTTACCATGACTTATAAATCAAAACACAAATTAAAAGCCTTATTCTCAAGCCTATTCCTTTATTAGATGTAGTGGTCTAGCCCAATTTGTCAAGTCCACTCCACGAATAAGAACATCCTAAAAGCATCTGATTAAACAACCAAGTAAAAAAATTGGAAATACAGGAAGAACAAAGATATTAGCTTCAGATATCTTTATTAATGATGATGGCAGGCAGTGTTCTGCACAAAGAATTGATGTATCAGTATAAATCGATAAGGATTTAAAGAATATAGTCTCAGATAATGTATTGTCTTCAAACACTTATGCACAACAAGCCTCAACATAGAATGCTCATGGCCTATTTCAACAAACAAAAAGATTATCAGTGTAGGAACCTTTGCCTCAGAAGATGACTGAATATGCACCTGCAGCCTGCAACATCAAGTATAAACATAGAATGCTCCTGTCCTGCATTTTGCAACAAATAAAAAGATTATTTCTAGAACCACTATGGATAGACATGGGCAAGAATGCTTGTTTGCTTGTTAACCAACAAAAGATATATTGATAGCATGTTAATGCGACCGTTACGGCCAGGATTAGAAAGCCTCGTCCTTCCGGGTTTTCGAGGAAAAACCCTGGCATTAATGAAAACACTAACCTATGCTAGAGTCATAAAAAATAAAGCCTATGCTGACTAGCCTTGTTGGGTGCAAATACATTATCGCAAAGAAATTGCCAGATGAACTCATGATTGAATCGCCTTCTCTATTGATCTTCATCCTCTGCATAGAATCCAACACCTTCGTGCAAATGCCAAAATATAGGAAAAATGTGTTCCACTGCATTCCTGCATACACAACAAAATGAACCAAAGCCATTCGGACTTAAGCAGGCATTAGGGCATCCAACAGGCACGAGGGCCTCCATCCAGGCGCGAGGGCCCCAACACAGAACAAAGGCCTCCAACCAGGCATGAGGCCTCAACCAGGCACGAGACCTCAACCAGGCACCAGGCCTCCAACAAGATGTTAGTTACACAAACAAGGTTCACAATTGGGAGAAGGGTGGGGGGTAGGGTCTGACACTAGGAAGGAGAAACGAAGATGCACGAGAGTTGATGCTAAAGAAAGGGATAAGAAAGAAACTTAATAGGGTGCAAGAAGAGAAAAAGGCAAAATAACTAAAACACTAACTACCTCCGTAGTTCTAGAAATGGTGTTTTCCTTCGTTTCATCAAGGTGAGAGAAGCAGTTGTATTTATAAGAGCAGATTAACCTATTTCAGGGAAGACCTTTTCCAATCACAAATATCCATCCAAAAAGGCAAACAATCACTAAAAACAGGGTTTCGGGCTGAAATATCAAGGATTTACCCTTTAACTGGGCCGGATCAGCCTTTATTTCACAGTTCCGGAAGATCTGGTATGATCTCGGCATGTTTCTACTGAAGGGTCCGCGACCCGTTATCAGCCACGTCCATATATTTTAACTTTTAAAATCCATTGTTCATGGCTTGAAATAAATTACCTATCTTGACCCATCATAATTCAAGAAGTAAGCTTTCCTTGACAAATTAATTACTAGTTTTAAAATATTAATTCCAGGTGCGTTGGGCCTGAACCGCTCCCCCGAGCACCACCATATCAATTCCTCCCCTTCCCGGGATTGATCGTCCTCGATCAAGGAATTATATGGCAAATTTAACACAACCAAGTCCATGGTTGCAACCCTAGTTGAATCCTCAACTAGAAATATCTACCACAACCAAATCCATGGTTGCAACCCTAGTTGAATCCACAACTAGAAATATCTACCACAACAAAGTCCATGGTTGCAACCCTGATTGAGCCCACAATCCGAAATATTCAAGTCCAGCCCTTTAGGCTAAAAATTGATTCAGCCCTTAAGTCTAAAAGTTTTTCCTTATATACTTTAACAATGAACAATGAAACCAACATCTATGCTGCTGACATAGTTGTTGTATTTAAACCTTAAAAGTTTACCCTATTCTCCTTCATGAAGCTACCATTTAACAACCTATTTCAAATAGGCAATTTGCAGTTTCCCCCTTTCCTTTTGCACTTCGTCGGCAAAAGTTACTTGTTTATTTGTTTTGGCACTTAGCTCAGCCGGTTGCTCTTCCAGCTGGGTCATTTGTGCCGAAGGTCCGCTGGAACGAGGATTTGATCTATACTCAGCTCTGCCTGATTCCCTTCGTTCTTTCCGATTGCCCCGATCATTCTGATCTCTTTTTGCATTTAACTTCGGGCAGTCTACCTTAAGATGTAGTCCTCCGCAGTAATAACATCCACTTTTCTTGAATGAAGATCCGTCAGACTGATTATCCCACTTTATTTTTGGGCTTGGTATTGATTATCACCCATACTTGCTCTAGACCTTTTACTTCCCTTATCTGAATTTTTGCTATTGCTCGCTTTTTCAGTGCTTGTCTTGTCATTGCCTTTGTCCTCAGGGTATCCTTCCCATATACTGTAGTTTATAAAATCAGGATTTAACTTCCTTTCTACAGCTATAGCTTTCTTTGTTGCTTCTTCCAAAGTCTGAGGATCTATAAAGCATAATTCTGCGTACAAGGAATTTTTGAGTCCCGCTATATATTTACGTAACAATTCCTTCTCACTTAACCCATCCATTTGAGTGGACAAATATTGAAATTTCGATGATTCGTTATCGCCTTGCTTGAATAAATCCCATTCTCGCTTGACGTCATTATGGTAATTAGCTGCCAAATTGTAACCTTCAAAAGCTTCTTTGAAGTTCTTCCATGTCAAAATCTTTGGGTCCATCCTTTTTCTTCCTTGCCACCATGTTCTTGCCATGTCTATCAGATATTTGTCCATGGCCTGCAACTTCTATTTTTCTGTAGCTCTTACTAATTCAAAGTAACTTTCCCATGTAGAAAGGAATCCAAAGACAGTGGGCGTGTTTCTCTTTTCACCGGAGAAAGTAGGCAATCCTGCAACTTTTTCTAGCAATTTACAAGAGGATTCTGGAGGCAGACTGGGTGGATTTGGCTGTACATTTGTTCGCACAGAAGGCTCAGGTAAAAATTTATATGCCAGACACAGGTATTCCAATTGCCTTTGACGCTCTGCAGGATTGGTAGAAGGAGGAATAGCCATTTGGTCTGCTATGTAGCTGGCATTGCTCATAGCCTGGGTATACTGATGTTCAGGTATGCCGAAGCGATTGGTAGACATTGTCCAGAGGCTTTCAGGATCAAGATGCTCTGATACCAAAATTGATACGACCTCAAGGTTTTTTAACAAAACAAGCGCCAGAGAAAGGAAATTCTATTAACAAGTAATTCACAGAATCCAGCCTTCACGGCTTATGCTCTCCACCCAACCGGGCTCAGGCTATCACAACAAGAAATCGTTATCTTGCTTCCTCATCCGCATCCAATAGATTCAACTTAAAATACAAATTCAACAACTCTGATTGCAGGCAAGATAAGATAAGATAAGATGAATTTTTACACATATGACGGACCCCCAAAGACTTGAACACAAGATCTCTTAATTGCAGAAGGATCTCTTAAGGCAGAAGGATCGCTCAAAGCGCTCAGTCGAAATTCTATGATCAGGTAAGAGAAGCATTTGTATTTATAAGAGCAGATTAACCTATTTCTGGGAAGACCTTTTCCAATCACAAATATCCATCCAAAAAGGCAAACAATCACTAAAAACAAGGATTCGGGCAGAAATATCAAGGATTTGCCCTTTAGCTGGGCCGGATCAACCTTTTTCCGCGATTCAGGAAGATGCAGGTATGATCACCGGCTGCACATTTTATTGAAGGGTCGCGACCCATTATAAATACGATCCATATATTTTAACTTTTAAAATCCAATGGTTTATGGCTTGAAATAAATTACCTATCTTGACCCATCATAATTCAAGAAGTAAGCTTTCCTTGACAAATTAATTACTAGTTTTAAAATATTAATTCCAGATGCGTTGGGCCTGAACCGCTCCCCCGAGCACCACCATATCACATGGGCAAGAATGCTGAAAAAGAGGCAACATAAAAAGTAATGTCAATTCAGTTAAGCAAGGGCCAAGACTAAAACATATGCTGGAAAGGCATGGAAGTTGAGGGATAAAAGAACTTCCAATAGAAAATCACACACAATTCAAGTTTTAAATCTCCAAGGAGCAACAACACATGGCGGAAAGAAAACAAATGGTATAAAAACAAGGTGTACATGACTATGTTGTACAATAGACTTATGAGGTACCAAGGTCGAGGTGGAAACGATCATTGTGTTGTTAACCTTGCAACCTTACTATCCATGTGAACCCAAAATTTGAGCCAATAACATCGCATTAGCACTTAAAAATAGCCTAATTCCTTAATTATTATTTGAACCTACTAAATAAGGCTCTCTGCTATGACGACCTTAACAACACTTTTAGAAGCCAGGGCAAAGTGAGCAATGGTGGCAAGGCAAGGGGTGGTCCGGCCAGGCAAAGAATTGGCAAGGCAAGGAGCAACAAGAAAATGGACAAGGGTTTCTCTGACTTCTAACAACAACCCAACGTAGTTACATCAATCTTGGCGGTTAATATATTAATCAAATCATTTTTTGCGAGAAATTAACAAGATGCAACTTAATGTCTTGGTAAAATAAAATTTATTGTTATATAGTATTATTATTATGGGCAACGAAACCATTGAGCTAGACCTTAGTGAATCTGAGAATGCCTCGAAAAGAAAGATCATGGGCCTTTATAAACTATTTAAGGCAACGAGCCAAGCAGTTATAAGAGGAAAAATAAGAAATAGCTATGCCTATTTCTAAAAATATGCCAAGGTCCAGCTACGGCCCTAGCTTTTGTTCGGCAATCTGGACGACGCTTCAGCAAATCATTTCAGCGAATTTTTGTGGCGAACCAGCAACATAACAGAAGAAAGAGACATCAGGTAACACAATGTTGATTTCTGAAAAACATACACAGGTGAAATGGTTGAATTTATGAAAAGATTGATTCCAAAAGAAGATCTCGAAATTTGACTGGCTTTTGTTGTAGACGAGGTAGCCACAAACACACATTTATCAGAGGCGAGGGTTTAACACAGGTAGCTATTTCCAGCAGCCAAGGTAGACACAGACGAGTAAATTATATGACAACAAAATCATTCACAGAGAACCAAAACCATTCAGATCTTGGCGAAACCAACCAATTCTTTAAGCTTCCTTATGAAGCTCTGCTTTTTCAAAACAGCCAGAAGGCAGCTTAACAGTAACTTAAACTTAACTGAAATTTATTAAATTATGCTGAATAAACCAGAGCCTTAAGACGACACAACATGCTAGGCTTTTAAACAGACTCATCACAAATCAGAGATCAAAGCAAGGCCCTTAGAAGGGTAAAGCCCCCACTTCAAAGCAATTTTCCACACGAGAAAGGGTTAAACCATCCATTTCATAAAACCTTGCAACTCTTGAACCTTCTCTATCTGTGATACATATCAAATTTTTCCTGTTAGAAATTAAGGAATTACTTTTATCAATGATAGCTTTGGTTGTTGTGTCCAAGAGCATGTGCAACTGCAAATGGCATTCCAAATCCTCAAACACATCCTCTAATTGATTCAAGAAATCAAATTGTTTGATATTCTCGTGATATTTCAAGATAGGGGCTCTTAATTTCCTGCTCTTTCGTTGAATCTCTTCTTGCAGAGAAGAGATCTTGGATTCCAATACTGCAATAATTCCAGCCTTAGCATCATTCAAATCGTCTATCTTAGTCTCTACTATGTTTTCCATGGCTTTAACCCATGCTTGAACTTGATCCGAATTCGTGACATGCCTCTTCTTCAGCTTTGGATTAACTTTTGGGGCCATAGATAGCATGAAGATGCACTAAAGAGGCTAAAATCAAGAAGTTAAAATAAAGAAAAAGAAGGCGTGAAGAAGCAGGACAGAAAAAAAGGGGAAAAGCTTGGTTAGCACAGCAAGAAAAGGGAAAGAAACTCTGGAAACGGATCTTTGCACAGTGAACCGAACCTCAAAACCTTAGCATCAAAAGGAAAAACTCTGTGGGTAGTGGTCTTAAACACAAAAACTTTTGCAGACCAGAATCAGGAGCACTAAAGACCTTTAGTAAGCAGGGATTGTTGCATAGAACGCCGTAGCCTCTAAAACTTGGTAGGTCTGGTCGAAAACACTAGGGACGGCCACATGATGGTTTTCCTTACCCCCTCCATGTACGTTTCCCCATACGGGAGAGGATGGGGCCTCCAACAAAAAAGAGAGGGCCTCCAAAAATCTAAAGGAAATTATACGGAGGGGGGGCTAAAAAGAGGGGTACACAAATGTGACCTCCCCATTTAAGTGGGGGGCCTCCACCCCTAAATTTGAAAAAGGGGGAAGGGGTACCTAAAAAAAGTTTCATGTGGCCGTGCCTACTAAGGAAAACTTAATTGGTAACACCGTGAACATAAAAGGTTTAGCAGATGACAATCGGCAGCTAAAAGGGCCTGACACTAGGAAGGAGAAATGGAGACGCACGAGAGCTGATGCTGAAGAAAGGGATGAGAAAGAAACTAATAAGGGTGCAAGAAGGGAAAAAGACAAAATAACTAAAACACTAACTACCTCCGTTGTTCTAGAATCTTGTTTTCCTTCTATTCGATGAAATGAAGGAAAACACCATTAGAATAAAAACATTGACCTTAAGAAATGACTGAATATGCATTTGCAATTTGTAGTTTTGAAAAGGGGAGACTGCCAGGCCAGTTGATCCTCATGTGCACCGCCTATAATAGTTCCATTGTTATAATTACATGAGAACAAAATGGAGGCAGGATGTTATCCTTGAGCTTACTGTAAAAATATCTTAAGGAAAGAAGAATGCTATATAAGCCTTGTACATATGTCGGGTTACTAAATCCAAAATTTCCCATGCATTTTCTTTTACTTAGCATTTAGACCAAAGCCTGCACTCAAATCTATTTGCAGTCTATAAGTAAAATACTAACAAAGAAAGCACTTACCACATGCAATCAGAAAACAAATGTGGCCCTGAATGCAGTCAATGAATCTCTATTCTATAGGGTGAAGAACAGCCACTCTCCCTATGCACCATGCATTTTTGACTACTTACCTCAGGAATGAGCATTCTGCTTACCTCTGGGGACCACAATCCATGCAATCCAGTAACTGCATGCGAACTCTCAGTCCGCAACATATTCGACTGAACTCCATTTAGCAAGTATTGCAAGTTCGACATCCTTTTTTTTTTGTCTTTATCTCGGGCCGTCAAGTAAGCATACTTTATACAGATTCCATCCCCATTTGGGACATTCCACAAATAACCCTTACTCCTCACCTCCATCTACCTCCATGCCTAGGGATTGCCCTAAAAAAGAGTCAATGCCAATTTTGGACACCAATATTTGCCTGTCACCGTATCACCGTATAAATCTACTTACTTAAAAGTTTTTGGGGTATCTTGCTGATGCCGGTGTGTCCTTTTCAGGGTGTGACTTTTGGAAGCAAAAAATGGGTTTTCCGCCCATTTCCCTCTTCTTCCGGCAAAGTTTCCCCTTGCTTTGTTATAATGAGTGCATTTTTGAAACGCCAGATTTCTCGGGGGCATTGGTTCTCTGTGATTATGGCAGTAATTGGGTTGGATCTACGTTATTGCAATGCAAGTCGCATTGCTTAGGGGCAGGCGTTCTTCTTGCTGTGTTTTTCAAAAATCGCCAAGCTCTTGCATTCGAAATCACGTTTTCTTTTGTTTTTGTTTTTCACGACTAACCATTAGACTATAACGGGCTTGGCATTCATTTTGTGAGCAACCATTTTCCTTAATGCAAGAAGAATAGCGCCAGACTGCTGAGGTAATAGACGATGATATGGTGCAAATACAGCTTCATTCAGGGTTATGCAAGATTTTTAGCTGTGGCAGATGAGGAGTTCTGCTTCATTCGCTTCAGGCTTCACAAGAACTCTACTTGATTTATCCTGCTTTTATTTCAACTCACAACTCAGGCAACAATCATTCCTGCCTTAGATCGGCCTTACACGATGCATAGCCTCTGTGTTTTTCAATTTTGCCAGAGTTATTCTCTTATTCTTTTGCACAAAGTTTTCAAACTTTTCTCTGATATAAGGATATGATTTGTAGCTTCCTTTTAAGGTTCAAAATCTGATCTTTCTGATTATTACAGCTTTTGTATTAAGCGAAGTTAACAGAACTATCTGGACAAATGGTTTCGTAATCCAAGGTCACGCAAACCTAAAAGCATTCACGTCTCTATTTAGAAAATGTATTTCGGCGCCTCAGGTAATTTTGTAGGCATGCTACCAAAAACGAGAATGATTTTGCTTTAGCCAAACTCTTGTTTTGTGTTCGCATTCTTTCTTGCATTCTTCATTTTTTGAAATGCTTTCAACTGCATAATTCATGCATATTTGTTGTTTCTTGTGTCAATTGTGGAATCCCATCTGCAAAACACCCACATAAAGAGCAGAATGACCATACCCAGGCTTTTAAATGTTCCATAAAGACATCGCAAACATTATTTCGTCTATCCCAGTATTCTAATTTTCAGCTTAGCAATATCCTGGTTTTAGAAACTTAAAGTTGCGGCATTTTCTTATTATGTTTTGAGGGAAAATAGATCTTATTGCAACTAGATAGTGTTTTGCTAATCATGTAAATAGATTTTGACGGTAGAAGCATTTTGAGAGGGGTATGACATATCAGAAGGTTCTACCTTGAAACATACGATCCTATTCGAGAAGGAGATTAAGATAAAATATTTTATGACAGTCTATTCCTATCGTGCTAAAATGCATTTCAAGAATACTTCTATGAAGTCTCTTTTGGTTGAAATTGTGGGCTTTATGTATTTGGGCATGCATGCAAATTGATTGTTTCAACAGCAAATTTGTTGGGAAAAAAAAGAATTGAAAAAATACTTGACTCTATATAGTCCATTATTTGAAATATGAGCTCAACTAGGTTGGTTTGTATTCACTTCTAATGGTTATTGATAAGTACTTTTGATCTTTCCTGATATTTTCTATTCTGTTGTGTAGGCTAACTGATCGGAAACAGGCAGCTATAGGACATCACGCAAGCACTTCCAATAGAATGCTAGGTGCCTCCTCATCCGAATATTATAAACCAAAAGATGTGCCACCATTTGCATGGTAAGACCCCATTTTTTCAGATGGATTTCTTGCATGCAGCTTATTACAGATTTGATTTGCAGCTTATGATTGATTTGCAGCTTCTTCATATGGGGGAGGAAAATATAACCATATATATGCATTGGAATATTGATATGCAGTACAGACAAGTCTCACATTCAAGCTATTGGTGCGGCAATTCTGGTAATCCTTTGATCATATCAAAAACTTACATGCCATAGATATTCTTAAGTGAGATCTTTTGCCACACATTCCATAGAATGGATTTGGAGAGTATCATCCGCTGTGTACAAACATATTTATTCATTTACCCAACTAAATATTAGCTATGGGCTGTGAGCAGTAAGAACAATTTGCTTTCAGACCAAATCATGACAGTGAAAGAAGGTTACTCCGCGAGCCAGGGACACACATAATAATTTTTATATTTTATCTTCAAAGCTGGAGTTGAATGTTCAAATTACCAAAACTTGACCATTTTCCATGATGATGAGATTAGAGTTGTCTCTGCATAGGTCAACAAATTTTGTAAAGTAATAATCATTTGGCCATTCCATGATGATGAGATTAGAGTTCTCTGCAACAGATCAACATATTCTGTAAGGTAATAATCATCACATCCAACACATGAGAGATTGCTGTTTTTTAAACTTTGGATATGGCTATTAATAGAATTCAAATTCCTAAGTCGCTTCTCAAAACCCCAGTGTCTTTGAATTACCTCTATTGACAAGAAAATCACCAAGTAACAATAAACACTATCTTTCTTGACTTATCTAAAGTTGTAGCGTGTCTTCTATAAGGTTACATGGAAATCTTTATTTTGTATAAGTGCAAATCTAACGTTCTTAATGTAGTAGGATTTGTTGACCGAGAATTCTTAGCCTTTTGGAATAGTATCTTTAGATGGTGGAGCATGGAAAATGTGCCATGTAATTTTCTATTGAGACATCAACGGTGCATTTAATTTGTTTTAATTGATTTTTATATACAAGACAAGATTGTTCCTGTCCATTTCATGCATGTTGTATAGGAGATATGTACATTCTAAAAAATTTCTGTTTTGCAAAAGCCGTATGGTTTGGTATGTCCAATGCAGATTCGGATGACATTATGAAGCTTTGTTTGATTATGTGCTCCCTCCTTCCCTCTCCAGTTGCACTTAATAATGGGGAATATGAATTTCATTTGAAATGCCATGTTTAGCCAACCTCATGCGTCAAAACCTTAAGTGTCTCAGATGCCTAATCCTCATGTGTCTTGCAATCCTTAAGTGATATCTTTGCTATTTGCAATAGGCATTGAGCTCAAGTTACGAATAGCTATAAACAACTTATTTGGCGTTTCTTTATGCTACGCGATCCTTACTATCACATAGTAATGCATGGCAACACCGGGCACAGATTGGCAACCATGGAATTAACGTATCATTGATTTGGCCCCCCAATATTTTATGTGCGAGACATTAACAGTTCAACCACAATTCTTCTATCACAAATTTTATGATCCTATTAAGGCAACATAGATCATACATGTGGTAGAACTTTGAAGTACAACAATACCACACACTGCATCATAACAAGTTATCAATACCAACGTCCCTACTTGCACGACACTATAACAAGTTATCGAAGAGACAACATAAAGTAATTGGATATTACAAAGTATATTTGGTTAGATAATAGTCTAGATTCTTGATTGTTTTCTTAGATGATTAAGCCTTCAATATACTATCTTAGATCTTATTGGCTTTCAATACTTATCCTAAATAATAGTGATATTTTTTGTAACCTCGTGAGTTTTGCAAATGCCACAACTATAACAATAGTATTTAGACAATGCGCCTAAGTGTTGGCGAAATAACATGCATTAGCAATTAACACTTAGGGAGAACACACATTTGTTATGGCACCACAAATGGACTACCACAACATGGCTTGACATGCTTACATTCCCAAATACAAGCATCTTATATTTGAACTTGGTCACAGAAGAAACTTGCACGTCGCAAAAATAGCTCGGCTCCTCAATCTGCGTTGGTTCACTCTGTAGCTCCAATATTAGCTATGATTGTTATGGTGGATGTCCCTGATTCAATGGCATTGAGACACCAGGGAGCTGATCAAGTTGCTATTAATGATTCTATGGATGTGGAAGTTCGACCTGGTTAAAGTAACTTTTTTAAAAATATGATTATATATTATTCTTCTCTTTGTAGGAGAGGAAAATAGTGTGAACTGCATTATATTGTTATGCTTAGACGGGTGGCCCTGCTCAGTTCGATCTGATTGTCCGCTGGGTTTTTTATTCCTGTCTCCGCATTGTATTATATATTATGTTGGTGTGTAATTAATAAAGTCTGACGTCCTTAAAAAAAAAAAAAGCTTGGTCATAGAAAATTGAGTTTCCATATAATAAAATAGTGCATTTGGGTCGTGCTATATAATCCATGGCTAACATCGTACTTCAAGTGCTATATCAATATTACTTCAAGTGCTATATCAATGTTGAGGCAAGGTCGTTGAATATTTTGTACAAGTATGTCTACAAAGGGCCAAGTATGGTCAATGTGAACTTAGGCGCAGCGAGTGATGGTGCATCGACTAGCAGAGCATCCACCTAAACCATGATGAGGTTGAACAATTTTTGAATGCACGTTACTTCTCAGCTTCTCAGGTTTCATGGAGAATTCTTGCATACCAACAGTTTCCTAATGTTAACAGACTAGCCGTGCATCTCCCAATGCAACAGGATGTATACTATCGAGAAGGCATGAGCATGGACACTATAAGAGGTAAGAATAGCGGGACAAAGTTGGCAGCCTTTTTTGAGATGAATGCATATGAAAATAGAGAGGCTACTAAATTGCTCCACCATGATTTTCTTAAAATTTTTACCAATATGATAAATCCAGTAGAAAATAGCAGGTTAGATCCAACAATCAGAAGTTTCCCACTATTGGACACATGTACTTTGTTAATACTTCAGAAGCAGCAATACTATTTACGACTTTTATTGACTTGCGTGACAGGTGCAATTAGTTTTGAAGATTTACGTTCTTTCGATGGGGAATTGTGTGCAACATATAAAAAAGCTTGCATTCATCGTGGATCTCTTTAGGAAGCAGCAGCATGGGGCATGCCACCACAATTGTGGCACATGCTTCAGGGCACAAAAATAATTGCAAATAGATGTTAAAGGCCAAGTAGGAATACATAGCAGCACATTAGCCGGCACACGTTTACTAGTTGCATCTGAATTTTGTTATGCAATGCAATGCAATCATATTGTCTCTCAAAGGGCCTTCAATAACCATCAAGCAACTAGCTGTAACGTGGGGATAACATAAGCTCTGGGCAAGAGTACGAGAAACAAGTTTATTTAACCGCATGCCGGAACAAGTATCAACGAATAAAGGGCAGCACAGATTATGGTTTCCCACTTTCTTCCAATCTGCATTTCAGATCTTCAATGCGATTCAGCTGTTTGATGAGGCTACGATTTTTTCATCGAGAAAGGACTACAAATAGAGAATTTGGCAAAAAGGACAAGGGTTTAGCAACTCAAGTAGGCGTCCTCTATCTTGGTCCTATTATAAAAAATTGTGCAAATACAGGGGCCTTGGCGGAAGGAAAGAGGCTGCATTGTCAAATTGTTAAATTTGGGTTTGTGGGTAATAGGTTTCTTAGCACTGCTCTTATTGTACTGTATAGCAAATGTGGGTACCTAGGGGACGCAGAGGTCATTTTTGGAAGACTTTTAGACAAGGATGCTATCTCATGGACTGCTATGATCTCAGGTTACGCTCAACATGGGCAGAATAAGAATGCTTTTGATCTTTACTGGAAAATGCATCTGGAAGGTGTGGACCCAAGTCCAGTAACTTTTATCACAATCCTGAGTTTATGTTCTTGTTTGACAGCAATAGCTGAAGGGAAGAAAATACACGCACATGCTCTTAACAGGAACTTAGAGTCTAGTCTGATTGTTGGGAATGCACTAATTAATTTATACGGCAAATGTGGATGCTTGGATAATGTTCAAATAGTCTGTTTTGGAATGAGGGAACACAATGTAATATCTTGGACTGCCATAATTGCAGCATATACGCAGCATGGATATAGTAAAGAGGGCTACAATTGCTTCCAGCAGATGAAGCAGGAAGGCTTAATGCCAAGCAAAATCACCTTTGTAACAGTTCTTGATTCTTGTTGTAATTACTGGGATCTTGCTAAAGGAAAGCTAATCCATGCTGGCATTGTAGATCAAGCATTAGAGTCTCATGTTATTGTAGGTACTGCTCTTCTTAATATGTATGGGAAGTGTGGGCATGTTGGAGGTGCTTGTCAGGTTTTTGATAAACTTACAAACCTAGATTTGGTAAGTTGGAATGCGATCATTACAGCCTATGCAGAGTGTGGGCATGGAAACAAAGCCTTTTATATGTTGAGGCAAATGCTTCTGGAATATACATGCCCTGATAGGGTCACGTTTATTGCTCTCATGGGAACCTGTTCTGGCAAAGAATCATTAGCAAGTGGTAAGCTCATAGATGCATATATGAGCATGGGTGGCTTGAAGTCAGATATTACACTTGGTAATGCCCTCATAAACATGTATGGTAAGTGCGGCAGTCCCGATCATGCAAGGCAGGCTTTTGATGAAATGCATGAACGAAATTTGTGGTCATGGAATGCCATGGTTGCAGTATATGCTCAACATGGAGAAGCCAAGGAAGCAGTTGAGATTTTTCAAGAAATGCAGTTGCAAGACATAAAACCAGACAGTGTTACCTTTATTAGCATCCTTGATGCTTGTGCTATGTTGGCGGCTTTGACAAAAGGCATTATGATTCATGCCTGTGTTCTTGGAACCAGTTTATTATCAGACATTTTTCTGGCAACTGCCATCATAAGTATGTATGGGAGGTGTGGAAGGCCAGAGGATGCATTAATAGTGTTTGATATGATGCCCAAACGTAATATGGCATCGTTTACAGCCATGATTACAACACTTGGCCAGAATGGCCGTAATCAAGAAGCACTGCAGCTCTTACAAAGAATGCTAATCGAGGGGATAATGCCTAACCAAATTACCTTTGTGGCCATAATGTCTGCATGCAACCATATTAGCTTAATCAAAGAGGGTTTTTATTACTTTGTCTCCATGGCAAGGGATTACAGCGTAATACCAATGAGTGTGCATGGTGGATGCATGGTAGACCTTCTTGGGCGTGCTGGATGGGTGGAAAGTGCTGAAGATTTTATCACTAATTTGGCCTTCTATTCTGATGAAGTGTTGTGGAAAACATTGTTGGGGGCATGCCGAATTCATTCTTACCTGGCATGTGGGAAACGTGCTGCTAAACATGTCCATGGGTTGAATATGCATGATACTGCAGCATACATATTGTTGGCAAATATCTGTGCCACATCCGCAGAGAATGTAACTGTGTCCGAAACACCAGGCTTAGGGGGAAGTGAAGTATATAGTCAGAACAAGGTCTATGAATATTTGTAGGTTATTAGGCCAAGTTTTCCAAAGCCTGATGATGTTACTCACCATTGTGTTGGCTATTTGGCTCATTCGTTTCTGGCCATATGTTCCTTCAAGCTCCGAGATGATCTGTTGGTTTTTCTCACCCAAATGTGAGCCTGGGTTTTCACCCCTTGTGTCCAATATGGATTAGTCAATCTAGCTAAGTCTGCTTTGTGCATGAAATGGAAACCATTATTCATATTATGGCAGCCCTCAAGGATCTATTGGACCCAGAACTGAGAGACTTACTCACACTCCTGCGTTTTTATGGCAAAGTGAAGGAAGAGCAAGTGTACTATATCTTCAATCACATGAAAAGGCAAGCATATGATATCTTCAATTAAGTTAGGAGTTTCAGATGATATTTCTATCATAGCTTTCACAATCCATTATCTCTCTTTGTGACTCAAGGACCACCATTTATTTTCGGTGGCAATTGTAACAGACCTATTTCAACCTGCACACAATGATCCTTGACCTTTGGAGGGTCTTAAGCATGGCAAAGCATATTTTGGCCTTGGTAGTATGTCCGTGACAGATGGCAGATCTTCTCTAGCCTAACCATCGCGAAGCACTTGGTTCATCCTCTCTTACCTATGCCTTTTACCTTTCTGTTTCCCTTTCTTCTTGTCCTTGTAATATAGCAAGGCTCTAAAGCCATGAAAGCAAAACATGGCTAGAACTCTAGTGTTGGAGGTGGGTTTAATGTAGCGATCACATGGGTAAGCTTTTCTATGGGGGCTGAATTCCTGCTGCCCCATGCTGAACTCCTGAACCCCGTAGCCGTTCACATGCTGCTGACCTCTTTTGCGTGGGAAATTCTTTTGTCTGGTCTGCTGAATTCACCCGGCATGTTACGAGCTATCTCAGCCGAGCACAAAATTCCGACTCAGCTCGTGCACCGTGAGCAGCGCGATGTTGAATAAAGTTTTCTAAGTCCAGGGAGGAACAAGTGTGGATACCATTAGGCATTAGGCAGAGGCACTGTTACATAAAGGGACATTCGTGGAACGTGAAGTTTTGGGTTGGTTCAATTCTGACGTGGCATTTTTGGCATGGAGTTCCGGCTATGGCCCTTCGCTCCAGATATGGCACTTCATCGCTCTTTTTTGCATCTTCTTCCATGTTTCTATGGCAAAGGAATGGCGCTATGCCCCCATTTAGAAGATCGAGGATGATGCTATGCTTCGTTCACTTTGTGTAAGGATTATAAATAGAGCTTGAAAATTTAGTTGAATATGATCATCTCACTTGGAGAAAGGATTATAAATAAAGCTTGAAAATTTAGTTGAATATGATCATCTCACTTGGAGAAGCAGAGCACAAGACCCGATACTTCGAGAGTATCCTTAAGGAAGGAAGGAAGGTATTTTTATCGTCCACGGAGACCAATCGGTCTATGGGACCCAATACAAAAGCGCAGCAAGCGGATTACTACCCGGATTAAAAACCCCGCCCGAAGGGTTTCGAGGAAAAACGTGGCGACAATCACCCTGCCGACAAACCCCAGAGCATGTACGGCGGTGTGTTCATCGGCAAATGTAGGGGCAAGTCAGGCCGCACTAAGGAGCGTGTCGCCGGCGGATCGGATGAATCTTTGGGCAACTCAGGGAAAGTGTGAGACTCATCCTCAATGGCACCCGTTTGGCGGACAGCGAGCACATCGCGGCGGGGGCTCCCCAATCCACATGCCCATCTCGATCACGAAGATGGTGGGCACTGGGCGAATGGAGGCAATGAGTGCTGGCTTTGTCGTGGGCATTTGGGAAGCAGGTAAGCCGCTGGGGCCCGGGGCTCTTTCGAGTTGATGTGCTCCTTGTAATGGGCCGTTTTGACCTGCTCTAGAGTCTTAGGGATCCCCTTTGCCGCGTTCCATCGGCCGAACCAGATCTCTCTTACCCCTCCAACCCGAGCGGCTGGCGGGCCATTACCCCTGGCGTAAAAGCTAAAATGGGAGCCGAGCATCACCCATATTAACCACTTTGCGAAAATAGGCGATGTGTCTATCAAGAGTACGCCGGTGAAGCGGCAAGAATCCGGTTTCTGCGGCCGAGAATCGATAGGGGGCTGAAGGGTTTCACCCTAAGTGCCCGTGCCAAAAAAATGTATGCACTTGCTCCAAGTCATTCGAATTAGCCAAAGAGGCGGCCAGGACCCCCAAACCTCGACCCGTCTGAAGGGCGGGCTCGACCCGGTGCAGCTTGACCAATCATAGAGCTACGCACGGTGGCTGTTGACGCATGGCATAAAGTGCTTTCAACTGCTATCACCCGCAAGCGGATGGGCCTCCCAACAGAGGCGAGGAGGAACTCCACCTAGGTACTTGTAGGTGGGCGTGACCTCCACAGGCTGTCCCCGATATATGAGTGCAGGAGGCGTGGGGTGGCGTGAAGAGGATATGAGAACCACCCTGGTCTTGGCCAGATTCATGCATGTCTGTAGCCTGACAGAATGTGTCTAGGGCATCCAGATGAGACTGCATAGCTTCTGGGGTGTGGGCCAGAAGGTCAACATCATCCGCATAGATGGTGGCGGATGACACAGTGCAAAAGGTTGTATGCCATCCCCATGCTTTCGATAAGCCAGGGCTCTAACTGATCAATATAGAGGCCAAAAAGTGTTGGTGAGAGGGGGCAGCCCTGCCGGACCCCGATACTACTGGTGAATGCTTGGCCCGTCGGCTGCATCCTGCCAAAATAACTCTCATACAACCTGTATATGGCATTACGCGGAGGTGGCGGCCTTAGTTGCCTTGATCCTAGCCCATAGCTTTTCAGGGGACGTATCAAAAAGCCAGCGAAGTCCACAAAGCAGCAATACAAGTCCTGCCGATGGTTCCGGCGGTCTTCAATCAGTGCCCGCAGTGTAAAGATATGGTCAATCATTGAGTGGCGGGGAGAGGAATGTCAATCATGAAGAGCATTAAAGAGGAAATTTTCAGGAGAACTAAAGAGATGGTTCAATTCTCAGGTTCATTAAACCTCTCCTAATGCTTCTAAATCGCCTTGAATGCAATATGACAGATGGATAAAGAAAAGAAGAAAGTTGAATATAACAAGTGTAACCAAAAGAGGAATAAGGCACGTTTTGTCCTAAGAAGAATAATTCAAATGGCAAGGCTCAAGGTTTTTAAAATGTAGGGGCAATGAGAGCTCAAGAAGCAAGTCTCATGGACTTATAGGAAGATATGCATGTTTTCACAACACTTAATCAAGGGACAACGCAATTGCAGGCACATGTAGTGCAGATTGAAGGTAAAATTAGTGAGGTTCCTTTTAGTATTTTAATTGATACAAGAGCTACACATAATTTTATTTCTCCTAGACTTGTTAAGTTGTTTGAGTTGAGTACTAATCAACAAGCCTTAAGAATGGTGAAAATGGCTGATAGCCAATGGCAAATATGTGCACGAGTTAAGTTTGAAAGTGCAAGAAATGCCTATAATTTTTTTCATGTGCTACAGCTAGGCTCTTATGATATGAATTTAGGCATGGAATGACTTAGTGAGGTGCATGCTACGGTAAATTGTCATGAAAGAGTTGCACAAGATAAATCTAATATACATCAACAGCTATACATATTGGAATGATTGAATAAGCAATATTTTACTCCTAAGGCCATTAGTTGCAAGCAAGTCAAGAAGTCAATTAGGAAATATGAAATGTTGGGAATGGTTATACTCAAGGGATAAAGAGAAATTAATCAAGTGTCCATGAATGATGTCAAGAACATCCTCAAGAAGTTCAAGGAGGTGTTTCCGGAAGATATATTGATCCTAGAAGATATGTTGATCATGCAATTGATTTGGTTCCAGGAGCTTCTCCTCCATCAAAAACTCTACATAAAGTTGCTTTGTTAGAGTTGGTGGAATTGAAGAAATAGTAAAATGAACCATATCAAGGATATAACAACCTAACATTTCACCTTTTGGTGTCCACTATTATTTTTAAGAAAAAAGACGGTTCTATCTGTATATGTATGTTATTATCCTCTTATTAAAATGGAAAGGCTTTCAAATTTGTGCCTGGAATGCCGTTGTGCATACGCACGTGGCATCCTCTTCCCGCTTGCAGGTGCTCTCGTGGGACGTAAGTTGCTAGGTTTGAATGCAACTTTCAAATGGCAATTAACACAAACAGCACGATGAGCTTGATAAAATCTTCCCAGGGTTCCTAGGATTCTTCCCTGCTCCTTAGCCATGAATTTTTCCCTTAGCACCTCACTGCCGCCTCAGCTACGAATTTTTCTCTCAGTGCCTCAGAATTGAGCTTGAGCTGAGTTGTGTCCATGATCGGCAGGGGGTGAGATATTTTTTTTGAAAGCTTGGAATATCTACTTATAGTGATGCAGGATATATTCTTATGATTTTTTTCTTTTGCAGGATTGCAACTTCAGGATTAGCTTCTGAAATGTTCAAATCTGTCATTGAAGCTCTAAGGTCCACGGTCTTTTGTCTTGCCTTGTAAATTCGTTGCAAAGGAACAGGGAGATCCTTGCTGTCCAACCAGGCATCCCAGCTATCATTGCATGTTCCTCCTATTACTTGCATTGTATATTCCTCCTACTATCATTTCGAACTGCCAATCATTTCTTCCATTCTAAATTCGATGCAACAACAGGAAGAAGAGGCATCTTAGTGAGCAGCCCATCTTCCCAGCCCATCTTACATTAGTGTCACTTATGTTCTTTTTGAGTAAGATCTAAGCATTAAAATATTATGTCCAGACTCTAGACTCTGATTCTTTGGAAACAATCTACATAGCTTGACCAATTGCAAGATGGTATGGAATTATAGACCCACTGCTGCACAGATTAGATCACTAAATTTTATCATAAGTGCATTGCTTTATTTTATGTATGGTTCTCATTTATTTGCATTTCTGCAGGACTTGTGACCATTTTAAGACCATCAAAGTTTAATTCTTAGAAAACAAGGTTGTTGTAAGTCTGATTCTATAAGTTTGCAATCACGTGTTTGTGTCCAGATGTGTTTATGATTAGTGTCCAGATTTGTCTAATATGTAGCATAATAACAGGGGTTTTCTTTGTGTTTTTGTACGCTTTTCACTAAGGTTTTCCTATGATTTCGTGATGTATTCAAATGGATGTACTAATAGAGTGCACCCCCATTGATTTTAGCCTTTTTTTTTTCAATGGTCGACAACCAATGGCTCACAACAAAAGCCCTTTTTTTTGTGCGTGTGGTGCATAATGGGCACATGAAGGGACATTGATTTTAGCCTTTTTTTTCAATGGTCAACAACCAATGGCTCACAACAAAAGCCCTCTTTTAGTGTGTGTGATGCATAATGGGCACATGAAGGGCTTGAAGGGCGCATGTAGTGCAGTTTCCCCGCTGGCAACATATTTCTTATCATAACTTTTGATCCAGAGCTCTGTTTGAGATGATTTTTATTGCGTTGGAAAGCTCCCTCCGAGATCTTTTTGATAATTTATGATATGGATATGTTTGGTTAAGTTATCTATGCTAAAACAGCAATTTTTCGGCCGGGTTTGGTAGGCTTTGACATCCTACCAGCTGATTAATACAGGATTGCGCTATTGGATATTGTTTTATGGCTCATTCCGAATGAAGCTTGCAAAAAATTACCATGCATTTTTAGATTTTGAGGCAGTTATTAAGCAAATTCCAAGGCTTCTAGATCCTTGTGCTAACAAGCAGAAAAGTTTCCCACTTTGGTTTCTCACCACAAGAATCCATGGAGGCCAAAGGTTGCTGTTAAATTCCAGTTGAAAAATGTTTGTGTATGGGTGTTGCAAACTTTATGACTTTCAGAATAATGGGATCAATCTGCTCTATCTTTATGGTAACTTTTACTTATGTTTTACTTGTTTTATTGTGGTCAAATTCAAAAGCTACAGGTGATGAAAGCCTCAAATGAATTCTAGTTTTTTTCTAGTTTGAATTCTAAAATTTTTTTGTCACACAGGGGGGCGTCCCTAAGGCCCCAAAGGGGCAAAAAAAAATTTTTGCAACACAAACCATTAACATCCAACATATAAAAATTAAATCCCCAACACATATGACCAACACATAACAACCATTGACATTAACAACCAACACATAACTACCATTGACATTAATTAACACAACCATTGGGTCCAACACATTTAAATTAAAATCCCCTTAAACCCCCTTTGGTTTGGGTGCATATTCACCGCGAGGGTGTCGTAGTAGAGGCGGGAGAGGCCTCATAATTGTATTTTTGCGCGTCTGAAATCAACACTATATAGTATTAAAGCTTGAAATCTTATAGTATTTTTGCGAATCTTGTTATCTGATTTAGCAAATTTTGTACTTGCATACCCCACAAACGAGGAACTTTACGTACGGTGTAGATTAAGGAATAAGAGATGAATATGCCTATCTAAAGCATGCCATGGTCCAGATTGTGTCTAGATTTGTCTATAGCAGCATACCATGGACCATTTTATTTGTGTCCAGATTTGTTTATAAAGCATATATTATCTGTAAATCATCATTAATATTGCATTGCTCAAGTTATCATCATCTTTGCTATAGTACATCATTTCTAGACATGTTATTTCTACATTTGCTTTTAGTTTACAGCCCTGATTTGTGATATCTTTATTTCATTAATTTATTTTATGTATGATTCTCATTTATTTGCATTTCTGTATCACTTGTGACCATTCTAGATTCATCAAGATTTGTCAAGTTGAACTATCTTCAATCGGCAGAAGATAAACAAGCATTAAAATGTTATGCCCAGTCTTTGATTCTTAGTAAACAAGAGTTTTGTAAGTCTGATTCTGTAAGTCCGCAATCATGTACTTGTGTCCAGATGTGTTTATGATTTATTTTCACATTTGTCTATGAAGCATAGAATGCCCATCTGGACCATGCTTTAATCATGCATACCTTTTGCGTTCAATTTTGGACAGGGCCTTTAAATTTAGAATACATAGCCAACATTAATCTAAAGCATTCTTTGGGCTAATGTTTGTTTGTGGGCCATCATTCTTCTTCTATTTGTGGGCGTTCAGACCTTAAAATTGATTGCAAATCTTCAAGATCTTAACATCATAGCATGCCATATACCTGTAGATCCAAAAGCTGGTAATTTTAATTTTCTGTCTGTTGGGTGAAATTTCATTAAACATTCTCAAACATCTGAATGTGATAAACATGAAATATAGCACTTGGTCTTTTAGGGCTAAAGTGGTTTTATGTTTCTTTGGCCATTATTGACCCTTCCAATTTATGCAGATCATGAAGGAATACACACCCTTCTACCCCATAAACCTAGAAATCCTAAGCCAAGGGCGATAGGTCATGTATGTCGTAGGGATGGTGAGTGTAATATTTGTTTATTTTAATGATAACAATTGCCTATATGTTTCTGAATAGGTCATTTAGTATATCATCTTAATATGGGAGTTCATCAATGCGTTTCTCCTATCTTATTTTGAAACGAAAATTCTTATCATTGTAGATAGTCATGTGATAGTTGATAACACGCGCTGGCTTATTGTTGTGTTGGAGTTAAACAAGTTCCCTTCCAAGTATACATGTAGGGGAACTTGTTTGAGGTCAGGAGGCATCCCACACACATTGGTGTTTGTGATGGGAAATGGTTCAAGTCTTGGGCATCGATCCCATATGATGCAGTTGGTGATTATGAGCTTCTTGAGTTTTTAAAAAAATATAATATAGTTGTTGGTAGACCTGAGTCGCGAGTGTGAGACACGATATCAGAGCATGTTTACACGTTCATGCTCGCCACCATGGGGAGTATGGGAGAAGCTTCTATACCTGTCAGCCTCACAAATGAGCTTCACATCAAGCCAACAGATATGCCCAGACAGAGCTCTTTGAGATAGGTTCTCAATGATGTGGATCCATTGAGGCTGACGGACATAAACCCTATCATTTTGGATTGCATCAAAAGTATTTTGTATTTGTGTGTAGAGCCAATATATTTGTTTGAGATTTTGTTTGAAGGCAATATATTGATGGACTTGTTGGACCAAGAACTAAGTAGATGGCATATAAGTTACTTCATAATATGTGTACACTTTAAAGGCAAAGTGCGTCTCTATCTATACGTGTCTATTGCACCTAAATTATATTGCCTTAAATGCATTGCACATGTCACACCAACATACCCAAATACTTCTACCATCTCTTATTCCACACACACTTTTCATTTGCATTTGCATTGACTATGCGTAAGTTATGTCATCATCAGTAAAAACCTAACCTATCATGAACGTCAATCAAGCCCCTAAACTATAGACATTCCATGTGTATCATTTCTATACCATGAATTTCATTATTCAATCTATTCCATGCAACTCATGACTAAATTTACCCATTCCACATGTCTATGGTTAATGCCCAACATCGTCGAACACATTTCTAGTAGGCAATAAAATGAGATTACAATTAAAAATAAATATCCATTACCTAGAATAGATTACTTGTTTGATCAACTTCAAGGAGCTACATTATTTTCAAAGATAGATCTTAGATCTGGAACTCGTCAGATAAGAATTAAAGACAGTGACACACCCAAAACAGTTTTTTCTACAAGATATGGAGATTTTGAATTTGTAGTTATGCCCTTTAGTTCAAGCGATGCGCCGACAACTTTTCAGTGTTTAATGAACGATCTTTATGAATACCTTGATAAGTTTGTTCTTGTATTCTTTGATGATACACTTTTTTATTCAAAGAAATTAGAAGAGCACAGTGAACATCTGAGAACTGGTTTGAGCATTTTAAAAAGAGAAAAATTATGTGCTAAGAAAGTCAAGCATTCATTTTGTAGCACAGAAATAAATTATTTAAACATACAGTAGATGGAGTTAATCCTAACTTCAAAAAGGTTGATGTAGTGAGAGAATGGCCAGTTTTTAGAAACCCAAAACAGGTGCATTCATTCTAAGGACTTGCACGATTATATAAGAAATTTATCAAAAGTTTTTCTACAATCACAAGTCCTTTGGCAATGCTTACAAGATCATATATATCTTTTCAATGGGATGAGCATATGAGAGAGCTCTTAAAATTTTAAAAAAGAAGTTGATAAATGCTCCTGTTTTAAAAGTGGCAAGTCCAAGTAAAATGTACCAGATTATCACAGATGCTAGTGGGGACACGAGTTGTGTTGATACAAGACAAGCATATATGTGCATATATTTCTCATAAACTGAATGACGCCAAACAAACTTACCCCACTCATGATAAGGAATTGATGGAAATTATATATGCGCTTAGAGCTTAGAGATATTATTGTTTATGGAATTATTTTAGAATGCATACTGAGCACTGCTATGTGAGACAATGTAGATGGATGGAACGTGAGACAACATAGATTTGTCTACACTTCCAGTTTGCTATGCAATAACCATTACAACAGATTGGTTGGATGAGGTAAAAGATACTATTGCTGCAGACAATCATCTTGGACCAAAATTGAAGGAAATACAAAAGAAGAATTTGGAGATAAAGGATAATTATACTTTTGAACATGGAATAGTGGGACACAAAATCAAGAGTTTGTATTCCTAAAATTGATCACATTAAAAAGAAGATATTAAATGAATATCATGATACAGTAACATCAGGTCATCCAGGATACATATTACAAGGCAAAAGAGAAGTTTGTTTGGGTGAGGACTAAAAGCTTATATTCGGAAGATATCCAAAATTGTGTAATTTGTCGTATTTAGGCAGAACAGATTAGGTCACTTGATTTTTTGCAGCCATTGTCTATTCTAGAAAGAAAATGGAAATTTATTAGCATGGACTTTATAATGGGATTGCCAAGGACCCAAGTAGAAAAGAGTGCTATCACTGTGATAATTGACATGTTAATCAAATACGCTCATTCCTTTCCAGTTAGAAAAATAATAATAGTGAAGGAAACTGTTGATATCTTTATTTACAGCATTTTTTGTTTGCATGACATTCCTACAAATATTCTCATTAAAGGAGATCCAAGATTTACTAGTAACTTTTGGACTTCATTTTTCAAGGGCATTGAATCTTGATTGCAGATGAGTACATCCTATCATCCATAAAGTGATGGGCAACCAAAATGAGTAAATGAGGTCCTTGAGAACATACTGTAGATATATTGCCACGACAATTCGAAGAAATACCTTTAGCGGAGTTTGCTTACAAGAATTTTAAACAGGAATTTATAGGCATGACACCATTTGAAGCACTTTATGATCATGCTCCAATAATTTAGTATGATCCCATGGTTAAATCTGGAATTTTGAAACAGATGTTAGAAGAATATGCAGATAAGATGCAGGTTATAAGAAGTAGGATAGTAGAGGTGCAGTATAAATAGAAGCAATATGTAGATAAGCATAGAATACATCAAGAGTTCAAGGTTAGAAAGTTTGTATATCTCCATGTGATGCCAAAGAAAAGTGAAATAATTAACAATGGACAACGAAGCTGTTTTGGAATACCTACGAGGAGTAGGATCTAACATATTGAATTCAAGGGCGGCAAGAGTTTCTGGAGTAGAGTTTATTGATGGTGAACAGAATAAACATGAGATCCATGGCAAGAACCAGATAATGGTGAGGATTGAGATGTTTGATAATCCAATGATTCTAAATCCTCACAAGGAGTAGGTTTTGACTCAAGTTCTACTAGTATATTCGTAGGAGGCAGAGATAACTGATCATTAGAGCTACCAGATCGTTGGAATTCTTCAGAATATGTACCCTCGTCATGAAGATTACATACAACCTTGTCATAGTCAATAGCATCTGGCTGAAAGAATTCAGTGGAATAAACGGCTTCTTCAACAAAATGCTCTTCTTGATGCAAAAACCTGTTGTTTGACTGGATCATAGCACCTCCATGCTTTCATGTTAGTAGCATAGCCTATAAAAATAACTTTATTAGCTCGATTTGAAGGTTTACCTTGTTTCTGTAGGGTTTCCCATGAATAAGTTGCGTAGGCTAAACACCCGAACTTCAAGATGCGAAACATCAGGTTTCACTCCATAAAGCTGCAAAATGGGATCTTATCTGTAAAGATTATAGGCGCCCTACTTGAAACATAAGTTGTTGGAACTACTGCCTCTGCCCAGAAACTTGTAGGTAACTCCTTATGTTTAAGCATGCTTTGTGCTAAATCCATGATAGACCAATTTTTTCGCTTAACAACTCCATTTTGAGGATGTACATATGAAACAATCAATTCCCCATGAACCCTTGTAAGTGCGAAATAGTCTTGAAATATTCTATATTCTTAAAGGATCAATAACACATTTACGCAAGTTAGAGGGAATCTAAAAAACGCAAAGAAACTTGGGGATGTACCTTCGACTCTGGCCTTCTTCATAATAATTTGGAAAAGAGAAATGTTCGCAGCGGCCTTGGCCGCCGCGATAAATTTCTTGTAATAACATAAAGCTATAAGCATTAGAGGCTTCATGGGGTCAAATAAGCGCCATGTAAGGAATGCAACACTGAACGGCCACGTAGGATACCGAACCTGTAGCCTTGGGCAAAACAAACTTCCGAGCCTAGAAACCTCTTTTGGTTCTATTAATAAAAAAATTGACGTTATTAAAGATAACAAACCATGCAAGTGGCAAAATGACAGGTAATGTCCAATACTAACACTTACAGCACCAAAAGCTTGTTGTATAAAATAAATGTATATGTCTGGTATTTGGATAAAACTGAACAATATCAAAATGAGGGAGAAGCTTATGGCTGCATTTAGCTCTTTGACTGGTGTTTGATGAGATGAAAACCTTTTTGTATTTATTTCTTGTTGAATCGCCTATTAAAAGTGCATGTACTTGAGTATTTTTTTTATCAATACATAAAATAAAAAAGAATAGAACAAATAGAGGGGATAGTAGTCACATTGCAAAATGCATGAATGCATTCCTGAAAGGGAATCAACACTTTGCATTATACCCACGTTACTGAAAATGCATGTATTGCTTAACAAGACATTAAGTGAAACAAAATAAAAAAGAAAGGAACAAATAAAGGGAACAATGGTCAAGGTGTGAAGCGAGCCCAACATTTCGCACTATAACCATGTTTCAAAAAACTGTGCATATATACAAATTTGAACTTGTAACCTATCCATTATAAATCCATGACTTCACCAATAAACCAACACCTATCTAATAATATAATATTCATCTAATATTCTATCTATTATAAATCCAGGACTTTACCAATAAACCAACACCTATCTAATAATACAATATTCATCTAATGTTTATTTACTAAGTCATTGACTATGTGATAGATAGATAGATAGATAGATAGATAGATAGATAGATAGATAGATAGATAGATAGATAGATAGATAGATAGATAGATAGATAGATAGATAGATAGATAGATAGATAGATAGATAGATAGATAGATAGATAGATAGATAGATAGATAGATAGTATTTTTACGTCATAGGAAAAGTATAGTAACACAAAGACAATTGTCGCATCTTTATAAAGCCTATTCATGATCTATTGCAAAGCAAACAAAATGCACATGAAATGTACATTAGGTTCTAAACTATTAGTGATTGCATTGTTTATTCCATCTAAAAGATAATCCTTGAATCAGGCAATCTGCATACTGAAAATGAAATAGAATTGTCAACCTAGTGCGTCCTTCTCAATGAATAACGAAGCTACGAATAAAAATATTAAAGCAACCTGAATTTCAACTGTGATCGACTAGTGCCATCTAAACAATAGTGAAATGATATGCGAACATATTCAAAACCAAGTTAGAATAATATCATTGGCTATTCAGAAGAGGACAAATCAAATATAAAGACTTTCATACTGAATGGAATGGAGAATGAAGCGGAACCAAGAGCATAACGAATGGACGGAATGTGGAAAAGAAAAGCGCAAAAAGACGTACTTATAGGAAAACTCAAAATTTTAGGTGGTAAATCGTGGTGGGAGCCGGTTGCAATAATTACTTCCCTCTCACCCAACCTCCTAGGTAAGTAATGGGGATATTGTCGAACCTGTCCCTAAACGATATGTGGAAAGGTAAGTCAGGCTTCGAGGTTAAAAAGCCTATATGTGATCACTTGTCCATTGACCGCGCATCGAGGCCCAATCTAGCTCATGGAACGTGCAGTAATACTTATAACTTAGAGTTCTACTCCAAAATTGACTTTATGTTAACATATTATACCTAAATGATTGTAACAAATAGGCATGTATCGGTCTAAATAAAAATATATGGTCAAGAAGAATCAAGCATGTTGTTTTGAAAGTGACAATGATTTTGGACGAGAGATTTTGCAGCGGCTTCGCTTTTGATCAATATCTTCCTGACAATAGGCTTATTGAGTGTTTTTCCATCAAAGCTTCCACTATCTAAGCAACTTTCCTATAGTTATCTTTAAAATATCTTTACCAAATGCCAAAACATGGCTTAGATTAGCCATAGCTCCCACTAAGTTTTTCCTAATCTTGTTCCATCTCTTGCTTCATCTTTGTTTAATCCCTAAAACTTACTATGTTACCCTCTTTGCTCCATGCTTAAAACTATCTACCAACATCTGCTCCAAAGGTTCTTCATCAAGCTTTTTGATGGGTGGATTATCGTTACATTCTTAACAATCTATCTTGCCCATTGATCTACAAGAACAATACATTGGCACAAAACTTAAGAAATATATATGTTTAAATGATAGATCAAAATAGTGTGCAAGTGCTTTTCTAGATGAAAAAACAAAATAACAGAAGGAACAAAGTTCAAAACGGAAGGTTTTTGCAACACCCAATCCATGGCAAAGAAATTACAGAGACTGGTATTTTCCAGAGGAGCTTCTCACAAGCACATATTTATCTTGTAAAGAGATAGTTACAGACGAGGGGTTTGTATGATAGGATGACCTCGAGATCTGGGCAAAAAAGAATGAAAACTATTCCACGGTCTAATCAAAATCATTAGACCATTCTATAGTACAACATGGCAACTGAGGAGGTTGTTCTGGTTATGGAATGGAAAATATGGCTTTGATTTTGCGCAACAAGTAATCAATAGATATTCAGAAGGTAAATCTCCTCCTCCCAAGTTGCCATGTTGCGGGCGGATAAACTGGGTTGCCAATTCTAGGACCTCCTTCCAGCTCCCACCAGTCGCATGACCTCTTGGAATCTGCTTCCCACTTTCCATCCCCCCAACCCCCCAATCTCTTTATGTGCAGACAAACTCTGTTTGCGCTCTATGGTTCTTGCCATTGATACTTAGTATTTATACTACAAAGAGATTTATTTATTTTTTTTGGGAGAAAAGCAAGGTAACCTTTTAGGGTTCTTCAACTATAGTAATCCAACAATTATCTCTTGGAATCCACATAAATGAAAGGATGAGAAAGGAATCAGAGATTCTAACAGAAGTTGTAGTCTATTACAAGATTCACGTGAGGAAAAGTTGGTGGTGGAATTTTGGCAGTGCAACATCGATGATAAAGCTGGCTGCCTTTCTATTCACATGAACTTTTCTTTCAATGACAGATTTGGGAGTTTTGATAGATTTGAGCATCAAATTAGAGGAGCAGCTCAGGCATCCGCTCGTTCACCATAGCAGCAGAGCATAGGCTTTCCGAGATCAAAGCACATGCCCTCTCAATAATTCAAAGCACATGCCCTCAACAATTCTGTTGAAAGAACATCTTCCCCCGAGCTCAAAGTAGGTAATTTTTGTCTACACAACAATCTTATATCCATTTGTGTTTACAGACTTTGTACAAATGACAGAGTTGAAAAACGAATTCTAAAGTGGTTAGTTAATTTTCCATTGAGTTGTGGTAGATTGGGAACCCGAAATTGCAAAAAGAGAATACTTGAATTTTGGATTTCTTGGAAGATTTAGCCTCTTGTTAAAGTACATTGAAGTATTTCCTTTACGCTCTTCTATTCTTCTTCTACTTCCTATGTTCTTTATGCATATTAGGGTCAATTCCCACTGGCAGTTAGGTTAGGTTAAATAGGGTAAATAACGGAAACTTGCTTTCACACTAGCACTTAAGTTACTACCATTTAGGTTAGGACTTGGTTAAATTTTAACTATGGTTAACTTAACCAGGTCACTTTCATACTGATAATAGTTAAGTTAAGTTAAGTTAAGTTAAAACTTTAACTGGACCCCTTATTTTAAACTAGAAGTTAAGTGACCCAGGAAAGGTACACTTAACTCGGTTAAGAACTAACTTAACCTAACTGTTAAGTGAGAAAGGGGTAAAAATCTAGTTAGGTTATTTTTTTATTTTTTTATTTTTTAAATGAAAATGGCTTATTTCATCTCTTTGAACAGCTAGAGGAGCTTGAGGATCAAAAGCTTTTTGGATTTCCTCCGCTCAAGGGACAATTCATTAGAATTGAATTGAATCTAGGGTAGTTTTCGCACCTTAGAGCATAATTTGGGAATATTTGAACATCTAATGACTAGAATTTGTAGTTCTTTTTTCGATAGTGGAGACATTTCTTAGATTATTTTCAGGGTGCGTATACCTACGGTTTTTCCAATGCCAAGAAAAATGTGACACCCACTAAAAATAATGAGACATCCAAATTAAGGTTAAAAAAGAGATAGATAGATAGATAGATAGTAGTTTTAACGTCACGTCACTAGGCAGCATCCAACTGGACATGTGACAGATAAAGCATATCCAAAATATAGAAAGAGAAGAGATCTAAAATAAACCTTGTATCTCTTCATGGATTGTTGGTTTCAACAACTAAGAAATACTTTAGATATCTTTAACTTAATGGCATCTCTTAATTAAAGTGAGAAATGGACTTAGTTATCTCTAACCTAACAGAGCCTCTTAACTACTAGTGTGAAACATCAACTCATTGTAAATGTTAGGTTAAGTTGATTTTTTGAATTTAACCTAAGTGATCCCTAACAAGTCTAGTGGGAATTTATATATTCATAATCCGTTAAGTTAGCCTTAACTTAATGACCTTAATGGGAAAGCATAATCTCTTTTTGGTTAAGTTAAAAGATAACCAACCGGTTAAACTAACTTAACTTAATGGCGAGTGGGAAATGGCCCTTAGACACACAATGTACATGCAATAGCATAATGAACTATAGCTCCTTTCTTCTATTGCTCCCAGGAAATGCATACATCTATTTAAATCAAAACACTAATTATAAGACAACACATAGCCTTATATCAAAAATACTAATCATGAGACAACACATAGTCTCATATCAAAACATAGGCATAAATAAAAGTCAAAATGCCAAAAAGGGTGAACTTGGAATGATTGGGCGTCAGGAAAATCTAGTCATGCATACCCGAGCCTGGGAGATCAAATATATTGGTTGGGCAGCCCTGAAGTAGGATCTGCAACTGCATTTTCATCTGGCTAGTTACAATTGCAATTCTTCTTTTTCATTTAATTGCTTCAAGTGCTAACAACTCTTGCCTTCTAATAGCATTTTCACGTCTAGTCTCTGCCTCGTTTCTAGCCTCTACTTTTCCATCTCCAGCGCCAGTGCACTGTTTGAACCCCAATAATTCTCAATTCCTTGTGAATGTTTATAACATGTTGCATGGCTTCGGCAAGAATAATTGCAGCAGACTTGGTTCCTGCCTCAGCGTGTCGAGCCATTCTTTTCTTTCCTTGCAAATCAAATGATATTTTCTTCAATTTCTTATTTGATGGTGATGAAATCTTGTCCTCTTTTGCATCTGCATCTTCTATTGGTACTGGCATTGGAAGCGTGTTGATAGAATTGGAAGTTACAACTGTATATTCTCGCCTTGAAGCATCTGGATCTATAACAATATTACTTCCACAAAATTTTCTTTTTTTTTTATCTTTCGTTGCCACTGACCTTGAATTAGTTGTTTGACTAAACTTGTGTTTTGCATATGGCTTAACCCCAGTTTTTGTTGAACTCCCTAACAACACAATAACTTTATAAGATTCTCTAAGTAGAACGTCAAACTGCTCGAAGTATTGCCAATTACTCGGAGTAGAACCAATCTTAGACTTTTCTTGCTTCTCAGACTGATATTTTTTTTAATAAACCTTCTATCTTATTTTTTACCTGCTTATGCGAGTAGACGGCCTGCAAATCAGTCTTCAACCTCTCAGCTATTGCCGTGTAACCTTTTTTCCTGAAATTCCCACCGTTTAATTTATTGAGCTTGATATCAGAATACTCCTCCATAAGAATTTTTATAGCATTTGAATACCATAACTTCTGCTTTTCTGATGCTTTAGCAGCCTGGAAGGCATCTTCACTCTCGAATCTTCTTCTACTTCTATTTCTGACGAATCTTCTTCATCAATGGGAGGGTTTTGAGTGGAAAACTTGCACAATCTCCACATCATCCTCTTCTTCAAAATCGATAGGGATATAATTGAGATCCATTTCGGTTATCGATTGCTCGTCATGGATTGAAGATTCAAGAAAAAAATTGTAATTGATGAGTTCCTTTGTCGAATTCATGTGAATATAAACAATGGATGTCATTATGGCAATGCAACCACCATCAGTTATAGTTTGCAACCACCAGTTATAGTTTGCAACCACCTATAAACACTGGCCCGCATGCAACAACACACGTGGCATCAAGGAATTTTGCAGCGCAGGTGAAAACTGCATACGGCTTTTGATGTTGCTGCTATTTCGACGTCCCGTGTGAACGACCCATACTACTATCACTAAAAAACCCAACCCTCAAATGGCTCTATGTGTCCGCAGCCCAGCTTGAACATTCGATCATGCTTATCCATAAAGCCGATTAGCCAGAATCATCATCCATAACATTGGTGACATTCTTTTGGTACTATGGCAAATCTATGCAAATCAAATCAGATTTGTGGATTGTACGATGAATCTTGCTATCTTACCATCTACTGTAGGAGGCATATTTGCAATTTGCAAGTCTGAATGGATCATGTCCGCTGGAAATTAGGTCGATCTTGGAAGTGCCAGACGATGCCACAATGGTCTTGGTTTCTTCTCACAACTTTCAAACTCTTCATCGTTGTATTTTTAGGGACATAATGCATGCCACGTATAAGTCATTTTAACAAACGCGAGACCTTTTGATAAGGTGGCAGAAATGTCTACTTTAAAGATGGTTCATGTGCCCATCACCTAAAAAAGGAAGCTACTTGATTTCTAATAGAAGTTGCTATGCTACAAAAGCATGATGTCATCATTCATTTAAATATTACTAAAAATCAAGAATAAAAAAAAGGGGGAGATATTGAAGGATATTAACAATGACATCACAATATGTTGACTTTACCAATACAAAACTAGTATTACTATAACACAAAGAAACCTTCAACGAGCTTCAAACAATATAAAATTTAATATGTAGACTTTCAAGCTTTGCCACAAGCTATAAAGTTAGGATGATACTTCGTGGCTCATTGAGCATAAGATGCTATGTAATTTAGTTTCATTTAACTAGTAACGGTGGCCGGCATTGCCGGGTGTATACATTTTTATATAGAAGAAAAATATTTTAAGGCCATATCCACCCGTCCAACAGCTTTCAATACAAATTAACTACATTGGAGATCAATTTTGAGGTCTCTCTTGCCCTTCTATTGTTTTGGTAGAAATCATGAAAGTCAAGAGGGAGAATAATTGTATTGCCAAGTATCATCAGAGGTATGCAATGCTGGATAAATTATACCTTTGCACTCCACCGAATAGAATAGACACATTGAATCGAGCTGAGATTCTCTTCATAACAAGAAAGAAGCTCATTATTTATAAAGAACAAATCTACTTCTAACATTGCTAAACTCCCTGGTCCACGTTAACAGCTTGCATGTACAAAAGGCCTACATGCATAACCTACATGCATATAGAAATAAAAGGGATTTACATGCTAGTGCATGTTGTCTATTATGGTTCTGAGTGATGATGTAGATCTTCAAGTAGTATTAATATCAAGGAATGTAAAAGTAAAGATGATAGAAGATGAGATGTAAACTTTCATTAGTTTCTAACAAGTGATAGAATGTTGTGAATTTTCCGAACATAGATGATTTATACCTGGAAATAATACCTTATGTAAGGCTAGCAAAGCTACATAAAGGCAGAGAATATAACATTTATAGCATTCCTAGTTCATATGTTGTCTCAGTATCCCCTGGTGGTGGTGGTCGTTCTTGGATCATACATTTTGCTTTAAGACGTAATGTTGCCCCTATCTTTCCATCAATGGATATATATCTTATAATTGAATGCAGGGTTTCCAATGTCACAGTTGAAGGGGCAGAACATGTGGGTTGTTAGATCATCCTGCACTTCTATTTGGATGGACTGCCATCAAAGCTCAAAGCGAGAAACATTCTTCGCTACGGTTCATCATGTTCGAGCATGTGCAAATGGATTCTAGCACTAACAATCTCCATTGCCATGGCCTTATTTATAAAGAAACCTTTCTTCAGTCATTTTGCAAACAGAGCAATGGGGGAGAGGGCATTAGAGGCTCTACACAATAAGGGCTTTGCCGGATAGTTATATACAATGACACAAACAAAAGACTATGATTTTACTATGTATTTATTGACTGTTAATCTTCATAAAACTTGAAGCAGCAGATCGAAATAAGATACTTAATTTAGAAGCTGGGCGGATGTAATGGCAATCTCTGGCAATGTAATGCCATAGTCAAAAAGATCTTTGGCAAACTTTTTGGCTATGGCTTATGACCAAAAGGGTTGGAACCTTTCGGATTATCCACTGTCTTCAAGAAACACTGTTGGCAACTATGCCTAGATTTATAGTAGAGAATCCAAAAATCTAGCAGCTTGGATACACATCCTAAAAAATAGGGAAACGGTTAGCCATTGAGAACATGGACATTTCGGCGATCGGCGGTAATCAGAAGCCTAGCATGAAGCATATAGTTGAGTTGTGATCTCCTTTTGTGCCCATTTCAAAGACACAGCCGACTTATAGTTTTGTGGACAAAAAAACTTGACAATTTATTGTTGTGGTTGCTTATGGAGCTTTCTTGTTATTATTATTATTTTCTTTTTAACTAAAATAAGCACATCTCACATGAACAACCACACAACAATAATAATACTCTAGCAGTCGACAGCCGACAAATATAATCAGTAGAATAGAATAAAATAAAATAGAATGGTTTCATTCGTCCAAGGAGACCAATCGACCTATGAGACTCAATGAAGAAGCACACAACAGACTTATTATTGTCAAGGTTAAAAAACCCCTGCCTGAAAGGTTTTTGAGGGAAAAACCATGGCAGTAATAAGAATACTGTCAAACTGTACAAATATATATTATGAAACATGTATATATATGTCAAGTGTGTGTCCCAGGACATAGCCATTCTCGCATAAACCAGCATCCATACGAAAGTCGTGCTCAATATCACATATTGCAGCTAACCAGACCTGATCAATTCTGCATTGTATGTCCGGATTTGATCATATGCTAGAGAGCTTTGAAAGGTATGTCATTCATCCTCAACGACTCCCATTTGGTAGTATTGACAAAGCCTGTCCTGATTGGCTCCCCATCCATCTGCCCATCTCAACTCGGAGGCGGTATGCACCTGTGCGAATTGAGGCAATGTGTTTGTGCCTTTTCATAGGTAAATGGTTATGCAGATAGAGTTGCAGGCCCCGTTCCAATGTGGTGTTTATGTGACATTGATAGTGTGCTATCTTGACATGTTCAAGGGCATTGGCATTCCAAAGGTTTCTAAGAAAGCAAGTGTTAAGGTATTGCCTCAAGCTATGATGATCTGCCTCTGTTTGCACCTTATGCACATGTGCCATTCCATTTGGCCAGCATCACGGAGCCCTCTTTTTCCTCCAGCAGGCCTTGAGATGTTGCGGCCCCATTGCCACGGTCTAAGCTAGGTTTGGGAGATGAGCATCGTCTATATTGACCACCTTTGAAAGTAGACGATGTGATGATCAAGAGTCGCCCTCTGAAGAGGCAAGAAACCTATTCCTGCAACGGGATTTGATATGGAACCATGGACTTCTGATATGGTGGTGTTCGGGAGAGTGGTTCGAAAAGCAAGAATAAAATAGTTGCATGGAAGACTTTAACCATTGTGATATTTATGGAACCTTGGAAAGGGTTGAGATTCTATAATTGAACAACATACTTTTACCCTTTTCCAAAAAGGCTCCTTGAACCCTATATAGGGGAGGGGGTGCGCTTATTGAATTCAGATCGACCTCCATCTCCTTTTGCTCCGTCATCTTCCGCTTGCCAGCTTCTATGAATTATGTGTTATTTCTTAAAGAGAATTCCCTAAGGGATGATTATCCAAAATTCCTTCTTGTTCCTTAGCCTAAAATCATGCATGGACTTTCCTAAAGATTCTTGCTTTCGCGAGCCCGGTTGGGTGGTGAACTTTGGGTTGAAGGCCTTAATTGGAAATCATTTAAGTTTTATTGTTGGTTATCATAGCATGATTCTGATTTTCCTTGGAGCCGGCATGTCGCAAGTAATTATAAATTGGAATTACTGTTTTGAAATCTTGATTTAGTCAAATAAGAAGCAAAAGAAGTTATGATCATAAATGATTTTAGTAAACAATGGTTCAAGTCTTCCATGCAAGAATAAGATAGTTGCATGGAAGACTTAAACCATTGTGATATTTATGGAACATTGGAAAACGTTGCAACTCTATAATTGGCCAATGTACCTTTATCTTTTTTCAAAAAGGCTCCTTGATCCCTATATAAGAGGAAGAGATGCACTTATTGGATTCAGGTCCACCTCCATCTCCTTCTGCTCCTTCATCTGCCTCTTGCCAGCTTCCATGAATTCTGTGTTGTTTCTTAGATAGATAGATAGATAGATAGATAGATAGATAGATAGATAGATAGATAGATAGATAGATAGATAGATAGATAGATAGATAGATAGATAGATAGATAGATAGATAGATAGATAGATAGATAGATAGATAGATAGATAGATAGATAGATAGATAGATAGATAGATAGTATTTTTACGTCATCCCACGTTGGTAGCATCCATGAGGACATATGATAGACCTCCAGAGGCTTAAACACAAGATCTCTTAATTGCTAACCCGCTGAAATAGCCACTAAACCAAACAAGGGTTAAATATCCAGAATCCCTTTCCGTTCATGGACTATCTTGGAGATTCTTGTTTTTGCAAGCCCGATTGGGTGGTGAGCTTTGAATTGAAGGCCTAGATTGGAAATCGTTTAAGTTTTGTTGTTGGTTTATTAGATGCTTGATCTTTTGTTTTCTTGCTAACCTTTGATCATAACAACTTCAGTGCCCATGCTAAGAAGGCTTTTTGCACCTGCTCCAAGTCATTCTAGGCAGCGAGGGATACCACCGTGCCCTAGACTTCGACTCCATATAAAAGAATGGGCTCCACTAAGATCCTAAACAAGTGCGACTGATGGGCCCAATCATACAACTCTACTAACTGTTGTTTCGCATTGCATATAGTGCCTTCCAGCCCGCTGTTACTCGTAATTGGATGGAAGTGTCTCACAATCGTATCTACGTTGCATAGACATGCCTTGCATATTAATAGTTTACATGATGAACATGAAATATTTATCCAAGTAGATTTCTTGTTGTTCTACCACAATAAAACACAATCTACTTTGATACTTGCTGTATCCAAGTAGATTTGCTTGCTGTATCCAAGTAGATTGCTTGCTGTATCCAAGTAGATTGCTTATTGTTCTTCTTTTTGGTTGAAACATGTATCCAAGTAGATTGCTTGTTGTTCCAAAATAAGGGACAATTATCTCTTGCGATTAGCTATGTGCTAACTAAGCAGATATAAGCTATCAATACAGGATAATACTTGAGTGTGCCGTTGGACCTGGCAACGGTTGAGCACTTGAGGAGATCGAAAATATTCTAGATTTCAATGAGCCGTATAGTCCTTCCAAGAAATATCTCCACTCCTTGCAATAATCAACTATCACTAACAACTCCTTGTCATAAATCAGTTAGTTAATTTTGGCAACCTGAAACTTCTCTGAGTGATAGGTGATTGGATAAAGTTCATGGTCATTCCCATCCTATAGTAGGATACTATCAATAGAAAAATCAAAAGCATCTGCTTCCACAACATATGGGCAAAGGATCTCATGAGCAAGAACTGGTGCTGTGGTAAAAGCACGCTCCAGGATAACAAAATGATTTCTGCTTCCATATTCCATTTGAGTGGCACGTCCTTTACCGTGAGACGTGTCAAAGGAAGGGCAATCTTTGAATAATCCTGAATGAAATGTTGATAAAAGTTGGCAAATCCAAGAAAAGACTGAACATCATGGATAGAAAGAAGTGTTTGCGCTGACCTTTTCAGGATCTATAGAGACTCCTTAAGGAGTGATACGATAGCCAAGAAACTCCACAGTATCATGATCGATCTGATACTTCTCAAGTTGACATAAGAATATCATCCAAATAGAATGTGCACACAAAATGGCTATAACGAGTACAAAATGTCGTCCTCCATTCATCACTCTCTCGGATCCAGATAAGATTGTAGACACCGCGAATATCAAGCTTCTAAAATAGCACGCACTCTGGAGCTGCTCCAAACAACTTTGGAATAAAAAGAAGCGGATATTGGTTTGGTGATGTGATTTTGTTGAGGCCACGATAGTCAATGACTAGGCATAGAGAATCGTCCTTCTTTTTTATAAAGAAAATAGGCACTTCAGTGGGGAACTGAGAACGTCGAATGAAGCTAGTAGCTAGATTCTCCTCAATATAATCCCATAAAACCTTCAATTCATCAGGAGGTAGATCATATGTAGGACCATATCGCAGCATCATTTCGGACTGCAGATCAATAGGACAATCATATGGATGCTGTATTTGGAGCTTCCTGGCCTTGACTTTTGTCAAAAACATTAAAACAGTCTCCATGTTTATCTGGAAGCATTGGAGTAGACTTCACTGATGTAGAGCTAGTCGAGAATGGACCTAGATTGCAAATGCTGAACATGAATCTTGCCTTTCAGATTCAATAAACTCACAAAGAGAGATCTCCGAGATATGGAACTGTCACACGAAAATAGGAACTTGGACAAGAGCATGAGCAAGAGCAGTGTGACGTTCCCCTAGAATATACGATATAAATACGTATATACTAGGCCCATGTCACGATACAAATCTACATTAGTAGACTTGTATGCACCAAGTGTGGGGCTATAGATGACCCGCCACATGGACGCGCCCTATTGGAGCCGAGTGGCCCTCATGTGAACCCTAACACATAAAAGGCCAAACCCTAAACCTATACCACTTTTGGCTCCACCAACTTCTGATCCACCCATTCGCGCCCACTGCTCTGATTCGAGAATCGTCTTCAATGGCCAAGGTTGCAGTAGCAGTCCGAAAGCGCAAGCGCGGCAGAGGAGGGTCATCTACTCGAACCATCTGCTAGTGAAGTGAAGTGAATTGTATTACGTCTTTTGGGAGGCCTCCCAGGCCTATAAGACGAGAAAATTAATTTACATCATAAAATATTAGATGAGTCTCCATTTCCTCATCTAATTCCTCACTCTCATTCCAGGTTTCATCTTCATTCAACAGTGTGTTCACATCTTTTGTACATCTCTCTCTTAGTTGTAGTGTCTCAATTAGAAAAGATCCAATTTTGTTTCCATCCAATTCAAAGAAAGTACCTAGGTCAGGTGCATGTGTGCCATGTCTATCTCGGATCATGCTATATGCTGGGCACCTAAGTATGACATGTTCTTCATCTTCAATGTCATCTTTTCCGCATACCTTGCAGCACCTCAAATGCCTTGGGATAGTTCCCCAACGGCCAACTTCCACCCCAAGATGGTGTGAACTAAGTCGTATTCTGCTAATGGTGTGTCTTTTCCTCACGGATATGTTCTCCCCTAAGTATCACGGCAGTCTCTAGTGAGGGATTCATATGCATTCTGTATAGTAACATCTTCGTTTTTGGATTTAGCCAAAGTCTCCTCTTAACCTTTTCATGAACCCATGCCCTCAAGTGATCATTTTGGGGTATATCTTCCCATACAATATCCCACCTGGCAAACCATTTAAGAACATCAGCAAACCATCCCTTATTTTGATTATGGCATGGCATGATGGGGAATGCGGGTGTTATTCATTTTCTTGACCTTAGTCAAGTATTTAATGCACTTGAGCAGAGCTTCTCCTTCAAGTGTCATAAGGCCACACTCAACTAGCATCATCGGGTAGGGTGTTTGTGCCTTTACTCCTAGCTCCAGTCTTAAAAATTTCTTGTGCACCTGCTCTATGTCTTCCCATAAGCACTGTGGCAGCCCTGGCCCCCAAATTTCAGCCCCATAGAGTATTGTGCTTTGGACCGGTAGCCTCATAGAGTTTGCTCTTAAGAGCCCACGCCCAAATGTGAGACTTCCTGCATGTGCTTTGCATAGAGTATAGCGCTTTTTGCCCACTTTCCACCCTTTGTGCTATGCATGCATGCCATTTGTGATTTCTTCTTATGACAAGCCCAAGGTATTTGTATGCTTCGCATGTCTCCACTAGATCCTCCTTATATTTAAAACCGGATTCTTGCCTGAGAGCTCCAACCGTCATAATCTTAGTTTTTTCCAAATTGACTTGCATCCCTGTCCTGTCACAAAAAGTGGCCAAATGGTCCAGTAGCTGTTGCATGTGCCCATGTGGCGTGCAAAAGCACTACATCATCATATCTGAAGCAATTGGATGACATAACCATACATCTCCGTGCCTCCATCACAATTATCTTTCAGCCACTCCTCAAGGCTATCTATAAAAAGACCAAAGATCGTAGGAGACAGGGGGCATCCCTGTTTCACGCCAATGTTACTTTCCGTTACATCTGATATGACTGCTTTGAATGGCATCGATAGCTGCACCAACACTTTTTCATATAATATCTGCCTTTGCATCATCAATTTGTTTGGGTGCACTGTAAATATTCCATTCTTTCCCATAGCTTGTTCCGTGGAACTTTATCAAATGCTTTACGGAAGTCAATAAAAGCAACATACACTGGTTTTTTGGTGCCCTTCACTGTATCAAAAATGCATTTTAGTGTGAGCAGGTGGTCTAATGTAGACATATTTGCACGAAATCCTGCCTGAGTCTTGGCTCTCTTATCATTATGTTCAGCCCATACACTAATTTTCTTCTCTATTATGCTAGCAAAAAGCTTGGAGAATAGATTGCTTACCATGAGAGTACGATAATTATTGCCATCCAGCATAGATCCACTCTTGTGTATGGGAACAATTCTGTTAAGTTGCCAATCCTGGGGGAATCCCTGTTGCATCGCTATATTGAACATGCGCGTTATTACTGCATACATGCTCTTCCCGGCCCATTTGAGATGTTCTGCGCTCAGCATGTTCTGATCCTTTGCTTTTCCATTTGCAAGTTTGTTTATGCCCTCGGCTATTTCTTCCTCAGTGAAGACCAAATCAGATTTTGCTTTTGGCGTTACTTGGCTGTTAACATCATAGTATAGCTTTTTGACTTGGCTCCAAAGCTCGGCTGCAGAGATGGGAAGATCTTTGTGCTTGTGCTTCTTCAGATTTTTCCAATATGTTTTCGGATCTGCATGACATTGTTGGACCAGAAACTCCTGCTTTGACAAGATAAAATGTCTTTTCTTTTGCCGAACAATCCGTTGATATTTCTTCCTCATAGTTTTCTTGCTTTCTCCCTGGCTTTCTTTCCATTGTTTCTTAGCTGCACGACACTCATCGTCATACCATGATTTACAGGGAAGTCCCTTTTTTACCCGATTTGGTTTACATTGATGTAGATGGAGAACCAGGGAGCTAGCGGCAGCTCGTCAGGAGCAAGTACTTCGAGTAGACTTCAGGGAGTTGCATATTGTGTCATAGTAGAGCCATTATAGAACCAATAGTTCTGAGCATGAACTCTAATCAATGAACCCTAACTATATTTCAGATGTATGTGAGTAGGATCAGTTGTTATTCTTGTTATTTATCATGTTATGTTGATATATGATGATGGTTGATCTTATGTTTGCACCTCTTGTGTATTAGGAAGGGGGGTAGAGACCTAGTAGCTATTATTTAGATGATGCTCCTAGTCTAGACCCATTGGTTCCCATTATTATGCGGCCTGTGCATAGAGCCAACCTGGCTACGGAGGCTATGGAGTGACTGAGCACCACACAACGGGGTCAGTGGCGAAGTGGAGGGAGGACCCTGCTGAGCACGGCTACTGGGGTCCTATAGCGGGCTAGGGCTCATAGTCGGTCACTTCGCATGGGCTGGGTATGAGTCCGACACTTCCAGGGTCAATGGTGTCGCCCTGACTCTCAAGAGCTGCAAGTGTCGGCTTGGCTCTTGTTTTGGGGAGTTCAGTCGGGTACGGACGTGTGTCGCCACGATACTCTAGTTGCCCATGGAGCCACTGCACTTCGGGAGGGGGAGATGCAACCCTTCCTACCTCATCGAACCGGGGAGATGCAACCCAGTTGGGTGATACTATGGGATTATGTCTCCGGCAGGTTACAGTCATGACAGAGCCTGATTTAGCCTATCTGCAAAGTATGCACAGGAGGGGTGGATGGAGTGGTCGACCCTAGCCATTGTCTATTGCCAGCCCAAGTCATTGCCATAACTCGGTTTGTTCTATCTGGAGGCCCCCAACCATCAGTCGACTCCCCCTTGAGTCTAAGCCCCGGGTAGGAGCCTCTATTTGATGTATTTGTTGTATTATTGTGTTCGATGACATGGATGGATGGATGGATTATCACTACCCTTCGAGGTAGTTTGTTATTAGTATTGCTAGTGCTTATGTTGTATATTTTGCTTCCGCTGATATAGGGATCCCTAGAGGACGGGGCGGAATGACACTCTGTGTCCTCTACTCGATAGTCTGGCCACCCTAGACACGAGCTAGACAGAGGGCCCATACGACGGGTAGCCGTTGGATGGGGAAGGTCCTTCGATGTATACGGCGGGCTGTTGTATATAGTGCAAGGAGCGTCACAAGCAGGACAGAACCAAGAGGAGGAGTAGGAATATGAGTAGGAACTGGAGCAGGAGCAAGAGCAAAAACTGAAACCGAGGGATCATCTAGAAAATAGTTAAAATTTGGGGCATGAGCTAAAGCAGAGAGGGATCTGGATCAGGAGATGGAGCAAAAATGAGAACTGGAATATGAGCACGAGTGGAATCAGGGGCCCATGATACAGAATGGACATGATGTTAGTGCAAAGGTATGAACTACAAATGAACTGGGACTAGAGCTAAAACTAGCAAATTGAAATGACCTAGAACATCAATCAATCTATGGGTTATGCAGCTCGAGGCAGGGGAGACTTAATACTACTGACGCATGTGGGCTAGCAATGGAATTGAAGAAAATGCTACAGGAAGCTCCCTCGAACAGAACCCGAAGAGATGTAGTACATTATCTATGTCCCTATACCATTGCTTATTTTGGTGTTACTATAGAAACTGAAGTGCTTTATAAAGTACATTCCTAGCCATATGTGGTTCTGAAGGGGTATGGATATTGTAAAACCTGCTCCTCCAAGAAAGGGACTTCACTAGGTTTCGGTTGTTTGGCTAGCTTGCACTGCATGATCCAACTTGGTTCCATATATATGTCACATTTTTGAATGCTTGGCAGATATTCATTTGGTTTGCAGATTCAGTAGATTTAGATTTGGCTATGATTAGAATAGAATATCTCGGCAGGCTTTCACAAGGGAACGTTCCCATTTTAATCACTACAAAAGCAAAATCAAATTGTTTCGAGATTTTTCTCTTAAAACCAGGCTACCGAAATATCAAAAGGGATTTTGGTAAGAAACATAATTTGATACTTCGGGAACTACTAAATTCGACCAAATCCTAGAAACATTATAGAATCCAACATAGCTATTTTTTGGAGGACAAGCTACAACCTCAAAATATGCTCGAAGATTAATTTTAATTTTTTTTTTTTTTTTTTTTTTTACGAATCAAATTTTATCCCTGCTGCAAATCTAGGGATGGCGTGCTTAATAGCGAACATATTATCCATAAAACAAGTATTTGCACTACTATCAAGTTGCGCCAATGCATCTAACCTCCCAAACTTTGACTCAAATGATATAAAAGAAAAAAAAATATCTTACTAACTTTATACGATGGAATAAATCCTTCGCTACTTGTGGGAGGAGTCTGAGAAAGGTGGCCAGCCGTTGAGAGTCTCCTACTACTCAGACCGGTTCTTGGAGTTTTTTGATTGATTTGGACGCTTAAGAGGACATCCACGAATGATATGGCCAAATCTACCACAATAGAGGCAGAGGTCAGCCTCTCTTCAATGCTGCTTCTCGGCCATCGGCAAGGGCCCTCGAACTACACAATATCTGAATTAGAGGAACATGCTAATTTCATCTTTTTTGCCTATGCTCAAATCACAATGAACTGCAAACTTTATAGTTTCATCCAAGGTTTTGGGATCATCCATGGTCAACAACATATCCTTCACATCCTTCTTGAAAACAGTCTTGAAGGGTCGCATCATTCCAGGCCATATTTATGGCAATCTAACAGAATTTAAAAGCATAAACTAAAGCCGAACAAGAACATTGCTTGAGATTGCCAAGCTTGGTAACTACTGTGTGTTGCCAATCCGTCTCTCCAAAATATGCCTCAAGTTCAACATTGAACGTGACAAAATTCTGCAACTCCACTGCCCTCTAACCAACTTAAAGCTGGCTCAGAAAATAGAGGACCAATTAGTCTGACCTATTCACAATCCGCGGGATACATGTATGGGTGAAGCAGAATAAGAAGCTAAATCTGATTAAAAAAATATCGGGGCTTGGATCTAGTGCCATCAAATTTCTTCCGCGACCTAATCTTAGGTTTTAATGGCCTCCTCCCATAGCTAGAGGTTGGCTCATGAGATGCTACCCATTCCCTGAGCTCCTTATTGTCTAGCTGCAATTGCTGATATACTTGAACAAGTTGTTGCACTTATTATAACAAGGATGAAATCTCATCCATGGAGATAAAAAGCATAAAATATGGACGAAAAAATGCTTACGATCAGTCGCAGGCAAAAAATGCTAAGGGGTTTCGGTTCAAACTGTCATGAACTTACACAATGACAAGTGAAAACACGGGAGATATGCAAAAAATATGCAAAGAATACATTAACGTTGGAAATAAGTGATAGGTCAGAGCAGAATACAAGGACTCAAGCTAGAAGACTCAAGACTGGCATTCAGATCAGAATGGATTGATAAGAATGATTAGACCAACGGTCAGGATCGCGCCACTCCAAAGGGTGAGATCGCGCCAAGTGTTGCGCATGCATGTAGGTTCTAGAATGTTCTAGAACCTTCTATTCCGAATATGAAGAAGATGAAAGCAATCGTCTTAAAGGAATGTTAGCAGCTCACTTGGCAAAGACGTGTGTCTCTCAATTATTAAAAGGTTAGAGTTCAACCCGTGCCTCATATAACTATGTTTTTGCATCCGTGTGACGACCATCTTTGTACATACAAGTATAATACTTGTATGCTTGTCACAAGGAGCGGTTATAATGTGCCTTAGAGCTTCAAATACTAACTTTTGTGGGGATTTGAAAATCTCATTCCTCGGCTCGTTGCCTTTGCCTTCTTCTTTACAAAGGAGATACCATTAACATTATTGACACAAACCATTGCATCCAACGCATTTAAATTAAAATCCGCCTGAAACCTCCTTTGGTTTGGGTGCATATTCACGCGGGGGGTTACGTAGGGCAGCGAGAGCCTCTAAAAATATACAATACATGTACAAAATTAACACCATTAAGTACATTATCTCAAACCTTATAGTATCTTGCAAACCTCAATATACAGTATACAAAAACTTGTATAAGCATACCCCACAAACGAGGATCGCTATGTACGGTCCAAATCAAGGAATAAAGGGGGGTTACTCCGAGCATCGAGAGCTGTCGGATGGGCATATTTGCCCTTTATTCCTTGATTTGGACCGTACATATCGATCCTCGTTTGTGGGGTATGCTTATACAAATTTTTGTATACTGTATATTGAGGTTTGCAAAATACTATAAGGTTTGAGATAATGTACTTAATGGTGTTAATTTTGTACATGTATTGTAAATTTTTAGAGGCTCTCGCTGCCCTACGTAACCCCCCGTGTGAATATGCACCCAAACCAAAGGGGGTTTCTCGGGGGGATTTTAATTTGAATGCGTTGGATGCAATGGTTTGTGTCAATAATGTTAATGGTCGTTGTGTGTTAGTTGTTATATTCAAAAATTTTTTGGGCCCTATGGGCCCTAACTAAAGCCAACATAGATAAACTTTATGTGTGTTGGTTATTACACTGATAATATGCACTTGAACAACTATTTCCTCGTAGCTTGTTAGCACGTACGAGGAGATCCATATTAGTTTAATATACTAGTTTAATATACTAGTGGAGTCTCCAAACTAAACATATTTGTAAACTATGCACTTGAACAATTATATTAAATTCGAGAATTCACCATGTCATTGTGTCGAATGGAATGGAATGGAATGGAATGGAATGGAATGGAATGGAATGTGTTATGTTAACATTAATAAAGCAACTGTCTAATAAAGCAATTGTCTGTACAATAACCTCTCCAACTTGTTTCCTCGTGAAAAACCTATGTAAATGTGCCAATGTTTTATCTGATTGTCCCAAAGCATTTCAACATTTGTTTTTCTGAAGAAGCACGCATTTTCCTGAACATGAGCAATGCTACTCCACCTTTATGAAGCAGAGCAATGCTTGATATGAAGCAGATCAATGCTTGAATAAACAGCATACCCGCATAATTTCAATGATATTTCACAACATCTTAAATAGAAAAACCTACATGCATAAGGCAGAAACACTTACATGCATAAAGCTTTTTTGTCGGTGTAAGCAGAGATGATGCCACATTGCAGCAAAACCATACATTATAATGCCAGATTGCAGCAAAACTATACATTGTCTGGTAGTATCCTTCACCTATTTCATAACATGGATAGACAACCCAGCATACAAAGCGGCCAGATTCTTCAAAACGATTCACCAAATCGTCTCAATCCGTTCAACATTCCAGCAACCAAGTGATGATACCTTTCAATCACACGTGGAAGCATAAGAGGGGCCAGTTACGGCTTGGAGGAATTGTCAGCACAACAGTCCTCAGGCTTCACATTCTAATAGAGTAAAAAAGTTAAAAGCCATGCAAATATTGGTTGAATTCTTGCCAAACAATGCGTGAACAATGAAATAAAAGAGATGAATAACAATAATAAGAGATCCCAAAATTGGTGAAACACACAAATCTTACCTTCAACATGACAACGGCATCGATCTAGGTCTCCACCGTAGGTGCCTGAATGATCTACAATTCTATAAGTAGTGTATGCCTGCCATTTTACGAACTTCTTACTTACATGTAAAACAGCCGAGTTCAGAGCTTGCTCTTCTTTTGCACAACCTGCAAAAGCTTCCGCTTCCTAACCTGGTTTGTTGCCGACTGCAATTTGCAAAAGAGGATTTGCCGCTTTAAGAGCTTGAATTCTTGGCCTTGTGCATTTGATCAGGAGAAGCATGGCCAATCTGTGCTACAGCGGCATCCGTCCGTGGATAGTTTTCTATACCAAATAGAATCCACATGATGATGCTAGCAGAAGAGCGAAGTCAAGTCCCCGTTACTTTAACAGAAACAAACTAACCTGCGCTGCCAAGAATTGAAGACAAACGTTTAAAAAGGTGGATTAGGCACAACTTACATCATAGCCTTGGACAGAACATCCTTTACGAACAAGAGTAGTTGCCATGCCATAGCTCATTGCACCAAGTCCAATGAAGCCCACTTTAGAATGGGCTATGTTGATTCACCTATGCAGGTCAAAGAATCTCATTCGTTACGGTTTCAAAAACAAATACGACACTGGGCACTTTAAATTCACAAAATAAGATGTACTCTTCGTTTACTCATTATAGTTGAAAATCACCTGAAAACTGCATGCTTCACAACTCTCAAACAATCCTTCACTTGGAGCAAACAAAAGCATACCTATATTGCGCTCTCGTTTATACCAGATATGCCCTAATCATAAACTATATGTTCAGCTAGAGATCTTTCCTTTCAAGGAAGCTCAAATCCCACAATTGGAAAAGTTCCAAGGAAAAGGATTCGATGCCCTAAATTCCCCTATGAACAAAAAATCCCATGCTTGAATCAAACTAACCAAGAGCCTGTGAAGCTGATCTGAACTAGATTAGGCCCTATCTGCTGCTAGCCGAAAAGCCCCTGTGCTGAATTTCAATCTAATTCCAAGAAGGAGCCGGCATGGTTTGGTATTGGGCGGGATGGAGATCCCTGTGTTCGGGCACCTGTGCTGGTGCAGTCCTGCTGCCACTGCTTAAGTCTGGATGCTGGAGACAATCTGGATGCTCGAATGTTGACGATGAGGCCTATCTACCTGCGTGATGATGAAGGAAGTCAATAAGTTCCCAACACATAACCCTAAAATGGGTTATCTAGAGCCTTGCATGTCAAGCAGAATGTGATACAATAAGAAAAGTACAATATAATAACGAAATATATGATATATGGGTCTAAACCATTGGATATAGGCATCAAAATTAGTTCAAGCGTATGTGCACTCTAGATATACTAATTAGTATGCCTCATCAAATACATCCATGAAATCATATAAAAACCTTAGGAAAAAAAGTACAAAAATAGAAAAGAAACCCCCTGTTATTCACCCCTTATTCCTTAATCTACACCATACATAAAGTTCCTCGTTTGTGGGGTATGCAAGTACAAAATTTGCTATACTGTATAACAAAATTCGCAAAATACTATAAGATTTCAAGCGGAATACTATATGATGTTGATTTCGTACGTGCAAAATACAATTATGAGGGCTCTCGCTGTCCGGAGTCACCCCCGTGTGAATATGCACCCAAACCAAAGGGGGTTTAAGGGGGATTTTAATTTAAATGTGTTGAACCCAATGGTTGTGTTAATTAATGTCAATGGTCGTTATGTGTTGGTTGTTAATGTCAATGGTTGTTATGCGTTGGTTGTTATGTGTTGGGGGATTTAATTTTTATATGTTGGATGTTAATGGTTTGTGTTGCAAAAAAAAAATTTTGGCCCCTTCGGGGCCTTAGGGACGTCAACCCTCCCCCCCTCCCCGGGTGTGACAAAAATTTTAAAATTCAAACCAGAAAAAAAAACTAGAATTCATTTGAGGCTTTCATCACCTGTAGCTTTTGAATTTGATCACAATAAAACAAATAGAACATAAGTAAAAGTTACCATAAAGATAGAGCAAATTGATCCCATTATTCTGGAAGTCATAAAGTTTGCAACACCCATACACAAATATTTTTCAACTGGAATTTAACAGCAGCCTTTGGCCTCCATGGATTTTTGTGGTGAGAAACCAAAGTGGGAAATTTTTCTGCTTGTTACCACAAGGATCTAGAAGCCTTGGAATTTGCTTAATAACTGCCTCAAAATCTAAAAATGCATAGTAATTTTTTGCAAGCTTCATTCGGAATGAGCCATAAAACAATATCCAATAGCGCAATCCTGTATTAATCAGCTGGTAGGATGTGAAAGCCTATCAAACCCGGCCGAAAAATTGCTGTTTTAGCATAGATAACTTAACCAAACATATCCATATCATACATTATCAAAAAGATCTCGAAGAGAGCTTTCCAACGCAATAAAAATCATCTGAAACAGAGCTCTGGATCAAAAGTTATGATAAGAAATGTGTTGCCGGCGGGGAAACTGCACTACATGCGCCCTTCAAGCCCTTCATGTGCCCATTATGCACCACACACACAAAAAGAGGGCTTTTGTTGTGAGCCATTGGTTGTTGACCATTGAAAAAAAAGGCTAAAATCAATGGCCCTTCATGTGCCCATTATGCACCACACGCACAAAAAAAAGGGCTTTTGTTGTGAGCCATTGGTTGTTGACCATTGAAAAAAAAAGGCTAAAATCAATGGCTCAGGAATGGTGCACTCTAGATGTACGCATTAGTACATCCATTTGAATACATCACGAAATCATAGGAAAACCTTAGTGAAAAGCGTACAAAAACACAAAGAAAACCCCATGTTATTATGCTATATATGCTATATATTATTACCACAAACAGCTATCGATGTTGCTTTATTGCTGAAGCTAAAAGCATGGTTATACTATCAGGGTCTCGCTTATGTAAAAAAAATGTAGTTATTGTCTTAGATTGTCCATTCATATTCTCTATACACACTTACATCTATAAAACTTATCCCAGTTCATCGTTCCATTGCTTATATTCTTGGTGGATAGACATACATAATCATATTATTAAGCCTAAAATGTTCAAATATTCAGCATGATTTTTTTTTAAGGTGAATCTGGAGACTCAACTAAGTTGTTTGATAAGATCCTGGTACAACCTATTTATGTATCCATTTCTTCTACTTGAATAGAACACCTTATTCAACTATTTTTTCTGCAGATGGAAGCAGAACCTAATAGTTCCTACATATGTCCTATGCGTTATTGTCCAATGATCTTATCTTGGGTGCAATTGAAATATAGTTGCAACTACATGTGGATTGCATTTTGGTTAAGCTACTTCTTTTGTTTCATAGCCATTAAGTCACACCCGAGCCCACAATATCCAAAGAGAGATATTTGTAAGCTAGAGATGTGAATGAGCAAGAGGGTACCATCTTACCTTTAGAGTATGCTAAAATATGTATATCTTACAATTTAGAGATTATCTAAAAGAAGTAGTTTGGTCACCGAGTCTCAGGGCTTTTCATAAGACAAGAGTGCTTACTGACTAACTGGCAAGTTATATGCAATAAGGCTAGGCTTCCACTTCCATCCCTCTTTTGAGTCTTGCGAGGATAGGGTCAACCATGAATGCCAGAGGTGATCTGGAGCTTGGGGACACGGTACCCATAGAAGAGCCCATAGTATTACCTCAAGGATTTTCCAAAGTATACTCCTCCGCGACACAACTGAGTAATGCCTAAGTGTCCGCGAGTAGAACTATGGGTTAATGCCATTGAATTGAAGCATGGCCATGGTTTACAAGGGACAGAGTTGAGGATCACCTACTAACTACTCCTCATCAGAGACACATTGATCCATACCCGTCATTGCATCCCCAACTGGGGAGTCAGTCTCATCATTACTTAGTTGAACTAGATCATGCTAGTGTTTCTACTCAACTTATGGCAAAACCCCGATTATTCCATGGAGATCACATGTGGCCTTGACTTGGAATCCAAATAGTTCAAAGCCCCTAGAACTAGGAGCATACTAACAAATACATACTAATCTTCTAGATCAAGGACTTACTATAAAGGACAGTTCCTTCCCATGACCTGCAATGAGTGCAAGCTTAAGAGCTAGATCATTCACAAGATCATCCATAGATTATACATACAATAAGATCATACTTCAACTCCATCCATAAGACTCAATACAGTTCAATACCTACAAAAGGACTCATAACTACGTAAAAGAACCCATGGAGGAAATTTGACTAACCGTGTGACATCCATAGCTGGGCGCTTTGAGGTCAAGACCTGATGCTATGGCCGGGGCCCAAGGCGAAGGCACTGGAGTTGAGGCGCGAGATCCGAGATAGGAGAAGCCAAAAGATAGAAGCAACAACTAAGGCCTTTATATAGAGGGGTCAAATATTAAAGGTGACTTTAAAGGTGTAACAGGGTTACAATATTAACGTTCAATGTTAAGGTGACTTTAAAGGAAAGTCTCTTGGCCAAGACTAAGGTACTACTCTTGGCCAACACTAAGGTTCAAAGTTGGTATTACTCATCTCATCTACGCGCTAGCCAAGGCTTTGCTTATCAGGGGCAAAATATGCAAGTAGCACCCACCTACAAGTACTTGAGCATAGAATTTTTTTGATTACGAGTGACAGCGGGCTGGAAGGCACTGTATGTGATGTAGAACAACAATTACAAGGCAGAGTTGTGTGACTAAGCCCATCGGTCACACTTTAATGGAGCTCATTCTTCCATATAGGGTCAAAGTCTGGGGCACGTTGATATCCTGACCACTTGGAATGTTCTGGAACAGGTGCAGAAAGCCTTCCTAACTCCGGCACTTGGGGTAAAATATAGTCCCATATCAGATTCTTCTGCATGAGACAAGTTTCTTGCCCCTATAAAGGGCCGCACTTGACTGCCACACTATCTACCTTCAAAAGGTAGTCAGTATAGGCAATGGACGTCCGCTTATACCATGGTTATGGTCCGTAGTGCTGCCTCATGCCTGCTAGAAGGAGAGACGAGCTCAATGGTTCTCCCAATGGAATGTGCAGCAAGAGCACATGTGCATACAAATACAAACTGAAGAGGATCACCATCACCTGAGTTTAGTGGTACTTTAGAAATTGATGTATTATAGGAAATATATTAGATATTAACTTTGTATAGTAAGTATTTCAAAACTTGTAAAGAATAGAATTTGGAAGATTGTATGCAGAATTGAAACGCTCTAAGGACCCCAATAATAAATATGAAAAATCAATAAAAGTAAAATTAATAGTTCTTACAAATGTAGACATTTGAGTTAGAGACAGTTCTTTTATAGCCTAACAAAAACTACATTAGCATTTAGTCCAACAAAATGCGAAATCTCAAGCTCCAACTAATGATCAGACTATTATGTTGGCATTGTCGTCATTGCCTCTTCAAATTGCGAGGCTCATGCATCGTCATTACTTGCTCATCAAGGTCTTGAGCTCGCTCTAGTTCAATTGATGCTTTCTAAAATATAAAAAGAACATAATGTGCTAAAAAATCTCATGTTGTATTTAGGGAATTACAGTCATTTCCACTTATCTTGACATTTCCTCATGGAAATTTCCCATTGCGGTACAAATCAACAACTACGGTTCTCCAGCACTCATTTATTGCGTTCTGAATCTCCCCCCTTTTTTTTGGGAAGGGGGGGGATCCATGTAGATGTTCCTGTTACAATACGACCATGCTTTCATAAAAACATTCATGGTCACAATATAAATAAGAGTTGATAATACTTATGAATTTCCATATAACACCTTTTAGACTCGAGGGGAGAGGGAGTTCGATTGCTGGTAATTACATCATTTGTTCATCGGCGAGCATGTTTTTGCTCAGGGTCATTTGGCAATTTAAGGCAATCTGGTTGCAGTAATACCTTGAAATCCTCCTTAGAGAACGACGCTTGATGGACTTTTGACCAATCAATTCGTTAGCTTCCTTCTTTATTGATTTAATAGTTCAATTGCTTCAATTACAATGCAATCAAATTCAACCAAAAAAATGGAGGATACTACAATACAAATGAAAGAACACTATGATTGATGTACCTCCTCTTTTGAAGTGAGTTTCTTCCAGTTGAAATTTGTAGTCCTTGATATGTTTGAAAAGTTTTTTTTCAAAATCTCCCGATCTCATTTGTTTCTCTTTGGTCGAAAGCCTCAGGCCACTCCCGTTGTGAAGAAAGTACAATGCATCAATTTGTAGCACATGCTTGAGAAACTCCAAATCTGATATCAAGACTAATTTCTTATCCTTACAACTTGCCTGGAACATGCAACTCTAGGTATTTGATTTCATTTTTTGCACTAAAGCATATCTTACTACAATAAGATTGGTGATTATGTAGAGAGTGTGGTGTAAGTGTAAACCCAAACAAGTGCAGTTCTTGTGCTCGAAAGGCCAATTGCTTGGACATGAAGTGTGCACTAAAGGCATCAAGGCAGCAGAGGATATAATGGAAGCACTAAAGAAGCTAGCACTGCTAAGAATACTCAAATAGGTTAAGAGTTTCATGGGTATGATTAGTTTTTTAAGAATGTGCATGCCAAATTTCTCTCATATTCTAAGCCCCATAGCTAGCCCAACCAAGATAGATAGATCTGGCAAGAAAGAGAGCAAATTTGTAACTATTGAATGGACACAGGAATGCCAAAATGCTTTTGATATTTTTTACAAAAATAATCTGCTACAACTTAAATTTTCTCCCCCTTTGATTGAAAAATGACACGACTCATGTATATTTGGGTTGTTGTAATAACACATAATCATAGAACCCACGATAAAAGGACTAAGGAAACTTTATTAATGCACAATTGATACGACAACACCATTACCACCCAATCGGATCCACTGGATTATGGCAAAACACAAGTGCTATGCCAAATACAAAGCTCTGGCATCTGGCTTATTGGCCCTCCAGGCTAGTCTCGCTACTCCAAGTAGTCGCACATCAGAAAGCAACTGTAAATCTGTAATGTCGTTGTAGCAGTAATTTGTGACTCCGTGTCACGTTTTCGGCCATTACTCCCTCATAATGATGAATTACAAGATGTGCCTCCCCAATTCGGAAACTAGGCTTTGGGCCAGTTTCAATGAAGTAAAAGTTGTCTCAATCGGAGCTCTAATTGCAGAGATATCTCTAACTGAATTTTAAGTTCTATTTATAGACCTCTTCACGACTTTAGCCTTTTTTAGCAGGGAGTTGCCTTTAATATCAAAATAGCTCATTGCCTTTAATTAGATTACATGACTTATCATATGAGATATTATCTATGGGCTGCTCCCTCAACTAATAATCATCCCAATGATAGTGCCTCGACCCCTTCCATAAATATCAATGGTTCTTATAACTATGTTAGACGTTTCCCTTGATTTTGATGTTATAGCTTAGCCCCTTTATATCATTAGGTGATCTTAGGAATAACATTTACATAATATTTGCCATAATTTTTGCTATATTCCAATAACCTATTCATCGTGGACCACTCCCCCGTGCTTGCTCCATATCAGAAAGTAGACAGGATAGGAACTGTTAGAGTTGAAGTTCCAGTTAATAGATGCCACGAATACGGACCTTACAAACATGCTCCTGCCACTACTATTTCTATACCAATAGAATACATTATTGCACAGTGGCCTCAAATTATGTTGCTTTGCTTTCTACGCGACCTTGGAGCTATGTAGTTCGTTTTGAATTAATTATTATAAACGAGTAGAAAGCTTATGAGCATTCAAGCAATGTTAGCAATTTGATGCTCATAAAGTCCCACAAATCGGCAAGGGCAGACTAGGGTTTCCTGACATAAACATGCAATAATATCAGTGTAGCCCAAGCTTCAAAACCTTATTAAAATGAAAGGTTAAAGGTTTCAAAATATGGTGTAAAATGACCCATTTGGGACTTGTCTTATCACACTAGTTCAGCGGAGCTTTTCTTAGATTTAGATTTTCATTTTGCATTACGATCTCATTTGGCATTTGACTTCTAAATATCATTATTGCTCCTCAAATTGGCAGTTGGGTTTCTGAATACCACTATTTCTCCATCTCCATCACATGTAACATTTCATTTTGTTTTGTTTCATTTTGTTATATTGAACTTGCTATAAATACCTTTGCTTGGGATGTGAGTTTTCCCAATAGAAGTTGTGTTCTTTCTAGAGTTCGAGAGCCAGGTATATACTGCTCATTCGAATGTTTATGCTAGTTATTTTGACTCTTGCATTTGTGCCTACCTAGCTTACTTCCTCCGCCATCAATGATTATTGCCTTATGATTCTACGATGTTGCATGCATTATGAGCAATGCTTGAATGCTTGGCTTTTCATCAAACAGAAATGAAGACATATCAGTACTTTGTTCAATACAAATACTCTTCTAATACATGTTACACTTGATTTTCTATCTTCTATTCCACATTGCAACTATTTCAAATCTGGCTTCCATGCAACCGAGATTACAAATACAGCTTGGGCAAGCTGGAAAATGTTAAATACTGATTGTTGATATGATCCATAACTTAGAATTCTTTAGTTGTTCTGGATGGTATCTTGGAACTGTCGGGGCTTCCCTTGGCAGAAAGGGGAGAGTCTCAACTCTATTGTACCAGATATGGATCTCATTTTCCTCATGGAAACATGGGAACATCACGAACCTGGTACTTAGAACCTCGGGCTATCTGCATTACTCGGTGTTCAATGAGTGCACAGGCAAGCGAGGGCATGGCGGGGTTGCCTGCTACTATCGTGCAACCTTGGGGCATTCAGTCTCGTTGCACAAAGCAGGGCAGTACAATCGTCGATACTTGTGTAGGTGCTTGGCGTGCAACATGGCGATGGCGACATTCTCTTCATAGCAGCATGCTACTTTCCACATGCCGAGAGCAACTTTTATAACACTCATTCAGATGTGGATAGATTGGAGCACTATGTCGATCTATATGATGACATACAGCAGCACAAACAGTTAGGCAAGGTTATGTTGCTTGGCGACTTTAATGCACGCACAAGAGCCGAGTAGGTCCCAAAATTTGAGCCCCTAACAGAGGACGTCTTGCAGTTGAACCCCGCATAGGTGGCTTTGTCAAGGGTGTCAGACGACAACCATATTTCGCGCTATGGCAGGCAGTTGTTGTTGCTGGGTAGTATCTTTGACCTGGTTGTTTGTAATGGGTTAACACAATGGCCTCTTCTAGGCTCTTGCACTTGTAGGCGCGGAGAACCAAAGGCGGCTCGGTGTGGTGGATTATCTTTGGTTGAGAGCGGGATCTGCTTTTGGTTACCCATTTTCCATTGGAGCGGACTCGGGGCGAGAAGTGGACTCGAACCACCGACCCTTTGTTTGTGCATCTTCATTGGCAAGCTCCCGTGCATCTATTGCCTCAACAACCCGGGTGCCCATTTGCGCTGGACTACCGTCGTCGAGGGGCGTATGCCATTTGCTTGAGCATGACTGGCGGGACGGCGCAACTCCCCACACTTCTGCGGCAATCTGGCGGTGACTCACCTACGCCGATGGGCTGGCAGAGAGATGCATTATGAGAGGCGGCTCACGGCGAACCGAGGCGCTACCACATTCCCCATAGCGAGGTGGTTGATGATGAGTGTCGGGGAGCTCAGCACACTCCGGCAAAGTCAGCGATCCCACCTCCCGCCCGCAGGCCATCGGTCAATACGCTCCTTCCTCAAGAAAAAGGCGGATACCTCGCGAGCATCAACAACGGATGTTTGGTCTCTGGATCGGCACCCCAAGACATTACGGAGAAGGGTCTTGAGCAAGGCTGCCTGACCCACGGGGAACATCACCTCGGGCAATGGCTACGGTACACAGCGACTTTTCACGACCCGTTCGGGGCGGACACTAATCCCCTCCACGAGAGAGGCATGGCTCTAGTCATCACATAAGGGGATGTCATCATGGGCCTACAGCGTCTAGCTAATGGGAAGGCTTGATTTAGATGGCATGCAGCAGAACTACACGAAATGGGTTTGGGCCTCGCGGTACTGTTCTCGCGGCGTTATTCAACAAAGCATTGCAAGAAGGCTTCCCTCCACGATGGACCACTAGTAGAGTTGTGTCTATATACAAGGCGGGGGACCCTCAATGCCGACCAACTATCGTACTATTATGGTCGACTCTCTCTTTGCAAAACTATTATTTGGCATCCCTTGGTGGTGACAATATGGGTAGAGGAGGCGGATGTGCGAGCTCTCACCACGGGCGGGTTTTCAGCCTAGGCATTCCACCATTGATCATATCTTCACTCTGCGCACATTGATTGAGGGATAGGGGAATCACAGAACAAAACACTGTACTATTGTTTTCGTGGATTTCACAAAAGCTTTTGCGGCGGTGAGGACTCCCCTTGACTTGCGAATCACAGGTGTATAGGCTATCTGAGGTATGCTTAGGCTGTATCACATCGTCGGGACAGACCCGTGTCGGTATTATTGGAGTCGTCAAGGTTGCCCCCCTCTCCCCCCACTCTTTGGGCGTACATTGACCCGGTGGAAGATTGGCTCTCGAGCATGGAGGCGGGCGCCCATCTCATGCATCACACAATCCAGGCAACTCATATATGCGGCCCGATGTCAACCTCGACCTATACTCGGAGGGCATGCAGCGTCACTGGATGCTCTTGACACTTTTTTTGTCGATTCTCAGAGGAGTTAACTTGGCCAAAACTAGGGTCTTTGCTAGTTTCATCATCCGTCGGCCAAGGCTTCCCTCATTCACTTACGGGGACATGATGTAGAGGTGGCTCAGAGCCTACAAGTACTTGGGGATCGAGTTCTCTACTACCACCCATTGGGATGCTACCATCGAGGTTGCGGGTCCGGCGGCAGGTTGGAAAGCACTATATGCCATGCAGAACAACAACCACAAAGGCGAGTTGTATGCACGGGGCCACAGTCCACACTTATTCCGGGGGCATTGGCGGGTAGGTCTTTTTATATGGGGCGAAGTGTGGGGTCGGTGATATCCCTCAACACTGGAATGACCTCGGCAGGTCGAAAGCCTTCTTGGCATGAGCCCTTGGGGTAAAAGTCCACTGATTCCATACGGATCCTACTCGGGGAGACATGTTTCTACCCTTGGCGGGCTGCATTGGGCGCCATATCATTTTACTTTCGAAGGTGGTGGCTATGGGTGATACCGTTTGCCCAACCTTGCTTTGGCCATGGCAATGGGTCCCCAACTTTGAAAGCTTCTTTGGAAGGACAAGCAAGCTCGATGGTTCTCGCATTTTGGGGTATCTGAGGCAAGCAGATGCGTACATGTAAGGGCAAAGAAAGATCACAAGGCACTTAAGTTGTACCTAGATGCTACTTTCCGCCCAAGCTCACGGGATCACGGATGCTCGGCCCGCGTTAAGGCTGGCACACTATCGGCGGCAAGTCAATCCCAGGCTCACGAGAGGCCCACATCAGTACTTGTACACCCAGTTGCCCATGAAGAAGCGCATGCTTATAACTTCCATTCGCGGGTGCCGCGTCGCCTCGCATTGAGGGAGCGGGATGTTGGGCTCGGGGAAGCCGCGAGTAAAGGCTTTGCCAGTGTTGCCACCAGGGCGCCATTGAGGATGCATGTCATGCCCTCTAGATCTGCCCAGCGTTTGCCCATATCAGAGAGCGATATGTTCGATTACTAGTGCCTGGCCAACCCTTGCATGAGTTATTGAATCACGGCGTCGGTGGGTTTGTTGGGGTCATACCTCCGAGGAGGTTATAGATGCCGCGGACTCGATTGTGTCTTAGGGATGGTATTGAACTATCCTACACAATTGTATAGCATGCCCGGACCTATTACTGCTAAGGTTTTCCCTCGAAACCCGCCCGGTGGTTTTTTTAATCCTGTCGATAATAAACTGGCTGCTCTCTTTTTGTTTGGGTCCCATAGGCGGTCGGTCTCCATGGATGCTAAAAATCTATTCAATTCAATTCAATTCTAAAAATTGCATGTTTATTTCCCAATGCAACTTTGAAATATCACGGATGTTGCAAATATTAACTCAATTCACTTGGCGTTGAGGTTTAATTTGGAGTTTGATGATACAATAAATTTAAATCCCCTAAGATGTGAGGATATAATGGGTTCAAATCTGTCATGATAGTACAAATGTTTAATTGTACATACAAATCTCTTGCTATTTTTATATTTGGACACGTTGCATATTATCTAAATTATATAATTGTTTATAAACAAGATTCTTAAAGAATCCATTTTTTATTCTCTTTTTTATTTTGCCGATATGTCACAACCCTGTCCAAAGGAAAAAGTAGAACAAAATAAAAATTAAAAAAAATTGAATGATGCCAAGTTGTCTACATTACGGTGCTACTAAGGGTTCAATCTTCTTCATACATGGGAAGCGACATAGGAATAATCCAAGTGGCATGTTCATTTTTCGATCATCCTCCTCAACCATGACCTTCATCACATTGGGCTTCATTGTTTTTTATAAGCTCGATTACATTCACGGTGTTGCGGATTATGTTTTTTTGAAGCTTGCAAAAGGGGAGTTAATGTAGTAAATAAAAAGGGGTTGGAATTCTAAGGTTGATTCCTTGGTTCACTTTCAATGGTTCTTATTTTCGTCCTTCAAAATACCTAAGATTTAATATAGACCTTTTTATTGTAGGGGTGATGATTCTAAAGGAGGAGGCTAAGGAGAATTTTTTGGTTTAGGGAGGTAGGACTTTTAAATCACACAGTCCTAAGTTGTTGTTGGAAATGGATTTTATGGTGCTTGGGAAACGATTCAACAAGCGAGCTTCGTGATGGCAGGATGCTTTTGAAGTGCGGGGTTTCTCCATCGCTTTGCCGAGTTCTCAAAGTAGAGACATTCTTCTTAACATCATTATAGCGGATCTTTTCCATTTAGAAATTATTCCAAGCTACTGCGGCGCAATTCGATATACATAGGATACCTACCTAATGGGACTTATAGAGATGTTTGCAGTGAAACACATAATCATACATATCTTATTCACTAGGTTAATTGCAAGACCATTTTTTTCCTTGAGATTTGCATCTATTAGAAATGAGATTTTTTTCAATGATGAATACTTCTTTTTCTTCTTTTTTGAAATAGGAAATGATATTGGAAGCCAATATGGGTCTGGAATTTATTACCATAATTCTGAACAAGTGGCCCTTAAGAACAGAGCATTAAGGGAAAAAAAAAAGAAAAGAAAGCTGTGGGCAGAAGTTCTTCATGCCAAAAATTTCTACCTGGCAGAGGAATATCATTAGCAATACCTGAAAAACGGAGGGTAGTGTGTTGCAAAAGGCTGCAAAGATGCAATTCAATATTATAGTTAATTGGATTAAAAGGATTTCATGCCCTACAGGTTCAAGTTTTTGGCTATATTGATTAAGCACATCTTACAATGTTCAGGCATACTACAAAAGATAGGAATGACAGTATACATGCAGGCATTTCTAACTAGAAGAAGTTACAATACATTAAATGGGACAGTGGACATGGATTGATATCTATCTTTGTATGGGTCCCATTTCTTGATGGATTTTCTTACCAGGAAACATGCTCGGAATAATGTTACTATTTTACTTCCTAGGCCTAATCCAAGAGTTCTGCTAAAAACAATGTTATTCTTAATGTTGCAATACCTTCGCATGTTAATTTCAACTAGCAAATTTGTAGTAAAAAAAAATTCGTCCCATGGAATCCTGCCGTAAAGTAAGCGCACAACAAGTTTCTAGAGTTGCTAGATCCGGTTTTTTGTTGGCAGTGATTAATACCTCTAATTTTCCTCCTTCAACTTCATCGAATTGAATTGATTTTTATCATCCAGGGGAACCAATTGGTGTAGGGAACCCAAATAAAGAATACAAGCAGCGTATTACTGCTAGGATTAAAAAACTGCCACCCCGTTTTCGAGGGAAAAAGCTTGGCAGTAATAGGTATCTTTGAGAGGCGTACAATGATACACTATGATACATGCTAATCTCGATTGTCTGTTAGAGAGGCATAACTAAGTGTATGCATCCATGATGTCTTGGAGAAAAGATCTTAACAAACCCTTGAGGTTGTGTCCATTAGCGCATGGAGTGGCTGATTAGGCAGAATCAACTCTGCATAATGGGCTCGGATCTGATTGAATGTCGGATATTGTTGCAGTGTGTGGTCATTCGTCTTCATTGGCATCTTGGTGGCAACACTGATAGGGTCTATCCTCGCATGCCTCTCAAGCCCATATATGCATCTCTCAATTTCTTAGATGATGTGCACTTGTGTGAGCCCGACAACTGCGCTTTTTCGATTGGCAAATGTATGCGCGGTAGCATTGTGGATCCCATGTAGCATTGACACGGGGCTGGTAATGTGATGCCTTAACATGTTCGGGGCACTAGCATCCCAAATCTTGCTAAGGAAGCAAGCATCAAGGTATTATCATAAGTTACGGTGATCCTCTTCAGTTTCCACCTACATGCACTTGTGCACTTGCACATTGCATCGGGAGAACCACTGAGCTTACTTCTCCTTCCAACAGGCTTTGAGGCACTGCGAGCCCAGGGCCACTATATAACTAGGTTGGAGAAATGATCATTGCCCATACCAACTACTTTCCAGAAGTAGATAATGTGGCGGTCAAGTGCGACCCACTGTAAAGGTAAAAAACCTATCCATTGTAGAAGGAACTGATTGGGGATTGTGGATTTTACCCCAAGTGCATGAGTGAGAAAGGCCTTCTGTACCTGCTCCAGTTTATGCTCTTTGGGATAAGGCCGGATCCCATATAGAAGAATGGATTCCACCAAGACCTTGAATAAGCGTGACAGATGAGCTGTTGTTACGCCATATCTGATACCTTAACTTTGTTGTCCTTTGGTAATAGGATGGAAGTGTCTCAGTATGTGGTAGTAGGGATATCTATGCCTAGGTACTTGTAGGTGGGTGCTACCTCTACATTTTGCCTATGATAAGTAAAGGAGGGAAGGCTCGGATGGTGCGAAGATGACACAAGCAGCACCTTAGTCTTTGCCAAATTGACCAGCATTCTCGTGACCCGGCAGGAAGTGTCCATGGCATGCAAATGCTACTACATATCTTCTGGGTGTGGGCTAGACGGTTGACATCATCAGCATAAAGGAGCTGCTTAATAATTTGGTGCACAAGCTAAACTTTGTCACCCCCTGTGTTCAGTAAGTCACCCTTCCAATTGGTCAATGTAGAGGCCAAACAATGTTGGAGAGAATGGGCATCCATGTTAGACCCCAATACTACTGTTGACAAGTCATCCTGTCACCGTAAGTCGACATGAGGAAGTCTTATATAACATGTACACCGCATTTTGCAAGTCCATAGGGGTTACCAACTGTCTTAATCTCTCCCACAATTTTTCATGAGGCACAGTGTAAAATTGCAAAGTCGATGAAGCAACAATAGAGGTCCCCTCGTCGATTCCGACTATCTTCAACCAAGGTGCGCAGTTTGAGGATGTGATGGCCTGAATCCTGCCTATGTGAGGGCTCGCACCTCTGTTTCCTCCACGCAACATTGCTCCAGAATGTTGGCCATCAATTTTTGCAAAGAGGGAGATGACTATAATTGTTTGCGGTTGGCGGTACATGCAGGTCTTACGCCTTATAGATGGAACTACCACGCTAATGGTCAATTATGCGAAAAATCCTTCTGCGGTGCCCTATTGAATAGTGCGGTGAGGATGAACACTATCGATGGCCCTGTCCATTTGAGCATCTCCGCTTGCATATCATCCAAGTCAGCTGCTTTGCCATTGGTGAGATGTTGGAGGCCCTGAGAGACACTTGCTTTTGTGATTTCTAATATCGGGTCTGTCTATGGGGGTACCTTTGCTCGGACCCCAAGAGGATCATAGAGCTGGCGCCAAATCTTTTGTACTTGACTAGGGTTGATATTTTTGTGGCCTTGAAGGGAACATGACTTTTCTCTAGAATGTGGAATGCTGATCCAGGAGGTAGAACATTTCCCTTTGGTGTTCTGCAATATATCTGGCTTGTTTGCCCTTTAGAAACAACCAATATTGTTTGATTGCAAGGGGGTTTAGAGCAGGTTCAATGACATGGCGAGCCCATTGTTTGAGCTCCCTGCATTCAACATCAAACCACTTGCTACAAGAAAAAGGTTGTAGTCCCTGACATCATTCGTAGGCGACTTACGCCCAAAGCATCTCGCCCCGGTGATAAGGACTTTGACCAATCAGTCCGTAAATCATTATTCGTCTGTTGCTGCAGTGTGGAAAGTTGGAAAATCCCTCCAGGTCGGGTGCAAAATATTCATATTTAAATTGAAAATCTGGTCGTAGGCTTTTGCAAACGTACATTTGAATGGCAAACCTTAATTATTCATTTATATTTTGTTCCTAATTTTACTACTGTATGGTTCTCGGAATAGCTATAATTTCGCAATATTTAATGACGTGTTACAAGGGGGGAAGATATAGTTGATAGCTCATACATACTCATATAAGTTCTGCTCCTTGCTCCAACAGTTTATAATCATGGTGTTAATCCATGCTAAGGTATTTATAGTTCCATTTGGTAATAGTGATTCTTCGGGGTCCAGAACTGCATATAAGTTAGTAAGTAAAGTTGATGCATATGCTTGCAAAAGGGGATTCTTATGAGGACTCGCATCATGCATCAAGCTGCCCGATAGGTAGGCTCTTTCATCATTCACCTCGGCCGGTGTTTTACATTGGTTGAGAGTGGGTAGCCTTTTGCATGATGAGCTACCCAAAAACTAATTATAAATTATTACAATTATGTAGCTAGAAACAACTCTTCGATGGAGTTGTTAACATAACAAAGTATGACAAGATGTTGAATGATGTACCTGCTGAAAGCTTATCACCGAGATTAAACCACCCCCCTTCTCCATTACGGGTTTTCGAGGAGAAACCCTAATGACAAGCCCTTAGCAAGGGGTTTGGACAATCATCAGGCTACTACAATGGCCTTAAAAAAATACGAATATCGACAAAGCCAGAAAGCGCATGTTAACTGAATCCCTGCAAAACATAAACACTAAAATATATACATGATAAAAAACCTTCAAAGTAAAAAGGGTTGGTCCGCAGCGTGCTCTGTGAAAACAATAAACATAATATAAATAGAGAGAGAGGGAGAATTGATTAATTATACTTTATTAAAAAGTCGGGGAGGTGGGTTCAAGAGGAAAGAAAAAAGCTGTTGAGATGAAAAAGAAATGCGATTTGAGAATTTGAAGAAGGTTCCTGCTATAAAAAACTAAACCAAATGTCCAAAACTGCATGCAAAATAAGCATATAAAACATGCATACATGCTCCTCCTCCTGAGAATCTCGATCCTACAAATCGATTCGCATTCTCATGAGGACTCGCATCATGCATCAAGCGGCCGATAAAGGCGAGAACTACGCTTAACTTTGAAGAATCTTGAAGGACGAAATAGAATTGCCTCAATCAAACAACCGGGGCTAGGATGAAAAGCGTCAAAATTATCTATTTATGCGAGGAAGAAGCCCCTCCTTTGCATAGTTCAAGAGGAGAAAGGAAACTCTTTGAGGCGAAGGAGAAAACACCGATTTGAAATTTGAAGAAAACTAATGCTATAAAATTTATACGGAGATCGCAAAATATGCATGCATGCATGCATTCATGCTCCTCCTCTTGAGAATCTCGCATTTATGACATAAAAAATAGATGTTGAATGTTGTAGTTGAAGGGGTAATGTTGTAGAGAACTAGTAACCACTCAAATAAGGTAGATGTAGAATTGTCGAGTCTTAACATATAATTGCATGCCTCAATCTGAGACACTAGATCTGCAATTACTGACTCTGAAGAAACATTGGAGTCAGAGACATTGGAAAGGAAACATGTTGAGGTGGGAATCTGAGACATCTCCACAATCCCAAAGGGGACCCGGGAGCCCATGATGTCGAGCTAGTAGAAAGGAAGGCGATCGCTGCCTCGGTATCTTACATTACCAGGAGCTTAAACTTGCATATTATAGGGGTTGCAGGGGCAGAAGATGATGACCATTCTGATGTGGATGCGGCTTTGCATTTCTTTCTTGATGTCATGCATGTGAAGGTTGGTGGAGTTGTCAAAAGCTAGACGTCGTCCTCGCCATCTTTTGGTTCAATTTCAAGACACTCTTAGTCACTTACATATTCTTCAGCATGGAAACCATCTCAGAGGGACTAGTTTCTTAGTACATGAGGACCTCCCCCCTCTTCAATTGTGTAACCATAAGGAGGAGCTCTGCAAGGTGAGGGCAGCCCGCCTGCAAAAGAAATGGCCAGTGTACAGGGGAGGTGCAACAATTATTCTAGACCAATGGCCTTCCAATCCTTGGACTGGCTATGTCTAGATAATTTTAGAAGCACAAAATTACCACTAGCATCAGCATTATCTTTTTGTTGGTAGTCTTTTAATAGTTGGTTATTGTGTTTGGTGATGGGGTCTAGTCCCCAAGTTTTAGATGGGTTGTTGCCCTTGCATGTGTAGTCCCATAACTTGGTTGGATTCAGGTGGGCGTAAAATTCATCTTATCTTATCTTATCTCTAAAGACAATGGCAAGTAATAGGAATATAGTGTTTGATAGAAAAGAGGGCAAATGGCATAAGTGCTGATTATGTTTACAAATGGAATATTATGAACTTGTAACCTATAACTATTAAGGTGCTTGTAAATAAGTCTCAGGACTTGTCAACCTACTAAGGACTGCAAAAGAATTATAATTGACTTGAAATTTAGGTTATCAATGTTCTGTCTAGCATGGTGATATTACTACTTACATACACACAAATAACTACTAGTTATAATATAACTAATTATCTTTGATGATATTTCTATGTGGCATTGCACATCTGATTTATACTAGTTTGTTATCAATGCTCTGGCATACTGATATATTGGAATTGATAACGACTGTATAGTTACCTCTTAATCAGAAGAATAACTAAAATGGTCAGAAATTATTGGCATGTGCAGGTCTTGATGCTGAATATCTACAATAGTCAACTCATGCAATAATCAAAAGGGGTATTGGACTTGTGCAGTAGTCAAAGGGGTATTCGACTGTAGACTAAATCTGCGATTTAGACAAGCCTAATACCCTAGTATACTGGAATTAAAAAAGATGAAGGGAAGGGGAGGGAGGTAATTTAATTTGAGGGTTAGCCAAGGGGGCATTCGACTTGCACAATACCGACTTTAGTTTAGGCGAGTCTAATACCCCACAGGATATTAGACCTATGGAATGGAGCGTGAGTTTAAGCGAGTCTAATACCCCAATTTTTTTAGTGATAGAAGTTCCGGCGGAGTTTTTTTTGTTCTTGGAGGTATTCAACTTGTCTAATATCAACTATAAATTGTAGGTCTACTATGGGTATTCGGCTTGTGGAATAACCTAGAAACACAGAAACCATGAGTCTAATATATCCTATACCATGAGTCTAATACCCCTTTGGAATGAAAGAAGAGCGAATGGGGAGCCAATAAATGCATGTAATCTTTGGGAATGTTCTTTTGTCCTCTTTTGTGTGTAATTTATCTCCTTGTTCATAACATGTGAAATACCTTTGCCAAGACCCCTTTGTTAACATTAAATTCCCCTAAAACCCCCTTCTGTTTGGGTGCAAATTCACATGACCCACGGCATAGGTAGCGAGATCCCTCTCTCTCTCACCCTTTTCCCGGTTCTCCAATTGTACAATACATGTATCATACTAACACCTTTAAGTACATTTATTTTATATCTTATAGTATCTCACTAATCTCATTGTACGGTATGCCCCAACTAGTAGGAGCATACCCCACAAACAAAGATCAATATTGACGGCCCAAAGCGAGGCACAAATTGTGCATATGCCAATCTAACAGCGTTTGGTGCTCGAAGACACCGGTCATGTGAATATGCCATAAAGCTTTATAAAAGGCTAAAAGATGAAGACCTATAAACTTCCTGAAATGCTATAAAAGAAGGAGAGTGCTTATGAGAGTGTGCCTTCAAGGGTTCTACTCTTCCCTTCCCCTTGATTCTAGCTCATACTTATCTTTTCTTTATCTCTTTCACTTTTGGTAAACTATTCTCAGCTTCTAAGCATCATGAAGTTACATTTTAGTTTGAGAGGATTCTCCATGGGGTTTCCCTTTCCAAATTCCTATTTACAACTATGACATAGACTTTCTTGGTATTTCCTCATACGCAGAATGCAGGTTGGGTGGTGAACCTTGGCCTAATAGGTTGGTTACGGATTACTTTGATGCTTTTGTGCTGATTCAATAAGGTTGGACAATTTTGTGCAGGGAAGATCGGAAATTAATAATGATGCAAGTGCATTAACTCAAGTAGGTTGAACTCCTAAGGAGATGTGGTAGTACCGCCTTAGGTAAAAGACAAATGAGCCTTGTCCAGTGGTAAGGCCTTAAACTACTGCAGAGCAAAGTCGGGGGTTCAAATCTTGCTTATTTGCGATCAAAGAAAGACCTTAAAGACATTAAAAAATAAGCTCATCGCCCGGGGCATAAAACCAACCCGCATAAAACGACTATCGAGTAGAGATGAGTAAGTGTTACGAGGGATAAGTAAAATGACTATCATCTAGACATTATATGCCGTTTTGAGTTTAGTATTGGGTTGGTGTATTACGGCAATGGTTTTGGCTATGTTTCTTGTATAGTATTGTATGCAAAAGCGGTATATTTTGCCAAATTTTGCCACATGAGGCTGCTTGGGAGGAAGTTTCTTTTTGGGTGTTGAAGCAAAGTGTGGTTTCTTGGGGGTATGTAAAGGTTAGGATTCCGGGCATGTGACATTCTAAAAGTAGGGTGCATGTAAAAATGGAGATCACGATTCGACCCGGGCGGCGTTTTTTGGAAGCGGAGGAGCGGCGGCCTGCCGGTTGGTGTGAGTAAGCGAATTTGTGCTTGAGGAGTGTGGGTGCGGTGCCAAGTGCATAAAGAGGCGTGTGCATCACGCAAATCGTGATGGAGGCTATGGGTGAGGCCCTCTTTACATGGCCAATTTCGTTTGTTTTTTTTGAGGAGGTTGCTTGCTTTGGAGAAAAAGTATGTATCTGAGAATCGGTGAGATTGAAAGTGAGGGTTTTAAACCCCTTTTAGCCGGGCGTTTATAGAGAGTGGGAACTTGCGGTGATTAGAGGCAAGAAAGGCGGTGCTCGAGGTTTTTCCATTCTTTGGATGCCGCGGGGGCGGCCTCGAGTCGCGCCCGAGCAAGGAAGAGAAGATGAGGAGGCATGAAAGCGAGGAAGTGACATGGGGCGGTCACGGCCGCGAGATGGACTCTTCTTGCGCAGACCCTTTGTCGCGAGGCCGGGGGAGGTGGATGTGGAAGTGAATCCTCCGGCTTGTGCGGATAGGATTGGGGCCCGAAGGCCGGTGTCCGGTGTTGTGATTGGAAATGATAATTTGTTTGTGGGAAGCAACAACCACGCCTAATGAGGAACAACTGCCCGATGTTTGAAAGGCGGGGAATGGGCCATTAGCTCACGATGTGAGCGATCCGCCCGGTGGAAGGAGGTGGTAGGGGTAGGCGTGAGTAGTGGGAGAAGCCGAGAGCTTAGGTGGTAGGCGGTGCCTCGCGCATTGAAATGAATCTATTGGTGAGTCGGCTGTTCCCTGCGATGATGTTTGAAGGATGAGCCACGAGAATACAAAGAGAGCAAGTAGAGTCACGGTGAGAGGCGAGGAAGGGAAAGAGGGAGAGGGAGAGGTAGCGGGGGCCGTCTCGTTGATAGAGGAGCATGTTGGCCACTATATAGGTGGTGGGCGTGGAGAAAAGCGATTGATCTTCCATTCCATGAACCGTCTGTCTGGTGTCTTTGGAGGGTGTGGCGTGCCCATCGCACTCTCACGATCGAATGATCTGTTATTCTGAAGGAGAATTACCTTTGCGGGGTGGTGGCTTTGGAGCGTGGTTCATCTTTGGACCACCTTCACATTGACATCATCGCTCCAATCGAAAACACACCTTGACCTCAATGTGAGGATTAAAATTTTCTTGGATGGAATACTGCCGAGGCCACACGGTGCTATGATCTTATGTAAAAGCATTAGGGGCTCAAAGGCGCATTGCTTTTGAAGGCCTTGTAGACTCTTGCCTAAAGTTTAGGCAAGCTTCATTCGAGGCACACATGCATAGCGTCCGCTGTTGAAACGACCACACAACAATAATAATAATTTAGCCGATGACCGGAAATATAATCAAGAGAATAGAATAAAATAAAATAGAATGGTTTCATTCGGCCCAAGGAGACCAATCGACCCATGAGACTCAATGAAGAAGCAATACAACAAACTTATTATTGTCAAGGTTAAAACCCCCCACCGAAAGGTTTTGAGGGGAAACCATGGCGCACAATAAGAATATCACAAACCTGCATAAATATATATTATGGAAACATGTATATATATGTCAAGTGTGTGTCCCGTGACATAGCCCAAAGATTCATACACATAAAGTCGTGGCCAATATCACATATTGCATAACCGCAATCTGATCACTCGCATTGTATGTCCGATTTGATCATATGCTAGAGAGCTTTGAAAGGTATGTCATTCATCCTCAACGACTCCCATTTGGTAGTATTGACAAAGCCCCGTCCCGATTGGCTCTCCCATCCATCTCGCCCATCTCAACTCGAGGCGGTATGCACTGTATAAATTGAGGCAATGTGTTTGTGCCTTTTCATAGGTAAATGGTTATGCGTGATAGAGCGTGCGCCCCGCTCCAATGTGGTGTTTATGTGACATTGATAGTGTGCTATCTTGACATGTTCAAGGGCATTGGCATTCCAAAGGTTTCTAAGAAAGCAAGTGTTAAGGTATTGCCTCACCGCTATGATGATCCGGCCTGCTTGCACCTTATGCACATGTGCCATCTCCATTTGGCCAAAGATCACTGAGCCCTTTTTTCCTCCAAAGAAGTCTGAGATGTTGGCGCCCCATTGCCACCTGCCTGCTTGTTTGGGAGATGAGCATCGCCTATATTGACCACCTTTGAAAGTAGATAGACATGATGATCAAGAGTCGCCCTCAAGAGGCAAGAAACCTATTCCTGCAACGGGATTTGATATGGAACCATGGACTTCTGATATGGTGGTGTTCTCCTGGAGAGTGGTTCAAAAAGCAAGAATAAAAATAGTTGCATGGAAGACTTTAACCATTGTGATATTTATGGAACCTTGGAAAGGGTTGGAGATTCTATAATTGAACAACATACTTTTACCCTTTCCAAAAAGGCTCCTTGAACCCTATATATAGGGAGGGGGTGCCATTGAATTCAGACGACCTCCATCTCCTTTTGTTCTCACATCTTCCGCTTCTATGAATTATGTGTTGTTTCTAAAGAGAATTCTAAGGGATGATTATCCAAAATTCCTTCTTAATTCCTTAGCCTAAAATCATGCATGGATTTTCCTAAAGATTCTTGTTTTCATGAGTCCGGTTGGGTGGGTGAACTTTGGGTTGAAGGCCTTAATTGGAAATCATTTAAGTTTTATTGTTGGTTATCATAGCATGATTCTGATTTTCCTTGGAGCCGAGATGTCGCAAGTAATTATAAATTGAATTACCGCTTTTGAAATCTTGATTTAGTCAAATAAGAAGCAAAGAAGTTATGATCATAAATGATTTTAGTAAACAATGGTTCAAGTCTTCCATGCAAGAATAAGATAGTTGCATGGAAGACTTAAACCATTGTGATATTTATGGAACATTGGAAAACGTTGCAACTCTATAATTGGGTCAATGTACCTTTATCTTTTTCAAAAGGCTCCTTGATCCCTATATAAGAGGAAGAGATGCACTTATTGATTCAGTCCACCTCCATCTCCTTCTGCCCTTCATCCACTTCTGCCTTCCATGAATTTGTTGTTTCTTAGATAGATAGATAGATAGATAGATAGATAGATAGATAGATAGATAGATAGATAGATAGATAGATAGATAGATAGATGATAGATAGATAGATAGATAGATAGATAGATAGATAGATAGATAGATAGATAGATAGACAGATAGATAGATAGTATTTTACGCCATCCCACGCTGGTAGCATCCATGAGGACATATGATAGACCTCCGTGAGGCTTAAACACAAGATCTCTTAATTGCTAACCCGCTGAAATAGCCACTAAAACCAAACAAGGTTAAAAATCCGCAATCCCTTTCCGCTCATGGACTATCTTGGAGATTCTTGTTTTGCAAGCCCCATTGGGTGGTGAGCTTTGAATTGAAGGCCTAGATTGGAAATCGCTTAAGTTTTGTTGTTGGTTTATTAGATGCTTGATCTTTTGTTTTCTTTGCTAACCTTTTGATCATAACAACTTCCAAAGCCCATGCTAAGAAGGCTTTTTGCACTGCTTCCAAGTCATTCTAGGCAGCAACGTAGGGATACCACCGCGTCTCTAGACTTCGACTCCATATAAAAAGAATGGGCTCCACTAAGATCCTAAACAGTGGCGACCGATGGGCCCAATCATACAACTCTACTAACCGTTGTTTCAGATTGCATATAGTGCCTTCCACCCCAATGCGTTACTGTAATTGGATGGAAGTGTCTCACAATCGATTCACGCTGTATAGACATGCCTTGCATTCCAGCTTGATGTCGCCTAGTGGCCGTTAAAAGACTATCTATCTATCTAATAGTTTACATGATGAACATGAAATATTTATCCAAGTAGATTTCTTTGTTGTTCTACCATTAATAAACACAATCTACTTTGATACTTTGTCAGATCCAAGTAGATTTGCTTTGTCAGATCCAAGTAGATTGCTTGTCGTATCCAAGTAGATTGCTTATTGTTCTTTTTGGTTGAAACATGTATCCAAGTAGATTGCTTGTTGTTCCAAAATAAGGACAATTATCTCATTGGCGATTACAAATGTGCTAACTAAGCATATAAGCTATCAATACGATAATACTTTGAGTGTGCCGCTGGACCCCGCAAACGGTTGAGCACTTGAGGAGATCGAAAAATATTCTAGATTTCAATGAGCCAGATAGTCCTTCCAAGAAATATCTCCACTCCTTGCAATAATCAACTATCACTAACAACTCCTTTGTCATAAATCTAGTTAATTTTGGCAACCCAAACTTCTCTCGAAAGTGATAGGTGATTGATAAAGTTCATGGTCATTCCCATCCTATAGTAGGATACTATCAATAGAAAAAATCAAAAGCATCCGCCTCCACAACATATGGGCAAAGGATCTCATGAGCAAGAACCGGTGTCGTGGTAAAGCACGCCCAGATAACAAAATGATTTCGCCCATATTCCATTTGAGTGGCACGCCCTTTACCGAGACGGTCAAAGGAAGGCAATCTTTGAATAATCCTCGAATGAAATGTTGATAAAAAGTTGGCAAATCCAAGAAAAGACTGAACATCATGGATAGAAAGAAGTGTTTGCGCCGGACCTTTTCGTGATCTATAGAGACTCCTTAAGGAGTGATAATGATAGCCAAGAAAACTCCACAAAGATCATGATCGATCCGATACTTCTCAAGTTGACATAAGAATATCATCCAAATAGAATGTGCACACAAAATGGCTATAACGAAAGTACAAAATGTCGTCCTCCATTCATCACTCTCTCGGATCCAGATAAGATTGTAGACACCGCGAATATCAAGCTTCTAAAATAGCACGCACTCTGGAGCTGCTCCAAACAACTTTGGAATAAAAAGAAGCGGATATTGGTTTGGTGATGTGATTTTGTTGAGGCCACGATAGTCAATGACTAGGCATAGAGAATCGTCCTTCTTTTTTATAAAGAAAATAGGCACTTCAGTGGGGAACTGAGAACGTCGAATGAAGCTAGTAGCTAGATTCTCCTCAATATAATCCCATAAAACCTTCAATTCATCAGGAGGTAGATCATATGTAGGACCATATCGCAGCATCATTTCGGACTGCAGATCAATAGGACAATCATATGGATGTTGTATTTGAGCTTCCCCGGCCTTGACTTTTGTCAAAAACATTAAAACAAATATGTTTATCCGAAGCATTGAGTAGACTTCACCGATGTAGAGCTAGTCGAGAATGGACCTAGATTGCAAATGCCGAACATGAATCTTGCCTTTCGATTCAATAAACTCACAAAGAGAGATCTCCCGAGATATGGAACCGGCACACACAGTAAAATAGGAACTTGACAAGAGCATGAGCAAGAGCAAGCAGACGCTCCCTAGAATATAATGATATAAATAACGTGATATACTAGGCCCCATGTCACGATACAAATCTACATTAGTAGACTTGTATGCACCAAGTGTGGGGCTATAGATGACCCGCCACATGGACGCCAGCCTATTGGAGCCGAAAGGGGCCTCATGTGAACCCTAACACATAAAAGGCCAACCCTAAACCTATACCACTTTTTGGCTCCACCAACTTCTCGACGACCCCATTCGCTTCAACGCCTTCCGGGATTCGAAATCGCCTTCAATGGCCAAGGTTGCAAAGAGTAGCTCAAAGCGCAAGCGCCGCGTAGGAGGGTCATCTACCTCGAACCATCCGCAGTGAAGTGAAGTGAATTGTATTACGCTTTTTGGGAGGCCTCCTGTGCCTATAAGACGAGAAAATTAATTTTTTATCATAAAAATATTAGATGAGTCTCCATTTCCTCATCTAATTCCTCACTCTCATTCCGTGTTTCATCTTCATTCAACAAAGGTGTTCACATCTTTTGTACATCTCTTAGTTGTAGTGTCTCACTAGAAAAGATCCAATTTTGTTTCCATCCAATTCAAAGAAAGTACCTAGGTCGTGCATGTGTGCCATGTCTATCTCTCGATCATGCTATATGTCATAACCTAAGTATGACATGTTCTTTCATCTTCAATGTCATCTTTTTCCGATACCTTGCAAGACCTCAAATGCCTTGGGATAGTTCCCAACGGGCCAACTTCCACCCCAAGATGGTGTGAACTAAGTCGATTCTCGCTAATGGTGTGTCTTTTTCCTCACCTGATATGTTCTCCCTAAGTATGCAGCAAGAAGCTTCTAGTGAGGGATTCATATGCATTCTCCAGATAGTAACATCTTCGCTTTTGGATTTAGCCAAAGTCTCCTCTTAACCTTTTTCATGAACCCATGCCCTCAAGTGATCATTTTGGGGTATATCTTCCCATACAATATCCCACCGGCAAACCATTTAAGAACATCAAGAAACCATCCCTTATTTTCAAAGCTCAAAGATGGCATGATGGGGAATGCGGGTGTTATTCATTTTCTTGACCTTAGTCAAGATTTAATGCACTTGAGCAGTAGCTTCTCCTTCAAGTGTCATAAGGCCACACTCAACTAGCATCATCTGGTAGGGTGTTTGTGCCTTTACTCCTAGCTCCAGCCTTTAAAATTTCTGTGCACCTGCCTATGTCTTCCCATAAGACCGTGGCAGCCCCGCCCCCAAATTTCAGCCCCATAGAGTATTGTGCTTTGACCAGCCAACATAGAGTTTGCTCTTAAGAGCCCACGCCCAAATGTGAGACTTCCCCGCATGTGCTTTGCATAGAGTATAGCTTTTGCCCACTTTCCACCCTTTGTGCTATGCATGCATGCCATTTGTGATTTCTTCTTATGACAAGCCTGTTGGTATTTGTATGCTTCGCATGTTCCACTAGATCCTCCTTATATTTAAAACCGGATTCTTGCCCGAGAGCTCCAACCGGCCATAATCTTAGTTTTTTCCAAATTGACTTGCATCCCCGTCTCCGTTACAAAAGTGGCCAAATGGTCCAAGAGGCCGCTGCATGTGCCCATGTGAGCGCAAAAAAGCACTACATCATCCGCATACGTACGCAATTGGATGACATAACCATACATCTCCTCAGCCTCCATCACAATTATCTTTCAGCCACTCCTCAAGGCTATCTATAAAAAGACCAAAGATCGTAGGGAGACAGGGGGCATCCCCGCTTTCACGCCAATGTTACTTTCCGCTACATCCGATATGACCGCTTTGAATGGCATCGATAGCTGCACCAACACTTTTCATATAATATCTGCACCGCATTGGCCAACCGCTTGGGTACCTGTGAATATTCCATTCTTTCCCATAGCTTGTTCCGTGGAACTTTATCAAATGCTTTACTAAGTCAATAAAAGCAACATACACCGGTTTTTGGTGCCCTTCATCAGACATCAAAAATGCATTTTAGTGTGAGCAGGTGGTCTAATGTAGACATATTTGCACGTCTCGCCGAAGTCTTGGCTCTTATCATTATGTTCAGCCCATACACTAATTTTTTCTATTATGCTAGCAAAAAGCTTGGAGAATAGATTGCTTACCATGAGAGTATACGATAATTATTGCCATCCAAAGATAGATCCACTCTTGTGTATGGGAACAATTGCTTGTTGCCAACCCGGGAATCCCTCATGAATCGCTATATTGAACATGCGCTAATTATCATCGATACATGCTCTTCCTACCATTTGAGATGTTCTCACCAAAGATGTTCCGATCCTTTGCTTTTCCATTTGCAAGTTTGTTTTATGCCCCTGCTATTTCTTCCCGCGAAGACCAAATCAGATTTTGCTTTTTATATTTGGTGTTAACATCATAGTATAGCTTTTTGACTTGGCTCCAAAGCTCTACTGGCAGAGATGGGAAGATCTTGTGCTTGTGCTTCTTCAGATTTTTCCAATATGTTTTCGATCTCGCATGACATTGTTGGACCGTAAACTCCCTTTGACAAGATAAAATGTCTTTTTCTTTTGCCAACAACCGTTGATATTTCTTCCTCATAGTTTTCTTTGCTTTCCCCGCTTTCTTTCCATTGTTTCTTAGCTGCACGACACTCATCACCATACCATGATTTACGTGGAAGTCCCTTTTTACCCGGATTTGGTTTTACATTGATGTAGATGGAGAACCAGTGGAGCTAGCGTAGCGTCAGAGCAAGTACTTCGAGTAGACTTCAGGGAGTTGCATATTGTGTCATAGTAGAGCCATTATAGAACCAATAGTTCTGAGCATGAACTCTAATCAATGAACCCTAACTATATTTCAGATGTATGTGAGTAGGATCAGTTGTTATTCTTGTTATTTATCATGTTATGTTGATATATGATGATGGTTGATCTTATGTTTGCACCTCTTGTGTATTAGGAAGGGGGGTAGAGACCTAGTAGCTATTATTTAGATGATGCCCTAGTCTAGACCCATTGGTTCCCATTATTATGCTCGCGGCATAGAGCCAACCCGCTACTTGAGGCTATGGAGGACCGAAAGCACCACACAACGGGTCGGGCATGGCGGGAGGGAGGACCCCGCCGAAAGCACCTGGCCATCGGGTCCTATAGCGGGCTAGGGCTCATAGTCGGTCACTTCGCATGGGCTGGGTATGAGTCCGACACTTCCAGGGTCAATGGTGTCGCCCTGACTCTCAAGAGCCGCAAGTGTCTTTGGCTCTTGTTTTGGGGAGTTCACCGGTACCCGGACGCAGGTCGCCACGATACCTAGTTGCCCATGGAGCCACTGCACTTCGGGAGGGGGAGATGCAACCCTTCCTACCTCATCGAACCGGGAGATGCAACCCAAGTTGGGTGATACTATGGGATTATGTCTCCCAGCTTACGCCATGACAGAGCCCCGATTTAGCCTATCTCGCAGTATGCAATGAGGGGTGGATGGAGTGGGTCAACCCTAGCCATTGTCTATTGCCAGCCCAAGTCATTGCCATAACTCTGCTTTTGTTCTATCCGAGGCCCCCCAACATCATCACGACTCCCCTGAGTCTAAGCCCCTGTAGGGAGCCTCTATTTGATGTATTTGTTGTATTATTGTGTTCGATGACATGGATGGATGGATGGATTATCACTACCCCTTCGAGGTAGTTTGTTATTAGTATTGCTAGTGCTTATGTTGTATATTTTGCTTCCGACATATAGGGATCCCTAGAGGATCGGGCGAATGACACTCGCGGTCCTCTACTCGATAGTCTCCGCCACCCTAGACACGAAGCTAGACATGAGGGCCCATAATGACGGGTAGCCGCTGGATGGGGAAGGTCCTTCGATGTATACCGCGGCTGTTGTATATAGTGCAAGGAGCGCCACAAGGTGACGTAACCAAGAGGAGGAGTAGGAATATGAGTAGGAACCGGAGCAGAGCAAGAGCAAAAAACTCAAACCGAGGGATCATCTAGAAAATAGTTAAAATTTGGGGGCATGAGCTAAAGCAGAGGGATCCGATCGAGAGATGGAGCAAAAAATGAGAACCGAATATGAGCACGAAAGGGAATCAGGGCCCATGATACGAATGGACATGATGTTAGTGCAAAGGTATGAACTACAAATGAACTGGGACTAGAGCTAAAACTAGCAAATTGAAATGACCTAGAACATCAATCAATCTATGGGTTATGCAGCTCGAGGTAGGGGAGACTTAATACTACTGACGCATGTGGGCTAGCAATGGAATTGAAGAAAATGCTACAGGAAGCCCCTAATGTAACCCGGCAAGAGATGTAGTACATTATCTATGTCCCTATACCATTGCTTATTTTGGTGTTACTATAGAAACCGAAGTGCTTTTATAAAGTACATTCCTAGCCATATGTGGTTCCTCAAGGGTATGGATATTGTAAAACCTCGCCCTCCAAGAAAGGGACTTCACTAGGTTTCGGTTGTTTGGCTAGCTTGCACTGCATGATCCAACTTGGTTCCATATATATGTCACATTTTTGAATGCTTGGCAGATATTCATTTGGTTTGCAGATTCAATAGATTTAGATTTGGCTATGATTAGAATAGAATATCTCTAAGAAGCTTTCACAAGGGAACGTTCCCATTTTAATCACTACAAAAGCAAAATCAAATTGTTTCGAGATTTTTCTCTTAAAACCAGGCTACCGAAATATCAAAAGGGATTTTGGTAAGAAACATAATTTGATACTTCGGGAACTACTAAATTCGACCAAACCTAGAAACATTATAGAATCCAACATAGCTATTTTTGGAGGACAAGCTACAACCTCAAAATATGCTCTCAAGATTAATTTTAATTTTTTTTTTTTTTTTTTTACTTAATCAAATTTTATCCCCGCCGCAAATCTAGGGATGGCGTATTAATAGCTTAACATATTATCCATAAAACAAGTATTTGCACTACTATCAAGTTGCGCCAATGCATCTAACCTCCCAAACTTTGACTCAAATGATATAAAAAGAAAAAAAAAATATCTTACTAACTTTATACGATGGAATAAATCCTTCGCTACTTGTGGGAGGAGTCTGAGAAAGGTGGCCAGCCGTTGAGAGTCTCCTACTACTCAGACCGGTTCCTGGAGTTTTTTGATTGATTTGGACGCTTAAGAGGACATCCACGAATGATATGGCCAAATCTACCACAATAGAGGCAGAGGTCAGCCTCTCTTCAATGTCGCTTCTACCATCCAAGAAGGGCCCTCTCGAACTACACAATATCTGAATTAGAGGAACATGCTAATTTCATCTTTTTTGCCTATGCTCAAATCACAATGAACTGCAAACTTTATAGTTTCATCCAAGGTTTTGGGATCATCCATGGTCAACAACATATCCTTCACATCCTTCTTGAAAACAAATTTGAAGGGTCGATCATTCCGTGCCATATTTATGGCAATCTAACAGAATTTAAAAGCATAAACTAAAGCCGAACAAGAACATTGCTTGAGATTGCCAAGCTTGGTAACTACTGTGTGTTGCCAATCCGTCTCTCCAAAATATGCCTCAAGTTCAACATTGAACGTGACAAAATTCTGCAACTCCACTGCCCTCTAACCAACTTAAAAGTCGGCTCGTAAAATAGAGGACCAATTAGTCTGACCTATTCACAATCCGCGGGATACATGTATGGGTGAAGCAGAATAAGAAGCTAAATCTGATTAAAAAAATATCGGGGCTTGGATCTAGTGCCATCAAATTTCTTCCGCGACCTAATCTTAGGTTTTAATGGCCTCCTCCCATAGCTAGAGGTTGGCTCATGAGATGCTACCCATTCCCTGAGCTCCTTATTGTCTAGCTGCAATTGCTGATATACTTGAACAAGTTGTTGCACTTATTATAACAAGGATGAAATCTCATCCATGGAGATAAAAAGCATAAAATATGGACGAAAAAATGCTTACGATCAGCGCAGGCAAAAAATGCTAAGGGGTTTCGGTTCAAACTGTCATGAACTTACACAATGACAAGTGAAAACACGGGAGATATGCAAAAAATATGCAAAGAATACATTAACGCTTGGAAATAAGTGATAGGTCGAAAGCGTAATACAAGGACTCAAGCTAGAAGACTCAAGACCGGCATTCGATCGTAATGGATTGATAAGAATGATTAGACCAACGGTCGATCGCCGCCACCTAAAGGGTGAGATCGCCAAGTGTTAAGCGCGATGCATGTAGGTTCTAGAATGTTCTAGAACCTTCTATTCAAATATGAAGAAGATGAAAGCAATCGCCTTAAAGGAATGTTAGCAGCCACTTGGCAAAGACGCAGGTCTCTCAATTATTAAAAGGTTAGAGTTCAACCCGCGGCCTCATATAACTATGTGTTTTTGCATCCGTAGACGACCATCTTTGTACATACAAGTATAATACTTGTATGCTTGTCACAAGGAGCCGTTATAATGTGCCTTAGAGCTTCAAATACTAACTTTTGTGGGGATTTGAAAATCTCATTCCTGCTCTCGCCTTTGCCTTCTTTCTTTAAAGGAGATAATTATTATAATTATTGACACAAACCATTGCATCCAACGATTTAAATTAAAAATCGTCCCCTTTTTGGTTTGGGTGCATATTCACGCCAATGGGGCAGAGCCTTCTAAAAATATTAATACATGTACAAAATTAACACCATTAAGTACATTATTCAAACCTTATATCTTGAAACCTCAATATATAAGATATGCAAAAACTTGTATAAAGATACCCCACAAACGAGGATCGCTATGTAACCCAAATCAAGGAATAAAGGGGGTTACCCGAAGCATCGAGAGTCAGCTTGGATGGGCATATTTTGCCCTTTATTCCTTGATTTGGACCGCATATATCGATCCTCGCTTGGGGTATGCTTATACAAATTTTTGTATAATCGATATATTGAGGTTTGCAAAATACTATAAGGTTTGAGATAATGTACTTAATGGTGTTAATTTTGTACATGTATTGTAAATTTTAGAGGCTCTCGCCGCTTCAATGAACCCCCGCGGTGAATATGCACCCAAACCAAAGGGGTTTCTGGGATTTTAATTTGAATGCGCTGGATGCAATGGTTTGTGTCAATAATGTTAATGGTCGCTGTGTTAGTTGTTATATTCAAATTTTTTGGGCCCTATGGGCCCCAACTAAAGCCAACATAGATAAACTTTTATGTGTTGGTTATTACACCGATAATATGCACTTGAACAACTATTTCCTCAGAGTTTGTTAGCACGCATTTGGAGGAGATCCATATTAGTTTAATATACTAGTTTAATATACTAGTGGAGTCTCCAAACTAAACATATTTGTAAACTATGCACTTGAACAATTATATTAAATTCGAGAATTCACCATGTCATTGTGTCGAATGGAATGGAATGGAATGGAATGGAATGGAATGGAATGGAATGTGTTATGTTAACATTAATAAAGCAACCGCCTAATAAAGCAATTGTCCGCATAAATAACCTCTCCAACTTGTTTCCTCGTGAAAAACCTATGTAAATGTGCCAATGTTTTATCTGATTGTCCCAAAGCATTTCAACATTTGTTTTTCTGAAGAAGCACGCATTTTCCTGAACATGAGCAATGCTACTCCACCTTTATGAAGCAGAGCAATGCTTGATATGAAGCAGATCAATGCTTGAATAAACAGCATACCCGCATAATTTCAATGATATTTCACAACATCTTAAATAGAAAACCTACATGCATAAGGCGTAAACACTTACATGCATAAAGCTTTTTGTCTGTAAGCAGAGATGATGCCACATTGCAAAGAAACCATACATTATAATGCCGATTGCAAAGAAAACTATACATTGTCCGGTAGTATCCTTCACCTATTTCATAACATGGATAGACAACCCAGCATACAAAGCGGCCAGATTCTTCAAAACGATTCACCAAATCGTCTCAATCCGTTCAACATTCCAGCAACCAAGTGATGATACCTTTCAATCACACGTGGAAGCATAAGAGGGGCCAAGCACGCTTTGGAGGAATTGTCAACAACAAATTCTCCAAAGCCACATTCTAATAGAGTAAAAAAGTTAAAAGCCATGCAAATATTGGTTGAATTCTTGCCAAACAATGCGTGAACAATGAAATAAAAGAGATGAATAACAATAATAAGAGATCCCAAAATTGGTGAAACACACAAATCTTACCTTCAACATGACAACGGCATCGATCTAGGTCTCCACCGTAGGTGCCTGAATGATCTACAATTCTATAAGTAGTGTATGCCTGCCATTTTACGAACTTCTTACTTACATGTAAAACAGCCAAGTTCAGAGCTTGCTCTTCTTTTGCACAACCTGCAAAAGCTTCCGCTTCCTAACCTGGTTTGTTGCCGACTGCAATTTGCAAAAGAGGATTTGCCGCTTTAAGAGCTTGAATTCTTGGCCTTGTGCATTTGATCAGGAGAAGCATGGCTAATTCAGGCTACAAATGCAAGATCCGTCCGTGGGATAGTTTTCTATACCAAATAGAATCCACATGATGATGCTAGCAGAAGAGCGAAGTCAAGTCCCCGTTACTTTAACAGAAACAAACTAACCTGCGCTGCCAAGAATTGAAGACAAACGCTTAAAAAGGTGGATTAGGCACAACTTACATCATAGCCTTGGACAGAACATCCTTTACGAACAAGAGTAGTTGCCATGCCATAGCTCATTGCACCAAGTCCAATGAAGCCCACTTTAGAATGGGCTATGTTGATTCACCTATGCAGGTCAAAGAATCTCATTCGCTACTTTTTTCAAAACAAATACGATTAATCGGGCACTTTAAATTCACAAAATAAGATGTACTCTTCGCTTACTCATTATAGTTGAAAATCACCAAAAACCGATGCTTCACAACTCTCAAACAATCCTTCACTTGAGCAAAACAAAAGCATACCTATATTGCGCCTCGCTTATACCGATATGCCCTAATCATAAACTATATGTTCAGCTAGAGATCTTTCCTTTCAAGGAAGCTCAAATCCCACAATTGAAAAGTTCCAAGGAAAAGGATTCGATGCCCTAAATTCCCCCTATGAACAAAAAATCCCATGCTTGAATCAAACTAACCAAGAGCCCGTGGAAGCCGATCCAACTAGATTAGGCCCTATCTCACGGCAGCCAAAAAGCCCCCTCGTGTCAATTTCAATCTAATTCCAAGAAGGAGCCGCATGGTTTGGTATTGGGCGATGGAGATCCCTCGTGTTCGCACTGCGGGTGCAGCCCCGCCGCCAATCGCTTAAGTCCGATGCCGGAGACAACTGATGCTCAATGTTGACGATGAGACCTATCTACCCTCATGATGATGAAGGAAGTCAATAAGTTCCCAAATACATAACCCTAAAATGGGTTATCTAGAGCCTTGCATGTCAAGCGTAATGTGATACAATAAGAAAAGTACAATATAATAACGAAATATATGATATATGGGTCTAAACCATTGGATATAGGCATCAAAATTAGTTCAAGCGTATGTGCACTCTAGATATACTAATTAGTATGCCTCATCAAATACATCCATGAAATCATATAAAAACCTTAGGAAAAAAAAGTACAAAAATAGAAAAAAAACCCCGTTATTCACCCCTTATTCCTTAATCTACACCATACATAAAGTTCCTCGCTTGGGGTATGCAAGTACAAAATTTGCTATAATCAGATAACAAAATTCGCAAAATACTATAAGATTTCAAGCTGAATACTATATGATGTTGATTTCGTACGTGCAAAATACAATTATGAGGGCTCTCGCTGTCCGGAGTCACCCCCATGTGAATATGCACCCAAACCAAAGGGGGTTTAAGGGGGATTTTAATTTAAATGTGTTGAACCCAATGGTTGTGTTAATTAATGTCAATGGTCGTTATGTGTTGGTTGTTAATGTCAATGGTTGTTATGCGTTGGTTGTTATGTGTTGGGGATTTAATTTTTATATGTTGGATGTTAATGGTTTGTGTTGCAAAATTTTTGGTTCCTTCTTCGGGGCCTTAGGGACGCCAACCCTCCCCTCCTCCCTGTGTGACAAAAATTTTAAAATTCAAACCCAAAAAAAAAAACTAGAATTCATTTGAGGCTTTCATCACCTGTAGCTTTTGAATTTGATCACAATAAAACAAATAGAACATAAGTAAAAGTTACCATAAAGATAGAGCAAATTGATCCCATTATTCGAAGTCATAAAGTTTGCAACACCCATACACAAATATTTTTCAACCGAATTTAAATGCAATTTTTGGCCTCCATGGATTTTTTGTGGTGAGAAACCAAAGTGGAAATTTTTCTCGCTTTGTTACCACAAGGATCTAGAAGCCTTGGAATTTGCTTAATAACCGCCTCAAAATCTAAAAATGCATAGTAATTTTTTTTGCAAGCTTCATTCGAATGAGCCATAAAAACAATATCCAATAGCGCAACCTCAGATTAATCACCGGTAGGATGTGAAAGCCTATCAAACCCGGCCGAAAATTGCTGTTTTAGCATAGATAACTTAACCAAACATATCCATATCATACATTATCAAAAAGATCTCGAAGAGAGCTTTCCAACGCAATAAAAATCATCTCAAACAGAGCTCTGGATCAAAAGTTATGATAAGAAATGTGTTGCCGGCGGGAAACCGCACTACATGCGCCCTTCAAGCCCTTCATGTGCCCATTATGCACCACACACACAAAAAAAAGAGGGCTTTTGTTGTGAGCCATTGGTTGTTGACCATTGAAAAAAAAAGGCTAAAATCAATGGCCCTTCATGTGCCCATTATGCACCACACGCACAAAAAAAAGGGCTTTTGTTGTGAGCCATTGGTTGTTGACCATTGAAAAAAAAGGCTAAAATCAATGGCTCAGGAATGGTGCACTCTAGATGTACGCATTAGTACATCCATTTGAATACATCACGAAATCATAGGAAAACCTTAGTGAAAAGCCGCATAAAAACACAAAGAAAAAACCCCATGTTATTATGCTATATATGCTATATATTATTACCACAAACAAATTTATCGATGTTGCTTTTATTGTCAAGCTAAAAGCATGGTTATACTATCGTGGTCTCGCTTTATGTAAAAAAAAAATGTAGTTATTGTCTTAGATTGTCCATTCATATTCTCTATACACACTTACATCTATAAAACTTATCCCAGTTCATCGTTCCATTGCTTATATTCTTGGTGGATAGACATACATAATCATATTATTAAGCCTAAAATGTTCAAATATTCAGCATGATTTTTTTTTAAGGTGAATCTGGAGACTCAACTAAGTTGTTTGATAAGATCCTGGTACAACCTATTTATGTATCCATTTCTTCTACTTGAATAGAACACCTTATTCAACTATTTTTTCTGCAGATGGAAGCAGAACCTAATAGTTCCTACATATGTCCTATGCGTTATTGTCCAATGATCTTATCTTGGGTGCAATTGAAATATAGTTGCAACTACATGTGGATTGCATTTTGGTTAAGCTACTTCTTTTGTTTCATAGCCATTAAGTCACACCCGAGCCCACAATATCCAAAGAGAGATATTTGTAAGCTAGAGATGTGAATGAGCAAGAGGGTACCATCTTACCTTTAGAGTATGCTAAAATATGTATATCTTACAATTTAGAGATTATCTAAAAGAAGTAGTTTGGTCACCGAGTCTCAGGGCTTTTCATAAGACAAGAGTGCTTACTGACTAACTGGCAAGTTATATGCAATAAGGCTAGGCTTCCACTTCCATCCCTCTTTTGAGTCTTGCGAGGATAGGGTCAACCATGAATGCCAGAGGTGATCTGGAGCTTGGGGACACGGTACCCATAGAAGAGCCCATAGTATTACCTCAAGGATTTTCCAAAGTATACTCCTCCGCGACACAACTGAGTAATGCCTAAGTGTCCGCGAGTAGAACTATGGGTTAATGCCATTGAATTGAAGCATGGCCATGGTTTACAAGGGACAGAGTCGAGGATCACCTACTAACTACTCCTCATCAGAGACACATTGATCCATACCCGTCATTGCATCCCCAACTGGGGAGCCAGTCTCGTCATTACTTAGTTGAACTAGATCATGCTAGTGTTTCTACTCAACTTATGGCAAAACCCCGATTATTCCATGGAGATCACATGTGGCCTTGACTTGGAATCCAAATAGTTCAAAACCCCTAGAACTAGGAGCATACTAACAAATACATACTAATCTTCTAGATCAAGGACTTACTATAAAAGACAGTTCCTTCCCATGACCTGCAATGAGTGCAAGCTTAAGAGCTAGATCATTCACAAGATCATCCATAGATTATACATACAATAAGATCATACTTCAAGTCCATCCATAAGACTCAATACAGTTCAATACCTACAAAAGGACTCATAACTACGTAAAAGAACCCATGGAGGAAATTTGACTAACCGTGTGACATCCATAGCTGGGCGCTTTGAGGTCAAGACCTGATGCTATGGCCGGGGCCCAAGGCGAAGGCACTGGAGTTGAGGCGCGAGATCCGAGATAGGAGAAGCCAAAAGATAGAAGCAACAACTAAGGCCTTTATATAGAGGGGTCAAATATTAAAGGTGACTTTAAAGGTGTAACAGGGTTACAATATTAACGTTCAATGTTAAGGTGACTTTAAAGGAAAGTCTCTTGGCCAAGACTAAGGTACTACTCTTGGCCAACACTAAGGTTCAAAGTTGGTATTACTCATCTCATCTACGCGCTAGCCAAGGCTTTGCTTATCAGGGGCAAAATATGCAAGTAGCACCCACCTACAAGTACTTGAGCATAGAATTTTTTTGATTATGAGTGACAGCGGGCTGGAAGGCACTGTATGTGATGTAGAACAACAATTACAAGGCAGAGTTGTGTGACTAAGCCCATCGGTCACACTTTAATGGAGCTCATTCTTCCATATAGGGTCAAAGTCTGGGGCACGTTGATATCCTGACCACTTGGAATGTTTTGGAACAGGTGCAGAAAGCCTTCCTAACTCCGGCACTTGGGGTAAAATATAGTCCCATATCAGATTCTTCTGCATGAGACAAGTTTCTTGCCCCTATAAAGGGCCGCACTTGACTGCCACACTATCTACTTTCAAAAGGTAGTCAGTATAGGCAATGGACGTCCGCTTATACCATGGTTATGGTCCGTAGTGCTGCCTCATGGCCTGCTAGAAGGAGAGACGAGCTCAATGGTTCTCCCAATGGAATGTGCAGCAAGAGCACATGTGCATACAAATACAAACTGAAGAGGATCACCATCACCTGAGTTTAGTGGTACTTTAGAAATTGATGTATTATAGGAAATATATTAGATATTAACTTTGTATAGTAAGTATTTCAAAACTTGTAAAGAATAGAATTTGGAAGATTGTATGCAGAATTGAAACGCTCTAAGGACCCCAATAATAAATATGAAAAATCAATAAAAGTAAAATTAATAGTTCTTACAAATGTAGACATTTGAGTTAGAGACAGTTCTTTTATAGCCTAACAAAAACTACATTAGCATTTAGTCCAACAAAATGCGAAATCTCAAGCTCCAACTAATGATCAGACTATTATGTTGGCATTGTCGTCATTGCCTCTTCAAATTGGCGGGCTCATGCATCGCCATTACTTGCTCATCAAGGTCTTGAGCTCGCTTCTAGTTCAATTGATGCTTTCTAAAATATAAAAAGAACATAATGTGCTAAAAAATCTCATGTTGTATTTAGGGAATTACAAACTATTTCCACTTATCTTGACATTTCCTCATGGAAATTTCCCATTATGTACAAATCAACAACTACGGTTCTCCAAAGACTCATTTATTATGCTCAATCTCCCCCTTTTTGGGAAGGGGGGATCCATGTAGATGTTCCTGTTACAATACGACCATGCTTTCATAAAAACATTCATGGTCACAATATAAATAAGAGTTGATAATACTTATGAATTTCCATATAACACCTTTTAGACTCGAGGGGAGAGGGAGTTCGATTGCTCTGGTAATTACATCATTTGTTCATCGGCGAGCATGTTTTTGCTCAGGGTCATTTGGCAATTTAAGGCAATCTGGTTGCAGTAATACCTTGAAATCCTCCTTAGAGAACGACGCTTGATGGACTTTTGACCAATCAATTCGTTAGCTTCCTTCTTTATTGATTTAATAGTTCAATTGCCTCAATTACAATGCAATCAAATTCAACCAAAAAAATGGAGGATACTACAATACAAATGAAAGAACACTATGATTGATGTACCTCCTCTTTTGAAGTGAGTTTCTTCCAGTTGAAATTTGTAGTCCTTGATATGTTTGAAAAGTTTTTTTTCAAAATCTCCCGATCTCATTTGTTTCTCTTTGGTCGAAAGCCTCAGGCCACTCCCGTTGTGAAGAAAGTACAATGCATCAATTTGTAGCACATGCTTGAGAAACTCCAAATCTGATATCAAGACTAATTTCTTATCCTTACAACTTGCCTGGAACATGCAACTCTAGGTATTTGATTTCATTTTTTGCACTAAAGCATATCTTACCACAATAAGATTGGTGATTATGTAGAGAGTGTGGTGTAAGTGTAAACCCAAACAAGTCCAGTTCTTGTGCTCGAAAGGCCAATTGCTTGGACATGAAGTGTGCACTAAAGGCATCAAGGCAGCAGAGGATATAATGGAAGCACTAAAGAAGCTAGCACTGCTAAGACACTCAAATAGGTTAAGAGTTTCATGGGTATGATTAGTTTTTTAAGAATGTGCATGCCAAATTTCTCTCATATTCTAAGCCCCATAGCTAGCCCAACCAAGATAGGTAGATCTGGCAAGAAAGAGAGCAAATTTGTAACTATTGAATGGACACAGGAATGCCAAAATGCTTTTGATATTTTTTACAAAAATAATCTGCTACAACTTAAATTTTCTCCCCCTTTGATTGAAAAATGACACGACTCATGTATATTTGGGTTGTTGTAATAACACATAATCATAGAACCCACGATAAAATAATAGAACACTGGACTAAGGAAACTTTATTAATGCACAATTGATACGACAACACCATTACCACCCAATCGGATCCACTGGATTATGGCAAAACACAAGTGCTATGCCAAATACAAAGCTCTGGCATCTGGCTTATTGGCCCTCCGTGCTAGTCTCGCTTACTCCAAGTAGTCGCACATCGTAAAAGCAAATCAGAATCAGAATGTCGCTTGTAGCAGTAATTTGTGACTCCGTCACACTGCCGCCATTACTCCCTCATAATGATGAATTACAAGATGTGCCACCCCAATTCGGAAACTAGGCTCTGGGCCAGTTTCAATGAAGTAAAAGTTGTCTCAATCGGAGCTCTAATTGCAGAGATATCTCTAACTGAATTTTAAGTTCTATTTATAGACCTCTTCACGACTTTAGCCTTTTTTAGCAGGGAGTTGCCTTTAATATCAAAATAGCTCATTGCCTTTAATTAGATTACACGACTTATCATATGAGATATTATCTATGGGCTGCTCCCTCAACTAATAATCATCCCAATGATAGTGCCTCGACCCCTTCCATAAATATCAATGGTTCTTATAACTATGTTAGACGTTTCCCTTGATTTTGATGTTATAGCTCAGCCCCTTTATATCATTAGGTGATCTTAGGAATAACATTTACATAATATTTGCCATAATATTTGCTATATTCCAATAACCTATTCATCGTGGACCACTCCCCCGTGCTTGCTCCATATCAGAAAGTAGACAGGATAGGAACTGTTAGAGTTGAAGTTCCAGTTAATAGATGCCACGAATACGGACCTTACAAACATGCTCCTGCCACTACTATTTCTATACCAATAGAATACATTATTGCACAGTGGCCTCAAATTATGTTGCTTTGCTTTCTACGCGACCTTGGAGCAGTTCGTTTTGAATTAATTATTATAAACGAGTAGAAAGCTTATGAGCATTCAAGCAATGTTATCAATTTGATGCTCATAAAGTCCCACAAATCGGCAAGGGCAGACTAGGGTTTCCTGACATAAACATGCAATAATATCAGTGTAGCCCAAGCTTCAAAACCTTATTAAAATGAAAGGTTAAAGGTTTCAAAATATGGTGTAAAATGACCCATTTGGGACTTGTCTTATCACACTAGTTCAGTGGAGCTTTTCTTAGATTTAGATTTTCATTTTGCATTACGATCTCATTTGGCATTTGACTTCTAAATATCATTATTGCTCCTCAAATTGGCAGTTGGGTTTCTGAATACCACTATTTCTCCATCTCCATCACATGTAACATTTCATTTTGTTTTGTTTCATTTTGTTATATTGAACTTGCTATAAATACCTTTGCTTGGGATGTGAGTTTTCCCAATAGAAGTTGTGTTCTTTCTAGAGTTCGAGAGCCAGGTATATACTGCTCATTCGAATGTTTATGCTAGTTATTTTGACTCTTGCATTTGTGCCTACCTAGCTTACTTCCTCCGCCATCAATGATTATTGCCTTATGATTCTACGATGTTGCATGCATTATGAGCAATGCTTGAATGCTTGGCTTTTCATCAAACAGAAATGAAGACATATCAGTACTTTGTTCAATACAAATACTCTTCTAATACATGTTACACTTGATTTTCTATCTTCTATTCCACATTGCAACTATTTCAAATCTGGCTTCCATGCAACCGAGATTACAAATACAGCTTGGGCAAGCTGGAAAATGTTAAATACTGATTGTTGATATGATCCATAACTTAGAATTCTTTAGTTGTTCTGGATGGTATCTTGAACCGCTTCGGGCTTCCCTTGGCAGAAAGGGGAGAGTCTCAACTCTATTGTACCAGATATGGATCTCATTTTCCTCATGGAAACATGGGAACATGCAGGGCACAGACTGCCGAACCTCCCGGGCTATCTGCATTACTCGGTGTTCAATGAGTGCACAGGCAAGCGAGGGCATGGCGGGGTTGCCTGCTACTATCGTGCAACCTTGGGGCATTCACCCTCGCAAAAACGCATGTACAATCGATACTTGTGGGTGCGCTGCGGCAACATGACAAGGGCAAAGATTCTCTTCATAGCAAAGATGCTACTTTCCACATGCCGAGAGCAACTTTTATAACACTCATTCAAATGTGGATAGATTGGAGCACTATGTCGATCTATATGATGACATACAGCAGCACAAACAGTTAGGCAAGGTTATGTTGCTTGGCGACTTTAATGCACGCACAAGAGCCGAGTAGGTCCCAAAATTTGAGCCCCTAGCAGAGGACGTCTTGCAGTTGAACCCCGCAGAGGTGGCTTTGTCAAGGGTGTCAGACGACAACCATATTTCGCCATGGCGTGCGCTTGTTGTTGCTGGGTAGTATCTTTGACCTGGTTGTTTGTAATGGGTTAACACAATGGCCTCTTCTAGCTGCTGCACTTGTAGACAGGAGAACCAAAGGGGCGGCTCCAGTGTGGTGGATTATCTACTGGTTGAGGAACAGGATCTGCACCTGGTTACCCATTTTTCCATTGGAACAGACACTCGGGACGAGGAAGTGGACTCGAACCACCAGCCACTGTTTGTGCATCTTCATTGGCAAGCTCCCCGTGCATCTATTGCCTCAACAACCTGTGCCCCAAACCGCTCGACTACCGGCCGCGTGGACGTGATGCCCACCGCTTGAGCATGACCTCGGCAGGACCGGCCGCAACTCCCCACACTTCAACAAAGAATCACCTGAAATGACTCACCTACTTCTGATAGCTGCTGAGAGATGCATTATGAGAGGCCGCTCACGGCGAACCTCGGGCGCTACCACATTCCCCCGCAACAGGTGGTTCGATGATGAGTGTCAGGAGCTCAAGCGCACACTCCGGCAAGTCACTGATCCCACCTCCCGCCCAAGCCATCACCAATACCGCCCTTCCTCAAGAACAAGAAAGACAAGATACCTCGCAGCATCAACAATGATGTTTGGTCTCCCCGATCGGCACCCCAAGACATTCTCGAGAAGGGTCTTGAGCAAGACCGCATGTTCTACCACGTGGAACATCACCTCTGAGCAATGGCTACGCATTCAGAATGCCTTTTACGAATTCGCTCGGGGCCGGACACTAGTCCCTCCACAGAGAGGCATGGCTCTAGTCATCACATAAGGGGATGTCATCATGGGCCTACAACGTCTAGCTAATGGGAAGGCAACAGATTTAGATGGCATGCAAGCAGAACTTCTGAAATGGGCTGGGCCTCCACCGGTGCCTCGCTCTCACGACGCTATTCAACAAAGCATTGCAAGAAGGCTTCCCTCCACAAAGGGACCACTAGTAGAGTTGTGTCTATATACAAGGCGTGGGACCCTCAATGCCCAAACACCCTATCGCATCATTATGGTCAGCTCTCTTTGCAAAACTATTGGCGGGCATCCTTGAGCAATGCCACGACAATATGGGTAGAGGAGGCAGATGTGCGAAGCTCTCACACGCAGTGCTTTTTCAGCCTAGGCATTCCACCATTGATCATATCTTCACTCAAGACATTGATTGAGGATAGCAGGAATCACCGACAAAACCTCGTACTATTGTTTCGCGGGATTTCACAAAAGCTTTTGATCGGGCGCAAATTACCGGGACTCCCTTTGACTTGCGTACGCCGTATAGGCTATACGAGGTATGCTTAGATCAGATCACATCGCCGACAGCCGGTAATCGCGATATTGAGGCGCCAAGGTTGCCCCCTCCCCCACACTCTTTGGCCTGCATGACATTGACCACCGAAGATTGGCTTCCTCGAGCATGGAGGGGCGCTCATCTCATGCATCACACAATCCGCAACTCATATATGCCGACGATGTCAACCTCCCCGACCTATACCCGTGAGGGCATGCAACGCCACCGATGCTCTTTGACACTTTTTGTCGATTCTCGCGAAAGTTAACTTGGCCAAAACTAGGGTGCCGCTAGTTTCATCATCCCGCCGCCCAAGGCTTCCCTCATTCACTTACTGTGGACATGATGTAGAGGTGGCTCCGACCTACAAGTACTTGGGGATCGAAGTTCTCTACTACCACCCATTGGGATGCTACCATCAAAGCCATGGTCACCGCAGTTGAAAGCACTATATGCCATGCGTAACAACAACCATTGGCAGAGTTGTATGCCCGGGCCACCAAATACACTTATTTCTGCATTGGTCGAGCCGGCCTTTTATATGGGGCAGAAGTGTGGGGTCCTGATATCCCTCAACACCGAATGACCTCGAAAGCAGGTGCGTAAAGCCTTCTTGGCATGAGCCCTTGGGGTAAAGTCCACGCCCATACCGCATCCTACCCAGAGACATGTTTTCTACCCCTTGAGCGGGCCGCATTGGAACGCCATATCATTTACTTCCGTAAGGTGGTCGCTATGGTGATACACGCTTGTCTAACCTCGCTTTGGCCATGGCAATGGGTCCCCAAACACCAAAAGCCTCATTGAAGGACAAGCAAGCTCGGTTCTCACGGGGTATACTGTGCAAACAGATGCGCGCATATGTAAGGGCAAAGAAAGATCACAAGGCACTTAAGTTGTACCTAGATGCTACTTTCCTTCGCGAAGCTCGATGCGATGCTCGACGACGCAAGCCGGGCACACTATCGCCAGCTAGTCAATCCCAGCTCACGAGGCCCACATCGCATTTCTTGTACACCCAGCTGCCCATGAAGAAGCGATGCTTATAACTTCCATTCGCGACGGGTGCACGCCGCCCGTGATTGAGACAGATGTTGGGCTCCTGAAGCACGAGAGTAAGGCTTTTGCTGCTGCTACCAGTATTTATTGAGGATGCATGTCATGCCCTCTAGATCTGCCTCAAATACTTGCCCATATCGTAGAGCTTATATGTTCGACATTAGTGCCCGCCAACCCTTGCATGAGTTATTGAATACGGCGTCAGTGGGTTTGTTGGGGTCATACCTCCAGGAGGTTATAGATGCACGGACTCAGTTGTGTCTTCCGGGATGGTATTGAACTATCCTACACAATTGTATAGCATGCCAGCAGACCTATTACTGCTAAGGTTTTTCCCTCGAAAACCCTTCGGGGCGGCGGTTTTTTAATCCTGTCAGTAATACGCTTGCTGCTCTCTTTTTTGTTTGGGTCCCATAGGCCAGTCGGTCTCCATGGATGCTAAAAATCTATTCAATTCAATTCAATTCTAAAAATTGCATGTTTATTTCCCAATGCAACTTTGAATATGCAGATGTTGCAAATATTAACTCAATTCACTTGGCGTTGAGGTTTAATTTGGAGTTTGATGATACAATAAATTTAAATCCCCTAAGATGTGAGGATATAATGGGTTCAAATCCTGTCATGATAGTACAAATGTTTAATTGTACATACAAATCTCTTGCTATTTTTATATTTGGACACGTTGCATATTATCTAAATTATATAATTGTTATAAACAAGATTCTTAAAGAATCCATTTTTTTATTCTCTTTTTATTTTGCCGATATGTCCACAACCCTGTCCAAAGGAAAAAGTAGAACAAAATAAAAAATTAGAAAAAAATTGAATGATGCCAAGTTGTCTCTGTTCTGGTGCTACTAAGGGTTCAATCTTCTTCATACATGGAGAAGCGACATGGGAATAATCCAAGTGGCATGTTCATTTTTCGATCATCCTCCTCCAACCATGACCTTCATCACATTGGGCTTCATTGTTTTTTATCGCTCTGATTACATTCACCAGACTGTTGCCAGATTATGTTTTTTCAGAAGCTTGCAAAAGGGGAGTTAATGTAGTAAATAAAAAGGGGTTGGAATTCTAAGGTTGATTCCTTGGTTCACTTTCAATGGTTCTTATTTTCGTCCTTCAAAATACCTAAGATTTAATATAGACCTTTTTATTGTAGGGGTGATGATTCTAAAGGAGAGGCTAAGGAGGCTGTTGGTTTAGGGAGGTAGGACTTTTAAATCACACAGTCCTAAGTTGTTGTTGGAAATGGATTTTATGGTGCTTGGGAAACGATTCAACAAGCGAGCTTCCTGATGGCAGGATGCTTTTGAAGTGCGGGGTTTCTCCATCCGCGCCTGCCAGGAGTTCTCAAAGTAAGAGACATTCTTCTTAACATCGTATAACAGATCTTTTCCATTTAGAAATTATTCCAAGCTACTGCAGACTGCAATTCGATATACATAGGATACCTACCCTAATCGGACTTATAGAGATGTTTGCAGTGAAACACATAATCATACATATCTTATTCACTAGGTTAATTGCAAGACCATTTTTTTCCTTGAGATTTGCATCTATTAGAAATGAGATTTTTTTCAATGATGAATACTTCTTTTTCTTCTTTTTTGAAATAGGAAATGATATTGGAAGCCAATATGGGTCAGGAATTTATTACCATAATTCTGAACAAGTGGCCCTTACTTTGACCTCTCTTTATCAGGAAGAACAGAGCATTAAGGGAAAAAAAAAAGTAAAGAAAGCTGTGGACAGAAGTTCTTCCTGCCAAAAATTTCTACCTGGCAAAGGAATATCATTAGCAATACCTGAAAAACGGAGGGTGGCTGCAAAGATGCAATTCAATATTATAGTTAATTGGATTAAAAGGATTTCATGCCCTACAGGTTCAAGTTTTTGGCTATATTGATTAAGCACATCTTACAATGTTCAGGCATACTACAAAAGATAGGAATGACAATATACATGCAGGCATTTCTAACTAGAAGAAGTTACAATACATTAAATGGGACAGTGGACATGGATTGATATCTATCTTTGTATGGGTCCCATTTCTTGATGGATTTTCTTACCAGGAAACATGCTCGGAATAATGTTACTATTTTACTTCCTAGGCCTAATCCAAGAGTTCTGCTAAGAACAATGTTATTCTTAATGTTGCAATACCTTCGCATGTTAATTTCAACTAGCAAATTTGTAGTAAAAAAAAATTCGTCCCATGGAATCACCGGCCGTAACTGCACAACAAGTTTCTAGAGTTGCTAGATCCGGTTTTTGTTGGCAGTGATTAATACCTCTAATTTTCCTCCTTCAACTTCATCGAATTGAATTGATTTTTATCATCCAGGGGAACCAATTGGTGTAGGGAACCCAAATAAAGAATACAAGCAGCGTATTACTGCTAGGATTAAAAAACTGCCACCCCGTTTTCGAGGGAAAAAGCTTGGCAGTAATAGGTATGCTGAGAGACTGTACAATGATACACTATGATACATGCTAATCTCAGTGTCCTGTTAGAGGGCATAACTAAGTGTATGCATCCATGATGTCTTGGAGAAAAGATCTTAACAAACCCACTGAGGTTGTGTCCATTAGCGCATGGAGTGGCTGGTTAGGCAGAATCAACTCTGCATAATGGGCTCGGATCTGATTGAATGTCGGATATTGTTGCAGTGTGTGGTCATTCGTCTTCATTGGCATCTTGGTGGCAACACTGATAGGGTCTATCCTCGCATGCCTCTCAAGCCCATATGTCTGTCTCAATTTCTTAGATGATGTGCACTTGTGTGAACTGACAACCTGCGCTTTTTCAGTGGCAAATGTGTACGCAGGTAGCATTGTGGATCCCATGTAGCATTGACCTGGAGCTGGTAATGTGATGCCTTAACATGTTCCAGGGCACTAGCATCCCAAATCTTGCTAAGGAAGCAAGCATCAAGGTATTATCATAAGTTACGGTGATCCTCTTCAGTTTCCACCTACATGCACTTGTGCACTTGCACATTGCATCAAAAGAACCACTGAGCTTACTTCTCCTTCCAACAGGCTTTGAGGCACTGCGAGCCCAGGGCCACTATATAACTAGGTTGGAGAAATGATCATTGCCCATACCAACTACTTTCCAGAAGTAGATAATGTGGCGGTCAAGTGCGACCCACTGTAAAGTTAAAAAACCTATCCATTGTAGAAAGAACTGATTGGGGATTGTGGATTTTACCCCAAGTGCATGAGTGAGAAAGGCCTTCTGTACCTGCTCCCCAAGGCTTCGATCCCATATAGAAGAATGGATTCCACCAAGACCTTGAATAAGCGTGACAGATGAGCCTGTTGTTCTGCATCGCATACAGTACCTTAACCTGTTGTCACTGGTAATAGGATGGAAGTGTCTCAGTATGTGGTAGTAGGGATATCTATGCCTAGGTACTTGTAGGTGGGTGCTACCTCTACATTTTGCCTATGATAAGTAAAGGAGCGAAGGCTCGGATGGTGCGAAGATGACACAAGCAGCACCTTAGTCTTTGCCAAATTGACCAGCATTCTCGTGACCCGGCATGAAGTGTCCATGGCATGCAAATGCTACTACATATCTTCTGGGTGTGGGCTAGACGGTTGACATCATCAGCATAAAGGAGCTGCTTAATAATTTGGTGCACAAGCTAAACTTTGTCACCCCCTGTGTTCAGTAAGTCACCCTTCCAATTGGTCAATGTAGAGGCCAAACAATGTTGGAGAGAATGGGCATCCATGTTAGACCCCAATACTACTGTTGACAAGTCATCCTGTCACCGTAAGTCGACATGAGGAAGTCTTATATAACATGTACACCGCATTTTGCAAGTCCATAGGGGTTACCAACTGTCTTAATCTCTCCCACAATTTTTCATGAGGCACAGTGTAAAATTGCAAAGTCGATGAAGCAACAATAGAGGTCCCCTCGTCGATTCCGACTATCTTCAACCAAGGTGCGCAGTTTGAGGATGTGATGGCCTGAATCCTGCCTATGTGAGGGCTCGCACCTCTGTTTCCTCCACGCAACATTGCTCCAGAATGTTGGCCATCAATTTTTGCAAAGAGGGAGATGACTATAATTGTTCTGCAGTTGGCAGGGCTGTCTGGGTCTTCTGCCTTATAGATGGAGACTACCCTGCTAATGGTCAATTGTCTGAAAAATCCTTCCTGCAGTGCCCTATTGAATAGTGCAGTGAGGATGAACACTATCGATGGCCCTGTCCATTTGAGCATCTCCGCTTGCATATCATCCAAGTCAGCTGCTTTGCCATTGGTGAGATGTTGGAGGCCCTGAGAGACACTTGCTTTTGTGATTTCTAATATCGGGTCTGTCTATGGGGGTACCTTTGCTCGGACCCCAAGAGGATCATAGAGCTGGCGCAAATACTGTACCCACTGACTAGGGTTGATATTTTTTGTGGCGCGAAGGGAACATGACTTTTCTCTAGAATGTGGAATGCTGATCCAGGAGGTAGAACATTTCCCTTTGGTGTTCTGCAATATATCTGGCTTGTTTGCCCTTTAGAAACAACCAATATTGTTTGATTGCAAGGGGGTTTAGAGCAGGTTCAATGACATGGCGAGCCCATTGTTTGAGCTCCCTGCATTCAACATCAAACCACTTGCTACAAGAAAAAGGTTGTAGTCCCTGACATCATTCGTAGGCGACTTCTGCCAAAGCATCTCTCGCCAGCAGTGATAAGGACTTTGACCAATCAGTCCGTCTGTTGCTGCAGTGTGGAAAGTTGGAAAATCCCTCCAGGTCGGGTGCAAAATATTCATATTTAAATTGAAAATCTGGTCGTAGGCTTTTGCAAACGTACATTTGAATGGCAAACCTTAATTATTCATTTATATTTTGTTCCTAATTTTACTACTGTATGGTTCTCGGAATAGCTATAATTTCGCAATATTTAATGACGTGTTACAAGGGGGGAAGATATAGTTGATAGCTCATACATACTCATATAAGTTCTGCTCCTTGCTCCAACAGTTTATAATCATGGTGTTAATCCATGCTAAGGTATTTATAGTTCCATTTGGTAATAGTGATTCTTCAGGGTCCAGAACTGCATATAAGTTAGTAAGTAAAGTTGATGCATATGCTTGCAAAAGGCAGGGATTCTTATGAGGACTCGCATCATGCATCCAAACTGCCGATAGGTAGGCTCTTTCATCATTCACCTCAGCAGGTGTTTTACATTGGTTGAGAGTGGGTAGCCGCACATCGCAGGCTACCCAAAAACTAATTATAAATTATTACAATTATGTAGCTAGAAACAACTCTTCGATGGAGTTGTTAACATAACAAAGTATGACAAGATGTTGAATGATGTACCTGCTGAAAGCTTATCACCGAGATTAAACCACCCCCCTTCTCCATTACGGGTTTTCGAGGAGAAACCCTAATGACAAGCCCTTAGCAAGGGGTTTGGACAATCATCAGGCTACTACAATGGCCTTAAAAAAATACGAATATCGACAAAGCCAGAAAGCGCATGTTAACTGAATCCCTGCAAAACATAAACACTAAAATATATACATGATAAAAAACCTTCAAAGTAAAAAGGGTTGGTCACGCGTGCTACGCGAAACAATAAACATAATATAAATAGAGAGAGAGGGAGAGAATTGATTAATTATACTTTATTAAAAAGGAGTCAGGAGGTGGGTTCAAGAGGAAGAGAAAGAAAACTGTTGAGATGAAAAAGAATGCCGATTTGAGAAGCTGAAGAAGGTTCCTGCTATAAAAAACTAAACCAAATGTCCAAAACTGCATGCAAAATAAGCATATAAAACATGCATACATGCTCCTCCTCCTGAGAATCTCGATCCTACAAATCGATTCGCATTCTCATGAGGACTCGCATCATGCATCCAAACGGCCGATAAGACGAGAACTCTGCTTAACTTTGAAGAATCTTGAAGGACGAAATAGAATTGCCTCAATCCAAACAACCAGGCTAGGATGAAAACGTCAAGAATTATCTATTTATGCAGGAAGAAGCCCCTCCACTGCATAGTTCAAGAGGAAGAGAAAGGAAACTACTGAGACGAAGGAGAAAACACCGATTTGAGAAGCTGAAGAAAACTAATGCTATAAAAATTTATACCAGAGATCTGCAAAATATGCATGCATGCATGCATTCATGCTCCTCCTCTTGAGAATCTCGCATTTATGACATAAAAAATAGATGTTGAATGTTGTAGTTGAAGGGGTAATGTTGTAGAGAACTAGTAACCACTCAAATAAGGTAGATGTAGAATTAATCGAGTCTTAACATATAATTGCATGCCTCAATACAGACACTAGATACAGAATTACAGCTACAGAAGAAACATTGGAGTGCAGACATTGGAAAGGAAACATGTTGAGGTGGGAGTACAGACATCTCCACAATCCCAAGGGGACCAGGAGCCGCAGTGTCGAGCTAGTAGAAAGGAGCAGTCTGCCTCAGTATCTTCTGTTACCAGGAGCTTAAACTTGCATATTATAGGGGTTGCAGAGGCAGAAGATGATGACCATTCTGATGTGGATGCGGCTTTGCATTTCTTTACTGATGTCATGCATGTGAAGGTTGGTGGAGTTGTATCCGCTAGACCTGATCGTCCTCGCCATCTTTTGGTTCAATTTCAAGACACTCTTAGTCACTTACATATTCTTCAGCATGGAAACCATCTCAGAGGGACTAGTTTCTTAGTACATGAGGACCTCCCCCCTCTTCAATTGTGTAACCATAAGGAGGAGCTCTGCAAGGTGAGGGCAGCCCGCCTGCAAAAGAAATGGCCAGTGTACAGGGGAGGTGCAACAATTATTCTAGACCAATGGCCTTCCAATCCTTGGACTGGCTATGTCTAGATAATTTTAGAAGCACAAAATTACCACTAGCATCAGCATTATCTTTTTGTTGGTAGTCTTTTAATAGTTGGTTATTGTGTTTGGTGATGGGGTCTAGTCCCCAAGTTTTAGATGGGTTGTTGCCCTTGCATGTGTCGTCCCATAACCCGTTGGATTCCCGTGGACGTAAAAATTCATCTTATCTTATCTTATCTCTAAAGACAATGGCAAGTAATAGGAATATAGTGTTTGATAGAAAAGAGGGCAAATGGCATAAGTGCTGATTATGTTTACAAATGGAATATTATGAACTTGTAACCTATAACTATTAAGGTGCTTGTAAATAAGTCTCAGGACTTGTCAACCTACTAAGGACTGCAAAAGAATTATAATTGACTTGAAATTTAGGTTATCAATGTTCTGTCTAGCATGGTGATATTACTACTTACATACACACAAATAACTACTAGTTATAATATAACTAATTATGCTGATATTTCTATGTGGCATTGCACATACAGATTTATACTAGTTTGTTATCAATGCTCTGGCATACTGATATATTGGAATTGATAACGACTGTATAGTTACCTCTTAATCAGAAGAATAACTAAAATGGTCAGAAATTATTGGCATGTGCAGGTCTTGATGCTGAATATCTACAATAGTCAACTCATGCAATAATCAAAAGGGGTATTGGACTTGTGCAGTAGTCAAAGGGGTATTCGACTGTAGACTAAATCTGCGATTTAGACAAGCCTAATACCCTAGTATACTGGAATTAAAAAAGATGAAGGGAAGGGGGAGGGAGGTAATTTAATTTGAGGGTTAGCCAAAGGGGGTATTCGACTTGCACAATACACGACTTTAGTTTAGACGAGTCTAATACCCCCTGGGATATTCGACCTATGGAATGGAACGTGAGTTTAAACGAGTCTAATACCCCAATTGTTTTCGTGATAGAAGTTCCGACGGAGTTTTTTTTGTTCTTGGAGGTATTCAACTTGTCTAATATCAACTATAAATTGTAGGTCTACTATGGGTATTCGGCTTGTGGAATAACCTAGAAACCTGAAACCACGAGTCTAATATATCCTATACCATGAGTCTAATACCCCCTTTGGAATCGAAGAACGAATCGGGAGCCAATAAATGCATCGCAATGCTGGGAATGTTCTTTTGTCCTCTTTTGTGTGTAATTTATCTCCTTGTTCATAACATGTGAAATACCTTTGCCAAGACCCCAAAGGGGCCAATTTCTTTTCACAAACCACTATCCTTACACTTAACATTAAATTCCCCTAAAACCCCCTTCTGTTTGGGTGCAAATTCACATGACCCACGGCATAGGTAGCGAGATCCCTCTCTCTCTCTCTCACCCTTTTCCCGGTTCTCCAATTGTACAATACATGTATCATACTAACACCTTTAAGTACATTTATTTTATATCTTATAGTATCTCACTAATCTCATTGTACGGTATGCCCCAACTAGTAGGAGCATACCCCACAAGCAAAGATCAATATTGACGGCCCAAAGCGAGGCACAAATTGTGCATATGCCAATCTAACAGCGTTTGGTGCTCGAAGACACCTGTCATGTGAATATGCCATAAAGCTTTATAAAAGGCTAAAAGATGAAGACCTATAAACTTCCTGAAATGCTATAAAAGAAGGAGAGTGCTTATGAGAGTGTGCCTTCAAGGTTTCTACTCTTCCCTTCCCCTTGATTCTAGCTCATACTTATCTTTTCTTTATCTCTTTCACTTTTGGTAAACTATTCTCAGCTTCTAAGCATCGTGAAGTTACATTTTAGTTTGAGAGGATTCTCCATGGGGTTTCCCTTTCCAAATTCCTATTTACAACTATGACATAGACTTTCTTGGTATTTCCTCACTTCTGCAAGTACAGTTGGGTGGTGAACCTTGGCCTAATAGGTTGGTTCTGGATTACTTTGATGCTTTTGTGCTGATTCAATAAGGTTGGACAATTTTGTGCAGGGAAGATCGGAAATTAATAATGATGCAAGTGCATTAACTCAAGTAGGTTGAACTCCTAAGGAGATGTGGTAGTACCGCCTTAGGTAAAAGACAAATGAGCCTTGTCCAGTGGTAAGGCCTTAAACTACCACCGACAAAGTCAGGGGTTCAAATCTTGCTTATTGCGATCAAAGAAAGACCTTAAAGACATTAAAAATAAGCTCATCGCCCAGGGCATAAAAACCAACCGACTATCAGAGTAGAGATGAGTAAGTGTTACGAGGGATAAGTAAAATGACTATCATCTAGACATTATATGTGCCGTTTTGAGTTTCGTATTGGGTTGGTGTATTCTGGCAATGGTTTTGGCTATGTTTCTTGTATAGTATTGTATGCAAAACGGTATATTTTGCCAAATTTTGCCACATGAGAGCTGCTTGGGAGGAAGTTTCTTTTTTTGGGTGTTGAAGCAAAGTGTGGTTTTCTTGGGGGTATGTAAAGGTTAGGATTTCGGGCATGTGACATTCTAAAAGTAGGGTGCATGTAAAAATGGAAGTCCGGGTGGACCACGCATGTGCTTTTTGGAGGCGGAGGATCCGAGCGGCTTCGCAGGTTGGTGTGAGGAAAGCGAATTTGTGCAGGGAGTGTGGGTGCAGGCGCAAGTGCATAAGAGAGCTGTGTGCATCTGCAAATCGTGATGGAGGCTATGGGTGAGGCCCTCTTTCTGTGACGAATTTGCTGTGTGTTTTTGCAGGGAGGTTGCTTGCTTTGAGGGCAGAAAAAGAGTATGTATCTGAGGAATCAGGCGAGATTGAAAGTGAGGGTTTTAAACCCCCTTTCTGAGGGCGCTTATAGAGAGTGGGGCTTGCAGGTATTGCAGGCAAGAAGACGGTGCTCAGGTTTTCCATTCTTTGGATGCACAGGGACGGCCTCCAGAGTGCAGCAGGCAAGGAGAGAAGATGGGGAGGCATGAGAAAACGCAGGAAGTGACATGGGCAGATGCAGCACAGATGGACTCTTCTTGCAGACCCTTTGTGCAGGCCAGGGAGGTGGATGTGGAAGTGAATCCTCCAGCTTGTGCAGATAGAATTGGGGCCCGTAAACCCGTCGTCGTGTTGTGATTGAGGGCGGAAGTCGCTTTGTGGGAAGCCCAACAACCCGCCTATTGAGGTCAGCCGCAGTTGTTTGAAGACAGAATGGGGCAAGAGGCTCTCGATGTGAGACGATCCGGCCGCTGGAAGAGGTGGTAGGGGTGGGCGAAGTCGGGGAGAGGCAGAGGCTTAGGTGGTAGGGGCATTGCCTCCTTGCATTAGTGAATCTATTGGTGGTCACCGTTCTCCTACCATGATGTTTCGAGGATGAGCCACGTAATACAAAGAGAGCAAGTAGAGGTACAAAAGCAGAGGCCGAGGAAGGGGAAGAGGGAGAGGGGAGAGGTAGCGTGACCGGCCTCGCTGATAGAGGAGCATGTTGGCCCCGGATATAGGTGGTGGACGTGGAGAAGAAGCAGCTTGATCTTCCATTCCACTTAGACACGCCCTGTCACAATTGTCTTTGGAGGGTGTGACGTGCCCATCGCGACTCTACGATCGAATGATCCTATTCCCCGGCGGAGAATTGCATCACCGGGTGGTGGCTTTGGAACGTGGTTCATCTTTTTGACCACCTTCACATTCAGGCCGCTATGCGCCCAATGCGAAAACACCCGCCACCTCAATGTGAGGATTAAAAAATTTCTTGGATGGAATACCCGCGGCCACCCGGTGCTATGATCTTATGTAAAGCATTGCGAGGCTCAAAGTCGCATTGCTTTGAAGGCCTTAGGGCTACCGCCTAAAGGATTTAGGCAAGCTTCATTTTCAGCACACATGCATAACGCCACCGGGCCAATGGTGGATGCTTGGCAAGGAGCTTTACGCCTTTTATGGCGCAGGGAGGTGAAGCACCTGACGGTGCTTCACAATGGCAATCTCATGGACAAGGCGCCCATTATGTGTCTTATCACTGTGGAAGATTCGGGACCCGCCTCGCTTGTGCATACATACCAAAGCTATGATTCAGGCGAAAAGTTCAGTTCGCCAGATTCATTAGGTGCTACCTAATAATTCAGCAGATGCCTCGCTTTGAGAGAGTTCAAAAGCGACTGGCGGATTATGTTAGACCCTTGCAGCTGCACTTACAAGGATGTTCGAATGGCATTATTTGGGTCGCAACGAGAATAGTACCCGGTTGAGCGGGTTGGAAAGAGGCGAAATGCCCGGGATGAGACTGCAGAATTTGATGATGTAGAAGGCAGTTCTTTGAGAGGCAAAGCAGTGCGACGAGTTCATTTACGCACTCGAGTGCGGCCCGCCGCCTCAGAGCCCTCGCACCCATTTTATGATTTTATTCCATTAGATTTGCATGATAATGACTTTGATGTCGCTTGATATGGTTGTAATTGTCTGTATGCACGTTACTCGTGCTCTTGATGGCTGACTTGCGGCTTGGTTTGTAACAGGTGACAATAGGATAGAGCAAGGAAGAGCACGAAATGCAGAGCTTATAGTCATTAGCGATGACTCTGAGGAGGCTCAATCTGTACAGGAGTCTGCAGTTGTGTCTGGAGTTGAGAGTGGACATGCTGTTGGAGTTGATGGTCGCACATTTGCTGAGGAACTAAGGGATGCTGAAAACGCAGTCAGAAGCGTGTGTCTTGCAGTGAACAACCTGCGCTTTGCACTGGCAAGTACACTTGAACAAATTGATGCCGCGTTGCATGCTGCACATCGCTGCCCAGTAGAGATGGCGTTTGATACTAGCATTCTTCGCTCGCATCTCAATGCAGGTCGGCCTACTTATTAGAGAGTTGCGTGATCTTGAAGCCCTGAGGCAGCGCCATGATAGGCACCGCATTGGCAGGTCACGCGGTGGTGATGGCCGCCATGCTTAGATGCATTGGGCATTGTACAGCTGTTTGTTGGTTCTATGCAGATACTGCCTTGGCAGTTGTATATATTTTCATGTTGGACTGTTTGTAATATAAAGTTCTGATGGAATAGAGTTCTTGGACCTTTGAAATATATTCGAATATTTGCACCATTGCATTTGTCTTTTGATTGTGTGTGCCAAAAAACGTGGACCATTGATTGGAGGAATATCATGGTATATTCCTGTGATCAATGGCTCCAGACAAGAGTGATATAGAGTGTGATATATAGAGTTATATGTACTGACGCCCTATTATACTATCATCTAGACATATATAATGCAGTCTTGCATTTTTCATTTTTGTTTCTGTTCTTGCTGATTTTTTCCGCGCCGCAATCTATCTTTATATTTTTGTTTCTGTTCTTGCTGATTTTTTCCGCGCCGCAATCTATCTTTATATTTTGTTGCCACGTTTTTCTCCAACAACGTCCGTCTGTCAGAATCTGCCGCGACATGCCCGCTTTACGACAATCCAAACCTCTCTCTCGAAATATCCGACCGATTGGCGCCTATGGCGAAAAATCTGCGGCCGAGTCAGCCGGATTGAGGAGTTCAACAAGCTCACCAGAAGGAGGCAAGAAATTTTGGACAGCAGCCACAAATCGATGCATTCGGAATGGAAACAGTGGGTGCACTTGGGAAGAACTCTGATTTTAAATTCATTTTCTTCAAATTCGGCCAAGCAAACTGATTGTAAACCGTCGAATCCACCATTTTTTTTATCCTTAATATTAACCAAATCTGCATAATCGAAAGCTCGAGATGCCCCTCAATCACACCCCTCATACTTGCCCGGATGATCCTCTTTTGAATGCATTGTGAGCCCAATCGTTCGAACTGCCACTTGAGCCGGCAAAATCACTCCCAAATCGAGGGCAAATCCCACCCGCTAGCGATATGGCGATTCTCGAGTTGGGTTCTTCTGATCCGGAGCTCTACTGTGCATTTTGAAGTAGGATATCTATTTTTATCGGACTCTTGTATGTAATGGGAGTGTAATTTTTTTGCTTATCCTCATTGGAGGTGTACTAATAATTAATTATCAAGATCGAGGTGTACCGATAATTAATTATCGATACCTCCGATCTTGATAATTAATTATCGATGATCGGTGCAATATCGGTGTAAATACCGGTGCGGTATTTAATTAAGTATCGATCGCGTGCGATGACGCGATTGGTGCGATGTCGATCGCAAGAGAGCACCGACATTTTCGCCTACTCTAGCTACAACACCGGCATTTTCACGGTATCGATCATCAGATCCGCAAATACGCCTTCAAAGCCAAGATTGAAGGATGGATGCTCTAAATCCATGCCATGGCCTCATGAGCGGCGCCACTCTTGCTCCTCGCTTTACGGTCGCCATCGCCCTTAAAACAAATGATGATCTAAACTAAAACGGATGATCTAAACTAAAACCGCTCTTCAAAACTAATGATCTAACTCTATGCCCGGGCTCCTCGGCCGTTGCTTTGCTTTGGCGCCGCATCGACCTCTTACCGCCATCGCCAATCTTTGCGTCTCCTGGCTGGTCGGCCATGGCCATCGCCATTCTTTGCGCCTCCTTCAAAACCTAAAAAGCGGGGGCAACAAATGTCGGCGCGGGAAAAAAAGTGATAATTTTTTAGGTCCAAAGCTTAGATAAAGGCTGACTGTCGGACGTCATTGCGGCGTCACAACTTTGATAACTTGTCGGCCCTAAGGGCCTCCGGCCGATTATCAAACAACATCTGAACTTCGGCCCCTAACGGCGCAATCGTCGGCGTGTCCAAAATGCATGACCTCCTATCGTCTTCGGCCGGATATCCGCGCGTAAGGCCTACGGCTTTTCGGCCTTAGCGACCTGACCTTACGTGCCGGATATCACGGCCTGGATCAGAGCCTCGGTCATGCATTTTTGGTTATCAGCCTTAGCTAGTCCGATAACCTTACCTTCTGAAACAGAACATGATTAAACCCAGAATACAAAAAACCACTACTAATCCGCCTCCGATTATTGCAATAAGAACCAATCTGAAGTGGTGTGATGGCGGTGGCTTTCCGTTACCGCCGTAGCCCCTTCAAAAAGGGTTGGGCGGATTTTTATTGGAGCGCCATATCCAAGGATGTCCCGAGCTTGCCGACTCTTCATTTCCTTTCATTAATCTAGCCCCAGCAATATCACTACCTTCCTGATGATTGTTCTAAATTTTTATTTCATTAATTTAGCCCCAGCAATATCACTACCTTCTTGATGATTGTCCAAAATTTTTATTAAGGAATTTTCATGACTGAGGAGCCTTCCGAATCGAAACGTAGAACTCTTAGTCAGGGAATGATCTTTTCATCTTTTGTTTATGGTTATGCCATCATAAGGATGAGCCATTGTAAGTTGCATGCAAAGGGTCGGAAAAGAAAAATGTTCGCGGCGGCCATGATAAATTTCTTGTAAAGACGAGTAAAATGAGCGAGGGATGAGTAAAGTGAGTGAGTGCAAGTCTTGCACGGGTTAAAAACTCACTGACTATCAAAAGGATGAGTAAAGTGAGTGAGTGCAAGTCTCGTGAGGGAAAAGCCCAATCTTGCAAGGGTTAAAAACATACCGACTAACAAAGGAATGAGTAAAGTGAGTGAGTGCAAGTCTCGCAAGGGTTAGAGTGCGATCCTTAACAACCTGGCCCTCAAGTTTTAAGGCTGAGATCAGATCTCAGCCATTGATTGCAAGATGTTACCCACTAGTAACACATTAAAAAGTGTATAAACACCTAGTTTGTTATGCCAAATGGCTATAAACACCTAGCTTGTTATGAAAACCACCATAAAATCACTACAAGCCCACTATAAAACTCTCGGGCCCAGGTTGTTAAGGCGGATGACACCCTAGAACTTGGGTGCTATGCCCTACTATAACAAACTCAGGCCTCCGGCCCTAGTTTGTTATAATAGGGTATAACACCCTCGTTCCAGGGTGTTATCTCTCTCATAAAAAAAAAATAGCCCATCGACTGACTATCAGAGAGATAAGTAAAATGAGCGACTAACTATCAGAGGGATAAGTAAAATGAGAAGCATCGCTAAGGGTTAGAGTGTGATCCATCACAATAAGGCCCAGATTCCACTTCGGGAAGTTGCAATTACCTCTGTGGCATCAAATGCCTTGAAGATATATATACCGTAACTGGATGTATGATTCCATTACAACAAAGGTAGTTCTTCCACAACAAGATCTACTCCGTTGTTCTGATTCGTGTCAAGATCCATATAGTGGCAATTGTTGCTGCTGCAAAAAGACGGGAGGAATCCCCTTACAGTTAAGCAGCTATTTATAGCATCCACATCCTTATCTGAAGCAAAATCCGATGCTCAAATACCTCCGTTAGTGGAATCACATAGAATAAGATACATTTTGGATGCTCGAACTAGATTGACCCATATTCAACTTCCAGGCATCAATTGACGCCAGTGGAATATGAACCTAAAATAAAAAGAAAAGCGAGCCTTTTGTACTCAAAAATGATGGAGATGATTCTTCTAGTGCACAATGCACTTGGATCCGATGTCTAATTCTTGTTATGGCGTTCCCTATTTTCGTAAACCACGGGTACCCTATGATTTCCGCTTTTTTTTTCATGTATTTTTATTTTTGGGTAATTTTTGGTTTCCCTATTCTAAGCGGCACCGCCCAGACCTACCCTAATGGAAGTTTCTTGAAGCTATGCAGCCTGCCGAAGCATGGAGATTTTTCTGTCCCTGGCTATGGATATGGCGTTGCCCACCTCCTATCTGCCGGAATCCTTCTGGCGCAGGTCGCCATAAGCTTCAAGATGAGCTCCAGATCGCCATTTCTGGCCCAGAGGCGAAAATCTTGTGTACAGAGGTGAAATCTCGAGAAAATGCGATGTGTACAGCTATGGCATGATGCTAATGGAGCTAATGAGGGGATCAGATTGACGAGGCAGAGCTTGCTTGCTTGGATTAGATCGATGTTCAACAGTGGGCAAATATCAGAAATCATGGACGATAGATTGAGAGAAGATGAGGCGCAATGGGAAGGCGATATCAGGGCTCTCATCAATATTGCACTGCACTACACACAAGAAGATCTTCTTTGCTTCTATTCCTAAAGGCGAAAATCTTCTTTGCTTCTGTTTCTAAAGATGGTCATTGCTGCAGACAAACAAAAGGAAAATCTCCGCTAGGGCCATCGCTGAAGGCCAAGAACTCCGCCAGAATTTGCAAACCTGCCAATGATCGTCGCTCTGTAAACCTCCATCGGAATCTTACTCTGTTTTCAGAACAATCATGCTGACATGAGAATATGCTACGTGTCCGGAAATCATAGGTACACATGGCTTACGTTTTGTAACGCGTCACGGCTGGCGGCGCCACCACTCCCGGCTCCGCCGCTCGTGGGCACTGCCAGCCGGGCGCCGCCAGCTAGTTTCCAGGTGGCACGTTTATAAATACAAAGATCGTTCCATGCAACATCGAAAGGAGAAATCCCGCCAAGGACTTTTTAGCTGTGCTCAAAAAAATTCGATTCCGACATATTCCACTTTTGGATATGGGAGAGCTTCACCCTGATGATGAACGGCTTAAGCCAGCTTCAAATGCAAATCCCTGGCATTCTTACGACACAGTTTTTTTAAATGCCAAAGCCGGTATGTATCTGTTTTGTTTAATTGTTGAAAGTTCGTTGTATAATTTTGTTGAGGGTAATTCAATGGTCAATGAGCTGATCCAATAGGTAATGTAGATACATAATAGCAGCAGTACTAAGCCCTCTTATGGGATGAACTAGACAATAATTGGGTACAAGGTACAGTAAGTAAGGACCGCAAAAATTTTGATTAGATGATTTTGGCTGCAAAATCACTTGCAGATAAAATGTGCTCCCTTATGTGTAAAGAGTTTAAATATGTTTGGTTACAACCTTATAACTCAAGTACTTCAGCCTCAAGAAGCAGCTGTCGTTTAATTTGCCTTCAACTAGCAGGTATGGATGGCGTTGATAAAGAGAGAGTGCAAAAGGTGGTATACAAAATGAGTAAGGGTTCAAACTTTTTCAAAAATGAGCAACGCAAAGAAGCTATGGTACAAGAGCGGATAGAACGGTTACAAGCCCAAGCAGCTTCAATATCACATAATGACCTTCTTACTATTAAAAAGGTGGAAGGGCAACTCTAATTTTGTTGTCCTTTGGCATAATTTGAACTGACTTTCTTTTGCCTCATGCAGACTGTTGATAGAAGAATTGCTGAAGTTGAAGCATCTCGTGATCTTTCTCATATCTGGGTGCATGTGGACATGGATGCGTTTTATGCTGCCGTTGAGACATTGGAAGACCCTTCACTAGAGAGAAAGCCGATGGCAGTGGGAAGCATGTCTATGATCTGTACTGCTAATTATGAGGTATCTGTGTTTGGATTGATACTCTAATGGCCATAAAGATGACATGACTTATTCCTGCTGCAGGCTCGTAAGTATGGGGTACGGGCAGCTATGCCTGGATTTATTGCAAAGGAGTTGTGTCCTAATTTGATCTTTGTGAAGCCTAATTTTGAGAAATATTCGTATATCAGTGAACTTACTCACCAAGGTGCCCCCTGCCCACCCCGGGAAATGTGATTATTGTTTTTAATATCTTATGTCATTTTAGTGTTTCAAGAGTATGATCGTCGATTTATAGCAAGGAGCCTGGATGAAGCATACCTTGATGTTACCCTTGTCTGTCAGCAAAGCAATCTCAGTGGTGCAGAGGTAACCTACAAGTCACCAGTTAACTTCTTATGCGAAGTATGTGCGTAGGAGTCTATAAATAGTCAGAAAACATGCCATTCCAAAGAAGGGTAGTTATAGCTCCATTCCAGAATTAATTTCTGTCTTTATTGCCAACCCCTTAAGAAGGTATTTGGTGGGAAGGAAAAGTCTACTAAAAACTATAACGGTCAATGAGATCAAATGTAACTCCCATCCATGGATTCAATGATTTAGGCATATTTTTTATGGTTTGTTTTGGCACATTTACCCGTCACAGTTATGGTTTGTTTTCGCAGATTGCTGAACAGCTACGGCAGAAAGTCCAGGAAAGGACAAAACTAACTTGCAGTGCTGGTGTTGGTCCCAATAGGTTGTTGGCAAAGGTATGCCATTACCTATACTTGGTCGAAATGATTGTCGGACATATGGATGCACAATAATGGGAGAACCCATGCAAGAGTGTATTTCATCATGTTAGAGATACAAAAGCATTCAATTTGGGCAAAAAAAGTTACTCTAGTATGACATTGTTAGTATCAGCACCTGTATATATGCACTCTTATCATAATTTTGTCCATACCCGCATATTCGTGTCAATTTAAAAACGTCATGTTATATGCTCAAGCCAGATGTTTCAGCTACAAATAAAACAATTATCTAGCCTTTTAATTTTCAAACATTCTGATGCCTTATCTTGATTCAGTTTTTGATTCTGAGACACATGCTTCTGGATTGCCATAGACATTAAGAACTTTTTCTGTCTTCCTTGTGCAACACTCTCCCTGCAACTCAATTTGTGGCTTTGGTCGGCCCTCATTCGTCGTCCAAACATGATATTATGACAAGGGTCGATGCAGGGGAGAAAAGAAGAGAAACTTCTAGTAAATGTAAGAATAGGAAAAGATACAATTAGAATGAAGGCCTTCAGCTCTTTACATGATTTATTAGCTGCTGAATGTCATGTAGGCAAACTGTGCTAAACATTTGAACATACATGTCAACTTGTCACCATCATAGGTGGCCTGCCATCACATATGGCCTAATACTAACACATGTTCTCACATTTTAGTGCACAGTTTATAGTTTTTTGTTTATGTTTAATGGTCCTTTTTTTCCAGGTATGTTCAGATATTAACAAGCCAAATGGGCAGTTTGTCATACCAAACAGCAGAGAAGACATCATGAACTTCGTTTCCACTCTTCCAATTCGGAAGGTTTTTTGAACTTGTGCCATACTACAAAATGAGATATTTGTTAGGTAGTTAGTGTCTAGTTACTAGCTTTATTTAGTCATGTTGTGGTTTTACTAATGATAGTAATTTCTTAAAGCCACAGAAGTATATGAATTTGCAGGTATCTGGCATTGGAAAGGTGACGGAAAGGTTATTGAAGGAGGTTTTGGATATTAGGGTTTGTGGGGATCTTATACGAAAATGCTATGAGATTGCAGCCCTCTTTTCTGCTGCATCAAGAGGTGTAATTAAATGACCATTTTTTATTCTTTTATCTGTTCGAAGTGGGTTATACTTTACGTAAACATTTAGATGCTTGATCAGTGCCCTGCCCTGGATGGCATGAATATCCATCTTCTGAATATCTTAAATGACAAGTAAAGTCAATGAGAAATAAAATTGTTAAGAAACATGAAAAAAGTTTGTAGTTTATGACAGAGACCTGTCTTTCTGTTAATTCTGAGTCAGGTGTACGTTCTGATAAGTCGGCAAGTGAAGACCCTGTAATTTCTCATACCTTGTTTTCCTCATTCTGCAGATTTTTTTATTTCTGTTGGATTAGGAATTGGTGGATCAGATCCTCCACAAGATGAGACAAGGAAGAGTTTAAGTAATGAACGAACCTTTATGGCAACTAACGATGAAGCAGCTTTTCTGAGGATGATAGGTATGGCTTTATATAATCACAGCCTGTAATAAAGATGTGTAAAACGCCTAGGTAAATTGAAGTGCTCTTAGTCGATGACATGTTTTTTTATACTTCATTTTTCCGCTAATAAGCTTCTGCTTTCTCATGTTTTGTTTTGTCGAAAACCAGTTGGCCTTTTGACATGTCTTTTGCCTCAGCCAATCATGCCTATAATTGGTGGTTCACCTGCTGTTTTCAGCTATCATAATATTTGTATGAATTAAATATTATGACACAGCAGCACAGAAATATTTGGCTGATGTTCCAAGAACATCATGACATGGTGTAAGGCTAGATGGCTTGTACTATGGCACTGACAACATGCGATTAATGTGTCTATTCAAGTCAAAGTGAGCTGCATTAATAGTTATATCTCTTTCTGAAGCAAACAGAAATAACTAATTTCTTTTCATCTGAGACAAACGATGATAAGATGATAGTAGACTCATCACAGAAGAGGAAGTATCCTGACCCTAAAGGGGTGACTTTGGCACTGTCTAAGAAGATAAAACAATCAGCAGCCATGAAACATAAAAAGTCTTTTCAGAAGAGGCCAAACAGCAAGCATCAAAGCAAGCCAAGAAGGGTTATTATGAATTACTTTGCAGCAGTCACAGGAACGGATGGGCTGTCTCCATCAAACCCTATCTGAGCGGATTCTTAGATTTTCAATTGTTAAACTTAATATTTTTGTTTCCGTACTTTAGATAACAGGAGGGTTTTCCTCCTGGAGGTCTTGAATTCTGTTTATGTTATGGTCTCATAGACCCTTCGGGTCTTACGTAGACATTAATAAATCCTCCCTCCCTCCCCCTCCCTCCCTCCCTCCCTCCCTCCCTCCCTCCCTCCCTCCCTCCCTCCCTCCTTCCTCTCCTCTCTTCTTCTCTCTCTCTCTCTTCTCTTCCCTCCCTCCCTTCCTTCCTTCCTTTTCCTTCCTTCCTTCCTTCCTTGCTTTCTTCCTTTCTTTGTACCCATGGTTAGTCCCTTTCTAGATACGAGTTTAAGAACTGTTCTTTAGATTCAATTATCTAAGGTACACATTTGTAAAATAATTTTAACCAAATTCAAGCTGATATTCCCACTAATAGTAGATTAATAGAAACAACACTGACATTCCTACTAACAACGGATAGAAACAGAGCTCTGTATTCAACAAAAAATACATCAGATGTAATTTGCATCAGGAAATATTCAACAAAGTTACAAGGTTCATGATCAGCTTCAACTGGGGCAACAGCAGAAGGTGACCCTCAATACCCATGAGCTCCCTCCTTGCAGATGGCACAGATTCACACTTTCTAAGTCCAGCTCCACCAATTGTGAAATGGCTTCACTTGTGTGATGCTGAACGTGAAAATGCCAGAGCATTATTTACACTCCCACATTCTCACTTCAGAATGATTACCAATCTTCTCAATTATAATGGTGTGTTGCCATAAAGTGCTCGGCTGTTGCGAGCTGGAATTAGAAGGGGCCTCAGGGAGAGGTCAGAGAGAGGAGAGATATAAATCAAAGCCGTGTTGGGACTTACCATGTTTGTACCATTCTTTAACTGGAGAACTGATCGCAATTGTATTAATCTGTGCAAACAATGAATGAGAAATTAGAAGGTTAATCTTAAACCGCAATTGTGATTCTCTACAGATAGCATTTCAGAATCACTGGAGCAGGACATGGCAAAAGAAAAACTGCGGGGACGAACCTTAACTCTTAAGCTGAAAACTGCGACATTTCAGGTCTATATCTGTCTAGCTTTTGTGTGCCATTTTTGGACATATTGAGTTCTAGAGCTATTATGCAGGTGAGAACTCGTGCCATTTCATTGCATCACTATATTGATTCTAAGGAAGAAATTAGGTTATATGCATCCAAGCTGCTTAAATCTGAGCTTCCTATGTCGTTACGGCTGATTGGTATGTCATTTATCTGTTTCTAGCAATGGGAGTTATTAGATGAGATTAAGGAGTTTATAAAGTAAGGTTGAGCTGTAAGCATCTTCTTTGTTGTTTATTGCCAGGTTTGCGGATATCACAATTTGAAGGGACAAGTTCTGGATCTGTTGATCCTCTGCAAAAGACACTTAGTTGTTTTATGCAAAGGGAATCCAAGCCTAATGTCCTAGCAAATAGCAAGGAGTTGATGCAAGTGGAAGATCCAAGCAACATGGAGCAAGGTTTGATGCTTCAGAAGCTTATGCATCCTTCCAATAAAATTCACAAGACAATATCGTTTTAGATTTAGTAGATAGCAAACTCCACAAATTTTTGCTGACAACGTATTAGGGGCAGGTTTTAACAAGGTCTAACATGTAAATGGCATCTGGAGCTATGGCAGCTTCATTATCTTTAAGAATTGTTGCGATTTGAAAAATAAGTTTCACTTCCAAATTGTTGTTGGTTCTAAATATGGCATTAACATGATATGAATAAGAAAACAATTGAACTACTGTATCTTGATCGTAATATCTATTCCATGTTTAATGTAAAGAAGAGATGAATGCAGCCAATTGTTTACCCAAAAACCAAGCAATTGGGATTCTCTAGGTACCTATCCTTGTCTTTTGCATCGTCTACTGTCTTGTGCTTTAACTCATTTGTTGTCGAGTAGTGCTTAATGTGTATGGGGTTGAGAATAGCTGTGATGGTTCTAGAATATTAGAACAAAGTTGGGGATCTTTGTCAGGGTACCTTCTAAGATTTCTTTACTTTAATTTGAAACTAGTTTATCTTTGATGGACTAAAAGAGGACATGCTTTGTGCAGGTCTTGATATTTCTGAAGCATCTGAGGTTGATGTAGATAAAAAGGGCAGATGCTTCAAAGATAGAAATAATAAGACTATAAGTTGTGACTCGCCTTTTACTATAAAATGTGAAGACAGACAAGCATCTACCATAGACAAACTGCTGAGTAAGTTTCAGAACGTCGTACCATGTGATGGTAACATACACAAGGCTATGAAATGCCCTTTGTGTGGAATAAGTGTACCAAATTTTATACAGCAGGAGCATGATGATTATCACTTTGCGCTGATGCTTTATCGGCAAGACATGGAAATCGAGAGCAGGTTGCAAAGGCCTAGCAGTAAGAGGTAGACTGTTTATTATTAGTTAGCAGTATAGTTAGTTAGCGGCACTTTTCAATTACCTTTCTCTTCGTTAGTGAGCGCTCATGTTTGGTATTTTTCCCTTAAGCTTGGCTGGTTTTGTGTCTTCTATTGTTATATACTCCTGTACCATAGTGAATCTCAGTCTGCAACTTTGAAGAACTACAATCCATGCTTGATTCATTTGAAATATCATGTGATGAAAGTTTGTCATTTGTTGTTTGGATTTTCTTTGGTTGGACAGACTCACTGATTGCGTTCTTGTTTTTTTTAGGCCTTGCACAGGAAAAGGTCCACATAATGCACATGCAAAGAAAAAACCCACATCTATGGCGGATGATCATCTTCCTATTGATGCATATTTTGCAAGAGCTCCATAAGATGCAACCATGATGATGCTCTTTCACAGAGTAAATATAAGTACATGGCTACAGGTAAAAAGACCTTTTTTCTTTCTAGATGGAAGAACAAGGTTGATTGGACATACAAACATCTCATGTATATCATATTCATTGGTTCATGTCCTCAATGAGAACATGGCAATACAAAATATCCCATCTGAGTACTTGGGTACTGAGAATTATCATCAATGGTCAGCTTGTATAGTTCTCATTACGAGATCTCATTTTCATTGTGGATAATGTTTAATGGGAAGTTCGTGAAATTCCTTTGTGATAGAGCAATTTGTTGACAGAACAGAATCTTTATGAAGAGGACTGAAGAAAGACAGCAATGTATCCAAAGCAGTGTGCAGAGGACTGTAGAGAAAACTACTAAACTAGACGTGAGCATGGCTTTATAAGACATGCCATGTCAGCATGCTTAGTCATCATGCTTCCTAACGTTCTCCCTGATGACAAGCGTAGCTGAAACTGAACACACACACCCCCAAAAAAAAAAAAAGAAAGATTGAATAACAAAGTACAAATTGAGACTTTTCTTCATACTAGTGTGCTGCTCCTGGTATTAATGAATCCATCTGCTAACTTTTGAAAGGCTCTCAAGCTGTGTACTTCTTATACATAAAAGCCATGCCCCTAGGACTAGACTTCCTAAAGCAGGATTATATCTTGCCTACAAAGTATACATGTAAGGCAAAAGTTTTGCCCAACGGATGTATGGTGAGTTGGTATAGGCCTAGTAATGCCAAAATAAATGTGCATTTGGTCATGGGTTCAAACCTTGTCAATGTATATTTATCTTTGGGAGTTGGTTATTGGGGTTATACGATAATGATCCCCGACGTGGTAGAACTTAAAAGCCTATACGTGTCCTCCACTTTGGCTGCCGCAAGGCAGTGGGATAAGCTAGCTAGTCTGTATAAGATTAGTCTAGTATGGACTTTAAACAAAGCAATATAAGTGATTGCATCACACTGTGTATTTACTTATAGGCACACCAATGCTCTCGCTTACAATGTTTGACAATCCCAAAGAGAGGATAGTCTTACAAGTGCTTATAATATGACCGTAAGTTTGTCAACACGCATAGGATTCCATGTTAGGCTCCTTGTACACTCTGCAACACGTCATAAAGCTCCTGAATTGTCCATCTTTAACTTAGGTCTTGATACTCGGTTAGCTCCACAATAAAGAGTTTGTAGTATATTGCATTAGGATTAGTAAAGCTTTGTAATCTTCTTCGTGAACCCACCACTTCCTTTTCTGGATGCTAGTCAATGTCATGGTTGTGCTGCTTCCATATACGTACTGCTTCTTCCATTGGATTTACAAGTCCTTTGATAATAATATGTGCCATCTAACAAATGGACTTCAACCCATGTAATATAAGATGCGATCTATTGAACTTTGTATTATCGCACTCAAGGAAAGTACCACGAAGGTAAGTCTCAAAAACCTCGTTATGAAGACAAAGACGAAACTAGACTTTTGAAATATGAAGTCTATCGATTCAAAGGTAAAACTTCCTCTTATTTAGTTCATCGCTTTGGAAAATTTACTACAAGTCAAAAGCCTTATAATAAATTTTTGGCAATTATTAGCAAAACCTTCTTTTTTAGGATTAATTGCAAACTTCAATGTTTGAGATAGCAAAGTAGAATCTGACCATGTTCCAATATTTGTTGAAACATAATATGGGCAAGCCCATACATGCTAAGGCCATAGATTCTATCCACAAGCTTGCTATGAGGTATGAGAAGGTGGATGTCTATAAACAAATTTGTGACTAGAAGATTGCTTTGGTATCTTGGCCAGAAAAAGCAACTAAAATTAGCAGTGTACTCATACGGTTAGTGTTGAATAGCGCAGAAGAATGCTTTATCTCAGCTAGGCAGAGGAAAGGGTTGCTTTGCAATGGCTGGTTTGATTTCGAGTGCAAGCAACAGAGACAGAAATTTAAGAATGCCAGGGGGCAAGAAAAGAATAAGGAAAGAAAGAGAGATATTAGGCTGATCAAGGGAAAAAAAAAGAGGTATTTACATAAAAAACATATGCAAATGCTCACAGAATTGCTTGCATACCCAAAGAGGTTTTGGAACAGAATCAGAATTCCACGGAATATTAGAACCACTTTTGAAGTAAAGGACCTACTGGCAGAAGTTAAGAAGCTTTATTATTTTCCAGGAGTTGAAACCTGCACGGATCACATATATGAATCTAAATATTTGACCATCACACATAGTGACATAGTTGAGGGACTTCAGAAATTATGCAATAACAAAGCTGCTGATGCTAATGGCTGGCAACAGAGATATGGAGTAACAGATGTGTTACTAAACTTGTTCAATATTGTAATGAGAGAAGGATTTCCAGAGGAGTGGCAACTTAATAGAGTAGTTCCACTTTGTAAGATAGGTGATGAATCAGATTTGTATAATTATCACATGATTTTGATAGGTAGCTTTTATGCCAAACTTTTTGCTACTATCTTGGACATGGAAAAAGGTAGAAAAGGTACAAAAGAGATTTTTCAGAACAGAGCTAAGGGTCAAGGTGCAAACGCCATATGATATGATGCTAGTTGAGTCTGGGATGTTAACACTTGAAGCAGAGACCTTGTGTAGAACACTCAAGTATGTCCATAAAATTCTATACACCATGTCGAGTAACAGTTTGCCCAGGATGGCTTTGGAGGAGACTCGTGGTAAAGGTTGGTTTGCAGGTGGAATTATGGATGGCAAAATGGGGAATGCATATGCAGAACTTGTTAACAAATAAAGATGACATAAAAAGGTGGGTGTCAGGAAGCTTTTTTTGATGCAGCTGGAGAGATGGTGGAGCGAAGAAAGAATTTTATAAAACTCAGATCAACCCTAGTATGCAGACAGGTAAGTATCTGGAGGAACACATAAATACTAGCACGGACATACCATTTGCAGGATTAGGTTGAGCTCACACAGACTTGGAGTTGAGGTTGGCAGGTGGAATAATATTCCACAGGAGTTACGCCTTTGCTAGCTCTGTGGAAGTGCTAAGCTTGAAGATGAATTACATGTCCTGTTGGATTGCCCCGCATATATAAATGTCAGAGAGAAGCATCAGATTCATGCGCACACACTTACAGAGTTTTTTGACCTTCCAGGCATAACTATGGGACGATATATAAGGGGTGTAATGTATTGAAGCGAGAAAAAACTTAAGATGTTGAATATAGTTGAACTGAGTGAGTTAGATGAGGGAGGGACTAATGCATTTCCATATGAGGATGCATTAGATGAATGGTTGTATAGATGATGTGCTTACAGACATAATAAATACAATTTCAATTTCAATCTCTCTCTCTCTCTCTCTCTCTCTCTCTCTCTCTCTCTCTCTCTCTCTCTCTCTCTCTCTCTCTCTCTCTCTCTCTCTCTCTCTCTCTCTCTCGCGTCGGCCACATGCTCGTAAAAAAATCCATCTCTCGTCACATACGGTTTCTTCCCGAAATGTACGTATTTTTTTGGGAGGAGAGGAGAGACAATTGTCTCTCGAGGCTTAACAGCCTCTGTTATTGGCAGAATTTTTGCTGTTTGCCGGATTTTAGATCGTGCATCCATTCCGGCCGACGAATTCTTTGTGGGATAATTCAACCGTAACGTCCCATTCGGGCGCCAAATTGTGGGATATTCAAGCCTGTTTTTTCTTGGTTCGGCGGGCTATGTGGGATAATTCATTTCTAGTTTTGCCTCCCCATTCTTTCGATTCCGGCCACTAAACCATGGATCCGGTCATTCTTGGTATGATTGCCATGCTTTTTCGGGCTTTGACACTCGGATTTGCATTACAGAGATACTGTTTGCAACTATTGGAACTCAACGAGCTCGAAGACCCAATGACCCTGTTCGATGATGAGGTTTTAGAGGATAACAATGGTATGTTTTTTTGCGCATCTGCAGCTTTAATGGTTGCGGGTTCCAGCAGGGCTAGAAGACCACCAAGAAGATTTTGGATTGCTCCAAGGCAAAGAACACAGTGGGATAATATCGATAACCATGCTTGGAATTGTCTGCCATCCTTCGAAGACGATATGTGGCACCAATTTTACAGGATGAGGAGAGCCACATTTGAGAGACTGGTAGGTTTAATTGTGCCTTATCTTGTCAGGCCCGGGAATAAAGTAAGGCCCCCTGTTGATCCAAGGAAAGCAGTTGCTATGGTTCTGTATTTTCTTGCACACGGGGATATGCCCTTACATGTCGGACAGAGATTTTATGTTGGGAAAGCAATAGTACAGAAATATACCAAGAGAGTCACGCTTGTATTGGCTTCGAAGACAATGCTGTACAAGCGTTTTGTTGCAATGCCTACAGGTGCAAAATTAACTCAGTGTATTAAGGAATTCCATGATGCAACTGGGTTGCCCAATATATATGGTGCAGTTGACGGTTCCCATATTTTTTTATGGAGGAAACCCCAAAAAAAGGACAATGGGGAAGATTATTACAGCAGATATAAGAGGCACTCATGTCTCATGCAAGGAATTGTTACACATAGCAGATTGTTTATAAATGTTTGTGTAACTAGAACAGGTTCAGTCCATGATTCCAACCAGTTCAAGAAGAGCCCCATTTGCAATAAAATTGCTTCAAAACAAATTTTACAGGAACCTGTGGTGACTCTGAGTGGCAGAAAACTGAAGAAGGGGCAGCCTACTGACCAAGAAGTTCAGGTAACTATTCTACCATTACTATTAGGTGATTCAGCTTATTCCAGCAGGCCATTTCTCCTTAAAGTCTTTCCTCAAAATCAGGGTGCATATGGTAAGTTTAACAAAAGGATTTGTAGGGGCAGAGTGTGTGTAGAAAATGGATTTGGCATTGTGAAGGAAAAATTTAGAATTCTGAAACACTTGCCTGTACATATTGGCAAAGCCTCCAAGATTATACATGCATGTTGTGTTCTTTGGAACTTTTGTATAATGGAAGACAAGGGCTGGGATATGCTGCCAATTGAAGACGAGCCTCCACCAATATATTACTATGAAACAGAAGCCATGAACAGGTCCTTAAAAAAACAGGGTGATCAAATGAGGCACGTGCTATTTGAGAATCTGGATGGACATGTCATGCTTTGAACTAATTTTGTAGCCAAGAAAATGAAAACCATATTCAATTGTATTTGATTTGAAAACTTTAATTGTGTCTCGTGTATTGTTACAGAATGATGAAAAGTTAAATGTGTTTGTAGCATGAGTTTAGGGCTTAATTTTGGACACATAAATTAGAGCTCGAAAACATTTCATTATCAATACTCAACAGCCAAGTCACAGTCATTTCTGAGTCAAAAGACTTCACATTAATACAAACTCAAGACTATAAAATATCAACAACACAGGATTAGGAAGGTAAACCAAGTTTTGTATTCATAAAAAGTGCAATACGTGTTCAAATCATGCCCTGTTCAAAACAGTGCAGTATATCAGCAGCCTGTTACACTGAATGTGAGCCAAATGACTTCACAACATAAAACCAAAAAAAAAGCACGCCTTCCAAGGAGCGTAGGAAATCTGCATCAATAGAAGGACAAAATTGTTTTCTTCTGTCAGAACCCGAACAGTTACAGTAGCAAAAAAAAAAATGGTATGCATGCCATTTTATATACAAGGGAAGCCTGTTTGAAAATGAAAAGATGAACCACCAAGAAAATGAAGACAAAACAAGATTTTTTTTAGCTCAGATCCTCGGACAAAGGTCACAGGGGAAGGTTACATTTCGTATCTCCTCGAGGCACCATTTTCCATTATGCTTAACGTAAACACTCTCCATATGGCAAGTCCGGTTCCTAGCAGAATTAGCAGCCCATTCTAAAACATCATCTTCAATATTAACATCCATCTCATAAAAATCTGCAACAGTATGTTTGGAATAAGAACAGTGGATAAGCTTGTGGGACAAGATTTCCACTTCAGGGTTAGGTACCTCGACCGAGGGGGAAGAAAACTGACTTTCTCCTACATGCTCTTGGCTTTCTTCATTCTCCTCTTGGCTTTCTTCTTGCACATTGTTTTCCTGAAATACGTTTTCTAGGCTCACAGGATTATCGCTGAACTCGGGACCATCTGCACTACTATCTGGAAGGATTTCTTCGCTAGTAGTAGGCCATGAAGAGTACTCAGAAAAATATGACAGTGAACTGGAAGTTGAGGGAGTAGATTCCCGAGGTGTGGAATATGAAGAGGAACTGGAGGAATTGGAGGAACTGGAGCTCGGAGATCGCGGGCGCTTTCTGTTCACGATTGGAATTAGGCGGCCTTGAAGATCAAGAAGCAGGGGAAATGGCGCCCCTGGTTTTCGGTGTGGGAAACATTTCGGGCAGGTTTTTCAGGCAGCAAAAATTAAGGCTAATTGTTTGGTTAGTGGGCAATGAAAACGCCCCTAACGGCTGTTAGGGGCGAATCATCTCTCAAGGTGAGAGTTGGGTTTTCCCACTCTCACCCATCTCTCCCATCTCTCCCCCATCTCTCATCTCTCGTATTCTCTCGTATTGTCTCTCGTCATCTCTAAGTCAGCATGTGGCCAACGCATCTCTCTCTCTCTCTCTCTTTCCCTCTCCCTCTCCCTCTCTCCCTCCCTCCATCCCTCCCTCCCTCTCCCTCCTCCCCCCCTCTCTCTTCTCTATATTGAAGTACAACATGTTACTGTAGCAGTTTTGGTCAATGCACTTGGCATTGACCAAAATACTGTAGCATTGTAAACAGATTTTTAACTGCACATATCAATGAATAATTTACAAAATACAACCATTTGAAGTACAACATGTTACTGTAGTAGTTTTGGTCGATGCACTATTATTTTGGCATTGACCAAAGCACTGTAGCACAATGTATCCTGAATTTATAGTCTGATATGCTTGCATCAACTGATACACTTGCATTGAACACGAAAAAATGCATTGAACATTTGTTCTTGGAATCAACAAAAAATTTGCATTGAACACTTATAAAAAAATATTAATACACTCCAAAATGAAAATACAAATAAAACTGAAGTTTGATTCTCATTAAATCTATTTAGCCCAGGAATCTTCAACACTGAACTTCCAGCCTGTTCACAAACACAAATATAACAAAAAAATATTAGCTAACTACAAACTGTTATAACAAACAAAGAAACACAGATCTGTGTAAAAAAAGATCATCTTCCATTCATATAAGTACAGTAGTTACAAAAATTGAGCTCTAAGAGGCTCTGTTTTAGAACATCCAAAAAAAAAAGATGAAGATTTATATCAAGGTGTATTGAAAGAGGACTGTAAGTCCTTATAAGCCAAGGCTGTTGATGGCAAACCTGGCTAAACCACCAACCTCAGGTCAAAGAAGTAATAGTCTTGGTCTAGGACCTCCAGATCACTTGAGGTGATCACTCTGTGTTGGAATATCTGTGTTTAGACCTCCAGAAAACAAGATCTCACTAGTTTCCCTAAAGCTAAAAAAGCTAGTCTTGTTCAAACAGGCACAGAAACCAATGCACTCGACATTTTGAGCCCAAATAAGCATAGCATGATACAATGATGTGTGAAGAAAGTGTTGTAGAAAGTCTATGCAAGGAATCTCCACAGTTAGTAAGGAATATTGATTCTTGACTAAGTCAGAAACTAGTCAATGGACTGGACAGTGCACCAAATTTTGCCAAATGAAAACGATGATGAATTTTTGATTCAACTAAATTCTGACAGTGAGCACAGGACCTGCACAATAAGTGCATGCTATTTTCAAAGTCAAAAAATCAGTATGTGATTTAAAAAACATGTTTAAGCATCAAATATCTATAGACAAAATGAGACAGATTTTGAAACATTAGATGATTGCTCTTTCCCCCTTTTTTTTTTTTACTTTTTCAACTTTTCCTTTTCCAAATGATTGTACTAGATGCAACTGTAGCCTCGGATGCAACCAGATACAGATATGTAGTTTTTTTCTATTTTTCGAGTTAATTTAGATGCAAGCGCAACAAATAATATTTTCCAAGGTCAAATTTTCATTCAACTGGAAGCAGAGTCATCACATTTGATATCATGTTAATGATCAAGATGATCAATTAACAAGTCATCTCTAAAAACACACAAATCATGAATTTTTTTTGATACAAATTGATCATAATATGCCTCAGGATTGATTTCTTAAGGCAGGAGGATCTCTCAGCATCAATTCCGACTTCACTCTTCAGGTACTTCGTCTTCGAATCGCGCAAAAGCCCACGAAATTTTCTGAATCGATTTGCCCCCCTTTTGAAAATGCTCTGTTCTGTTTCCATTCTTGCAAAATCCAACAGATTACTCGTCGTTTAGCACAGGCTTAGGGTTCTTGAGGTCACTCAGGTTAAATCGGGAGGATATAGTCATGATTAGGTAGTTTCCAGCTGCTAAAAATCCGTTTCTTGGCCTGCAAATTTTAGGGTTCTTGATTTTTCTTGCGAAGAAATATCCCACAGGCAGGAATGAAAAAGTGGGCCAAGGTATAAATATAGATCCATTTCCCTGTTTATTGATTACGTGGTCTCCTCCCACGCCAAGCTCGGCTCGTGTTTCGACTTGGCATGCCAGGGGGGACGCCACTTGGCAGAGGATGAGAGGGTAGATAGATGGGGGGTAGATGTAGGTAGGTTTTACCATTTTTTTCAATGAGGCGCGTTTCCCAAGGAAGCCATTTAGAAGGTCAATATAAACTCTTTTTTCAAAAATGTTTGTGCCAGGTGGCATGATTTCATGAGGGCTACCAGGTGGTATCATCAGATTTTCGAATGGAACACTTTGATTTTTTTGTGGGAAAAATAAATGAAGTGACTAGGCATGGGACTTGGTGAGGTGGCAAAAATGATGATGATGTGGCACTTAAGGGTTGGTGACCATCTTTTCCCCTAGTCAAAATGATTTTTTGGCAATAGGTTAGAATGAGGTGGCAAGGAGGAAGAACAAGGCTAATAGGCTCATTTTCCAAGCATTTCAATTTTATGGTTGACCAACTTATGGGTTTGGTCAAAACTTGCCTAGTCATCATCTGATGATGTAAAGTGATGTGATGATGTAGAATGATGTAATGATGTTGAGTGATGTAATGGTGTGGAGTGATGTGATGATGTGGACACTTGTTGCTTAGGTGGCAACTTGGTGGATGACATATGGAAGTAGCAAATAATGAGTGGACCAAAGTAGCTTTGTAGGTGATGACATGTGTGTCTAGCCATCATGCCATGTCACCTAGAAGTGGTGACTAGGCAAATTCGTGCTTAGCTTTTTCCTTCTTTTTTTTTATTTTGGCTAGCAAAAAATGCTTTTTTAGCTTTAGCTACTTGGTGTGAAGTGCATGATAACGGAATGGTGTGATGAAGAATAGCAACATGAAACTTGATGCTAGGCAATCTCTTTGGTGTAACAACTTTCTTGGAAATTGTGCCTTAGGTAGTGGTAGGTCAACTATGGAACAAGAGGCTATGTGTGAGATGAATAATGGTATAGGGTGTGGAGATGCAAAAAAACAAAATAAGGGTAATGGTATGTTGGAAATGAGGTCAATGTGAAGGAATAGAGTAGAAATGACAATATGAAGGAGAAAAATACCATTTTCATAGCTTGCAAACTTCATAGGGGTCTTTCAAACTTCTAGATGCTTAGATCCTCTCAATGTGTGACCTTGATTCCAGTTCAATGTCTTCACTTGGTTCTTCAACATAGTATCTTCTTTTTTTTTGTAATATGAATAAGATTTGATGGCACCTTGCCATGTTGCCATAGCAGGGCAACATCATGCTAAACAAGGAAAAGAAATGGCTGGTCCCCTCAGCCTTGTGAGCCAAAAAATGGAATATGACAGAAGAGTAATGATGGTAGTGCAAGAGAATGAAAATTCTGAGAATATGGGCAGCAAAGGTGATAAAAAGAGATGAAAAAAAATGGAAATGAAGTTGGAGAAAGTCTGTGCAGATGGACATAGTGATGTGAATGATGCTTGAGTGAATGTCTTCAGAAGGATGTTTGTATGGAGCTGGAACAGGGACTTGTTTTTTAGAGTGATTTGACTCGTGACCTGACTTGACTTGTTTGACTTCTCTTGAAAGATGTGTGGAGCAGGAACAGTGACTTGAGTTGGGAGTATTTTTATCTTTTTCTAAAACTTGAGCCACCTTTATGGCAGGCTTATGGAAGGTAGCAGGCTGTGTTCTCTCTTTTTTGAAAATGATTTGGGAAGCAAGGGCTAGATTAGAATGGAACAAAGGCAGATGAAAATGAATGGAATGTATCAGGTGGACCTGCCAGTGTGGAAAATATGATGTCAGTACCACGCTCTCCCAGCTAACTGTAGTAATGTTTAGCTGTTTGGGATCCTGCATCAATGAAGAATTCTGGCTGATATGAATTGGAGGGCAACTATTTGCTCAGGTGGAGATTATTCAGACTGGTGAACCTGTCATGACAAGTTCTACATATGTTAGAAAACAATACCTCCTATGCTTTCATGACTGTGAACTCAACCTGCAACATCATAATACACACAAGATATTAAAGTTAAAACCTATTCTCTCTCTTTTCCTTTTTTCTTTTTCTTTTTTTGAAAGTAAGTTCAAAATAATGTTAAAAGAGCACAAGCACCCACATCTTTAAGGAACATGCCTATTAATTTTAAAGCTAGTGTCTCTAATAATTCAAGTGGCTAACTATCCAAATGGCTATCCTATTCAAACAAACTCATACAAACATGTTGTTGCCAATATCTTTTTAGATGTAATATGTTTATAGGGTTCATGAGCCGCTGTCCTGTTATGATATCTTCTAGGAAGTAAGAATTTGTACCTGCTTGTCCACAGATTTTGTATGGCCCTTCCCATAAACAGTCAAATTTACCTGCTGTGTTTTCCCTTGCTTTGTCCCATTTGTGATTTAGCTCCCCTTCTTTGAAACTTCCTTGCAATTTGTGAATGGCTTTGAATGCTGCTGCATCTTTTGCCTTCTTAAGCAAGATGGCATTCTCTACTTCAAATCTCTCTTCTTCTAGATGGAGCAACCTATCAAACCTATCTTTGTATGCTTCCTCCATCTGCATTTGAATCTTTAGAGCTAACCTTAAGGAAGGCAACTCTAGTTCCACTGGAACAACAGCCTCAACACCATAGACAAGAGCAAAAGGAGTATGATTAGTAGCATTTTTAATTGTAGTTCTATATGCCCAAAGTGCATCATGTAATTTAAGGTGCCAATCCTTTTTATGTACTTCTATTGTCTTCTTGAGAATACCTTTTAGAACTTTGTTGGTGGACTCAGCTTGGCCATTGCCCTGAGGGTAGTATGCTGAGCTTTTCACATGCTTTACTTTCAAGGTTTTTAGGAGGTTGCTGATCACATCATTTATGAACTGCGTGCCTCCTGTCGAAAAACTATTTTCAGAGGAATACCAAATCTAGTGCAAATGTTTTCATGGAGGAACCTAGCAGTTGTTAAAGCATTTGCTTGTCTCAATGGGACAGCTTCCCCCATTTGGTGAAAAAAAAAAATGTTGCCACTAGTATGTATTCATCTTTGAGAGGGAGAATTTGGATGTATAGGCCCTATGAAGTCTAGTCCCCAAGTTTGAAATGGACCTGAGACGTGATGTTTGGTCAAGGCAAAGAAAGTGAAGAATTCTTTTTCCATGTATCCGCATTTATGGCATCTCCCCGATAGTCTCATAACAATCTTTAAACAAGCCGGGGCCAAGAATATCCGTGACTGAATAGTATCTTCTTTGCGGTTTGTATCACCGCATAATGGCCTCCACAAATTCCTTCATGGCAAGCTTCTAGAATCAACTCAAATTCCGACCTATCAACACACCTTAGTAGAACACCGGTTGATCAATCTTACATAATACCTCTCCAATCATTCTGTATGTTTTTGCTTTTTCTTTGAATCTTCTCAACTGACTGCTTGTAAAGTTTTCTGGTGCCTCTTCATGTTTGAGAAACTTGATGATTTCATCCTGCCAGTCCTCTTGCATCTTACTAGATAGCACAAGGTTAGTAGCAATGTCACACACTTCATCAGTACTTAAACCATTAAAATCTTCAAACTCAAACACCTTATTAGTCAAATAATCACTAGGACTCTTAATTGTTTTGACAGTCCTAACCTTTAAATTGTAATCCTGTATCTTGCATGCCCATCTACATAATTTAGCCTTACTCGAAGTTTTCGAACAAAGATGGGAATAGGATTTTGATGTATCATTACTTTCACCTCATTGTGTTGAACTATATGACCAAGCCTTTGCAAAAAAAACATTATTCCAGCTGCACTTTTTTCCATTCTAGGGTATCTGTTCTCAGCATCAGACCAAATTTTGCTGGCAAAAGATATTATCCCATGTTTCTGCATGAGTGCTATGCCTACAGCTTTGCTAGTGACACTGATATATGCCTGGAATGGTTGAGCAAGGTCTGGTGGTTTCAAAATCTCTGATTGGCATATGGAAGTTATCAACAGGTCAAATGCGAAATTGGCATTCATCCGTCCATTCTATTGCAATAAATTTGCTCTCACTCTTATTATACTTGCCAACACGTGTCAGAGCTGCCAAAGGACTTATGATGTATGAAAAGTTAGGCACATACATTCTCAAAAAACTTGTCAAGCCCATGAAACTCTTCACCTGTTTTAGGGTTTTAGGTGGGGCTAATTTCTTCAAAGCCTCCATTTTTCCTTCAGATACTTTGATCCCTTGAGTAGATACCTCATGACCTAGCAATTCGCCTTTAGAACAGAGAAATACACACTTCTTTGGATTCAAACACACTCCACCATTCCTGCACAACTCCATTGTCATTGTCAGCAACTCCATGTGTTTGGTTAGAGAAGTTCCCAGGCATAGATCATCCAAAAAAACCCTAAAATTTGACATTGGCATGCTTTGGAATATTTTGTCCATTGCTCTTTGAAAGGTGGCAGATGCATTCATAAGCCAAATGGCATTTTCATCATGGCAAAAGTGCCCCAAGGGGTTATGAAAGAGGTCTTAGCTTGATCTGTCTCTTTTATCTTAATTTGATTGAAACCTGAAAATCCATCTAAAAAAGAATATATTTCTTTCCCTGCCGTTGCATGCAACACTTCTTCTAGAAATGGTAATGGATAACAATCTTTAATAGTGGCTATTTAGATCCCTGTAATCTATGCAAATCCTAATGCTCTTATTCTTTTTTTCTACAGGAACAATGCAAGACAGCCAGTCAGGGTTTGTTATCTCTTTAATAACCTCAGCTTCTTTCATCTTCAACAATTCCTCTCTCGATCGTGGCAAGCGTGATGCATTTATTCTTCTGAGTTTTTGCATTACAGGTTTAGCATTTTCTTTTATCTTTATTTCAAATTCACAGATATCAGTCCTCACTCCTACCAATTCTGTATAATCCCAGGCAAATACATCTTTCCAGTTCTCAAAGAAAACTTTTAAGGAAGCCTCATCTTTGCTATCAAAAAGATCTCCAAGGAAAAGTGTTCTTACCGTCCATTTTGTTGATGGTTAACTCTTTTACCTCTTTCTCCTGCTGTGCATCTATCACCGAATAGGATAAAGTTGTGTTGCATCTTCCTTGTTCAATTCATCTTCATTTATAGCTCCCTCACCAAATAGTCAAGGAGCACGGTTCGCAAAAAGTGCATCCGCTTCACAATTCTCCTCCCTAGGTATATGTTTGATCTCCCAAGCCTTGAACTTGCTTAGAAGCTGCAGTACCCTTTCTTTGAGCTCTGACATGTCTTGGTTTTTGGTATGGTATTCTCCAGTGACCTGTCTGCATATCAATTGAGAGTCACCAAAGATAGATATGTTAGTCAAACCTAAAGCCAAAGATTCTTCTAAGCCAGCTATGAGTGCCTTATATTCGCCATATTTGAAGTGATTCCTTCATGCACTCTACCAACTTTGGATAAGAGTTTATTGGCACGCCTTACGATCACAAATGCGAAGATGCTATATTCAATTTGATTGAAATTCCACCATCAAACCACAACACACCTTTATTGAGATTTGCTTCCATGCCAAGGTCACCTAAACAGTAGGTATGATTTCTATTGGTTTGCAAACGTAAAATGTGCATTTTAACACACCGCTCATCTTCAATCAACATGTCTTGTTCTATAAAGTTGTACAGATTAGCATCACCTGCTTTGTTGTATAGAGTTACAGCTTCTTGCTCCATTTGAAATGGTACACCGCCTTTTGGACCGCATGTGTCTAGCATCTACAAGTGGATAACCATCTCCTTCCCAACAACAAGTCATATATGTCAGTCACATCACAATTATCTTCAAAAGCCACAACCATGAAACTGGCCTCAACAATTATACCTTCAATTTCTATTGGCACCTTTGTCACTAGTCCTATGGGTTTTATTTTAGCATTGGAGAATGACCTTAATATGACAGGTGATGGTTGAGTGATAGCAAGACCACATTTCTTCATTACATGCTGAGGCATGACATTTAGTGGAGAGCCTCCATCTAGCAAGACTCTAGATAAATGCAAGTTACCTAAACTAGCTGAGCAAGTGAAGGCACCTGGATCTTTTTCTTCTTGAGTTAATATAACCTTCTCTGTCTCATGCACATCAGCAAATGAAATTTGTTCAACATTATTAGACCTCAATATTTTCTCTCTATAGCTAGGTGCAATTCTGAGAAGCGTGAGGAGATCTATGCTTACTTTAGAACTTTTTAGGATCATATCTAGCTCATCTAACTCTTTGTCCTTTTTATTAAACTTCTCAAAAGGAGGTGGAGCTATCACCTGAACTTCTTTGTTGACAGGAATGTTCTTGCTCATACCTTTATCTGCAGGTGTTCCACTTTCCACCATTTTTCTTGTTTGCACCACCATGATCTCTTCCTGCTCCTCATATTCCTCTACAAACCTAATGGCAGATGTTCCTTCCAATTTCTTGCCTTTGTCCCCTTGTCAAAGTATTCTTTAACAAAACATTTGTCCTCAAGATGACCTATTTCCTTGCGAAATTGCACACGTAGGCGATCTTTCCAAAATGACCTTTCTTTCCACATTTTAAGCATGCCCCCTAATAGCAAATATCGGAAGGATGAGTATCTTTGAAACAATGTGCACAAGGAGGATAAGTTTCTTTTCTTTTATTTTCAACTCCAAAGTTGTTTGGTCAGCTCTGCAATGGTCTCGGACATTTTGGCCATCTCACTCTTGGATTCACCGATTTTAGGTGTAGCTTCTTCATCTTTGGATTTTCTTACTCTTTTTTAATTTGCATACAGGGCACATGCTCATACTCCCGCTCATAATCTGGATAAAAAGGGTCAGCGACAATGGTTTACATGATTATCGTAGAAAAAGACATATGCCTTTTCAAAAGCCTTGTGTATGGTATCAAAACCTTCCCGATTTTGAATTTTTAGCATCTTTCTCCTTGCACCTTAGGCCTTGGTGATCTCTCCTTTAATGAAAGCAGCCACGAAATAGAGTGTGGGAGTAGGTACCGACTCTTTTGGCATTTTCTCAAGTATGCACTAAACCTTTCCACATAGTGGTTGATACTTTCACCGCCCTTATGCAAAAAGTTTGTAGCTCGTTTGCTAACTCTTGAGGGGCGATAGTTTGCCAAACCTAGCCAAAAATTGCTGCACAAGACTCTCATATGTATCAAGACCCATAACGAGGTCACATGCTCACACCAAGCATATGCCTCATCAGATTTCATGCATCTCTTAAACTCGGAGAATCTACACCCTTTTTACAACCATAATCTCTATAATATTCATCAAATACTTTTCGGAAAATGGTTAGCATTCATAGTTGGTTCAAATATGGGTGGAGTAATGGGCAAACTTAGCTCAAAATAATCGTGGGATTGCACAATTTGGCTGCACCACGCTTGCAACAAAACTCCTTGTGATTCCAATGATTCTGGGGCTTCTTGTTGTTCATTTCTTCCTCTAGGAGCCATGAGTTCTTCGAAAACCAGGTGGAAATCTCGGTAGGACCTCCAAAATGTTGATGGCAAACCTGGCTAAACCACCAACCTCAGGTCAAAGAAGTAATAGTCTTGGTCTAGGACCTCCAGATCACTTGAGGTGATCACTCTGTGTTGGAATATCTGTGTTTAGACCTCCAGAAAACAAGATCTCACTAGTTTCCCTAAAGCTAAAAAAGCTAGTCTTGTTCAAACAGGCACAGAAACCAATGCACTCGACATTTTGAGCCCAAATAAGCATAGCATGATACAATGATATGTGAAGAAAGTGTTGTAGAAAGTCTATGCAAGGAATCTCCACAGTTAGTAAGGAATATTGATTCTTGACTAAGTCAGAAACTAGTCAATGGACTGGACAGTGCACCAAATTTTGCCAAATGAAAACGATGATGAATTTTTGATTCAACTAAATTCTAACAGTGAGCACAGGACCTGCACAATAAGTGCATGCTATTTTCAAAGTCAAAAAATCAGTATGTGATTTAAAAAACATGTTTAAGCATCAAATATCTATAGAAAAAATGAGACAGATTTTGAAACATTAGATGATTGCTCTTTCCCCTTTTTTTTTTTTTTACTTTTTCAACTTTTCCTTTTCCAAATGATTGTACTAGATGCAACTATAGCCTCGGATGCAACCAGATACAGATATGTAGTTTTTTCTTTCTATTTTCCGAATTAATTTAGATGCAAGTGCAACAAATAATATTTTCCAAGGTCAGATTTTCATTCAACTGGAAGCAGAGTCATCACATTTGATATCATGTTAATGATCAAGATGACCAATTAACAAGACATCTCTAAAAACACACAAATCATGAATTTTTTGGATACAAACTGATCATAATATGCCTCAGGATTGATTTCTTAAGGCAGGAGGATCTCTCAGCATCAATTCCGACTTCACTCTTCAGGTACTTCGTCTTCGAATCGCGCAAAAGCCCACGAAATTTTCTGAATCGATTTGCCCCCCTTTTGAAAATGCTCTGTTCTGTTTCCATTCTTGCAAAATCCAACAGATTACTCGTCGTTTAGCACAGGCTTAGGGTTCTTGAGGTCACTCAGGTTAAATCGGGAGGATATAGTCATGATTAGGTAGTTTCCCGCTGCTAAAAATCCGTTTCTTGGCCTGCAAATTTTAGGGTTCTTGATTTTTCTTGCGAAGAAATATCCCACAGGCAGGAATGAAAAAATGGGCCAAGGTATAAATATAGATCCATTTCCCTGTTTATTGATTACGTGGTCTCCTCCCACGCCAAGCTCGGCTCGTGTTTCGACTTGGCATGCCAGGGGGGACGCCACTTGGCAGAGGATGAGAGGGTAGATAGATGGGGGGTAGATGTAGGTAGGTTTTACCATTTTTTTCAATGAGGCGCGTTTCCCAAGGAAGCCATTTAGAAGGTCAATATAAACTCTTTTTTCAAAAATGTTTGTGCCAGGTGGCATGATTTCATGAGGGCTACCAGGTGGTATCATCAGATTTTCGAATGGAACACTTTGATTTTTTTGTGGGAAAAATAAATGAAGTGACTAGGCATGGGACTTGGTGAGGTGGCAAAAATGATGATGATGTGGCACTTAAGGGTTGGTGACCATCTTTTCCCCTAGCCAAAATGATTTTTTGGCAATAGGTTAGAATGAGGTGGCAAGGAGGAAGAACAAGGATAATAGGCTCATTTTCCAAGCATTTCAATTTTATGGTTGACCAACTTATGGGTTTGGTCAAAACTTGCCTAGTCATCATCTGATGATGTAAAGTGATGTGATGATGTAGAATGATGTAATGATGTTGAGTGATGTAATGGTGTGGAGTGATGTGATGATGTGGACACTTGTTGCTTAGGTGGCAACTTGGTGGATGACATATGGAAGTAGCAAATAATGAGTGGACCAAAGTAGCTTTGTAGGTGATGACATGTGTGTCTAGCCATCATGCCATGTCACCTAGAAGTGGTGACTAGGCAAATTCGTGCTTAGCTTTTTCCTTCTTTTTTTTATTTTGGCTAGCAAAAAATGCTTTTTTAGCTTTAGCTACTTGGTGTGAAGTGCATGATAATGGAATGGTGTGATGAAGAATAGCAACATGAAACTTGATGCTAGGCAATCTCTTTGGTGTAACAACTTTCTTGGAAATTGTGCCTTAGGTAGTGGTAGGTCAACTATGGAACAAGAGGCTATGTGTGAGATGAATAATGGTATAGGGTGTGGAGATGCAAAAAAACAAAATAAGGGTAATGGTATGTTGGAAATGAGGTCAATGTGAAGGAATAGAGTAGAAATGACAATATGAAGGAGAAAAATACCATTTTCATAGCTTGCAAACTTCATAGGGGTCTTCCAAACTTCTAGATGCTTAGATCCTCTCAATGTGTAACCTTGATTCCAGTTCAATGTCTTCACTTGGTTCTTCAACATAGTATCTTCTTTTTTTTTGTAATATGAATAAGATTTGATGGCACCTTGCCATGTTACCATAGCAGGGCAACAAAGACATATAAAAAACAAAAAGGTTTAGCTTATTTTAATCCTTCAACGGTACTCGCATGCAGTGGTCGGGGTCCTCAGTTCTAGCATGCCCCAAAATTTCCTTGCTTCACGAAAACCACCTCAGCATGCACCCTCTGGCGCAGTTGAGCACCCTCGGCCTATTCAAAAATCTGGAGTTCGATTAAAACTCCCATGGCGAAATATACCATCACAACCCTTTAGGATATGGTTTGGCGGAAGCTTCTTGTCTGCAGTACCTCTACTGTCTCGGATTCAATAGCTGTTGAAGAAGAGCCTTGATCCCATCCCTGATTCTCAAGAAGAGCTTGAAGCCGAGCTTGAAGATATGCTTGAAGGAGGTGAGCTCGAAGAAGAGCTTGAGCTGGAGCTAAACTAAGCGGAAGGGCGCCTACCTAGAATCTTTCGGCAAGCCATGCAGGGAAGGAGATGAAGGAACAATGCAGATTGTGCGCCATCCTGTGTAGGAATAAAGACATAATAAACTTTTTCGTACCTGATTAACTATTGCAGAATGTCATGATGCAAACAACCCCTTTTTATAGATTTGGATGAAATAGTATCAATTTGAGGCAGAAGTGACAAGACATTTCCTGCCACAACTTCATACTCTTCTCCTCCAATCACATACCATATAAAATGCAACTGAATCTAGTGAATTGCATCTAGTAACAAAATAAAACAAATAAGAAAATGACAAGAGAATTGCCTTGCTACTTAAGAACTCTGTTTGGCAGAAGCTAACTTGGCAATCTTGAGCAGTGTACCCTTGGTCATTTGACATATACTTTGTATCATGCTGGCTATGGATTCTGCTATTTTCAAGCTGTTTGCTGATTTCATTGTCTCAAATTATTTGATCAATTCATGCCTCTGAGAATCCTCTTTCAAGAATTCCAATTTCCTTGCTTCATTTTCACCAAAACTATTTGTCATTTTTGTTATGCCACTTGCAATGTCTTCATCAATATGAACTCTTGACCTCCTCTTTGTTGTAGGCTTTCCAAACACTCCAGGTTGATTGCAAGCAGCTGACATTGTGCTAACTTTAAAAACATTACAACCACTTGGTGTTTTTTTACTACTGTTATCCTTTTGAGCACTTGAAGTCTCTTTGCTGCTATTCTTGTGACGCTCCCCGGACCTATACGATGCTCCCATCATATACATACGAGAAATCCCCTCTTCTATGGCGACAATACCACCATAGAAAGGCCCTCCATCTGACTCGGACCACTTGTGATGACAAGTGTTTGGGTGAAGGACACGGAGGTGTCATTCATCCCACGCCTTCGATGGGAATCCTAATAGCGGAAGCGTATATACAAGGTTAGCACCTGGCAACAACACAAATAAATAATATGCCACCACGAAGGATGGCCCATCATCATTAGTCCCATGACATCCAGAACATCAATCATAATAAAGAAACACCATAAACAAGGGTTCTACCCCGGCTCAGACTCATGGGAATCAACTGACGGCCAAAGCCTCCGGATAACAACAGACGGAGTCATAACAATGGCATTGGCTGGCATAGGTCAATGGCTAGGGTAGTCCACTCCATCCGCCCCTCCTGTGCACACTTTGCAGATAGGCTGGAATATGCTATGGCATGATTGTAGCCTTCCGGAGCCGCAATCCCCTGGAATCACCTTATGGAACTACTCCGGGTTACATCTCCCTGGTCCGATGAGGCAGGTCAGAGAGGCCTCCCCTCCCCGAGTATGACGGATCCCTGGTAGAGAACGCGTGCCCTCCTTAGTGACCCCAGCGTTCGTACCCGACTTACTCCCCTAAATCTAAAGGCCGACTCACCTGCCCGTTTGAGCCCAGGGTGCCCAATTATATTGGCTCGACACCTACGACCCAGGAAGTGTCAGACCTATACCCAGCCCTCTCTGTGACCAGCTATAAGCCTAGCACACTGTAGGAGTCTTGTAGCCGTGCTAGGCAAGACCCCACCCCCGATTCACCATCATACTCGTTATCTGGTGCTGATTCACATCATAGCATCTCCAGCCAGGTGGGCTCTTGTGCACATGCCACATTTACTAGGATTTAAGAGGTTCTAGCTAGGAACATCACTAAATCTAAATAGCTTTCAGGTCTCTACCCCCCTTAAACCCATACATCATAAGAGGAACAGAAAGAGAGAATAGAATCTGGTACAACATCCATAATCGTCATAAATAGATCGTAACATAGAATCTAATCATCCATCTACCTCAAACAAGGGTTAGAATAGCACACAACTACCTAGAAACTGACCTATGTCCTGACTGGACCCATTGTCTCAAAGAACATCCATAGAACTAGTCAGGTGTTAGGCTGCAACAGCTTCCTCCTTCCTCTGTTCTTCCCAAACTCGAATTTGGGCAGAACTAGGATGGGGAGCTCAATTTGCCAAACTAGGATGGGGAGCTTAATTTGCCATCCCAAACTAGGATGGGGAGCTCAATTTGCCACCCAAAGATGGCAACCTGCCCTTGGCCAATCGAGTGAGGCCAAGTGGCACATTCTACCTAGCCTACCTGGCTAACTAATACCATTAGTTAGTGTACTTAGGTTAGTTTAATGTCAATAATTCCCCTTAAGTTAATCCCCCAATGTTCCGAATATCTTGGTGACGTGTCAGGTTAGGTATACGTATACCGTATACTTACATGGAATGTCACATTCTACCCCCCGTGGAATAATGTTGTCCTCAGCATTAAGGATGGACGAAAGAGTCATTAGTAAAAGAAAAGGATTACAACAAGACAAAAAAAGATCAAAGTTGCGGACTGGAGTCCTTTCACACCATAACTTAACACACTGATTATGTATGACAACAAGGCCCTCAGTGGACCATAAAGACACATATAACTAAAGAAAACATATCATGACTCCTGAAAGTGAGTCATCCATACTGCAGATGCTGCTGTGCACACTACACACATGCAGAATGACAATACGTGAGTAGTCAAGTTAATTATAGAAAGTTGTGGTTGAAGGGACCACCCCCTTAGTAATAAGAAAAAATAAAGAGAAACTGAAATGAAGGGAATCCTATAATGCCTAGAGTTTGCAAGTTGTCGCGACATAATGGCATTGTTTCTATTTTAGCCGGAGACGGTCGCAACCTAAGATGTTTAAATGCAATCCCCCCTCACCCCCTCCACCCCACCCCATCCTAGGATGTGTCTACCCCAACCCCTTGCATGACCCCTGTCGGATCTACTGCACAATGACATACCATTAGAGTTGGAGTCGATAGCATCGTGGATGGTCCGCCCCTGACATTGTTGCATGAAGTCAGGGTAAGCCTTGTTAAGGTCTTGTTTTAGGACCCAGGTAGCATCCTCCGTAGGTAAGTGTTTCCACTTAACCAAATATTGCAATATCCGGGTTCTTCTGGTTTGTTTGTATGCTCTGTCAAGGAGATCATCTGGAACAATTTCCAATTGCTCGTCTGTCATCTCCAAAAGAGTTGGCGTGTCAAGAATCTCATGAGGATCCGGAGTATGCTTCTTCAAAAGGCTTACATGGAAAACCTTGTGTACCTTTAGATGAGCAGGTAAGTTTATCTTATATGCCTGAGGACCTATGCGTTCCATGATCTGAAATGGTCCTACCCATCGTGGTGCCAGCTTCTTGCAATTCCCAATTTTAAGCTTGGCCTGCTTAACCTTAATCTTCAACCACACAGATTCACTAACTTGAAACTCCCGTGGGGTACGGTGTCTATCCGCTAAATTCTTTTGGCGACTTCGTGCAGCCAAAAGATATCCTCGTTCCTCCTCAACCAAAGTTTGCATATCTGTAAGCAATTGCTGTGAAACTGCCACTTTAGAAACTGGGTTATGCCACGTATCTGGAGTAAGACATTGATAACCATAAGTGATTATACAGGGAGACATCCTCGGAGACTCCTGTTTAGTACTATTATAGGAAAATTCTACCAAGTGAATGTAGTCTGCCCATTGAGATTGCTTATTCCAGACATAATTTCATCGCACATCCTCAATAATTCTATTGGTGCGTTCCGACTGCCCATCTGTCTGAGAGTGATAGGCTGTACTCATGGCAAGCTTGGTTTGTATAGTACTGAAGAAGTCTTTCCAAAAGGCACTAACAAATTTGGGATCACGATCCGAAATAATGGTGCGTGGCATCCCATGGAGCCGAAAAATCTCCTTGGAGAATAAAAGTGCCGTATCCAAGGCAGTGTCGGTGGTACGACATGGCAAGAAATGTACCATCTTAGAGAGCCTGTCAACTACCACCATCAAGGCATCAAATCCACAAAGTGTGCGTGGGAGACCCACAATGAAGTCCATAGTAATGACTCCCCATTTCGCATTGGGGATGTCCAAAGGCTCCAGTGTACCTGATGTTCTTAACTGTTTTGCCTTTATCTGTTGGCAAAGTTGGCACTGTTTAATGTAGCGCGCAATATGTTTCTTCATACCAAGCCAAAAATAACAGGATCTTATCTTGAAATATGTTTTCATGAATCCGGCGTGACCTGCAATAGGGCTGTTATGCGTGTCATGGAGAATAAGCCATCTAACTCCTGATGAGTCGGGTACACATAACTTATCGCGGTAATATAAAAGATTACTGTCCTTATAATGCCTAAATGTGTCCCTCTCCTTATCTGTCCTGGCCTCTTTAGAAAGGCTGGTCCACACTTCACTGAATTCAGGATCCGTTGGAAGAGATTGTTCAATAGTCTTCTCAAATTCACTGGCAAGAGTGGAAATAGCATTGCAATGGGTACGTATGGTCAACGGATGCCGAGATAAGGCATCTGCAACAACATTATGTTTGCCAGGTTTATACAGAACCTCAAAGTCATATTCCTCCAAAAACTCTATCCACCTCCGTTAGCGAAGATTGAGGTTAGCTTGTGTGAAGATATACTGTAGACTTTGGTGATCTATATCTAGTTGGAATCGTCGTCCAAGAGATGCGTAAGGCACGGACGACCCCAAGCAATTCCTGGTCATGTGTGGAATATCTCTGTTCAGCGTCGTTCATTTTCTTGGAGTCATAGGTTATGACCCATCCCTCTTGCATCAGAACAGTGCATGTGGCTATCTTACTGACATCGGTGGCAACCGTCTTATCCTTCTGAGGATCAGGTAAAGTGAGGACGGGTGCCGATGTTAAGGCGTCCTTCAACTGTTGGAACCCTGATTGAACTTGCTTTTCCAATGTGCTACCCAATCCTTGACCCTCTCATGCTTGGTTAAATCAGTAAGGGGTGCTGCAATCTTAGCAAAGTCCTTAACGAATTTGCGATAATAGCCTGCCAACCCCAGAAAACTTTTGACCTCTGAGACATTGGTAGGTGCCGGCCAGTCTTTAACTGCCTCAGTTTTCGTGGATCTGTAGCAATACCCTCTGCAGACACAATATGTCCCAAATACTCGACCTTAGTGGTCGCAAATTTACATTTGGAGAACTTAGCATATAACTGGTGGCGCCGCAACTTCTGGAGTACCTTCATGATCCTCCAAGGTCTTGTTGTAGATGAGAATGTCATCAAACAAGATAATGACAAACTCGTCTAAATAGTCTCTGAAGATATCATTCATAAGATGCATGAAGGTTGCTGGTGCATTAGTGAGTCCAAAAGGCATAACCGTGAACTCATAATGTCCATAACGGGTTCGAAATGTGGATTTGTGAATATCCTCCTCTTTAATGTGGATTTGATAATAGCCAGAGCGAAGATCTATCTTAGAAAAATACCTAGCTCCTTGTAGCTGATCCACAAGGTCATCAGCCCTTGGTAATGCATACTGATTTTTGATAGTATGCTTATTGAACTGACGGTAATCGATACACATCCGCAAAGTCCCATCCTTCTTTTTAACGAACAAGATAGGGGCTCCAAAAGGTGAGACACTGGGCCGAATGAAGCCTAGCTTCAAAAGTTCCTGTAACTGCTTCTTGAGTTCTGCTAACTCAGGTATATTCATCCGGTAAGGAGCCTTACTGGTAGGCTTGGTACCTGGTTGGAGTGCAATTTCACATTCTACCCCCCTAAAAGGTGGCAACTTGCAAATCTCATTTGGAAAGAGATCCTGGAAGTCGTGAATAAGGCTGGCTATGGTCAGATGCAACTCTTGAATCCTTTTCCTCTTTGAGATGCTCCTTATTGTCATAAAGGTTTCCATTGGTATGGCCACATCATTAATGTTAGGAATGTGTGGCCCCATAGTGTCAAAAGCGTGTTCAGGTGGCAGAGAAGGAGGATCTTGGAGCATGAGATGGCTCAACTGTAGCAAAGTTTCAACAAGTTCTAGATCCTTAGGGTGGAACTTAAGTAATTGTTGTATCTATGGAGGGTAATCAGGAGGCGAGAAGTCAATAAAATCATCCTGACAATATTCTGCAAGCTCGTACAAAACAAGGTCTTTGCGCATAGCCTGGATGTCGGCGATTACATGGAACGCCCACAAAATGTCATCAAGGAGCAGATACTCTTGATTATTGTAAGGGATTGTAGGAAGTCCATTGACTGCGAGTTTGCGACCCTGAGCTCGGGCCACGGGCTGGTCGGTGGCGAGCTGCTTTCAACGGGTGAAGTCGGTATGGCTTATGCGCTCATCTTCTTTCGGATCATCAGGAATAGGTACCTTCCCCTTTTCCAATGGAGTGGAGTCAGCCTCCATATATTGGTCCATAAGAATGGCCAAAGCAAAACGGACCTCAAAATAGGTCTGTTGACGGCCAAGCCGGAGAATAGGGGCGTGCTTAGCATATAGCGCTGGATACCTCGAAAAGTGTCTTCAGCACGGCGGTCATCCCCAAGCATCTGCATGAGTATGTCCATATGGAGATAGAGCTAAAGCATTATGCTAATTGCATTATCAGACCAATCAACTGGTCATTTTCTTTTCTTGCTTTGGATTGCATCAGACTGATTATCATGAACAATCAATGCCAATGAATCTTGGGGGGGCATCGATTCACCAAGATTTATAGACAATGTCTTTCTCTTCTTCCTCGAATTGCAATCTTTTGCACCTTCAGGTTAAGAATTAATCTCCAATGCAACCGGGCCCGAAACTTGTCCAGACATTTTCTTAGATCTCTACGAAGGCAATTTTTTGGATCTAGGAGGCATAAATGGCTTAATAGCTAATGGTAGAACAGATCGAGCTCTGACCATGATTTAATGATTGATAGTGCACAAATTAATATTGAATTAGTTCTTAATCACAATTTATATCAGAAGATTTCAAGAAATATATCGGACCAGATAATCAAAAACTTACTCTTATTGCCTTCAGAATTTGACTTGCAAGGGCGATCTTCTTACTTGTTTGCGAAATTGAAATCGGAATTGTTAAAGAGAGCCCGGCAATCAAAGCAAGAAAAGGGACATCAATTCTTGAACAGGGGTTGGAATTGAGGCCTCCATTTTCGGCGAGAGTTTTTGGGCGCCAAAAAAAAACTAGCCATTATGGCCCTAACCATAAGTAGTGCGAGAATTTTAATGGGAACGCCCCAAACAATAGCTAGGGGCCAATTGTCTCTCAAGGGGAGAGTCAAATATTTGTCTCTCCCCCTATCTCTCACCATCTCCCATCTCTCCCCATCTCTCAAGTGTTCTCTCAGCTCGTATGTGGCCAACGCATCTCTCTCTCTCTCTCTCTCTCTCTCTCTCTCTCTCTCTCTCTCTCTCTCTCTCTCTCTCTCTCTCTCTCTCTCTCTCTAATCCCAGCTGCAGGACCATAAAATGCAATTGCAGAAAATGAAGGAAGCAAGAAAAAATGGGAAAAAGGCATATTGGCACAATGGTTTTGTGATTGTAGAGGAGAATGAAGTACCTTCATAGGGATTCGAGACCGCCAGAATTATGTGCTGGAATATCAACACGATCAGTCAATTTAAGATTGATGTTGTAAGTTTTCTATTAGAATCTGTTGATGTTATTTTCTTTCTGGAAACATGTGAAAATGAGGAAAAGGGGTTACCAAATATTGATGGTTTTAGTCTGATCCATTCTGTATGGCATCATAAGGGATGGAGATTGAAAGGTCATGGCGGGATAGCATGTTATGTTAGACAGGAAATGCAACAAATGGTTAAGCTAGTGCCAAACTACGGATCTATGCAGCATGTCTGGGTTGAGAGATACATGGTTTAAAGGGAAAATATTTGTTGATGGCTGCTATTTTCCCCCATGTGATTCTCCAGTATATAATTCTGAGGTTATTGACAGAGTTGATCCTTTCTTTAAATTGGAGCAAGATGCACTGTCTTTGATGCAGCAAAGGGAAATATTGTTAATGGGTGATTTTAACGGACGAATTGCCGATAAGCAAGCAACGATTGCGAGCATAGATGGTGAACCTATATGGATGGAGATGCTAAGTGACAAGGAAGTCAATAACTGCAGTTGGACAAGAAATACTCAGGATAAAATAAGATGGCCGACACCTCAAGGCAATCATGTGCTCAATATGTGTAGCGGCTTGGATTTAGTAGTGTATAATGGCATCTGTAAGTTTCCAGACTCTGGTAGATTTACTTGCAGGAATGCTAGCGTGGTGGATCTGGTGTTAGCAAAAACACATTTCTTAGAACAAATGGTTGACTTGCACATTGGGAAATCATTATCAAAGATAACAGACCATGCGCCAGTAACAATTACTATATGCATTGAACAATGTACACTAAAAAAGGTTACACACCACAAAAGGCTAAAAATCTGTATGCGATACAATAAGGCTAATATGTATGGAAAACTATGTGAAGAGAAGACAGCTGGGAAGATTTGGCCCCTTGACACTGATACGCCTACGGAAGAAATTGCTAAGCTTGTTCTTGACGCTGCTCATGAGACTTTTGTCTCACACAGGAAACTAAAAGGGCTTCCTTGCAATGGCTGGTTTGATGCTGATTGTAAAATTAAGAGGGATGCATTTAAGAATGCCAGAGGCCATGAAAGAGAACGGCTAAAAAGAGAATATGTGAATCTTACCAAGGCTAAAAAGAAAAGATATATGTATCAGAGACAGCATGCCATGGTAGAGGAGTTGCTTCTAAATCCAAAACAATTTTGGAACAGACTTAAACCTAGTGTGTCACAAGATTGCTCTTTGGATGCAGCGGCATTATTATGCCAAGTATGCAAACTATATTTTGCACCAAATGTTACTGGCACGTCAGATGTTGAATACCTACCTGCTGATAAACTTATGTTCACAGAAGAAGATCTTGAGCATGGTCTTAGCAAACTAGCAAATGGAAAGGCTGCAAACATATTAGGCTTGGTAGCAGAGATGTTTAAATGGGCGGGTGAATCAGTACATCATGCTCTATTGCAACTATAATACGGCAATACATGAGGGATTCCCCCGAGCATGGTATCCTCCTGTATAAAGCAGGAGATGTTAACGACCCAGGTAATTATAGGATGATTATGGTTAGTAGCCTCTTTGCTAAATTCTTTGCCACCATGTTAAACAATAAGCTTAGTATGTGGGCAGAAGAACATAATGCTAGAGCCATAGGGCAAGCTGGATTTAGACCCAAAAGATCTACAATAGATCACCTGGTTACTTTGCGTGCCATGGTAGATTCAGTTACAGGTAAAAGGAAACCATTATATGCACTTTTTGTGGATTTTGCTAAAGCCTTGATACAGTAAATAGAAATAATCTGTGGTATAGAATGGATATGATTGGAGTACCAGAAGAAATTAGACACACTGTTAAGATACTATATGAGAAGGTTCTGATACAATTGTCTTTCCCATACTTGGAGACTTGTAAAGAATTATATGTAGATGTTGTGGTTATCCTATCACGTTCAACCATAGGAATGCAGCGTCATTTGAAAGCCTTATCACAATTTTGTGCTGAGAAGGGGATGCAGGTGAATTTAGCCAAAACCAAGATAATTGTTTTTGGTGCTAATAAAGTGGATCATCTCAATTTTTGTTATGATGAGAAACAAATAGAAATTGTGAATACATATAAGTATCTGGGAGTGGAGGTTGATAAGAGCCCCAGCTGGAATGAAGCGATAGAGCATAGGGTGAATGCGACATTGAAAGCCTTGTATAGTATGCAACGCAGAAGTAATAAGGCAGAGATATGGAAATTTGACATAAAGAGAATGCTCTACAAAGTGCTTGTTCAAACGGTACTATTGTATGGATGTGAAGTATGGGGCCCAGGCTAGCAGCTGACACATGGAAGAAAGTAGAAAAAGTTCAAAAAAAGTTTCGGAGATTTGAATTGGAGGTTAAAGCACAAACACCGTATGACATGATGCTCGTGGAATGTCGATTGATGCCTTTAGAGGCGGAAGCTTTATGCAGAGTGCTTACGTATCTTTATAAGGTACGGTTTGAAATGGCTAATGATAGCCTTCCGCGGTTAGCTCTGGAAGAAACAAAAGATAAAGGCTGGTATGCTGACATTAAAGCATGGATGAGAAAATGGGGGATAAACATACAAGATCTAAGTGAGAATCATTCTGACATTAGAACATGGTTATATGAGCATGTTATTAGTAAGCAGTGGAGGGTCCCAGAAGTAAAAAAGCATTTTATATGCAATATATTAACCCTAGCATGCAAGAGGGTAAATACCTATCAGAAGGGGTATTGCTTAAGCTTAGATATGGAATTAGTAGAATGCGGCTTAGCTCCCATCGGCTTGGGGTGGAGATTGGTCGATGGAATGATATCCCTCATGAAATTAGACACTGTAAAATGTGTGATTTGTAGGTGGTTGAAGATGAACATCATGTACTTATAGGATGCCCATCTTATAGACATATACGAGGTAAGTATGGCATTAATGTATCTACCTCACGCCACTTGTAATTATGCTTTAATGAATAAAATGCTTCGTGATAGGGATCCTATAACTTATAATCAAGCATTTTGGAGTTTGCCAGTTTTGTATTGCTGCTTCATCAAGGATTGTTGAGAGATTGTCTTGCCCTGGATACATCTCATCTGGAAGGATGTTCCTTTTGAGTGGACAATTGAAGCAAAATCATCATTCATCACTTTGAAGCATGCTTTCACAGCAACACCTGTTCTTGCACACACTCAGATCCTTTGCATCCCTATAATTTTGAAGTTGATGCATCAGATTTTGCTTTTGGCAGCATCTTGTCTCAAAAGGGGGATGAACATGTACTGCATTTATGATCGCCTATCATTTCTAAAAGTTTCACGCTGTCATGATAAGAAACTTCTGGCGATTGTTGAGGAAGTGGCAGCGAGTAGGCTCATAGCGCAATTGGAGGAGACAGAGGAGGAGCGTGCGGCGAGGATGGTGCAGAATGCAGAGCAAGTGGCGACGAGTAGGATGAAAATGCAACAGGGGGAAACAGAGGACGAACGAATTGCAAGGTTGGCGCAAATTGCAGAGCAAGTGGCAGCGAGTAGGACGAAGGCGCAGCAGGAGGAAACAGAGGACGAACGTATTGCAAGGTTGGCGCAGATTGCAGAGCAAGTGGCGGCGAGTAGGATGAAAGCACAACAGAAAGAGACGGAGGAGGAGCGTATTGCAAGGTTGGCGCACCATGCAAAGGAAGTCGCGACGAGCAGGCTCATAGCACAACAAAGCGAAACAGAGGAGGAACATGTTGAGAGGCTGGCTGTAGAGGCCCAACAAAGACGTGCAAAACGAGATAATCCTTCGACTTACAAAATAGCTCGAACTAATCATTCCATGCATGTTGAGCCTCATCGCTATGGAGAACTAGACCGGGAGTGCGAATATTGTCATGCACTAACATTTAAGCATGATGATACGAAGTGTTGCTATGATGGCAAGATTAGCCTCCCTCCTTTGACGCCAATGCCTCCGTTATTATACCATTTACTAATTGGAGATCACCCAAAAAGTAAAGAATTCAAGTCACATATCAGAATTTACAATAACGCATTAGCATTTGTATCATTCGGAGCAGACATACACCAATTCAATAGGCTAGGCCCATATTGCTTTAAGATCCATAGCCAAGTCTACCATAGATCTGGGCCTGCTCATCCTGATGATAACGTTTCGCCGCGATATGCCCAGCTATACATTCTAGATATGGAATATGCAAACGAGGAACGTGCGCAAAATGTGCACAATGCAGAGTGTGACATGGACCTTATGAGACAGCTTGACTTAGAACTTAGAAATAAGGAGCACGAACCCGTTTGCACAAGCCCTGCATATGATGCACGAGGTAGAGGAAAATGCGCGGCGGCTAAATGAGCACGCAGAAGTAAGGATGTACTTCAGTGATGACAAGACATGACTAGACTTGCGAAGATATAACCCTGCATTCGTCAATGAGGTTGCTATAATATTTGTAAATCCAGATGGGGAGCAACCCTTTAATAGGGACATATGCATCCATCAAAAAGGCGGCGGACTCAGAAATATTGCTATTACCGATCCATGCATAGACACTCTTACTTACCCATTGTTAATACCATCTGGCGACAAAGGGTGGCAAATGAATATGAGAAACCAAGCAACTGCTTCATCGAGCCAGTCAAGACAAAATGTGTCTATGCTGCAATACTATTTGTATAGACTAAGCACGCGAAGGAATACAGAACCTGCCAGCACCCTGAACTTTGAGTTCAATCCCCTGTTGAGCGGCGACAGATTGACGCAACAATTCATAGTTGATGACTACGCAAGGATAGAGGCCAATACCTTGAATTTCTACCGCCTCAACCAAAAAACCTTTCGAGCTGAGATGTATGAGGGCTTGATTGATTATATAAACCATGAAGCGGAGGCACAAGGATTGACATCTGGACGATTGGTTATCTTACCATCGTCGTTTATTGGTGGTGCACGTGCCATGCAAAAAAACTATCAAGATTCCATGGCATTGGTAAGGAGATTTGGGAAGCCAGACCTGTTTGTTACATGCACATGCAATACAAATTGGCCAGAAATCACAGATAACTTAGAGGTAGGCCAATTGCCAGAGGATAGACCCGACGTGGTTGCCCGTGTGTACCACACGAAATTAATGGCAATCCTCCACGATATTTTAGAAAAAGATATTTTTGGAAAAGTTAAAGCCTACTCATATACAATTGAATACCAAAAGCGGGGTCTGCCACACTGCCACATGCTGATAAAATACGGGATAGCGATAACATTGATAGGATCACAAGTGCTGAAATACCAGGTATATATGCCATATTGTTATTTCATTTTTGATATGGTGATGTAAATAAAGTGCATATTGTTTTTCTATTTATGCACCAGACCCACTGGAAGATCCTGAATTGCATGAAATTGTAAAAAAATGCATGGTGCATGGACCATGCACTTCACAGTGCATGAAACTGAATGAAAAGACTAGAACAATGGAGTGTTCTAAAGGTTTTCCAAAACCATTTACTGAAAGCACCTCAATCAAAGAGAATGGATACCCAGAATATAGAAGACGTCCTGGCATTCAATACGAGCAAGGGAATAGAATAATAGACAATAGTATGGTTGTTCCATATAATGCCTATCTCTTAAAGAAATACAATTGCCATATAAATGTGGAGCAGTGTTTCAGCATTGGGAGCATAAAGTATATTTTTAAATATATTCATAAAGGCCACGATCGAGCAAGCATTGCATTAACAGCACATCCAGACACAGGCATGCAGGCCACATACAATTGGGACGAGATACAAGAGTTCCTTGATACAAGATACATCTCTCCGCCAGAAAGCAATGTGGAGGACGTTTGGTTACAAAATGCATCACACATCCCACACTGTGCACATGTTATTGCTTTGGAACTTAAAGTGTATTTTATTATTGCTAACGATCATATTATGGATAGGTTGCCTGTTCATTTGCCCAACAAACAAATCATATATTATGAAGAAGGTCAAGAGCGAATTGCCTTGGAACGTGCTGCAACAAAACATACGATGCTCACTGCCTGGTTCGAGCTAAATAAAGTTGATGCAACTGCCCGGCAATATATATATCCAAAAATCCCCCATCATTATACTTTTATAAAAAGCCAAGGCATCTGGAAGACAAGAGAAGGCAAATACAAATTAATTTCAAGAATGTATAATGTCAGCCCAAAAGACATGGAAAGGTATTATTTGCGCTTATTGCTGCTACACAGAAAAGGTGTCACTAGCTTCGAGGATATGAAAAATGTTAACGGGAAGCAATGCAATACATTTCATGAAACAGCAAAAGAACTTGGACTATTAGCAGATGATGCAGAATGGGAAAGAACGCTTGACAATGTAGTTGCTTTTCAAATGCCTGCTCAATTGCGCCAAATGTTCGCCTTCATTTGCATATATAGCCCTCCCTCAGATCCATTGAAATTGTGGGAGAAGTTCAAGTGCCATCTAGCAGAAGATTATGCCCGTGACATGCCAGAGGAAGATGCATACAATGCAACATTGTTATCCATCAATGAAATCTTCCTTGCAAATGGGACAAACTGTCAGTCAATTCAACTTCCAGAACCAAGAATAACCTGGTACCATGATGCAACCATCAATCAAACATTCGATGTAGCCTTTGAAAAAGCTAAAGGTGATGAGCGATATGCAAGATTGACTCCAGACCAAAAGGAAATAGCTGATACCGTTCTCCATGCAATTGAAGGGGTCCAATCATCGCATTCGTATATAAATGTAGACGGTCTTGAGGGGTCTGGAAAAACATTCGTCTTCAATACAGTTATTAGCATGTTAAGAGGAAGAAAGCTCGGTGTTATTGCAGTTGCATGGACAGGCATAGCGAGCCTTTTGCTCAAGGGAGCTCAAACAATGCACTCTACGTTCAAGCTCCCGGTAAACCTGATACCTGAGACAACATCTGACCTGCGGGCGACGAGCAAACAGGCAGATAGAATAAGAAAAGCAACACTTTTGGTGTGGGATGAATTAAGCATGACACATTCCGATGCGCTCACAGCAGTAGATGTTGTTTTGAAGGAAATTCGACATGACTCCAGACCATTCGGAGGAATGGTTGTATTAGCTGGTGGTGATTTTAGGCAGCAGTTGCCCGTAATCAAACGAGCCAAGAAGACGGAGATTCTTGCAAAATGTGTTAAGAGTAACCCCCTGTGGAAGCACTTCAAGACATTCAAACTAACAACGAACATGCGTGTCGGCAAGGGCGAAAAGGAATGGTCTGAATACTTGCTAAAGCTTGGCAATGGAGAACGAATGAATGATGAGCCTACACTCCCTGAAGATGTCGTTGAGCTGCCGAGCAAGTGTATTGCGCAAAATAACATTATCGATGAGGTGTTTGGAACAAGTATAGACCCAGCCAACATGGAATATCTATTCGAGAAATCTATACTATCTCCAAAAAATGAAGACACACTGAATCTTAGTGACAAGACCCTGCAAAGGTTGCATGGAGACTTACACCCATATACTGGTATCGATACCCTCAATCTGGAAGATGAAGAGGACATCAGAAATTTCCCAATTGAATTCATCAATCACCTCACACCTTCCGGAATGCCGCCTCACAAGCTCAATATCAAGGTGGGAGCAATAGTAATGTTACTTAGAAACATGTATCCTCAAGGTGGCCTATGCAACGGAACACGCCTCCGCATCACACACGCAACACAGAGAATCTTACGTGCGGAAATAGTCACGGGCGAATTCAGAGGCACCCCAGTCCTGTTACCAAAAATCAACTTAACGCCATCTGATTCGCACATACCCTTCACCAGAAGACAATACCCGATCCGCTTAGCATTCTCAATGACAATCAATAAGTCGCAAGGTCAATCTCTGGAGACCGTTGGGCTTTACTTGCCAGCGCCAGTTTTCGCCCATGGACAACTTTACGTCGCCCTGTCAAGGTGCACCTCACAGGACGGAGTCAAAATCATCGTCACAGAGACGTCACGTCAGGGTGCACTGCAAAAAGACCATCGAACATATACCCCAAACGTTGTATATAAAGAGGCACTTATATAAATAAAATATTTGGTTGAAATAAGCATAAAGAGGATCCTGGCTCTAGTTTGGCAGCTGACCAGTGCGATTGGCTACTCCTTTTCCTGCTGCTGGTAATCTCAGGTCTGGTTTCTTTGTTATATATGAGGGCCTATTTTTGAAGCAATGATGCAGCTGAGGCATGTGGAAAGACAGGAACTTAGCTCCCATAGTATCTGTTTTAGAGAAGAGGCCGGGTAGTTCTTGTTCAGTAACTGGCCCTAGTTGTGTCATTAGGGTCTAGGAAATTAGTCCTTCTCTCCTGTAGTATCCTATGGAGAAGAAGTTGAGAGAGGCTAAAAGAGTACTAGGCTCAGAGTCTGGACTGCTATCCATGGATACGAGAAGTGGTAGCAACTCTGGACTCAACTGTATGTATGTAAACGATTTATCTTTTGAATATAATACAGATTCTTGCCTTAAAAAAAAAATAAAAAAAAAAATTTCGAATAGAACATTTTTTTTAAAGAGCTCTTTGAAATTGATAGCATTTACTTTGAAAAAACCTCCCTCTAATACCTTTGAAGGTTTTACAGAGTAACATGTAATAGTACATAGGAGTAAGCTCCTCACACATTGACCAATGAATGTTAGTTAACATAGATTTAAAAATATAGGTGTTGATTAACAGAAATTTATAATCCAAGCCGAGGCGAGGCCCCCCCGAGCCGAGGAACGGTGCAACAGAAAAGGGAACAAGAGTGGAATACGGGTATTCTACTTGTATGTCCAATACCCAAAAAAACTGAAACCACTAGTCTAGCCTAAAATACCTCGATATTGTGATTTGTGAGCATCCAATCTCTTCAAAAGCGGGAGCCGATAAAAGCACCGCTTCAAAATGGTCTCACGGCACGGGCACTCTCCTGCCCGGTCCGGATTGTGTTACCCCTATACGTGATTCGAAATGGTCTCACCAACTTGATAATAATTCTCCATGAACGTTAAATTATCTTATTCCTTCCTTCCTTCCTTCCTATGGCAATAAGTCCTAGCTCGTGTCATCTCTCAGAAACCAAGGGGGAAGCAATCTTCTCGATTAAAACCATTTTCCTGATACTGGAAGCAGAAAGATGAGGCGCCCAGAGTACATCTATCAAAGACTGGAGAGTGCTATCCTAGCGGTCGGTCAGAACAAGGTGAATTTCTTTGGCGTGATTGCGGAATACGATTATCCCAAGCCTACCAAAGGAAGTGGTAAGCCGTTAATGTTTTAGTCGGATTGCATGTCTCAGCATCTGCTAATGTTTATGTCTCCAGACTTCATATGCACAATGACCGTGATGGACATGTCAGAAGGTTCTCCTGCTGATGCTCATGGTTGCAGTACCAGCCTGCGTATGGAGATATTCGCTCCAGAGCTAAGGCAACTTCCTCAAGTAAGAGCTATCGGGGATATAATCCGCATTCATCGAGCACAGGTAACTCTTTGGATGAGCTGGGTGCTTTTTACTTAAAACGCAACTGCCTAGGTATCTTGGCAATTCAACTGCCATGCAACTGAGGCTTCATTATAGAACACAACGTGCTGGAACTTGTGCTACGAAGTATCCAAAATATTGACCCAAGGAGAGCATTGATCAAGCCAAAACTGATGACCCTCATGTGTTGCAGCAAGAAAGGGAATAACGATGGTCAATTATTTTTACAGAGGATTTGAAACAAAAGAGGGGTCCTTAAACATCGGAACTAGATTCGACGGAATATACCTGATCGTGCCGTTTTTGGGGGATGATCTGCTCCAGTTGCTACGGATGGAAAGTGCTATTCAGCTCCCCAAATTGGATTTAAATGACAGGAGTAAATATGGTTGTTCAGCATCATTTACGAGCTGAAGGTTGGCCGAGCCAAGGCCATTGCATGAGAGCAAAGTTTCTGATAAGTGCACAATTAATGGGTGGCCTAAGCTTTCTTGTTCTCTTGCCCAATATGTTGTGAAATCAGCATTTTGTTTTAAAGATCCAACCATGTTATACATCTGATGAACCTTTATGACCAGAAATGCGGCCTATGCTCATGCATTAGCCACATCAGGATATTCCGACCTCTTAATTTGCACCGATTTGGCATCGTCAGATGAGAATGATAATAACAGAATTGGGAAATCAGTTTGTGTAAAGGGTGACCTTTTCACATAAGGCTAAAAGGATACAGAAAGAGGCAAGGCAGCTCCATCCAAGTACAAAGGATATCAGGTCACTTAAGAGAGCATAGGGGCATGCACAGAAGAGTTAGGTCAGGTCCAATTGCCAATGCAGGATTAGACGCTGGTTATGTGTTTTAATATCGCGTTGGTTGTTAGTTTCTAGCTTTCCCTACCAATTCTAAAGCCAGGAGCATGCTTATCGATGATAAAAGAAAGCGATGAACTTATTTGACCTCATAGACTTTAAGATCTATGGCAGATGTTAATAAACACTTCCTTTTCTTGTGCAGTGCACATGCTTTTATATGTCTAATGATTTGAGGCATATTTTACTTGGCTCGAGATGATAAGTGGACAGAAGCTAGTTCAGCTTGCTGCTTATCAGGATCCAGGCCTCATACAGTTATTTCAGATGGCAAGAACAAATTCACGTCTTAGGTTTTGGTGAAGGAGGGGAATGGCCAGCACGCTGAATAACACGTCTGATGAGAGTATTTAGAATTTATCAAATCTACCCTGATGATTTCAGCTGAATAGATTACCATTAATGGTGTGGTTTATTTGCTTATGTGTCATTAAGTATGCCTACCATCTAGGAAGGTTCTAGCAGATATTTTAGTGCAGAGGTTAAGTTAAACTATGTTCCTGCCATATAAAAAGCTGAAGTTAAATTGTCCCCTGCTGTTTCTTTTGCTTACACCCTTCTGGATTTGATGCATATCTAATCAGAGTGGAAGAAACTGTTTTCATGTAATGATTTTGAAACCATTTGATATGCAGATAAAGGTTTACAACAGAACACCACATGCAACAGTCAAGCTGCCAAAATCCTCGTTTTTGCTATTTGATGGAGAAGATGTGGAACAATACGAACCATACCAAGCATCTTCAATGCATTACTCCTTCGAACCATGCGAGCATAGAATGCTTGACCTGGTTCGCTCGTGGACAAAGAATTGTTTCTTAAATTCTGGTATAGGTATTGTGTCAGCATATTATTTAGGCATCAATAAGCCATGGGCATTGATAAGTTGACATCTTCTAGTCCGTGAAACCAATTCAAGAAAATTAAATTTTCTTTATGTCCTGCCACACACGAGAACAACATCACAAAAATAAAGGATTTGTTGATTTTCTGTCATTGAGATGCATTGTTCCGGTTCCAATCCTCTTATATAATAATTAGAGGCCCTTAAGATCATCGCAAACTTCCTGCATAACTTAGCCCCTTTAGGATTGTACTAGCAGCTCTGCAGGTTGTAAAGAACTTGGGTAATAAAGAGAGATGTGGATTGTGACGTCTTTTTGATGCATGCTCTTCTTGCTGGTATTGTCATTCCATTCGATTTCTTACAGATCTGCCTTTCTTCTGTTTTGAAACTGGCCACCTAGTGCTTCCAAGTAGTATAACAGGACTAAAATCAATGGGGAAAAAAAGACTGTCTTTTTGGCTATTTACAAAGTGCGTCAGGTTCCATTATGGCCATGACATTTGTAAGCACCTAAGACTTCACATAAATAAATCCATTGTTAGTAAAGTACTTGCAAATACTGGCAATCGAACCTCAGAGCTACGCACAGTGCTAGTAACTATTGGACACAAAATGCGGGAAAAGAGGTCATTTTTTGTTGAAATGGAAAGATGGCTGTTAGGGATAGCTTTGTAATGTGTCCTTTGAAAGCAGGTTGAGAATGAGGGTCATCTATTGAATGCCATTTGTCTCATACAGGAGTATAAACCAACAGGAGTTGAAACCTTTGTGTGTTGCAGGGCCAAGCGAATATTCAATACCAATTAGCCATGTTACTTCATCAAATTATTTTGACTTGTGTTGCAAGGTGATACATGGTAGCTTGTATATTGAATTTGTGTTCCGTTATCTTTTATTGGATTACCTGATCCGTGGCTTTAAAATAAAGTTCAAACTATTTATTTAAGTTTGTTCCATCAGAAGATAATTTAGTCGTGTAATATAATTGAATGAAGCAAGTCTAATGATGCTGATGCCCAGTTAACAGTTTGATAGGGATGGGAGAAGATGCAAGTGTTGTGTGGTTGCCAATTGCCAGCAAAAGCTTATTATCTTTGCATGCAGCTCTAAGGCGCTTGTGTAAACCATAGAGTCCTTTTAAACCAGATCCCCTTGTCTTTACTTTCAATTTCTGAAAGCTAAACTCTTGCAATTTTTCACCCAAGAACGACAACTTTACATCCATCTAATATAAAACCCGCCGACACCTTTTTATGAGACAAAAGGTACTTGATGGGACAATTGGTGTTATTTATTGCAGAATTGATGAGTACTCCAGTCACTTGCAAAAGATAAGTTTGAACAGTAGATATACTTAAGAGTCTATCCCTTAAATGTTTCTTGCATATAAATAACTGCATATAGATAGACTATCATTACGGGGGTGAACGGTGGAGTAAATGTTGTGTCTTGTTTTAAGTTAATGCTTTGTGTGATTCAACTAGGAGGGCCCAGAGTAGCCATAATGATAAGTGTCTCTCTTACGTCTATCTTGATGTAACATTATTTACGCATACTACAGGCAAAACTAATTGCTCATTGTGGTAATTTCTTATTAAGACCAAGTGAGGAGTATTTAGTGTAATTGCATGTGCAGGTAATCTATGTTGGCACTGGAGATGGAATGGTTTGGGTCTATGTTTGGGATGGCACGGATGTAGTTCTTCCTCCGATCATACCTTCGTAAGCATGTTTCTATGGTGCTGGATCACTAACATCATAATTGTTCTTTAATGCTTTTTGCACTTCCTTCAACGTCGTTGTTTAGGTTACAGTTGCTGCATTTTTTTCGTTTCTTATGTTGGTTAAGATCCCATTTTGCATGGCCCACAAGACCCTCATTTTTACGCTAGTATTTGTGTATGAAGGAAAGTGACATCCATAGAAGTGCATGAAGGATGATGTATCAACCTGCATGATCACTGTCACCTTTCATGCACATTGACACATTGTTCTTAAGACGTTCCTATGCATGCCACTTTAGTTTACATAAATACCAACATTTTCTTGAAAGTATGTCTGTGGAATAAAAGAAATATGGACAACTTCTGTGAATAATGTATCTGCAAAATAAAGTAGTAGTTGGATGGTGGACCTAGCTGCAAGATCAAAGTGGTTCTTGGACATCACAGGTGCCGTTGCACCCGAGTGGTGGTGGTTGTAATGTTAGCAATAAGCCATATCTGTGCCACATAAGTAAGATCAATGACGTGATGTCAGTTAGTATCTAGGCGGTAGCATATGTAGACATTAGGGTTTGTTACAGACAATCCTGTCCTATAAGACCATGTATTGTGCTCTTTCTAATTTAACTGGACGTTAGCATATGTAGATGTTTGGATTTGTTTCAGACAATCTTGTCCTATGGAACCATGTGTTGTGCACTTTCTAATTTAATTTAGCTTTTTTTTTCTGGTTTCTTGCCATGTTTTCTGAGTTCTTGCTGTCTGGGAGGCCCAATCTTAAGGTGATATCAGAGCCGGGGGGCAGCAAAAAGTTCCGCTGTTTAAGGAAGTAGTATTGGTATCAAATTTGACACCTGAGGTCGAATTCTGTGGAAGAAGGGCCAGTTTGGAACTGGCGGAAACTGGATACCTGAGATCCTGAGAACAATGCCTGAGGTCGCATCTGGTCGTCTGCATTTAGTCCGATTGCTGCACAGAGGCAGATTCGGAATAGTATGCCAAATTTGTTTTTGATTAATAGTTGATATGAAAGATCAAATTCAGACAGTGATTCTTGCGTTTAAAGGCCGATTTTGATCTCCACAACAAGAATACATGGCTTGATTCTTGGTTGCATGATTGTAGAGTGATTTTTGATTGTTTTTCCGGCTGATTTCTCAGTTGATTTGTAAGTATTTGTTCAAAACAGCATGGGTAGAGTAGACCTTGGAAGATTTTGCCTAATCCTATATAAGATGGAACTAATTATTGTACTTCGAGGGACTTCCTTGAAATCTATCTTGGATTAGTTGATCTATCAGCAGTTCTGCAAAAAGGCTGCGATACTTTAGCTAAAGCAGGTGAAGATGCAAAAGCATTGGATTATTTGCAATCTGGGCTGTGGATACAGACTTGAGATGTCAGGTAAGGGGTTAAACATAATGAAGCATGGGACTAACTTGAGCAAACATGTACCGTCACTGGATTAGCAAAGCAGACTATAGTAATTCAACAGATGGAGCAACTCATTTTAGAATGCTGCACAGGAGTTCCATCTTATTCATCTCAGCTAAAAACATTGAAGGATGGGCTTGTTGGGCTTGTTAGAAACTTGTTATGATGACTCAGCATATGCTGCCACCTGTTATGCTGATATGACATATTACTATAAATGTCATAGTCACCTTAGCGTAGTTGACTCCTTTAGCACTCTGAGAAGGTTATGCTTCATCTCAAGCAGCAAAACATGCTCATTGCATCAAGCTACGACAGAAGAATTGTCCATGCTTTCTAAGCAAGGGACTTGGGAACTTGTCCTAAAACCAGCAGATCACAATATTACTGGAGCCAAGTGAATTTTTTCGCAGAAAGTATCATTCAGAGGCACAATATCCAAATATAAAGCAAGACTGGTCGCTAAAGGATACACACAGGAAGAAGGCATTGATTATAATGAAGTGTTTGCACCTGTAGTAAGATGGACACTATGTGAGCTGTAATCTCTTTAGCAGCACAAAAAGGATGGCCAATTTATCAAATGGATTTTGAAATCTTTATTTTTTGATGGAGATTTACAAGAGGAACTGTATATGCAGCAATGGATTTGTAGTTAAAAATTATTCTAATTATGTTTGCAAGTTCAAGAAAAGCCTTATGGCTTGAAACATGGCACCACGCAGTTGGAACATGAAGATCAATACATTTAGCACTAACATGCGGTACCGAAGATCATGAACAGATTCAAAGCTATATTTTAAATTCCAAGGGTTTTTGGTTTCCATAATTATTTTGTATGTGGATGACACAATCTTGACAGGGGATGCTGCCGATCTTATTCTTTCCACTAAAGATCTTCCAAGCACTCATTTTGAGGTCACCGATTTAGGGTTTCTGCATTATTGCCTTGGAATAGAAGTCTGGCAGCAGCCTACAGGTATATCTTTGTGTCAACAAAATACATATCAGAAATTTCGAGAAAATTCCATATGACAGATTGTAATGCTCCAACACCATATGAACGAGATCAAAAGTTAGTTCTACAATCTGAAGAAGAAGATATAGATGCCACATTATACAGGCAGTTAGCTGGATCTGATATTGTTTATGTAGTAGGAGTCTTGTCTCGCTTTATGACACATCCCAAAGAGTCACATTGGAAGGCCGCCAAGCGTGTCCTTTAATATCTAGGTACTCACAACACTAAAGCGATTACTGCAACACTCACTATCTATTCTGATTCAGACATGGCGTCAACAGATTTTGATTCTAGAAAATGTAAGTGATTACTGCAAAACTCACTATCTATTCTGATTCAGACATGGCGTCTAACAGATTTTGATTCTAGAAAATGTCTCACTGGTTATATCTCTTTCTTTAGAAATACACAAACCTTTTTAAGGTTTTCTTTTGTTAAATTAGATCTTTTTCAGCTATGCTGGTCATGAGGGGGATGTTAGAACCTTGTTATGATGACCCAGCATATGCTGCCACCTGTTGTGCTGACACGACATATTACCATAAATGTCATAATTACTTTAGCGTAGTTGACTTCTTTAGCACTCTGAGAAGCTTACGCTTCATCTCTGGTCTGTCTCTATTCCTTCAATATCAGTGAGCCCATAGACCTTCAGCGCCGATGATGCCATAAGTGATGCTCATTAAATCATTATCATTCTTAGAAGCGTTGGGAGATTAATTTCCAAATATTGTTGGACCTATCAAAGTGTTGGCTCAAAAAGGGAGTTACCTGCGAATTCAATGAGATTCAAAATTTGCTAGTACAAGAGGAGTTAGAGTATACTAAGAGCAGGTTCAGCTTAATTTGGCACAGCTCACTTTGACACGGCAGGCTCAACTTAATGTAGCAATCTCGGATGTCAAAGGCAAGGAATCACAAGATCAACAAATAGATCATCAAAGAAGACCAAGAATATCACCCAAAAGAGGCAAATCTCAAATTATTTGCAAAGCATGTGGTCAGAAGGGGCATTTCAACAATTCATGTCCCGCCTTTAAACAGTGGATGAAGACAAAAGATTAATCATCTTCAACCTTGGTAAACTGGAGCTATTTTTTTTAGTTCCAATATCTTTAGGCTGCAACATTAAATGCCATACTGTATCAGCAGGCCCCCCACTATCTGCAACGTGCCTTAGCAGATTTGACAGGGGCCAATGATTAGTCGGTTATGAGCAAAAGAGAGAGTGGAGGAAAACCAGCCCATGGGTGTCATTATCATTCTTCGGGCAGTATCGTGCATGTTTCATGCGATCCTGCACCATATCATCTGGAATTTTGTGCAAGCTGTAACATCATTTATTTGATAAGCATGATTGAGAGCAAGTTCATAACATTGTGGCAATATGATACTACCAGACAGACATCAGATAGAAAAGCAATTAATGGGATCATTGAACTTTTTGTAAACTTGATCATTCAGTTTGCTTAAAAAATTGACGGTATCAATTTTCTGCCTAGCTACATTTTACACTGATACTTTTTGTACTTTGCCGTAGTGATTTTTCAGGAGAAAATTTTGAGACTAAAGCTTGTCCGTTTCCTTTGCCACCTTTGGAAGTACTTCGACGTTCACCTTTGAGAGGGACAATTTTACCTGTTATTGTTGAAAATTCTCATGAGCTTGTTTGTGTAATTCCTAAACCTGGGAGTTGGTTTAAGTTACGTAATATCTCTGCTAGAGTTCACAACTGCATGCTGGAAATTGTGCTCTCAAGATCCGGGAAGGTAAGCATGCTTTCTAACAGAAGCAGCATTGTGGAAGATCGTGTAAGGTACTATTTTGATCTAGAAGCTGAGGATATCATTAAGTTGTATTTGCCAACTTTGTTTATGTAATGCTATATTGCAGATCATACCAACGGAGGCTGCTTCAAGAAATGGAATTGCATCAGTGGTGCCCTGAACCATTGCAGTCCGTTACAGGTAGTTTGTTGTAGTGCGGTATGCCACATGGAAGGTTGTAAAATCACCTCTTCTCTAAGCTAATGTGTGAGGCTTTTGACATGGTGCACATAATTTCAATGTTAGCCGTACCACGAGCTAGGTTTCCAAGGGAAAACTGAATCTCACTTATTATGCCACTGATTTGCATTGGCTTTTTGACAAGGTTCTTGCACCTGAGTACGGGGAAGCAGGTGCTCAAACAAGATTCTTCATTCCCAAAAGATTTTGTTGCCAAAACTCCTGAGTGAGCACACATTACGAAGATCAGGAGATGAAAGAAAGAAAGAAAGAAAGAAAGAGAGAGAAACAATTAATGCCTACTAAAGATTTCTACTATCCTCTAGGACAATTCATATTGTACGAGTCACTTTGAGGTTGGGGAGAATCACCCATTCTTTCCCTTAAATCGTGGCGGGACATATATGCTAACCAAGGGAGCCTATGCTGTCCTTCCAATATAGGAAGCAATCTTAACTTGCATAGGTTTGGCAGCAGCTATCATGATATCATGAAGTCCTGAACATTTTGAATCATTTTACGCAGCATCCAATTGAGACCAATTGGAAGAAAGATAAGGAAGAAAACAAGAAAAAACGTTTATTAATGTCTAGAACAACATGGATCATATACAGGCTTTGGAATGACAATGTCATATCATCGGTGACTGTCAAATCATTATTTATCTCCATATTTGGATAATAATGTCTTTTAATCTCCTTCAATCAAAGAGTAATGAGATCTTATCCTTTGCATCCTCCCTGAAGTTGCATTTCTTTGTAATTACCTTGCCAATTCTATGTTTATTGCAAATTACGGACCTCACTCTACTAGAACCTCTAAAGATGCCACCATTTGGCAAAAACTTCCGGTATGCAGACTCCGTACTCTTCCTGCGATTACAAGAGTAGCCTGCAACTACAAGAGTAGCCTGCGGCTGTTGGAAAGCCTTCTTCAGCCAATTCTCAAGTTTCAGAAATCCTTTAATAACTTCTTCCATAAAAATTTAAAGCAGCTATCTACCAGCCTTGTTCCTGTTCCAGATAATGACTTTGCCATCTCTGCAAACTGCCCATTCATTGAGATCCTTTCTAGCTTCTGCAACCTGCTGCTGAACAATCGGTTAATTTTAGAGAATGTATGTGTTTGTTGCTGTCTTGCAGTTAACCCGTTCATAATATGACTTCTGACTTCCTCCACAAAAAGGGTGTTAAGGCCATCCTCTCCTTTCAAGTTCTATTCTTCCTGCCGGAGGCACTAGTATGTGAAGACATTAGAGTGCACTAACAGGCCGTGGGTTGAATATATTGACACTCCAATCTTTTCTGTGTTTTACAGCCTGTTCTTCCTTCTAGAGGAACCAGGATGGGAAGACATTAGTGCACTAGATCTTCCTTCTACTGTGTTTTACAGCCTGTTCTTCCTTCTAGAGGAACTAGGATGGGAAGACATTAGTGCACTAGATCTTCCTTCTAGAGGAACTAGGATGAGAAGATATTAGTGGACTAGATTCTTCCTTCTGGAGGCACTAGGACGGGAAGACATTAGAGTGCACTAACAGGCAAGGACATGGATTGAACCATTTTCTACCCTACTGCTTTGCCTGTTAGTGCACACTAATGATTTCACTTCCGAGTAAGATGCATTTTATTCTGGATCATGAGTTTAGCGGCAGTATTGGGAACAAGATTTCCTCCAATTAATTTGCAAATTACAAGGGTTCACAAAACTCTTATGTGATGAGATTGTAGAGTAGGCACTGAGGGTTTAATAGCACGTAGGAGAATGCTCCTAGATGATGTAGATTTATTTGGTCTCCTGTAGACATTGATAAACTCTTTCTTTCTTCCTTGTTGATGATGACATTAGAGGAGTGACATTGGCGACCTCTACGAAAATAAAGCTGGCAGCAAAACTGAAGCCCAAAACAGTCTTTTCAGAAGAGAAAACATGGCAGGAGTAAAACAAAGCAAATGCTGATATCAGAGCATTCTTTAGAGCAGCTAAAATGCCAATTGGAAGATCTAACTAGGAGCTTTTTGATTGAAGTTCGAATAGATGGTTTTAGGGATTGAATATTTAATGTCTTGGAGGCTATCATCCTCCTTGCAGTCCATATTTCTGTATGTTTTCAGTCTCATAGAACCTATGGGTCTCCCATAGACGTTTAATAGATCTTTCCTTCCTTTTTTTTGGGTTTAATTCTAGTGCTTGCGCAGTGATAAAGTAGAACTGCGTTGTTGTTGTCTTTGTTTCTATCTTCAGATGCATACTTTCTGTTGTATTGTTTATCTACAGTGACTGAATTTGATCACATGAGACCTTCAACACTAAGGGAAGTTCTTGCTTCTTCTCAGGTGTGTTGTGTAGACAATTTGAAATATGAGGTTTAGGGTTCACTTAGGTTTGTATGTGATTAGATGTTGCTCATTCTGGGGATGTGATACAATAGCACTTGGTGACACATATTCAAAAGTTATTTGCAGCTAGACGACTTCAATGGACGTCGTTACTATCATGCAAGTCAGCTGCATCTCAGCTTAAATTGCACCAATCAGTGTCTGGAATATCTGTCTAAAAACCAGGAAATAATTAGGGAAGCAAAAAGATGCAAACAAAGAAGAGGGGCACAGTAACCAAAAGAGTTTAGAAGCCTAATGTTACCTAGGAGATATAAGAATTAAGGATATGGCATTGTTGTGAACTGTGGCTGATTTGGTTGCTATTTTGTTGTTTTACAGGTTACTTTTAAGTTCCGTTGCATTGTGCGCGTGGTGTCATTGTGGCCCTTCATGGCAATGGATTTATGTGATAAGATAAAGGAGACAAAGGATAATGGTGATAATGCTGGTGAGGAATCCAGAGGCACATTTACCTACAGGGTCCGACTTACTTTAGAGGATCCAACTGCCCGAATCCATGCCTACCTGTATGGAAAAGATGCGGTCTGTAATAACTTGTCCCTTGTGTTGTTTATAAAATTTATATATAATTGGGAATATGCGATCCATGTGTGTTCCAGTAATATACTCTTGAACCCCGTAGTGGTGGTGCTGTCAGATCCTTGGAGGCCCACAGTCTGAGTTTGTATTAACGCCCCCCCAAAAAAAAAAAAAAAAAAAAAAAAAAACAAAACACCACCTCCTTGGGGCCCCATGGCGAGCAGGTGACCACTAGAGCTCCCAACTACCCTGTAGTTGCCCCAACCAGAAGCAAACCTGTGGCTCTGATATCCACTGTAACCAATACATTATATTTGTCCTTTCACTGAGTTAAAGATTTGATCCTTCTTCTATTGAATCTTCCAAATCTAATGTTTCTGCCAGTACTCAACCAAAAACTCCTTTTGCTTGTTGGTATTGCAATAAAAAAGGCCATCTGAAGAAAGATTGTCGCAAACTCAAATGGGACTTGGCTCAGTACATAAAAGGCAAGAGGCTAAAAATAATCATAAATCTAAGGAGGATGTACCAGATGTGTCTCAACTTCAAACCAGTGCCAGGTTTCTCAGGCCTCTATTGAAGAATTGGAAACCCATTTCTTAAATGTTGCTACTACTCATTCACAAAAAGACTCAGATCAGTGGCTTATTGATTCGGGAGCAACAAAACATTTGGCAGGTCAGTCAACTGTCTTTAAGGATCTGAAGTCTCATGATTCAACTGTGGTTAGAATGGCAGATGGGAATTGTGCCAAATCCAAAGGAAAAGGTGCTGTCCAGTTTCAGACAGATTATTGCACAACTTTCAGAATTGAGGACATCATTTTGGTTCCTGGTCTGCTAGTAAACCTTCTTAGTGTTAGTGAGTTTGACAAGAAGCTTTCTTAGTGTTAGTTTGCCTCAGGAATCATCACTTGTAGCAGCTATTTCTAAAACTCAAGAACATCTTTGGCATGAAAGGTATGGCCACATCAGTCTGCCTTCTTTAGTCATTGCTTCTCAGCTCAAAATGTTGCACGGGTTGCCTTCCTTTCAAGTTAAAAACCTTGTTTGTCATGCCTGCAGACTTGACAAGCAAGTCCAAGCTCCCTTTCCTACAAAAGCAGAATTCAGAGCCCAAAAGCCTCTTGAACTAATCCATTCAGATATTATTGCATCATTTGGTGGTAACATTTGGTGGTAACAGGTATTTCATTGTCCTAGTTCATGATTTCAGCCGATTTGCTTGGGTTTATCCTATCAAACTTAAGTCTCAAGCTTTATCTATCTTCAAAACTTTCAGCTAGTTGGTAGAAAATGAATTTTCAACAACCATCAAGGCATTGAGAACGGATAATGGTGGCGAATATATGTCTCAAGAGTTTGATGCTTATGTGGACAACAAAGGTATAAAAAGGGAGTTGATTGTACCTTATGCTCATGCTCAAAACAGTGTGGCAGAGCGTAAAAATCGAACCATCATGGATTTAGCAAGAAGTATGTTAAAGCATAAAGGTTTACCACCAGAATTTTGGGCTGAAGCAGTATTAACAGCAATCTATGTTTCTAATCGGGCTCCCACTAAGGCTTTAAATCTGAAAATGCCCTACGAAGCTTTGTATGGAATCCAACCGAATGTTTCTAATTTATGCGTGTTTGGATGTCTTGGCTATGAATCTATTCCTCGAGAAGTACTTCAAAAGAATGGCAAACTATCTGATCGATCCACTAAAATAATTTTTATTGAATATCCAACTCACATGAAGGGATGGCGATGTTATGACCCTGTTACAAGAACAGTTTTTGTATCTAGAAGCATACAATTTGTGGAAGACGCAGTGTACTCCATGGAATTTCATCGGCTGCCACTACCAAACTATGATACCGAGATCAGAAATTTGTTTCAAATTGGTATTCTCTATCACTTAGTTCTGGTTCTATTTCTCATGTACCTGTGCCTGCATCTGCTTTGCCTGTCAACGAGTCCTCAAGTTTTCGATCTAATTCTAGTTCTAGTTCTCAACCTATTCCATTTAATCCATGTTCCTCTGTTCGTCAAGTTGAACCATCCGCTTGTCCTTCTGCATCTGCTTGTTCTTCTGCTGTGCGGTCCTCTTCCTCAGTTGATTCTGCAAGCCCTTCTGCAAGCCCTCACTCATACTCGGCCAGACATAGCATATGCAGTAGGAATTTTATCACGATTCATGCATAATCCAAAGAAGCCACACTGGATTATCCTCAAATTAGAAACAGTCAAAGTGACCTAAAGCAAACAGAAGCTACCTTATTCTTTCTTGTTGATGAAGAGCTCGTATGATGGATGGCTCCCAAAGAAAGGAAACTTCATAATACATTAGCAACCTCTAAGAAAGTAACGAAAAAGAAGAGAAAACAAGATAGGGTTATCTTGACATTGATGTCCCAAATAAGATGAGATTCTCAATGGAGCAGTGCAGGGTGTCCCTCTCATCAGTTGGAAAATTGAGCTGGGGCGTGCTAAACATCTAAGCCAGAAGGATGGGAAATGTATTTTGTGCAATTCGACCACGATGGAGTAGAAACAACATTTCATCTTTACCTGCCCTGCCTATTTATTATGTCATAAGAGAAAGATATCACACTCTTTTCAGACATCCAACAACCAGAAATGTATATCTTCATTCGTTCATGAGCTTGCTCAGAAAAGGATTATCCTCAAAATTAGAAATAGTCAAAGTGACCTAAAGCAAAAGCTACTTTATTCTTTCTTGTTGATGAAGAGTCGCAACGTGCTGGTATGATGGATGGCTCCCAAAGAAGGGAAACTTTGTGATACATTAGCAACCTCAAAGAACGTAAAGAAAAAGAAGAGAAAACAAGATAGGGTTTAAAAAGGAGAAAAATGCTGATATCAGACGATTCCTTGGAGCATCTAGGATGGCGATTAGATCAGTTTCCTATATCCATTGAATTTTGATTAGTTCTATTATTCGACTTTCTAGTGTCTTGGAGGCCTTCACTGTTATTGCAGGTCCTTAATTTTATATGTTCTTGGTCTGATAGACCCAATGGGTCTTCCGTAGACAATAACGAATCTTTCTTGCTTTCTGTCTATTTATCTTTCCCGTTTCTTTCTTTTCAGTTTTGCTATGAATTTGCATGATCAAGAGTTTCTTGTGCAGACTCAATTCTTCAACGGGCATCCTGCTGGTCATTTTCATCAACATAATGATGTTGTCGGGACATTACAAAGGAAGGTAAACAAACTTCTTGGAATTACAGGCGATAATGATCTTGTAAAACCGCGCCAGCCTCCTTGGATCAAGTGTTGTATAAAATCTTATTATTTGGATAAGTTACATCCATGGGAATCTAGAACGTTTCAGATATTTGGCACCACATTTCCTGGCTGAAATGCGGTTTGAAACAAGGAAGAATGAACAAAGACAAAATAGATAAGGTACGCTATACCCTAAATCTCCACTGGCAACCGTCATGTACGTTTTTTTCACTCTTTGTCCAAAAGCCTAAGAGGGATGGTTGCACATGCTTTATGTTTGGGCCATTTGTGGACGGCAAATTTTTTCGCTGTTATGTTAAAGCCACATTGAGGGAAAAAATACACGGAGTTTTTCTGATTTCATGTTTTTTCTGATTTCATGTTGGTTCAAACATGACCATGGTTGTTAAATAAGATGCTCGCATTTGTCTAGTGATTTCAATGTTCCTTTTCTTTTTTCTCGTTCCCTTTTTCACGTTTTTTTGTGGACTCTTAGAGTGCAAAAGATGCCTCCAAATCCAAGGTCAAATGTTTTTTGTTTTACAAAATGTAGTAATAGTAATGGTGCAAAACAATCTTTATCTTATTAACACACACAAAAAAAAAAAAAAAGGTCCACTTTGTCAACTGGATTTAATAACAACTTTGCAACTTAAAATTTCAGCCTCTATTCCATGGCAACGAAGATCATATGAAATCCTTGTTTCGACAAGAAAGTTTTTGCATTAAACATAGCAAATTCTTCACATCACTTGGTCGGGAGACAATGTACATCTATATATCGTCAATCAAGGTTCCCAGAGTGAAAATATAGTTGATGGTGGAGTGTTTGGGCTGGAATCTTGCCTCTGTAAGACCATGTACCTCCGCTTCCGTTGCCCACATCGTTAGCTGTTGCTCAAGGATTCTAGCGAACAGTTTTGAAAAGAGGAAGCTGACCATGATGGTTCAATAATTGGTTGGGCATTAAAGTTACCTGCTTTGTACTGCTAGTGGTTCACTGCGGGGGAAGTCTTCTTGCAATGCTCTACTGAATAATGCCGTCAAGACATGCACCAGCAGCCCAACCCACTTTATGGTCTCTGCCTGCATGCCATCCAAATCTGCCGCTTTGCCATTAGCGAGGCCCTCGACCCCCCATTGGATCATAAAGCTGCTGCAAATATTGCACCCATTGGCCGAGGTAATGTTCCCTGCCGGTTGCAAAGGCTTGCTCAATACCCTTCTCCAGAATGTCTTGGAGTGGCAATTCCCGGAGATAGGACGTGTCGCTGGTGTTCTGTGATATATTTGGCTTTCCTGCCCTTGAAGAAGGCATAGTATTAGCTGATGGCATGCATGTTGTTTGGACTCCTTACATTTGTCATCAATTCACCAGTTGTGAGGGAAGCTAGTAGCTCCCAAGGGCTTATGTGAGTGGCCTCTCCCAAAGTAGCTGTCAACAGTCGTCATAACTGCTTGAATCAACTGGGCATGCTGCTGCAAAAGCTGCAATGTTTCCTCCAAGTCATGCTCAAGCATCTGAGCATAGGTTTGTACATGGTCATAATCCATGCGCAGCTGAGGCACACGGGGTAGTGAAGTAGCAGATAGCCTGCCAATCTACATGCAAAAAAGGGGTTGGTGGTTAAAGTCCATTTCCTTACCTTGATTGTCTATTCCAATGTCAAAATGGGTAATTAGATGCAAATCTTGCTCCCCTGCCAGTATGTAATCCACAGTACTGAAGCTGCCTACCCTGGTTCTCCCGCCTACAAGTACATTTGCTAGAGGACGGCCATTGTGCAAGCCCATTGCAAATGACCAAGTTAAAGATGCTGCATAGCAAAAGTAAATGCCTGCCATAGCATGTGACATGGTTGTGATCTGATGTCCTTGGACAAGATGCCTCTGCAGGGCTCAGCTGCGACACGTCCTCTGCCAAGGGTTTAAATATTGTGACCTGCTCCACCCCGGTGCATGCATTAGCGTCTCCAAGCAACATGACTTTGCCTAATTGTTTGTGCTGCTGTATGTTATCATATAGACCAGCATAAGGCTCCAACCTATCTACATCCAAATAAGTGTGATAGAGTGAGGAAAGTAGCATGTTGCCACAAAGAGAGAGTTGCCACTGCAATGTTGCACGCGCACCCACAAGTAGCAATTGTGCCTGTCTGTCTTGCAGATTGACTGCATCAAGGCTGTGCAATAGTAGCAGGCAACTCCTTATGTCCTCACTTGCATGTGCACTTATTGAATATTGAGTAATGCAGATATCTTGGAAGGTCTGGCAGCCTGTGTGGTAGTGTGTTCCTATGTTTCCTCAAGAAAAATGAGATCTGTATCTGTTACAATGGAGTTGAGACTATCTGCTTTCTGTCAAGGGAAGCAGTAGTATGGGATGCTGGAGCAGGAGGGGCGGCAGCTGACGGAGCGGAAGCACTAGCAGGAGTAGTGGGGGTGGTGTTGGATGCAGCAGTCGTGGGACTAGTAGCATTAGTAGCCCCTTCTATATTGGCAACAGAAGGACCTCTATGATGTGGCAATAGCTCATGCTATGCCTCTGTGACCTCGGCATTTGCCGATCGAAAGATCCACATCGTGCCTTGGACCAGTCCTGCCCCTCCCCCTCCCCCCTGGTAGCGGATGTTCCTAATCCATGTCAACTCTTGCCAGTGAGACTCATGTTGCATTGGGTGAGCTCCTGGTCAATGTACAGGGGGGCCATCTTCAATTGCTTTCCCTGACGAGAAATTGCAAAGAGTGGCAGATTTTGAATATGCATAAAAATGATTGAGAGGATCCTAGAGGGGAAATGCAAAGAAATAAAGGGAGGAAAGCATTCAGAAATAAGATTAGTTGTACACAAGGACATTATTAAATAGATAGATTTGGGAATGATGGAGGAAATGGATATGTTAGAAAATTTGTTTGCCTATTAGGCAACAAAATAGATATCGAGGCAAGTTCAATACAAATGTGATTAAATGAAAAAAGCCCTTCAACCTCTTCCCTGAGCAACTCTTTTGATACTGACCTACAATTGAGGGACTATAAGCATGGGCGAGTGGCAAACCAAATCACAAGTAAGTTTTATCATGAATTACACAATTGTGAGATGGAATATTAGGAGGTAAAATCCTCAGAATTTAAAAGAAAGAGACTAACCGGATATAGTGTGCTTACAAGAACATAATTGTAAGTAAGAAGTACTTGATAACTTATTCAATATATTAGGTAATGAATATGTCGGGATATCAACAACACAAGGAGGCACCACACCATCAAGCATCCATAAGGTAGAACACTTCGGCCAACCAACAAGAACTCCGTGTACTTTGCAAGCAACAATTCCTTTAATTGAAAAGCTTGCTGACAAGTATGAACTTTTGTAGGTCAATTATGTGTCTGCAGGGTAAACATATTTGAATATGGTGTTGCTCAGGGCAGTGATGACTATAAGAAAGACTGTCAAAGTTTGTCTTTAAACATGAGCCTTTAATGAAGGTAAAAAAAAGGGCAACAAACTAATAAAAGAATTAGGGATTCTATTTAGAGAGAAAGTCCATCAACGAGAGGAGGACGGGGAGACGACCAACATTGAACAGTGTTCTGCTCAACGGACTTCTAGCAGCATCTCTAGCATCTTTAAACTTATCCCAAAGTCAGCGCCATGTACGAGCCTGCATGGGTTTTGAGATCTGCAATTTGTAGTAGATAAAAATCCTGGGCCTATAGATATAGGTGCATGTTGGAGGATTCACTTATGTGAATCCTCCCAAGCATAATAATGAGCATCATGCATTGTGCAAAGAATAAGGTGCATGCATGCGAGTTACAACTTGCAAGCATGGTGCAACTTGCAAGCATGCTGCAATAATGACATGCATTGGGCATGGTGCAAAATAAAAGCTTGGGGGGATTCACACAAGCGAATCCTCAAAGGAGGATTCACTTAAGTGAATCCCTCCAAGCATGCTTGAAGCATGCGAAGTCAGGACAATAAATGCTTGAGGGGATTCACTCAAGCGAATCCTCACAAGAGGATTCACATGCGAGTCACGCATTAAATGTTCGAGATTTTGCGAAGGATTTTTTGCTCAACCACGGTTGAGGATTCACTCAAGCGAATCCTCCTGATAAGTGACATGGATGCCATGTCATCAGGAGGATTCACTTGAGTGAATCCTCCTGATTCACTTAAGCAAATCCAGCAGATTCGCTCAAGCGAATCCGGCTGGATGCTGTAGTTAATCTAAGGAGCCGATAGCAGCGCGGTCAGCATTGGGGTTAGTTTACTAAAAAGACAATTAAGTTATAAAAGATAAATTTATTTGTTGAATTAAGATTTGCATTTCGTCTCGGCGTAAGGAATGGCAATGTTCCCATATAGCTGTGGACGAATGCATCCTATCATGAATGCCTACTAGGATACATGTAACCCAACCCCTTAAATGATCCATGTCGGATTAACTCTCATACGATTCCTGTCGGACCCATAACGCAAAGCTTACCATTAGGGTTGTCGATCGCATCCTGAGTGGTTCGGCCCTAGCATTCTCGCATAAAGTCTGGGTAAGCCCTGTCCAAATCTGGTTTAAGAACCCAGGTTGTATCCTCTGTCGGCAAGTGTTTCCACTTAACCAAATACATCAAGATTTGAGTTCTGCGGGTTTGCTTATATGCACCTTCAAAGAGAGCCTCAGGCACAATCTCCAAATGATCTTTCATCATCTCTAGAAGTGCCGGCATGTCAAGGATCTCTTCTAGATCGGGGTTTACTCCCAGTTATCTCAAAGGGTCTCGCCCATCTGGGTGCAAGCTTCTTGCAATTGCCAATTTTGAGTTTAGCCTGCTTCCCTTGATCTTTAGCCATACGGACTCACCAACTTGAAATTTGCGTGGTGTCCGATGCCGATCGGCAAGGCTCTTTTGCCGGGCTCTGGCAGCTAATGAATATTCTCGAACTTCTTCGACTAGGGCCTGCATATCTGTAAGTAATTGTTGAGACACTTCCCCCTTAGAAACCGGATTATGCCACGTGTCTGGAGTAAGGCATTGATAGCCATAATTGATCATAAAAGGAGACATCGTGGAAGACTCTTGTTTAGTACTGTTATACGCAAACTCCACCAAATAGATATAATCGCCCATTGGGATTGCTTGTTCCAGACATAGTTACGTAGCATATCTTCGATTATGCGATTGGTACGCTCTGTTTGGCCATGATAAGCTGTGCTCATGGCAAGCTTAATTTGAATAGTGCTAAAGAAATCCTTTCAAAATGCACTAACAAACTTAGGATCCCGGTCCGATATAATGGTACAAGGCATCCCATGAAGGCAGAACACCTTCTTTGTAAACAACAAGGCGGTATCTAATGCAGTATCTGTGGCCCAACATGGCAAAAGGTGCGCCATTTTAGAAAGTTTGTCGACCACTACCATTAAGGCATCAAATCCCTTAAACTGTGCGGAAGCCCCATGATGAAATCCATGGTAATAACTTCCCATTTTGTATTAGGAACATCTAAGGGGTGCAATTCCCCTAGGATGAGTAATTGTTCTGCCTTTGTTTGTTGATATATCTGACATTGCTTAATTTATCGGGCAATGTGTTTCTTCATCCCTGGCCAAAAATAGATGGAGCGAATCTTAAAATATGTCTTCATAAATCCCGCATGCCCCACTATAGGACTATTATGTGTGTCGACATCGTTCATCAACCTCATGAATGTAGCAGAAGCATTAGTTAGCCCAAATGGCATATCAGTGAACTCAGTGTCCATAACGTGTCCGAAAAGCGGACTATAGATGTCATCCTCCTTAATTCTTATCTGATGATATCCTGAGCAAAGATCAATCTTTGTGAAATATTTGGCTCCTTGCAATTGATCCATCAAATCATCAGCATGGGGTAGAGCATATCGATTCTTAATTGTGTGCTTGTTCAATTACCTGTAATCAATGCACATCCTCAAGGTACCATCCTTTTTCTTCACAAATAAAGTAGGGGCACCAAAGGGTGATACACTTGGTCGAATGAACCCCGCCTTGAGAAGGTCTTGCAACTGCTTCTTAAGCTCTGTCAATTCAGGTGTACTCATTCTGTATGGAGCTTTATTGGTAGGTTTAGTGCCTGATTCTAAGGTAATTTCACATTCCACGCCTAGGAAAGATGGCAACCTATGAATCTCATCTGGAAAAAGATCGTGGAACTCTCAAAGAACGGCTGCTATTTGCCGTGGGCAAGCTATCAATAACTTCTTCCTGTTTTAGACATGGCCTCTACTGATGCAAGTCTAACAATACAAGCAACCTGATACTTCTTGATGGCTTTATCCAACCGACGCAATGAAATACACTGCATAATTGGAATAATTGGTTTACCTGCTATGATTACTCGAGCTCCATTAGCTGCGTTAAAGGTGACTTCTTGCTTTTCACAATCAATGTTTGCCTTTGCAGCAACCAAGAATTCCATACCCACAATGAGATCATACCAACCAATATTCATAATCTCATCCCCTAGAGCAACGGGTGCTCTTGACAACTGAATATTCAAATTAATACATCGACCTTGAGTATGGCGCACGGCCCCACTGGCCAACGTAACTGGATGTGGCTTTGATCTCAAAGGAGTAAGCTGTAAGGCTTCTGCCATTCTAGGTGAAGCAAAATTGTGAGTACTACCCGTGTCCATAAGGATGATAAGGGTTTACGGTCTACTTGGCCAACCGCGGATATGACAAAAGGTTGACTATCGTTTCAATAGCGGCCCCGGGGGATTCACCTCTATTATAGGTATATATGCCATGTGCATTCCTTAGGTTGCCAAAAAACCCATTGTATACGACAGTTCCATATGAAAAACCCTTTGTATACGACTACATTATTTGTAAAAGAATGCAACCCATGTCATATAATTACTTGCCCAAAACACTTTTAGTTGACAACCCCTTCCATACATATACGATATCTCTATTATTTTATACATATATAATATATAGTATCATAGTCATATCATATTATCACAGAATCCCCAACAGTAGAAGCTCACCAAAAATGACAGACCCTTACAATATGAATACGAATCGAACGCTGGCGCCACCACACTCCCTCTGGTATCCGTATGACATTCAAACTATAAGAACCTTATATTTTTCTTATGTATACGGTACTAGAGAGGCAATAAAAAAACCCATTTGGTGCACTCACATGTTTCATACCGCATAATCTAGGTGAACCCCCCGGGATAGCGGCATAAATGTGAGAGTCACCTTGTATATAGTTCGGTGTCTGGTCATCAGCAACGATTTCGGGTTCATTTGAGCCCATGATATCATCTCAATCCACTTCAGCAAGAGCAGCTTAAGTAGCCTATGTCACATAGGGGCACTCCTGCATATGGTGACCCGGTTGGAAACATCGAAAGCAGGCCTTGTCTTTTCGTAACTGCTCCCGAGCTTCTCTCGGAATGGCTTGCAAGATGTCTCGGACAGATCCTGCGGTATTAGAGAACTTATTTGGCACAGTGAAGAAAGATATCCAACCAACGAGGGAGATCCTGGTCTAGGTGAGCGTTTTTGATATGGTGTATAGCCCATGTTCTGACCAAAGGTAGAAGGACGGGGCGGCTGGTACTTAGGGTTATCCTCCTCCAAGCTAAGAGCCTTAGCTTCAGCTTCTGCTACTGTTTTTGGATCTATGGCTCGCATCATCTTCCGAAGTGTGGGGGATAAGCCCTCAATATACCCTTCAACTGCCCTATGTTCATTTATTCCCTGAACTACAATCGTAAACGCATAAATTCATCTGTGTATGCTTGGACTGTCATATTCTTTGTTCCAGGCCGTAAAAAGTTTGAATTTGTTGGCAGCGATGAGCTCTGGGAACATAGTGAGATTTGAAGGCTTTGGCAAAAACCTTATATCGGCACCTGCCTCGGGTCAGTCCATGAGAACGGGCATATCCCTTCCACCAAATATGGGCTGACCCTGTGAGGTTGGTGGTGGCAACCTTGCTGGTACCCTTCTTTGTCATTCCCTAGGACTTGCCGAACTCATGCGTCTCATCCAACCAGGATTCATCATCTATACCCGACCTGGTCTTACCCGAGAATTGGGCCAATTTGCGGTTCTTCCAAATGCTTGTGATAGCAGAGTCTACGGTTTTTTGATAGTCCTTCTTCTTGGACTTTGCATGATCACCTGCTGACTCAGAGGATCCGACGACTCGGACGATTCAGAACTGGCATCAGATGATGAACTTCTCCGTGTATGCTTTGAGTGTGTGGATGTAGTGGGAGCGGGTACTGGTGCAGGTGGCAGTGGTGACTGATGATTTGCTATAGCAGGAATCTCAGAGCCATATTTTCGCGGTATTAGTAGTGGATTGTTCTGAAGTACATAAGCTTAGAGCTCAGTAAGCTGACGCTTCATAAGTATGCACTCCTGTTCTGGAGTTAGACGACCGGGTTGCACAGGGGTCGCCCATGGAGGGGGGGCTGCACCGTCTAAATATAGATAAGGTAGAGATAAGCACAATATTCAAGCATTATCATAGTAACATGACGGAAAGAAAATATTTTATTTAAGAGTGCAAAGTAATGGTACATTTAACATAATGCTCGAATGGACAAACAGAATTTGATAACCATCATCCAATTAAATTGGGATTATGTCAACTCCAAAATCACGCCAACCTGCTATTGTCTTCTAGGGGGTTTTTGTTTTTTTTAATCTTTTTTTTTGGACTTCAAAAATAACATAAGGTTGCGATTCACGTGTGACTTTTCATATGCGAATTGAAATATGCAGAAATGAAGAGCAAGTTGCTAACATAGATGAGACAAATATTGCTTGCTCAATAGATGATAATATTAGGTTTGATAATAACAAATTGCATTATTTGCGAGGCAATTCCAGACTCGAAATTATCGATACATGGCACAAATATCATACAAAAATATCATATATTCCAATAAAACATTAAGGGATCAATCCATGTTTTTCCACGTATTTAACAAGGTGTGGTTCCATGTCGGCCCGTTCTATCCGGTTAAGTGCAGAATCTAACACTTCACCCACCGTCATCCCCCATAGCCAAATTATGCATAATAGACACAAACTTCACCCGAGAAAATCATCCGTCCCCAAAGTTTTTGGATCGTAAGATGGTGGATTCGTACTTTGTGTTTGATTGTAGAAGCATTTGAGAGCATCATCATCCACTATGATTATATCATCCTTATTCTCGATACCAAGTTAGGTCCATCATGTTACTCAAGTGTTTGATGAAGATAGGCTTGCCTATTGGATCCTTGGGATTAGTGCACACATTTGTTCCGATCCCAAAGGGTCAACCAATTTCTACGCATTTCCTCCGGTGCCTCCAAAGTATCCTTGATGTTCCTTAGTTCCATGGATGACCAAATACCAACTTCGAAATAACCCGAATGCCTCGTCTAGCATCTCCTTCAAGTCGCGGCCGGGATAGATCCACTTGGTGTTTGATTCTCTTGGGTGTCCGATGAAACTGTTCTCTAGCCACTTTATTTTTCTGGAAAAGTCTTGCAAAGGACTCCGTTTAGGTCGAACACCACAACCTTCTTAGAAACGCAATGGAAGTCGAAACATCAAACATGTATCCGGGCCGACAAGATACGACGATAACACAAACAATACAAACGGCGCCAAGCGTGATTTGAAATAGTCATAACCAAATCGCGCGCGATTTAGTTTGACAACGAAAAATAATCAAAGCACGCTTTGGCGATTTAATTCAAAGGTAATACAAATTAAATCACGCAGCGTGCGCTATTTCGTGGGCAAGGCCATACCTATCATCTTCGGTTTATTTGCCATCATCGGTCATTCTCCCCCTCCGCCACCCTTAATCTTCGTCTTCTTCCATTTGTTAGAATTGTTATTTTCTATTAGTTCCATTGCGTCCTTCTGGCCGACATTATTTTACTATTGATTTGGCAAACTCAGGAATCACTAGAGCCGCCTTGTTGCCTTCATTTTCGGTTTCCACATCAATTATTTCATTGTTAACCCGTGAATCTACTCTATTGTTGCTTGCATCACCCGCAATGTGGGCAAGGATATTCCCCCTAAGTTCGCCATCCGCGGTACTTTAACCGGTTTAGCGGCTATTTGTTCATTCTTTGCTTTCCTTATCGGTCGCAGATTACTAGTTCCCTCTCCGGGAGCAACGTCCACTTCCGAATTGGACAAGTCTACGAGACTTTTGATTGCTGATGATTTCAGGTTGCCATAAGGGCCTTTAGGAGACTTGGCAAGCACATGCATGAGGAATGGTTCAAGAAAGTCTTTGGCCCGCTCATCACTCACAAAGCGGTGACATCTTCTTGCACCCATAAGAGCCTCTCGGGCAATATAACCTCCAACATGAAGCTCCAAGCGGGTTGTATCAATTGGAGCAAATGCCTCGGCGACGAGGTAAGACCATAGACGGTGGAAATCCATTTTTATTTAAGGGGCCCTTCTCCTTAGTTTGTAGCTCGTGCCAGATTTCCCCACTTAGGAGGGGGTCCCGATCCTCATCCTCTTCCGACTCATCCTGTTTACGGCCGATCCCGATCCATATGAAAGAATATAGTTCTTAAGTCCGGATCATCTAGAAGAAAACATTCCCATGCACCGCTATTGTCACCCTTGGCCTTAGCAATATCATATTCCTCGTCGGCAAAGATGGATATCATAATAAAGATCACATGTGCCATCTTCCGTTCGTTTCGCGACTCATTATCCTTAACATCATATATTAGGCATCCCTCCCTAATAACTTTGAGGCACTCGGATCATGAGCGGCCCGATAGTGCATCTGGATGTGACTCACCAAGGACAAACGATGACAATAGTGAAGGACCTCTCGGTTGTCAATCCTATCTGGTGGTAAAGAAGCTCTTGTAGTCCTTTCGGTTCATGCCCATATCTCCTCTCCCACCTATTTGTCCAACACAAAGAGTGATATATTTTTAAGGCCCGAAGTTGAATCGACAAGAGACCTTTGTACCCAATGGAGGCCGAATCTTTGGGCGATTAATCGTCTTCTCCATAATCTTCTTCACAAGGGCCACTTTTCTTCTCAACTCAGCCCGGTACCTTAGGGGTAGAGTCTCCTTATGTTTTGTATTTTTAGCCTTCCAATTCTTTAGGAAGTCCTTTGACCAGAATACAAACTTCTTGATGTCATCATTCTTGACCTTGTATTTGTCCGGAATCCAATTTGGGATAATGCCACATCCCCCGATAGCCTTTGTAACTTTCGCTCCTACAAATGACTTCATTGTCGTACATCCTTTACATGATCTGGTGCGGCACTCAACGAAGGACATCCTATCCTTGGTGAAAGCACCCTTCTTGTATAAGACTTCCTTCTTTAAGCACTGGTCTAAAACCCAAATGGTCTCAAAGGCTGTCTAGCCCCCGAGTCTTTCTCATCTCTGTCACATTCAAGTCAAAGATGCTTACATCAACGGGAGGCACCCTACCCATAGTATCCGCAGCTTCCCTTGTGCATAAAGCGTCCCGCATTCATTCCACTTGAGCCATACCGCCTCCTTACAAAACACAATCTTATACGAGTCTTTTGGTCCCGACTGGCCGGATGAGCTTTTCGAAGGATCCGCAATGTCATCACCACCTTTTTCTTTGATTTTCTTGCGGTCTTCTTCTTCTCACGTATAATTGTCTGCTGCGATGAGTCCGCTCCAAAGCAGCTTGAATGCCTCAGACTTTGACCCGCCTGCATGCGGTGGGCAATGGGCAGCCATATTCCACCCACTCGCTGATCGAAGCGTGGCGTGGTTGTTCAACGTATGGACCGCAATAGTACGGACATTGAATCGAAGATCATAGAATAGAAACACGCCGGCGATTTGAATAGAATTGATGAAGAGAAAAATCACGCCCGGGCGTGAAATGAATAAAGTTACTAATGCAATTCCGCCGCGTGCTTTCAAATCAAACCAATTCCGCCAAGTGTTTTCAAATCAATCAATTCCGCGCCCGCGTGTTTTCAAATCAATTGGTTGACTTGAAAACACGCCGGGCGTGAATTGATTGATTTCAAAACACCGGGCGTGGAATTGGTTTGATTTGAAAGCACGCCGGCGTGAATACAATTTATGAAACCAGGTTGATTACCTTTTGTATAGAAATGTCTTCCCCATTTCATTCAAAGTTGCACTAATCTCAGCCAAATCTGCAGGTGAAGTATTGGCATCCAAGATACGACACCTCCTATACGCATAGTGATTGTAGAACACTTTTTGGCCTGTTTGTTACTCACACCGATGATGGCCTTTTGTGCCTCAACGGAATCTTTGCCGTCGATGATGACATATTTAATATCATCACTTGATAATAGCTCCTGGACGTTCGTCCACACAGCAGGCTTGTTCGAGATCATATCCCAAGGTAGCACATCCGCTGGCATAGGCATTTGACCTGGATTACTAATCATGCTCAAACAATCTCCATGGCATGTCTTTGGATCATATCTCCTGCTAACATAAATGGAGCTTGGTGTACGGATGAGGGACTTCACATGGATCGCAAAAGTTTCCTTAAGACCCAATGGATAATGGTCGTGCTGATTTTATTCACTTGTTCATGGCCTCTAGGCTAAGTACACTCTGTCTGTTCATTCTCAAAAGCGAAGCCTCCATGCCTTCGACAATTGCGGGTTGAACATTCTTCCCTAGATCTAGGACCCTTTTAGAAGCTTTCAAGTCAGCTAATTCCCTAGCTTGCGCAAATAGTGACTTGGTGTCGGTTTAGTGAACATGCCTCTACGCATACGGTGTAACCCCTTGGCAAATAGATATTGGCGTAATCGCTACATTGGTTGGCCAACCATACTTAAAACATGTCTCACCGTTCACATCTGTCTTCATGAGCGTATCCTTGTATCGCATTAGCTCTACAAAGGAGTAAGTCCGAGCGGATCTTTCTTCCGCCTACATTAATCTCCAAGAGCAATTTGCGAGTGGGTGTCATCCTCTTCCTCACAAGAGATTAGGATCCCTTGTTTGGCCATCTTGTCTCGCTTCCTTTTTTTCCCTCGAGAAGAGAGTTAAGTCGAGCTTGCCATTTGTCTTGGCAAGGTCAACGTACCACTCGGCACCCTCGTCCATTTCCTCTTCAGGGCAGGCAGGGTCATTGGTTGCTATAAGAATCGGCCCTTCATCATCTAAGGTGAGATCATATGGTAATTGCATCCGGGTCGTCCCGCCTTTGCTTTCTTGGCGGGATTAGAACCCCGAATTAGTAGGGTTTTCTTCCTCTTGAGCACCGCAAATGAAGATGAGCACTTTTTAGAGTACTTTTTCGGAACAAGAGATCACGCTTGGTGCATTTAAACCTAAATTAGTACAAATCACGCTTGGCGTGTTGGTATCTCCTATTATTGACCATGCTATGCGTTAATTTGAAACTAAATTATTTTGCATCCACATTTTAAGCTACATACCCTTCATGAATCCATATTTCACACTATTTAACCTCATTGAACATTGCTATCTCCAACTGCCTAACACCGCTATATTCTATATATAAAACAGGCAAAATTATGTTCTACGAATCGGACAATCGAGCATTACCTGATGTTAATACTTAAAATTCATGCAAAGCATAATAACTCAAACTCATGCAAAGCATATTATCTCAAGGCAAGGAAATATCTCAAATTCATGCAAGCATAATACTCTCCACACGATTATGTGTATTCTCGTGGCAAATTAAATACCTTGAATAGGGTTACATGTATTACGTGTATTCGATCAACGTCCTCCGAAACTTGAGAAGAGCGGGTTTAGAGATTCCTCTTCCACCGCTTCCTCTTGCCTCGCCTCGACCTCGATTAAACTTTAGAAGACATCTCCGGAGTCGCCTAGTAACAGTCGGGGAAGGTCGCTTCGATCTGGCCTTTCGAAACGCTTTCAAGAAATAGCTTTTTCTACCTGTGCGAGAAATAGAGAAATTTGAATTTCAAGAAAACACAAAATGCGGTTTGAAATATTCTTGACACATACAAATAATAATGACGAAGACCCGTCCGTAGGCTTCTTTCATTAAGTTTTTAAAACCAATCTACCCAAAAAGTATCCCGCCAAATTTATCCCACTAAAACGTAGTTAACCTAATCTTTCTTCTAATTCGAATTTTCCCGACCGCGGAGTTTCCATAGCGCTATACGCTTCTCAAATCAGCTTCTCAAGAATGGCTCTGACGCAATTACGGTACTCATCTCATTCAATAGCTTGAACATTAATTTCCAATAGTAGGTGTCTGAATAGCAATTTTCTGCGATTAATCGAAGATGAATGTTTCATGTTAACTACAAATCAGAAAAGGAAAGTAGGATTATGCAAGATCGACTCCATCGATCCGGTTTATGAACTGTCATGGAATTCCGGGGATAAGTATGTCCGATTCTGATGGTGATTAATCAAGCTGCTATGGATGAAGCTTTACCTCATGAGACACCCGGTGGGGATACGGTTGGAGAAAGTGTTGGAACATTTGTTGCATGGCCAAGAAACCGCTTAAAAAGGTATGTAGCATGTATTACATTGTAGAAATATAGAAGTAGACAAAATTTGTTGTATTCATTGGAAAAAGATTACAATTGTATATAATCTGGATAAACCGGATAAACCGGACAAAATCCCGGACTCTTGTTTCAAGCCCGTCATCGCGTAGGCTGGGCTATCGATCTCCCATTTCCATTGCGGGGCATAGTGAATTCTTACGGTAAAACCCCAAAAAAAACACCGGGCTCTAGCTCCACCACCCCTTTGCTCCACCTCCACCTCCTGCTCCTCCTCCTCCTCCCGCCTCCTGCTCCATTGGTTGAACCTCCAATGCATCATTATAAGCGCTGCTTGGTAGTGGTTCCATTGGTTGAGCCATCTCCATTGCATCGTATACCGCCTGTGGTAGTGGTTCGTGTTGGGGCATCCGGGCATAGAGGCTAACCACTAAGAAACGCAGCTCCTCATTTTGAATCTCGAGCTGACGGATGCGAGATTCACTCTCGATCAATGCATGTACTGCATTCTCGAAGTGATTAGATAAGAGGGCGAGCCTCCGTGCGATTGCAAGGGCCCCAGAGCCCAGATCTATCATTGCCCTGCGCTCTGCTGCCATCATCATTACTTGATCCAAGTACTCCAGGGGTTGCAAGACTGGTGCTCCAGCCGAACTGGTGCTCGGCTGCGGTTCAACCGGACTGGAGATTGGAGCCGAAACTGGAGCTGGGCTGTGTGATTGCTGGCCCAAATGTAATTCCAATCCATCTTCGTCACCAACCGGGTGATTAATGTAACCTGGCATCTATCAATAGGAAGTGAGCGGAGTATCAGTATTCACGCCTGGCGTGTTATATTTCTTTATTTATAAACTTAGAAACTAAGAGACACGCCCGGCGTGTTTAGCGTAAAAGTTGAAAGTAGGGATACAATTGTTTGCACGCTCAGCGTGTAAACTGCTATATAGGAAAAACTATACACGCTCGGCGTGCATTCAGCAGCCAGCGTGTAAATAATTGCCTGGCCTTTATCTATTTACTTATCTATCTGTACAGGTTTTTTTTTTCTCCCTCCCTGCTGAATGCACGCCGAGCGTGTATTCATGTTGAAGGCTAAGGTTACCCTAAAACACGCTTAGCGTGTTTCAAATATTATCTTTCAGATTTTTCTAATGCTTTCTACTACACTTATTCATAATAGAAACTTGCATGCAATAGCATGATTAATTCAGGAAGAGAAACTCAAGAATTTACTCGAAACAAAAAGAAGCAGATGAAGTTTATAAAAAACTATTCTGGTTTTCATAAACATCATCTGCTTCCTCTGCCTCGAGCAAATGCAAAAGCTTGTCTTCTTGGATTAAACCTGCCATTGAGATGCAACTTAAAACTAAATGAAAACTAACCTTGAGTTCTGAGGCTGGAAGGATTCGAAGAACGGAGGACTATGCTTGTGGTTTTAATTCCGAGGCTTTTCGATTCGCAGACCTTAGTCCTCTGCTTTTGGTTTTAATTCTGAGTCTCCGATTTCCTCCTTTCTTCTGGTGCTTTCTGAACAAAAGGCGGAGTCTTTTAGTAAGTTAGGAATTGCCGAAACCAAACATCTAACATTGCTGAATATAAATCTGCTCACCAAGATTTCAGGAGGGCGGATCCAAACACAGCAGAAGCGCAACCGGCAAATCGTATGAAGGAAGGAAGAAAATGTAGGAACTTTGAGAGCGTAAAATGGATTTATATAGGCACAATTAGAAAAAAGTTAGCGTGAATAATTGATTGCTTGAATTAACACGCCTGGCGTACGGTCTTCCCGCCAGACATGACATGTATATGGTATATATGGAGAATATTGCATTTCATGCAATAAATTCTCACGGCATTTTATTCCATTTATTGCATTCGAAAAAATAGAATTTAGAAATTTTATATAGGCTACATTAAAAATGATTTTAAAGGCAAAATTATGAAGGCTAAAAAATGACTTGTAAGGTTGGGGAATTGTTTTAGGTCGTATAGGAAAATTTCCTATGGTTACTGTGATGAATCAGAGATTTCTCATGTGGTTGATTTATAGTGTTCCCGAGACTTTGTTGAGACAAAATTTGCAGATACAAAATTCTAGAGAGACAAAATTTTAGAGAAAACAGCTTGGAGCCAAAATAATTGGAGAATACAGTTTGATTTTATCCAAAAAAATTTATGTACAGAAAAACTGTTTGAAGAAAACTGTTTGAAGACAAAGTTTATGAAGAAAACTGTTTGATTTCATTAAAAACAGTTGTATGTACAGATGCCCGAAGGCTTGGAAGCAGTTGCCCGAAGGCTTTTCACACAATTTACAGAAAAAAAATGCCCGGAGGCGTGTCCAAAACTTCTGTAAGAATGGAAACAAAAAATGGGCCGCCCGGGATCTGCATCACTCTTCTTCCACGCCTGCAACAAAGAAGAAAGAAAGGTGTTAGAAAAGAAAGAAAGGTGCAAAAACAAAAAACAAAAAGAAATCACATGCAAACCTGGTTCATCTCTTAACCACTCCAAAAACTGGTCGAATTGTCGACCTTCTTCCGAATCCTCCTCCTCCTCCTCCTCCTCCTCCTCCGAGATTTCATTCTCTGTTTCAGGGTCAAGCCAACCCTGAAGCAGAGCGGTCATGTGCTCTTGGGAGGACATCTCCTCCTCTTCCTCCAACTCCTCCTCTTCCTCCTCTTTGAATCGAGGGAATCGGAGGAGCTCAACTCCTCCTCTTCCATAACGAAATCAAATCATCCTCCGAATCTAATCGAGAGGAGAATTGGGAAAAAAAAATCAATGAGGGGGGGAATTGAGCGGGTTCTTCAACCCGACGTCTCTTTGAGGAGACCTCGGGTTCTTCATGAAGGTCGAAAGCCGAGGTTTGGCGCTTCATGGCGGGAGGCGAAAAAAAAAAAATGGGACGTAATGGAGGTCTTGAGAGCGTGAACCGGATTTATATAGGGTTAATTAGCTCTTAGCGTGAATAATTTATTGCCTCAAATAACACGCCAGCGCATCTAAATTCCACTTGACTATATTATCTAGTCTAGGGTATATTATTATGGATAATAAATTCTCACGCCTATTAGTTATATGTCTTTTTCAGATCATATATCCAAATTTTCGATAATTAAAATTTGGATATATTTATATAAATGTCATTTCCTTGTTGTTGCCATGAAAATTCTTGTTTTAAATGATTTCGTTTAAGCCCATTGTTATTATTATATTAAACCTATTTCCAAGGAATTTCTTGCTTTTAAAAAATTTGATTTACCTCTACATATTCCATAAATGTAATGTACTTTTTTTTTATCTTATGGTGTAATAATTTTTTCTTACTCATTGACTAAAAAGGGTGCAATTTGCCTAGGTCAATGGTGCCCCTCAACTCAAGATGGTGAAAAGAGCAATATCAATGAAAACCAACTCCTAGCAAGAATGTTGAAGAAAAACAATTAGTCCTCTATAGTAGGGTGCAATGGAGGAACAAGAAGGTGAGAATCATGCACAAGTGCAACAAGGAAATAGTAGGCCAAGGAGTCATTGTGCTAGCAGATCCCCGGTCAAGTCATTAATGATGAAAGGCTAGGGAAGACAATATTGGTATTGCAATTTCGATGTTGGAAGACAACCGAAAGGTAAAGGTTTGGGTGACAAGGAATGTTTTGGTTGTGTCAAGCAATTGGAGGTTCCTTGCATCATGGCATGGCCTATAAGTAGTGTTCAATTTGTGGAGGATTATATTTTTCCGAGCCCGAGGTTGTTGGGGACAATGATTGTCTTGATATTGATCCATTGGCGCTTGGAACTCTAAACCTAGGCAAAAGGGGAGAAGTATCGGTTGCCGGACATTATCCTAGCAAAAGAGCCAAGTTGATTAGTGACACCAAACGTGAGACAATGGTGAAGGTTAGGGGCTCAGTTGTTGTTGGAGTGATTGTATGCAATTCTTCACAATAGAACAATTGGTGGAAGCAAGAGCCACTTTTCAAGAGTACACCGTTGATGAGAGGAGGACCTACATGTACACAATCTTGAGCATGCACTTCAAGATGAAAGAAACCCAAACAGAAAAAGATACCCTTTGCTAGGCAAATGGATATGTGCAAAAGCATGGCGGAGTATCCATGCAATTCCAACTTCTTCATGGCATAATTGGCAAAAAAAAAAGCAGAGGGGGAACAGGATTGCTTTACATGGAAATAATGGTTTGTTGAGACCAACAGCTAGGACCCCGGGCTGCCGGGAGATATTTGAAAAATATATTGATTTCAATGCGAGTCTATGCCACACAAAAGCGTAAGGGATGAAAAGGGAAGAGCAGTTGTTGAGAAAAAGGTTGCCATCACATTGTACTCAAAAAGAGTATTTTGGAAGAAGTGAATTCCCTACTTGAGAATTGGGAATTCTTCCAATATCCCAACCTAGCTTTAGTAGGTTATGGAAGAAGCATTTCAATCATGTCACCATAGCAACTTCAAACAACTTTGCAAAGTGCAATTTATGTGCTAAGTTGAAGGAGACTCTTGATAAGACTGTGCAACCTAGTCAAAGGGCTAGGATAAGGGAGCATATGAAGGACCATATGACTGACCAACTATCATGTAGATCATGTTATTGGATGTGGAGGACTTTATCTGCATTGGAACCCAATAACTATTTATGTATTATACATGACAAGATGGACCAGCAAAAAGACTTGTCTTCCACAATTCAAGTACATACCAAAGTCATGTGGAAGATCATACCCTTTTACGAGATCTCAATGGTCGGGGCAATCTTGCATGGGCGTAATCAAACCTACTATGGCCATTTTAGTTTGGAGTTGTGGAGTGATGGTCCAGTTTTCATATTGGGAGTATCATGAGGTGTTTGAGAAACTATGAAAATGGATACAATGGTCACCTCCAGGACCTTATAGCTAGCCAGGCACTACATAGAGCATTGTTAGATGGAAACCCTAACAATATTGAAAAGTTCAGCAAGGCAAGGTTTAGGAAGCATGGGTCTAATGAACATGTTGGAGCTTCAACTTCACGTGCTAAACCTCAAGATCTACCCAAAAGGTTTCTCTTGCAACTTGATAATTGTCTTTGCCAAAATAAGAACAGTGGATGTTTTCTTTCCTATCCTACTTAACAGTGTGGGGATATTTGAAAGAGTTAATTTAGGGTTTCTTATGCCCGCATACCCATGAGGATGTGGATGCATTATTTGGCAAATATAGTTGTATCTTTGAGCAGCAAAACAAAGTGACCAACTTTCCTAGGCTAATGGAAATCTTGCATGAATGCACTACTCCAAACCCTATAGCTTCTCTCATAGAAGAAGTGCCCGATTGGAAGAGCTTTGTGGATGGTTATACATTGGAGCTTGAAGGTCATTCCAGGCCTCTGCAGTTCACTTTTGGGTGAGAGATGGGATTCCAATCTTCCAATGGAAGATGAGACCTTCGAGAGGATGAGTGGAGAGGAGGGAGGGAGGAAATATGGCGTAGAGATGAGAATGGCAAGCCTATGATACCTCTAGGTCAACCAAAAGCTTTAAAACCTCTTCAAGAAGTGAAGCAATTGGGATTGACTAAGGAAGGAATCCAAGACTATGTAAAGCATTGGCAAACCAATCCGGATGACACCAACCGCCTTGGTGGCTTCTTGGAAGAAGGTGATTAACCCGTGTTGGGGAGATAGACACATCCTCGGATGAATTGAAAGAAGGGTGGTTGCCTAAGACTAGGTGGAAGACCTTAGCAGGTCGAGGGATTTTGATGACACCGTAAGTAGCATTCGCAAACAATATGCTCCTCCTCCTTCCGACAAACACTATGTTGGTCCTAAGAACAATAGGCCAAAGTTTCTAGGCATGGATGCTTATGAACCTTCCACTGACTTGGAATGCTACCAATTTGTGGTAGTAAAGCCATCAGATTTAGATACATATCCAGTGTGGTTGGGGTTCACTATCTCTGATATTTGCAAAGAAGAAGGTAATATTAACTTCAACCATGTGCGGGTGGAATGGTGGTGTCCAAAGGCATCGGTTGACCAACGTGTCGGATAAAGAAAGGTACTCAGATTGTTGGACAAAGAGATGGAGGAGAAATCCGAGTGATCCTGATCTTTGGCTAGACTATGAAAGTGTTTTGTACTCATGGACTCCAAACACTATTCCAGCTAGAAATGCGAGAATTACAATACCTCAGGATGTCAGGAAGAAGGCTATGATATCATTGGGGGTGCTTGAAGAAAGTTGAATAACTATGTAAATTTTTGTTATCACATTTTTATGATATGGTGCTATATTGTGAAATATTGACTATTTTGTAAATAACATGATATTACGTTTTCATAATTTTGAGGTGAAATGTGTGAATTTGAATATGCTACTAAAAACATGCAATATGAAATTTGTCCCAAAATTAAGACATAAACCCAATTTAATTGAATGATGGTTTGATATTCTATTTATAACAAGATGTTATATATAAGCATAGTCAGTTGGAGATGTGAGTGGATTCAGTATCGAATGACGGGTACTATCACTTACTGACCACAACAGGTTATACTTCTATCAAGCCTGGAGGATGATATCCTGGTATTTCATGGTCGGGCTTATGATCAAGAGATTGAAGAAATTGTTCATTGCTCGATATAGTTCCCAAAGGTGATCATCCACATCGAAGAGTGCCTCTTCGTAATGTGTTATCCCAATAGGACCAACTCCTCCACATGGTGCGACGTAAGTCGTGGGCGGCTCTATCCCGAAGGAGCGTGACAAGTTCCCACCCATTAGTGGTGTAGCGTGACGTTTTTGTCCATGTAGTAGCTCCCTCTAGAAGATGTAGAATCATTGACTTATAATTACATACAAGGTATTCACCAGAGAGAGAGAGAGAGAGAGAGAGAGAGAGAGAGAGAGAGAGAGAGAGAGAGAGAGAGAGAGAGAGAGAGAGAGAGAGAGAGAGAGAGAGAGAGAGAGAGAGAGAGAGAAGAGAAGTGAAGTGAAGTGAAGTGAAGTGAAGTGTTTATTACATCTTGTTGAGACCTATCAGGTCTATAAGACGAGTAACATTACATCAAAAATTGTCACCAACACCATCTGTGTAGGTACTGCTCTCACTCTCCAGATCCTCGTTAATACTACAATCACTAACAATTTCATCTCTCCTAGAATGTCCTTCTCGTCTCTCCAATACATCAAATACAAAATGACATAGGACTTTAGTAGGAAGCTCAAACAATTCTAGCAGTGTCAACGCACGCACCCCCCAATGATATCGTATATCTTCATAAGCTGAGCAGTATAACAGCGTGTGACTTTCATCCTCTATTTTTGCATCCCCACACATCTCACATATGCGGTCTTCCCGTGGTATCTTGTGCCACCGCCCTGTCTCTACCTTCAAGTAATGCGAGCTAAGTCTCATGCGGGCTAACACATGTCTGAAATGCAGGGAAACATCATCCAATAGATACTTAGCTTCCCCAAGTTGAGGGTTTATGGCAGTTCGATAGAACAACATTTTGGTCTCAGGTGCTCTCCAAAGCTTGTCACATACCCGTCGCCGTACCAATTCTTGTATATCAGCTTTGCTACCTTCAAGTTCCTCCATCCTCAAGTTCCACTTTGCTAACCAGACTTCGGCATCATGGTACCATCCCCTATCCTTACTGGCCTGCATGGCAGTGTGAGGTAAGCGATCTCCCTCCATACAACGGACTTTAGCCAGATATGATGCGAACCGCACGATAGCCTCACCTTCTAAGGGAAGCAAACCCCCTTCTGAGAGCATCATAGCATAGGGTGTTTGAAGTTTAACCCCAAGTTCTGAACATAAAAACTTTTTTTGCAGCTTCTCAATGGTCAACCATAGATTGGCCGTGAGGCTGGGGCCCCAAACTTCACAGCCATACAACACAACAGTCTGGACCAAAGTTTTAAAGAGCATTTTTTTCATAGGCCAATTCCACAAGTAACTTTTCCTACACTGCTTCTGTAGTGCCCATAAAGCTTTCAAGCCATTGCTGTACCGCTGATCAGTACATTTGTTCCATCTATAATTACTTTCAAAGATAATACCCAAGTATTTAAAAGATGTTACAGAATCCAAGGCGTGTCCTTTGTACTGAAACACATGTTTTGCTAAAGTACCCACCACCATAACCTTAGTTTTGGATATGTTTACCTCTAATCCTGTTCTGTCACAAAAAGCCGCCAATATTTCCAAGTGTCTGTCTAATCCTTGCTTCGTCCTAGCTATGAGGACTACATCGTCTGCATATAGCAAAAGTGAAATCACATGTTCAGCTAAAGGGGCTCCTGGACCCCCATGATACAAAACCCAATCCTCCAACTCATCAATGAAGATACCAAACAAGGTAGGAGAAAGTGGACATCCCTGCTTTACTCCAATATTGCTATCTACACGTTCTTTGCAAATGTCTGACCATGGACTAGATAGCTCCACCAGAACTTTAGTATATAGGTGGCCAACGGCTGATCGCAACTCCAAAGGAACATTCAAAACTTCCATTCTAGCCCACAACTTATCCCGCGGCACCGTATCAAACGCCTTAGTGTAATCTACAAATGCCAGAAATAATGGTTTTTTCTTCCCTTTAACATTTTCTACGATGGCACGTAGTGTTACTAGTTGATCTGTGGTGGAGTGAGATGGCCTAAAACCAGCTTGGCCCTTGGCCCTTGCCCCATTCCCCTCTGCCCATGTACTCAGCTTTCTCTCCGTGATGGTAGCAAAGAGCTTAGCCCACATATTACTCACCATAATAGTACGATAATTATTCACATCTGATACATCTCCTCCTTTAAGCACTGGTACTACCCTATTGCACTGCCACTCTGAAGGAAACCCTTGCACCATTACTTTGTTGAACATGTTAGTGATATAGCCCACCACAGAGTCTCCTGCCCATTTTACCAGCTCAACTACTAAACCAAAACTATCCGCTGCCTTACCATTGGCTAGTCGCTTTATACCATCAGAGATGTCATCTACACTAAACATGTTCATAGTGTCACCATTACGAGCCTGCACCATCAATGAATTCTGCATTCCTTCTTTATGATACAACTTACGCACATGGTTAAGCAGAACATCATGTGGCAGCTCATTGCCTTGGTTTTTCCTAGCCTTCAGCCTATTCCAGAATTTTTTAGGACACTGTATCCAATCCCAAAGAAACTTCTCTTGTCTAAGTTTAACATAAGCTCGTTTCTTTCTTCTGGTCAACTTTCTGTATGTAGCCAATTGTTCTTTCTTTTTTGCCTCTGGTGCATCAATAAATTGACGCCTTGCTTGTTTGCATTCGCTATCAAACCAAGAATTGCAGGGCAGTCCCTTTAATACTCTATTAGATTGAAAACAAGTTTGCACTGCCTGTAACAAAGCCGCAGTAATGCAACTGCTCATACCAGTCACGTCTGTGTATTCCGATAAGACTATTCCTTCCATCACTGCCTTAAACTTATCTTGCTTTCTGCTATCTATTCTGTAACCATATGCTGCCTGCCGGACATGTTCCTTTTGTGGAGTTGTCTTAACCAAGATAGAAAATAATAGAGGATGATGGTCTGATTCAGCTCTACCTTCCCCAATTTTAAAGTCACATAAATTAGCAATAGCATTTTCACTCCCACTTAAATAATCAACTACACTTCTCCCCTTACACGTGAATGCATCAGTGCCCGGGAATCTTTGCAATCCACAGAGAGAGAGAGAGAGGGGGAGGGGAGAGGGAGAGGGAGAGGGAGAGGAGAGGGAGAGGAGAGAGAGAGGTGAAGTGTATTGCGTCTTTTGGGAGGCCTCCCAGGCCTATAAGACGACATTATTATACATCATAGTCATAAAAAATTAGATGAGTTTCCAATTCCTCATCCAATTCCTCACTCTCACTCAATGCATCCTCTTCTTCTATTAGGGTATTTACATTTTTGGTACAACTCTCTCTATGCTGTAGAATCTCAATTAAAAAGGATCCAATTCTATTTCCTTCCAATCCAAAAAGGTATGTAAATCGTGCACGCGTTGATGCCATGTCCGCATCTCGTATTATACTATAGGTCGGGACACTTAAGTATGACATGGTCTTCGTCTTCTATCTCATCTTTGCCGCATACTTTGCAAAGATCTCATGGTTCTCGAGTAGTACCCCATCTCCCAACCTCCACACCTAGATGGTGCGAGCTGAGCCGGATTCTGCTGATATTGTGCCTCTTCTTTATCGATAAGTTCTCCTTTAGATGTATTGCCTCATCCAATGTAGGATTCATATGCATCTTGTACAATATCATCTTAGTCTTTGGGCTCATACACATTTTTCTTCTAACCTTTTCATAGACCCATGTTCTCAGGTTGTCAATGGAAATTGCCTCTTCCCACATGATATCCCATCTTTCAAGCCATGTCTTGACATCAGCAAACCATCCTTTATGTTCAGTGTTCAGGCAAGCATAATAAGGAATGCGTGTGGCATCCATCTTTTTTATTTTAGCAAGGTATCTAATGCATTTGAGTAAAGCTTCCCCTTCAAGTGGCATAGTGCCGCATTCGGCTAGCATCATCGGATATGGGGTTTGCGCCTTTACACCCAATTCTAGCCTGAGAAACTTCTTGTGTACCTGTTCAATATCATCCCAAGAGCCTTGTGGCAGCCCTGGTCCCCAAATTTCAGCCCCATATAATACTATGCTTTGGACTAGAGATTCATACAGTTTTTTCTTTAGTGGCCATGCCCATATGTGGGTTATATCTTAATGCCCCAGGGACATAGACTATAATGAAAAGAACTACATTCAGGAGCTAGGTCCTGCATCCTCATCCATCGGCGTAGGAGGTGGACGTGGTTGGCAGTTAGTGTAACTCCGGGGCTGATGGTACGGGCAGCAGCGGAAGCAATCTCTAGAGCCACAAAGAGCTTCATGCTCATCCATGGTGCGATATCCTACCCTAGGGCGGTCAACGCGAAGTCCCGTCGCACGAGCACATATGTGAGCGCACGATGTGGGAACTTCTTATGTCCGGATAAGGTGGATAACATACAGAGTGCCACTATAATGCTTCTGCATGCCACAAAAAGGACCTGTTCTGGCTTAAAAGCTGAAAGGAAGAAGCGGGTGACATGATTTCCCATAGCACCAACCTCCGGGATGACAGAGGTGGCTACTTCCTTATCGAGGTCTATAGTGACCTCCTCTTCCTTAACTTCTTGTTTTTCTTCCCTCAGATGATCTTTGTTGTATCTTCCCCTTCCTCATTAGATTCCGAGGGAATATCCACCATATGAATGTTTGGGACGTGAGGTCCCATAGTAATAAAAGCTTCCTCAGGTGGTTGTGACGATGCCTCTTGCAATATAAGATGTCGCAAGCATAAGAGGCTGTCAACTGGCTCAATGGTCTGATGAAATTGAAGCAATTGTTGTACCTCAGTAGGGAGCTCAGCCGAGGTGAAGTCGATGAAGTCGTCCATGCAGTACTCAGCGAGCTCATATAATACATGTGCCTTCTTTTTAAACTTGAGGTCAGCAATGACATGATATGTCCACATAATATCCTCCAATAGAAGGTATTCGTGCCCTTGATGGCGGATAACCAGGACATCCAATCCAGTAAGTCGTGCTCCCTGATCTCGGTGTAGGGGCATCTGCTCTGCTAGCTGTTTCCATCAAACAAAGTCCTCCTCCCATATGTACTCGTCATCTTCCTCATCCGAGGCCGCTGATGCTTTCCCCTTCTCTGCTGGCAAGGTATCATCCTCAACGTACTGATCCATGAGTATAGCCAGAGCAAAGTTTACCTCCAAGTATTGTTGGCCCTCACGCATCAAGACGGATGGATTCTTCCCCATCTGAGCTTTCCTGTGAGAATGTTAGAGGCATAGGAATCACCTCCCAGCATGTCTCTCATAATGACCCTTTCCAAATAGAGGTGGGGTGGATCCCCTATGGTGATGCAAAGGGGTACCATTTCCTGAGTATAGAACTCAAGGAAAGCAGCATAATCAGGGTGGGTCTGCATGTTAGTGATGAGATCCACCTTTTGAAGCAGAAAAAGCTGAAGGATGCCGAATGGGATTTAAAGATCCCAATGTTCTTCATCTTGATACCATTGGAGGAGGCTAGGGATCTCCATTGCACAGGCGAGAGGTAGAGGAGGAGCGAGAAGCAAGGGAAGCAAAGGAAAAGAATGAAATCCTAACTAATGTTTGGGTGTCACTTTATTTTAAAATTTGTGTTGACAGTCAGCATCAGTTATTGTTAATAATTAAATAAATACTTCATACTTATTAAAAAAAAAAGGCAACCAGATTTTTTATATTTCTAAATAAAATTGGTACAACAAAATACTTGACAAGCAAGCTAATTATGGTCCCCCCGAATTCTTCTTGCGAGAGCCAAATCCTTTGTCATAATGGTAACTCTCTTAGCATGGATAGCACAGAGGTTAGCATCCCCAAAAAGAGCTACCAGATAGTCTTTGGCGGCCTCCTATAGGGCGAGCATAGCAAAGGTTTGGAACCAAAGATCGGTCCAATACTCTTTTGCTATCTCTTGGACCAGGCGCTGGAAGGAAAGCTTCCATAACAGAAGCTCTGTTGTCTTCTGATACTTCCGAATTTCTCTTAACGCCACGGTACCTGGCCTATACCTATGCGGCTTCTTTGGTTGTGTCGGCGTCTTGGGCAGGGTCTTGCCCCCTGACACCCGGCGAGGTCGGGCGGCGTCCACGTGGTCCTCCCGACGGGCAGAGCTCGTGGCTTTGTTGCCAACTGTCTTAAGTTTCTCCTTATAGGCGCTCCCTGACTTATGGGCCGTGGAATTCCGCCTTCGTTTAACAACAGGGTTTCAGTCTGATTGGGAGCCCGCTATGTGTTCTGCTCTTGGTTTCGTTAATCTGGTGTTGATCCTCATTTTGCTGGACAAGCTCCTCAGCCTGCCATTGCTGCTCCGCCCGTTCTACCTCCTGTTGCGTGGCGTATGCAGTCGCCATACACTCTTCCATTTCAGCGAGGCGACGGGCATTCACTCTCCTCAACAGCTCTGTCTGATATCTGTCGGGCCTGGCCTGCAAATCTAGCTGGATGGATATCAGATGCTCGACCGTGAGGTATGATGGGACGTCGCCCCAAACAAAACTCGGGGTTGCCTCATCATAGTAGTAGGGGGGAAGGTTAAATGGGTTCCCCTCTATGATGACTTGCCCGTCTCCCAGGTAGATGTACTCTCTACCCCGGGCCTTCGGGTCTTCACTCTCTGTCTTCCATGTGTCATCTCCTCGGGCGAGCCCCATAATCCTTTCGGCCTCTGCCTGGATGGCCTCGTCTTCGGCAACCTCCACACACGAGGGAGGGTAAAACTTGACCAGCATCAGAACTTGGTCGGGCTGCTTGACCAATGTGTAGGGTTGTCCTAGGGCATTAATTTTCAGTATAAAGCACTCCAATAGATGGAAAATAAGATCTGGCGACAAACCGTTGAACAAGCTCGACTAAAAGAAGCTCAACTTTGTCGAAGTTGCCGGCAAGCTGCTCGTCGAGCTCAGCAAATATTTGAGGAACACAAAGGTTACAGTAACTAACGTAACCCCGGGTACGAGCCATGTTCATTGGTGTAGGAAAAGGTTCAAAAGGAGGCGCTGGTATGGCGGATGTGGTGGCGACCAAGCACGAGGTTATGGGGAAGCGAGCTTTTCTCCGGTGGCTATGGCGGACGAGCGAGGCGGAGAGCGCAAGTCGGCAAGATGGGAACAAAAAAAATAACCGTCGCTTTTTTTTTTAATTCAGAATTTATTTCAATTTTTTTATTTTTTTACAAATTTATACGGCAGAAACACACGTTTTTATACAAGTGCGTGTCGGGAAAATATGCGTTTCTTTTTGCAATTTTAAGACGATGTTTTGTCGGACATGCACTCTGTGTTCCCGCGCCTATTTGATGATGTCTTGACGCTGGATGCTGATGCCCCTTGGGTTGGATCGTCCCCGATACGTTGGTGCAAAAATCGCCTCCATCCGAGTTACCGCTCTTGGAAACAAGAAACCTCCTCTCTCTAAGAACTTAACATATTTAACTATAATAACTGACACCTTCATACCTAACTAGTTTAATCCTCTCATAACTAAGCCAACACACATACTAACTATGGAATTGCTGTAGCTTAACCTAAGGCAAAGCCCCCTACGACCAACCAACCTAACGAGTTAGACTATGGCCAATGTAATGATTTGGTCTACCAAAATCATGCTTTGATACATCGTGATGCTCCTAGAATCTATACGATGCTCCCATCATACAGATACAGGGAATTTCCCTTCCGTGGCAACTACATCACCATGGAAAGGCCCTCAGTCCAACTTGGACTACTTGGGATGGCCAAGTGTCAGAGTGAGAAATGCGAAGGTGTCCTCCGTCCAACTTGGACTACTTGGGATGGCCAAGTGTCCGAGTGAGGAACGCGGAGGTGTCATTCGTCCCACGTCCTCTTTGGGAATCCTATACAGCGGAAGTATACGTACATGTTAGCACACACCAATCATGCTCAAAATAATATTCCACCACGAAGGGTGGTCCATCCATCATCATCATCTACATAGTAATACAAGTAATAACATAAGCAATATACCATAAATAAGGGCTCTACCCTGGGCTCAGACTCCATGGGATCGACTGAGAATTAGGGCCTCAAGATAACAGCAGACAGAGGTACAACATGGTATTGGCTGGCATAGAACAATGGCTAGGGTTGTCCACTCCATCTGCCCCTCCTGTGCACATTTTGCAGATAGGCTGAAACATGCTACGACGTGATTGTAGCCTTCCGGAGACGCAATGGAATCACCCTATGAGACTACTCCAGGTTACATCTCCCTGGTCCGATGAGGCAGGTCAGGGAGGCGTCCCCTCCCAGGGCATGACGGATCCCTCGGTGTGCTAGAGAACACGTGCCACATCAGTGACCCCCCCATCCATATCGACTTACTCCCCTAAATCTAAAGGCCGGCTCACCTGCCCATTCGAGCCCCAAGACGTCCATATAGGCACTCATCCTGGGACCCAGGGAGTGTGAGACCCATACCCTGTCCACATTCAGTGACCGACTATACGCCTAGCACACTATAGGAGTCCTACAGCCATGCTAGGCAAGACCCCACCCCCGTTTCATCATCATACCGGTTATCTGGTGATGAATCACAACATAACATCCACATCCAGGTGGGCTCTTGTGCACAAGCCGCATTACTGGGTCTTAAGGGTTCTAGCTAGAGACATCTCTGCTTCTAGGAAGCTTTCAGGTCTCTACCCTCCCTTAACCCCAGACACATAGGAGAAACAGAAAGAGAGAACACAATCATTATCAAAATATCCATCATCATTTTAGTAACACATAAAAGAGAAATTCACCATTCCATCTAATCAGAGAAGGGTTAGCTGAGCACAGACTATCTAGGGACTAATCGGTCTCTTGGCTAGAGCCATTATCACGAAAGGCTTCCATACTTCAAGTTTGGTTGCAGTAGCTGGTAGCTCCTCCTTCCTCTAACTCTCCCCAAATCGATTTTGGGCAGAATTAGGGGTGGGGCCCTAATTTGCCCTCCAAACTTAGCAAATTCCCCCTGGCCAATCGATTTGGGCCAGGTGGCATTGTCTAATTAGCTGACCTTTTACTAATTAATAACCTAATTAGTCTACTTAAGTCATTTACTCACTAATATTTTAGCTAGCTAATAAAAACCCTTTTAGGTTAACCCAAGTTATCTCCTATTGACCCATAAGGGTCTATTTATACCTTGGTGACGTGTCATAGTATGTATACGTATACCATATAAATACATGGAATGTCACATGGACATGGGTGACATCATACGATGCCACTTAACTACATGTAAGAAGAAGCCAGTACAACGATCTCCATTATGGAAGCACGATAAATCTGCTTTAGTTTTTGCCTGTTGCATCTGTTCTCTCCGCAAAGTTTGAATTTGTGCTAGTATGTTATGCCCACGAACTTCTAGGAAAATACCCTGCCAAGAGAGAAGAAGATCCTGATATAAGGTACCCCAGCATAGCACTATGTGCTGTTGTGGATTGTCGACCCCACTGTTTCACAAAAGATTTGGCCATTGCATGTGCATCTATTATGCCAGCCATCCTCGACGTTAGTTAGTGACAGTTTTCCAAATGCCTTTGCAAGCTTCTTAGAAATATGTGTCCTTCAAGAATTTTACGTTCAAGCAAAAGCACGTCCCCTCTGATGGCGCTGTAGCAGAGGTTCATTTGAAAGGAATAGTGGATGATCTGAACTGACTTGTCCCTAAGGCAGGATTAAAAAACATCTAGGAATGCCAAAATTGCATCCGCATTCTAGTAAGCCCAATCCAACCAAGAGCTTGCATGACCCTCACCAATCTAACCATTGCACCAAGTGAAAGCACCTTCACCATCTAACTCCAATAGGTTGCATTCATGGAGAAGACGTGTGTCATTGCTGACGCTCAAATCCAGTCATAATATTAGAGGTGGCTCCTAGTCGATCCTCTTTCACTTCGACCACGTTGAAGTCCTTGACAAGAATCTACAAAATCTCCTGACCCATATTAAGCATTTTGGACCATAGAGGTGTCCATAATGAATCTCTTTGATAAAACCTTATATATTCACAAGATATACCAGGCTTTATGGTCCTGCCACAAGAGAAAAGCCCATCGGTCAAAGCAATCCACCTCATTGAAATTGGCTGGCAATGAAGGTTGTCAAGCTACGATAATTCCCCCAATAGCTGAATTGGCTGCTGCCACCAACACATTGAATCATCGGTTGATCATATCCAAGCTTTGACACATCTCCCTTGTGACATTTGTGTTCGTGCATATATATAAACTAAATATCCAGCTTAGAAAGATAGAAAGGTATCCAACTCCTATTAATGCGAGAAGAGACCACCCCCTGAATATTCCATGAGACTAACCACATTGATGCTTTGAAGGGGTTGGATCAAGGAGTCCCATTGGTGCCTCCAAAGTGGCAATGACAACATTCTCAACCTGACGCAATGCAGCAGTCTCTTCAACCGTATCAGCCCACTGAAGTGGTGAGAAACAACTATGATGGGGACTAATGGGAGGAGAAGTGACTCGCGAATCATGGTGAAGTGGATACTGGGACACTGTAGAATTAAAGCTTTTCACTATCTTTCAAGGCTAGTGAAACTCAGATGGATGCTTAGGCGGAGGATGGATACCTCGATGATCAATATCCATGTATCGACTACGAGTCTCATCAATTGCTCTTGCATCCTTTGAATCTCCTCCAACCTCTGCGTACGCTGATTTAGAATATGTGATGAAGAATTTTCAGGTGTGCCAGCAGTGGAATGGTCTGCAAATCACTGGGAAACATCCATAGACATGGGGGCCGCAGCAGCAGAACGAGGAGCAACAGATGCGGGAGCCTAGTGATGGGATGCAAGAGGTCTGCAGTACTAGACAAAAGCAGGTGCCTCGGGGAACATAAGAGCCAGCTCAAGGCCATTGAGTAACCGTAGCTTGAAAAGAAAAAAACATGGTACCACTTTATGCATTGGAACACATACTGATAGGGGAGGATACGTGTTTGAGTAGCTCAATGGTTTTGAACTTTAATAATATCTCAGTACTATACACATTTTCTTGCACCAATATTTAACAGTGCATATAAAATCATGCTAAATCTTTCAGACCAAAACAAGTGACCACTACTTTCTTCTTCGTTTGCTTCCAGTGATGGTTCCAATTAGGTCTACTTTTCCATTTTATAATATGATATTGTTCTTACAAGATGGAATAAATTATGAAATCCAATTTTACAAAAATACACAATTTGATATATCATTTCACTATACATCCCTATACATATCCCATTGGTAGGTGATGTCAATAATCGGAAATAATTGGCAACCTACGAACGTATAAATACAAAGTTACTTACATAATCTTGTGTTTTAAATGTTCCATATAATATTTTTTATTGAGTTTCCAGAATAAAATAATACTCATGTTGTGTGTTTCGAAACGTTCCAATTTTCGATCTACTTCCAATTCCAGGTAAGTATGAGTACTCATGTTGTTGTCTATTCCGAAACGTTCTCGTTCCAGTTCTGACCTTTAAGTCCATCCCAATCTGAGTTAACTATGAGTACTCATGTTGTCTGTTTCAAAATGTTCTCATTCCCGTTTTGACCTTTAAGTCCATCTCAATCCTAGGAACTACGGGTAAAGATCCTTCACAATGTTAAATCTAGATTTTTCTTAGCTCTTATTTATCCCAAACTTAATTAAGATCATATTCAAGGTCATAGTTACCGACATCCCAGAATGATGATTCGTGTTAGAAGCCATCGACACGCAACTCAAGTCAGATGCGTCCACTATTTTTTTTTTGCTAAGTAAGTTTGCCCTAAGGTCTTGAATGCTTTTGAATATTCCAGATGCACAGTTTATGCGTAGTTTGCTCGATTCATCCCTCTGTAATCTTTCTACCCTTTGTTTTCTTGTTGATGGAGTTCGAACCAGCATGATAGACTTCAGATGGCAGGCATCAAGGATTCAGGGTTGGTAGGAAAGTGTTGCTGCAGATTTTCAATAGCATTGGAGGCATTCTAGCAGCCAAAGAAATCAATTTGCATGGATCAGTGTTTTAGAGGGCGCAATGGATTGACCTATTTTAGAGCAGGGGATACGACCCACATCTCGGCCTTTTTGCAATGGCCATGTCCAAAGATATCTCCCTACTAATTTTGCCTCAATCCAATCCCTTGGATGAAGCAGAAATAGAGGATTTGGGTGATGAAGAAACTGAGGCTTTTGAGGACGAGGTTGCTCTAGATAAGGATATTTTTTTTCATTAATTTTTAAATTTACGCATCTAAAAGAGTAGATGCTTCGATGCTTTAGATGCTTCGATGCTTTAGATGCTTTCGATGTGCCGCATCCGATGCATCTTTCTTAAGATATGTTTGAACTTAGACACAAAGATATACTAGTTTCTATGTCTCTTAAGTCGCTACATGCCTTCAATGCATCATCCAAAATAGAACTTATGCTATTTTCTATGTCTCTTAAGTCGCTACATGCCTTCAATGCATCAACCAAAATAGAATGATTGAATTCGATATAGCCACACTGAGACTAAGATGCGGCCCAAACTTCGAGGGAGGTAGTAATGGGGAATCTTAGACAATGGGCGAAAACCCAATCCAACAATATCAAATGGGCAAAGCGGTTATAACAGGACTCAAAGAAGAAAGTCCCGGCTAACTCCGTGCCAGCAGTTGTGGCAAATGGCTATGACTCTTTTTATATTCATTAATGGAATTTGAAGGGCCAAAACATTCTCCCTTCCTCTAATGTTTTCCTCTACTGTTAGGCATGACACATTGTATAATATAGTGCTCTAGTGAGAATTGGCCAGTGACCATTTAGGACAACACTGGCAACCAATCCACATTTTTTGTACCTTAGAAAGTGCATGGATGTTTAGATTTGCCATAGGTTGCTCATAAATGACTAAGCTCGTCCTACCTAGCTTTGTTTAAAATAAAAAGCCCATTGAACACATTCAAGACTGGCTATGATCACAGAAATGCAATGTGAGACTGGCTATGAAATAATGCAGTGAGACTCCAGCATAAGCTTACCAGAAAATTCTACAACCTGTCAAAGCACTCTGGTACAGCAAAGGTTGATCCAAAAGAAGAATGGATTTAAAGCAATTAGATGTATTTCGTGAATATTGCAGCTGAAAATAGATGGGGATTTTTTATAGGCTGTAAGCATAATCTGGGAGTCAATATCCTTCTATTGTCATTGTGTATCCCAGATGTCCATTTCTGTTGGTGGCATAGGAACAGAAAATGCCATATGTATATGGCCAGACCCAAACGAACATGCTCGTTTTGCTGCACGTAGAGGTATAGTTCATTGAAATGGTCCAGACGTAGATTATACAAGGCAACGTATTGGCACTTCCAACTGTGCGGTTCAATAATACTTATTTTGGGTTATTAGCTGCAGCTAGTAACATGTCAAGTGTCACCGCAGATGGTCACAGTCAAAATAAACAGGCTCATCTTGCTCAAGATCCTTACTAGATAAGAATACTGAGAGCTCAGAGCCGAATCTACCTATAGACCTTAGGAATGTTTCGAAATCTTAGGATCCAATTGTACAGCCTCTCAGACAAGTACACGTTAACTCTATATAAGGTTGGTGTCCTATTTAGAGAGATCTGTCGTGTGGGTATCCAAGAGTAAAACAACGGGAGAACGAGGAACCATGAGCTTTAAGAAAAAAAGGATATTGGAGTGGAGAGTAAAAACCAGTAAAATTTGATTGGAGATGAGAGAGAGGACATATTGTATCAATTGACAGAAGAGAACTCCAGATAGGACACGAAGGACAGTGAGAATTGGGCAGAGACATTCCACAGGTGGAGGTGACTGCCAGCAGGAGAGGAATGTCTCATCAACGGAATTTGTATGTGCACTTTTGCAAGATGGCCAGAACTGCAAGTAAATTCAAAGAATGCTGGTAAAAACTGCCAGAACTGCAAGTAAAAAAAGAATGCCGAGAAAAAACAAGGAGTGAAGTGAACTGCTGTGATTCAAAGAAGAAGTCCCCTTGGCATTGCATTGGTTGTGAGGGAACCAAACACCTGAAACACATTTTAGAAACACTTCTAGAATGCCAAAACATCGAAAGTAACCTGTGGAACTTGTTCTGAGCAGACTTCCCAAATGTGTGGAACAAGCACAAAAAGTTAAAATAAAAGAAATGTCATGTTTGGAGAACACGAGTCAACATTCGAACTACTATACGACAACCTTGCATCCTTACCCCATACAAAGAGGTACACAAGACTGAAGAAGGGAGATTCTTAATGGCATTGAAGAATTCTATTGCATGACTTTTACTTGAGACAAATCCCAATCACACAAAGAAAATGTTCTTCCAGTGCAGGAACAATTCAATATCGTACAAACTACAACCTGAAGTTAGTGCCACATATGACCAGATAACACTTGCCCATCAAAATGACTAGGCTTATTGAGGTTTCTGTGCAACAACTGCATCATGAACAGGCAGTCATAACAAAACTAGGCCACAGACTTGTGTTACTATGCATAAACAAACATAAAATATGAAGCTCTTATATTGCATATTGAACGTTAATTACATCTCTAGCGAAACAGCATTTCCACATTCATGGAAATAGCAGTAACCATAATTAACAATCAGCAAAAGCTGTACCTTTTTCCAAGTAGAGAACCAGTTAAGGTGATAATACGCAGGACAATAACTCCGCAAATTAGACTCCAGCAGCTTTACCAGATAACAATGTTTTCAACCGCTGCACAAGGCTTGGTGCTGTCATGGCTCCCTCCTGTAAAGTAATACTCAATAGCAAGCAATGCCACATAGATACCAACAATGCACTGCGTACACAACATACAAAATGAAGCTTCTCCTGCAACAAAGAACTCTGCAGGCATTTCTTTCCAAAAAATTAGACACTTCTACAAGACAACCCAAGCAAAATAAAACAGCTGCATCCAAAAAAACACTTTTCTTGGAAGTACTTGTTGCAAACGGAGTGAAAACAGCAAAATCTTGGCAACTAAGGTTCCTCTTAGGCTATTACCTTGCCAAATTTGGTTTACATATTGTCAAGGAAATGACTCCTGGTACACATTTGCTTCATTTGATCCTCTAGCAGGCAACTAAATTGTGAAAGGATTACTGATCCCATTCTGCTCAATCATTACATACAGCTTCACATATGCAGGAAACCAACCACCCATGCTAATGAGAGAGTAGATATTGAGGAGAAAATCTTGTTATTGGGACTGGAATTTAGGCTGAGGAGGAGGAAAAGGAGGATCATAAACATGTGTAATCAACCAACCAACCAATTCACTGGCCATCACAGAGGGAAGTGCGAATGTGCTAAATAGAGTGGGCGATTTAGTGAAGCTTTGAACAAATAAAATAAAATATAGCCTGTCAAATGTGTTCCTTACAAGCCAGGAATGATCGGGATGCAAGCACAGAAACCAACACTTATCAAGTTAATCTCATTTTCATGTTTAAAGGAAAAGCCAATTGATGTCGACAGGCATATCTAATGTCTTTAGAATAGAAGGGAATACAGCATAGCCAGATGGCTAGGCTATACAACAGCACTTAAGCTCCTCTCTTCATATATTTAATCAATTGTGGCGATAATAACAGAGACAATCATATTCTTCCATCACACGCGGTGGCCTTCAATGGAAGATGTCATATGCATCAAACATGCTATTCCGTTCTTGAAGCAGAACCAAGAAACAAAAAATGAGTAAGGGCACATACAAAGCGATCAATTGGCTTGCCATCCTTGAAAAGAATAAAAGTTGGTAAAGCTTGCACGCTATAACGACTTGCCAACTTTGGATATTTTTCTGAGTCAATTTTTACCTGTACAAAAGATAAAAAAAAGAGTAACTCAAAACAGAAATGATATAGTGATATCAACCGCTTTAGAAAACCAAATTGACCCAAAAAGTGGTACATTATATAAATAATTTTAATAAGTGAATGGAAAAGCTTCTATTAATAAAAAGTGGATTATAGACTACAGAAAATAAGTTTAGCACAATTCACCAACTAAAGATTATGAAGCTTTTTAGTCCAAAATTTTGTCGGACTTCCCTAAGCAAGAAAAGAATATATCACCACACCTTCATATGCATCTATATAGTTAATTTCATTCATGCGCTTTATGTTTTAATTTTCTATAGCAGTCCTGAAATGACCAAAGTGATTTTCCTGCTCTGATACTGTAAATTCATTTTTTCTACAAGGCTATGAAAATCTCATGGTTCATGAGACTGATATATGCATCAATGAGAGGCACATTTCTTCTAGTTGCAAGTGTGCTAAAACAGAGTAAGATAATGCAAATCAAAGGCAACATAAACCTTTGTGCACCTGCTATAACGGACCTCCAAGCTTGGAAGTCTCTATACTGCAAAGAGCTAAGAAATATAGCTCACTAACATACCACCGCTGGTCTGTGGGACGCGCAACATCGACTACATATACTAACCAGATCTAATGTCTAACTCTAGACATGCACGCACTCATGCATGTGCGTGCACACATATAGAATGGTAGAGGGAGGTGGGGACTCACAATTCGGATCTCTTCCTTCATTGCATTTCCAACTTCATTAAGGACTGGAACCATGAGTTGGCATGGGCCACACCTTTCACATAAACAAATCGGCAGTCAGAAGCTAATAATTATCTTTTACAAAAACAGGTCTTTTACAAAGTACAATACAGTAAGAAAGGGCCCATGCACACATGCCTATTTGAGTCGGTAGTACAGAAAACCTAGAAAATTGCAAACTTAATCATGCCAATACCATGTCGCATAAAAATCAACTAGTACTGGCAATTCTGAGTCTTGTATCATGTCCTTAAAAGACGAAAACGTCTTCTTGCTTGCTTGGACCTGCAGAAGTCACAATCCAATTTCAGTGTCTGAGAAGTAAATAGGCGAGCTACCATGCTCAGATTTGAGTTGAATACTAAAACAAGACCACGTTCAGTATAAATATACAAAGACCTCTAATATGGTCTGAAAATTTTCATGTTGGATAAATAAAGTGATGTTTATGCGATTGTGCCAGAATCCTATCCAAGTTAGCCTAAAAGAAAGAAACGTAAGAAAAAAATCGAGAAATAATACCGTGAAGAAACGACGCGGATACGAGGTGGATGTTGACAAGAAAACATCCTGACGCCGGAATGCTCCTTGAAGAAAAGGGCAGCCATGCCCATTCGATTTCCGACCTCTTCCAACCACAGAAATGGAGGTGCTTATAGGCTGGTAATGGCAAGTCCGGCGTTGGGTTGAAGGCAGGGGCACTGTTGATAAGGAAGTGCACAGTGCCATTCCGGCCGGATTAATGTTTTACCATTTATTTTGTTGCTCATCGAAATGTGGATATTTTATCGGAGGAAAAAATACGAGAATATTCTGGCTCATTCTTAATTGTTGTGCACCTTTTTTTTTCCCTTTGTTTACGTCAAGGCAAGTGGGTCTGCGTTCTTGCCTGATACTCCGATCATTCTTATCAAGAATAACAAGGTGCTGCGCACGGAGGGTTGCCCTCCATGGCCGGAAAAAAAAAAAAAAAAGTAAAAAGCACACCAGAAGACTTTACTTGTTACTTGTTTTTTTTTGCAATGCAAACAATTAGATTACTTGTTATTTTTTTTATTGTTGTTAGAATGGGTTATTTTTAAGTGGTATTTTTTAGCCTTTAAGAATTTGTCTATATCTCAATGCTTGATCATGGTTTGACACCTAAAGGTCGGTCTTACACCATACAAATTGATATGGTGACATCAAATATGCATGTTCCAAAATGTTGACAGAGTGAATAAGATAGAATCTTGTAATCATCTAGATACACATTTGATTGGGCTTCAACATACAAGCAAGTAATTCCTATCTAGACATTTGTGAAGGAAAGCCAGCGTAAAGAATATTAGACATTTTCCTTACATTTGACTATTAGTAATTTTGGAATGATGTTTGTTGCTCTCTCTTTGTACTTGGGTCCCATAGGCCAGTTGGTCTCCGTGGACGATAAAATCATATTCTATTCTATTCTATTCTATTCTCAAAATCCTCAAACTAGATCCTTTTATTCTTCTCTTGACGTACAGGCAACCAATAAATGCAACCAGAGTTTCTGCACCTAGCCCTTCTGACGTACAGGCAACCAATAAATGCAACCAGAGTTTCTGCACCTAGCCCTTCTGTCTCATGGATACCTCCAAATCTCGGCAACATTTACGAAACGGCTCTGAAGCTGGATTTTAGAGTCAGTTTCACAGCTTGCCCCTCTTTCGTCTCACTGGAACTCGATTCAAAGAGGAAGTCGCTATATTGTATTTTCCTGGACCGTCAATGTGAAAATTGAAGATAACGCAAAATTTTGAAGTAGCAGCACGGTGATAGGCTAGAATTGCAGGAAACTTTAGCACCCCAATCTACATTTTGTAGATAGTCGGATCGACTCAAATAAACAAGTCTTTGTAGTCTCACAAATACTTAGTTCCCCGAATCTACAAATGCATTTGGTATCAGTATGCATCATTGTGATGTTAAAACGCATCATATGGCTACATTCTTGGTTACAAAAGCACTATGCATAAATTGGCAGGACTTTTGCTGGGCTAAAATCTAAGAGCCTCAATCTTTCAAGCATCTGCACTGTAGATAGAGCAACAAGTCGGTTTTTAGTCCATTCAACTCTATGATGACTACCTGACTTTGCAACTTTTTTTGATATCATCTTGCCTTGAATCTGGAAAGTCCAAATGAAGAACATGCTATTAATGAAGGCCAACAAGTAAAATTATGTGGAGGTTGATAATAGCAAATTATGCTATGGCATTGTGTTGCTCAGTGTTGCATTTCTGTTGCATTATGTTATCACAAGAATCAAAATGTTCAATAATCGCCTCTTGTATCTTTAATAAAACACACACTTGGTACTTTTAAAATGCTACAAAGGAGAATTTATTTATCATCTTAGCAACAGTCTATTCTGATTGCAGCTTTTGTCAATTGCAAACAATTAAACAACATCCCCCAAGCATTAGGGCAATAATTATGGTAGTAGAATTGGAACAGATCAAGAGGGGTATCAGATTTAAAGAATAATGCAAGGAACCAAGAATGAATTTTTACCACAAAAACGACCTCACATTATCAGAGTGCGTAGTTCATGTGTAGAACAGCTGAATAAATCTTGCTTATCTTCTATTATAGAATATGTACAGATAATTTTAGTACAGAGGAGATATTATGTGTAACAATAAGCTGCATGAACAACAACATAGTTGGTCTACAAATCTGAACAGAACCATTATTCATATCAAAAGTGGGTTGTTTATAGAACGTTCAGAGAGTATTTTGCAGCGTCTCTAAGCTTATATCTTCCTGGTTAGATACGCATTTCTTGTTGGCAGATGGCACTTGAGCAAGGCATCTACAATGAAAATTGCCATACTCCACAGGCCGTTTATTAACATGGTCTAATCTGAGGTGGTGAATCATTAGCTGTTCTCCAAAGGATAGCTGCACAAGCATCAGGGCTGCATGTAAAGAAAACTGCCAATGTTCAGTGGCAGAAAATATATATACATAGCATAGCTAGCTGTGTATACCAAAGGCTAAGCAATAATACCAGTAATACTAATTAAAACTACTCTAAGAAAAATATATAGAGGAAGATGAAGAACAATCTTTAGGAATACATCATAAATGTAACGCATAGATCACTTCCATAAATGCATGTCGGGCAGTAAGATATTAGCAATTATTGGAATAAAAGAGAGTTCTCAACAACCATATACGCAGAATGAGTACATAGCATTTTCAAGGATTAGCATCTTGTTCGCACAGCCAATTGCAAGTGCGTCCCCAGAGCCATTTTCACCAATGACAGTCGAGATAATTGGAACCTTCAATCCAAACCTTTGTCGCAAATTGGCAGCATTCGCCTCACCCTGGAGAAAATATGAAGTCAAAAAACATTGATTGCCAAGTCGTATCGTCATATGTACTGTACCTGACCACATTCTTCGGCTTCAATTCCTGCATATGCAACAGGAGTATTATCAAATGTAAGGAAATCCATGCTGCTCAGCATGCCTCGTCATTCTCAGTGCCTTGCGATACCTTCAAAATACAAATGCACAGTAAGATCTCAAGACATGTTAAACAATATAGATAAGGAATCAAATACTAAAGAGGCCCTACCCATTAGGTGTAGGCATTGTAAATTCACGATAAATCTTCTTGTGTTCCTTCCCTTTTCTTTGCCCAATAAACATGAAACTCATGCCATCCATCATTTTCGGTCCTCATGACCATAGTCGGGTCATGATATCCTCAGAGAGTTGAGCCAACATGGGGCACATTATAATAAGAGCTGATTCAAAGGGAAACAATGCATGCCTTATCAGTCATATTGAGGACATGGTTCAGAATGTTATTCTGCTGCAACATGTTTCTTGAAATGTTCAATGGCAGATCTTCTGAATCCACAACGCCCTTAATGATGAATACCTAGTGTCACGAGTTGCAGTGAATGATCCACCCAAGAAATGATACTTGTTGCATGTCTTATAACCCCATGAACAATTGACAATGTTGACAGATGTAGTCAGATAAAAGAAAAAGTGGCATTTTTAAATGAATGTTCTAAAGGCACCAAACTGAATGCCAATCTACGTATGAATGAAACTGAATGCCAAACTGAATCACGCTGGTTGCAACAGTAGCAAGCCTTAGAAGTGCCAGTTTGTTCTTCAAACAGATATGCATCATGAAAGATGCATGGACAAAAAACATGAAACGCAGGACGACATATGTGCAGCCACCAATTCCTAGCTAAGCTGTCAATTGTCATTGAGCCAAGACGCCAACCATCTATAAATCATATTTATCCGGGAGAAGAACCAAAGCTATACAGAGAAGATAACAACGAAGTTTATGGTAGGACAACCACCTGTATAATAAATATTGATGTGAGGTTAAAGGATTCCTGTTGATATTGATTGTTTGCCACAGAAAGCATGACCAGGGATATGTCAATGCAATCGTGTGCAAATTTGTGATGTTCTGCCCATTCAATTAGACAGTGGGCACTGGATAATATATCAGAAGTTGCAATGACCTCAAAAACTTGTTGGAAAACTAAAGCTCCATAATCGACGCATTTGAATGCTTCTGCTCCAGTATTGTTTACCTATTCCAGAGTTTTCCTTGCAAAGATAGATTTCCAAGCACCGGAAAAGATAACTTCAACTATCATCTTCAATGCCGAGAAGTGCATTTTTGCCTCACCAAGTGATCCACATTTCGCATACATATCAACCAAAGCACTGCCAACCAAAGGAGATGTTTGAAGTCGTCTTTGGGCTGCCTATCTGACACTTTCGGAAGCCTGTATGCCAAGCTTTAATGATCCATCGTATGCATAGAAAAGCCCAAGAACCCAGGAGTGAAGCTTGTTGAGCGGTCTTTGTGCAGCTAAGGGCCTAGGAAGAAGCTGGAGCTACAGCACCCACCATCGCCAGAACACCACCAGTTATCCGGTTTCCAAGAGTGCTGCCGACTAACACAAGTGACCTAGCATTTACAGACAATAATGGGTTTTTAGCAGTCATCGGCATATTCTGGGCATATACTGGCATATACCTAGAATATGCCACAAACCCCACATAAACAAGGGTTTGCCCCCTTAGGGGCAACCCAAAAATTGAGTCCACAAAACCTGTAGAATCCGGTTATTCTTGCCTTGCGCTCCCTGATTCTGCAGGTCATGGGGGCTGCAAGAATGGCTTCCCCCATGCCATTCTACATAACGTAATCAATGGGAGGCTTAAATTACGCCTATATTTGGCGTGTTATTGTGGAGCGGCGCCGCCATGGCTCTCTTCTGCTCTGTTTGGGCACCTGGCGTTCTTCTACGGCTATGGGGTTCTTCTGCGGCTATGGCCGAGCAGGCTATGGCAGAAAGTATAAGTTAGGCGATATGGTCAAGCAAAATATCGCGTTCTTCTGCGGCTATGGCCGAGCATGCATTTTTTTGCTATGGCTCCTTCTTAGCTCACCTCTTTGGCATTTCTTTCTTTCCTGAGTTCTATCCAACTGATCTATCCAACTACAGCCAGAGTGTTTCTAGCGGGATTCAAAAGCATCAACAAGGATCTTACGTTCTTTTTGACGGAGATGCTAGAACATTGAATCGAACACAAACAAACAAACAACGACGGATTTGGTTTCAAGATTTGGCTTCAAGAATGTGTTCTGGTTCAAGGTTTCGCTTCAAGATCTGGATTTAAGATTTCGCTTCAAGATCTGAAGGATGTGTGCATCTGAATATTTCGCTTCAAGATTAGCAACGGATTTGGCTTCACGAAACAAACACACATAGGGGCACTAAAAAACACAGGGGCAAGTTCATTAAACGGGTTGTCTGTGCTTCGCAAAGCTCCACCGGAGAAAATCGTTCAAGTCTACCTCCGCCAGGACAAAGAAAAGAGAGAAGATAAATGCCATGTGGCAAAATACTAGTGGAAATTTAAGTCTCCCATTGATTACGCACGGGAAAATACCCTGCTCGGGTTTTTCGGAGGCAATTTGCTCGGCAGCGCCGCCAGTGGTAGCTGACGCACTCGCGGCTCTGCCGCTGGCGGCACCGCCTCGCAAATTACTCCCCAGAAAACCCTCGAGGGGTATTTTCCCTTATACATAAACGTCCACAAAGCGGAATTTCCGTGATTTTTAGCCTTTTGTTCAAAACGTAAATCATCTTGGTCGAGAGCTCAGGCAGCGCTACCATAGCTCTGCCAAGAAACCTCCAGAAGGTTTTCTAATTTCCATTCGTTGTTCTATTCCAGTTTTGTAACGAGCTTGGTCCGCTAGCAGGCATGTAATTTACATTTGCCTATTGATGATTATTGAGAATATTCCAATCGGTCATTACATGAGGAATACATACTATGTATGAGAAGTTTATATAAAATTCATGTGATAAAATCAAAGGGCATCAGTTTCTATAAGGGTTTTTGGAAGGAGGCAGAAGGAGCAATTTCTGGGTAGTCTTGCTGGCTAAACTTTGGAGCATCATATCTCGGCAGCCCGAGATCCAATTCAGGTAATTTTTACTTTACTAGAAAGATTTTCAAATTAGCTTTCTGGATTGGGTCTGATAAAGTCGAAATTCATCCGTATGAGGGAGATATGGCAGAAAGACTGAAGCTGTGTCAGAATTGATTGCACCATTGTATTTCTTTGTACAGCTTGCTTATTGGAGCTAAAAGGAGGGGATGTTTTGAGAAGAGAATAGCTAGAAGGAGTCAAAGGGCCATTAATGAAGTGGTTTTCAGGTGGGTGGTTTGCCGCTTACACCAGGGGATGCTTAGATTGCTTAGATTGTTCTTGTTGTTGAAGAAAGAAATCATAATTTAATGATTTGAATTAAGAGTAAAAGGAATCTGAGTGATCTTGAATGTGATAATGTGAGATTGAATGTTTTTTGCCATGATGGAATAAGAGGAAGTAAGAACTAAGCCAAGATTATTGTAAGAAGTCTGCGAATAATCTTTGGAATTGTAGGTAATGGGGCAGATCTTGTATGGAGTAAACGGGATCCTGGCAACATCAATATTAATAGATATGTTCTGCTTTGGAGAAGCCAAAACTCAATTGGAACCTTGGAGATCATGTAGCTTATAGGGGCTGCATGGAGGTTCTAACAAGGGCATGAAAGTCACCATTAGCTCCATGAGACAAGATGCTAATTTAGAAGATAGATAGAAAAAAGTATATGTACCTTTGGTGATTAGAAAAAGGAAATGTACCTTTGGTGATTAGAATGAAGTTAACACTAGAGTCGTCACATGATGTACCAAAAAAGGTGCAATGCACTGTTTGCTTTAAAATTTGTATAAATTCAAAGGTTCAATAATCAGTCAAACTCTTCTTATATATTAATATATAGCAGATATTGCATGAGAAAAATACCTAAAAATCTATTGGTCTCCGTTTATGAGAGTTAGACTTAGGTAAATACAAGGGGGTCAAGTCTGTTTTGCTTTATGTTTAGATAAAGTAAAACTGTCTCAGCAAGAAGATTTTAATGCTTTTTTTTCAGTATTTTTGTATTTTTCTTCACAAGTTAGAGAGTAAAACACAAAAAAACTGCATCTCAATCCGAGATCTGAGAAGGGAGATAGGGTTGTTTGAATATGACAGGGTCAAAGTTGTTGTCTGTCTTCTGTGAACCAATACTGGTTTCCAGAAAGTTGTTCCCAAATCAAATCTCTAACTTTTGTAAGGAAATGAATTTTGACCTCAAATTTTGAATACAAGTGGTAGACAACTTGCTTTATCTAAGAAAAATGTCCATTTATTTTTTCATTTACAAGTGATTGATAACTTATGTCTATATAGGAGTAAAATGATTCAAATTCATCCTCCAAAAAATCATATTATGAAAGATTACCATAATACGAAACCACTCTAAAAACAAATACATTAAAAAAGCATAGCGTTTGTTCACAAGAAATCAAGAAAGGTTTGTTTTCCTGGGACCATTACTGGTCCACCTTTTTAAAATTAAGAACTCCCTCACATTAATCGATTTCAGTTTCAATTGTGGGATATAAGCACCTCATGAATCATTCCATTCATTAAAAATAATCAATGCTCATTATCTTGAGGTTTAGAGTAAACTTTCTAGTGTCCATTCCAAGTTATCTGTTAGATTACGCGTTCCATGGATTTCATAAACCTATGCATTGAATGGTGAACTCAAAACTTGTATTTTCAAACTTCTCAAGTTGTGGAAGTAATGCAAAAGAATGAAAAACAAATATAAAAAACTATAACTATGAAAAATAAAGTTAGACTGCTACGTCTGTTTTCTACTGTTGGTCCACATGGCTTAGGATCATTCAAAAAGCCAGAACATCATCATCTTAATTAATTTTAAACTCGCCTTAGGAATATATAGATTCCAATAGTATTCTATTTGAAAAAATTAGTTGGTTGCTAGAATTGCCTTATTTAATGGTAATGTTGAAGCATAAGCAAATTGAACCTATATGAATCTCCACTCATTCTTCCAAAAATTATATTAGAGAAGGTAGAAAATCACCATATCATTGTATAAGTGACAAATGAATAATAAATAGAATTGGTAATGATACTTAAAGAGATCTACTTCTATACCTAGTTCATCTAATTGTGGACCATAATAGTCCATGCCTATTTATATTCATGTCTTACATATAGTAGTATATTCTGGGAAGGGACACAAAACCGGCCATAGATAGGCTTGTCATTCATCACAGCAGCAGTATACAATGTTTTGAAGAATATATAGAGAGGGGTAGCCGACCATAGGAACAATATCGGACTACCCCACAAACAGAAAATGCGCATAGGCAATATAGAAGGGTAATGGCGACAACTTCTCATCGGGATAAAAAACCCCGCCCTTTCGGGTTTTCGAGGAAAACCCTAATGAGAAATGGTCGCCAAGAGCCTTGAATGGGTTGCCTGGAGAACGGGAGGAGATGGGTTGATGGCGAATGCAAATCTAGCAGGACCCCAAAAGACGGCGAACCTCAAATGTGTCGCATGGAGAAGTGAAGGAAATGGGCTGATGGCGAGCAAAAATAGAACAGGACCCTCGAAGACGGCGGAATCCTGCAAGCAACACAAAAGAACCCCTAAAAAACACCCGTGAATGGTTAGAGAAAAGCAACATGCACAGCGCGGAGGAAACAGACTGCATAAAAAAATTCCCAAATATGAGCGACGAAACAGATAAAAAAGAACACAACAGAAAAGAAATAACGTGGAAAAGCATCATCCAACGGGTGGAAAACTATCATGTGAAAATATGCATCACCCTCGAGGTGGAAATAAACAGCATCACCCACTGGTGGAAAATAATGCGGCATGATGCCGATAAAAAGAAAACATGATAATAGCAACACCCAAAGGTGGAGAACAACAAAGAGTGCATGAACAAAAAATATAGATGAAAAAGACGCATACCCCCACATAGCAGGGCGGGAAGGGAGGGAAGCAACGGCAATAGAAGAGGAGCTGCTGTGAGAAGATGCCGATAACCGAGCCGAAAGAGGAAAGGGCCTTATATAGGAGCTCGTCCCTTCCCAGAATGGCGATCCGATGGCTCGGATCGATGCTATTCTGGGAAGGGACTCGCAAGAGACACAAAACCGGCCGACCACCAGAGAACTTCCTTAACGATAAGCCCAGTCGCCGCGAAAACTCCAAGTATTGAGGTGGGCGCGAAGTACGTAGCGAGAAGAATAGAATAGAATAGAATAGGTTTTTAGCGTCCACGGAGACCAACTGGCCTATGGGACCCAAACAAAAAGAGAGCAGCAAGCGTATTACTGACAGGATTAAAAAACCCCCGCCCCGAAGGGTTTTCGAGGGAAAAACCTTAACAGTAATAAGCATGCTGGCAGACTGTACAATTGCATAGGACAGTTCAAGACCGTCCCGTAGGACACAAACGAGTCCGTGCATCCATAACCTCCTGGAGGTATGACCCCAACAAACCCACTGACGCCGTAGTCAATAACTGATGCAACGGCTGGCCAGGCACTAGTAGTCGAACATACCTCTCTCGGATATGGGCAAATGCCGGGCAGATCTGGAGGGTATGACATTCATCCTCAATCGCGCCATTTTTGTCCTGAATTCTGTGTCGAATCTTCTTTCATGAAATTGAGATCAACGCGACTTATGGAGACTTCAAAAAAATATTGGATTATATCTCTTAGAGTTGACAACTTATGGCCACAAGTCTTACGTCAAAACGTGTTATAGTAAAGGAGAAACAATTCATAACCCCAAACAGCTTTTTTGAGCTAATATGGTTTGACGACTTCATATAATGTCATCTAATAGCAGCGACACATGAAAACATGCAAATCAACATGTTTTATAATAAAACATCAATTACTTTCAATTTTAAAAACGTTTGGACCCCTTTATGCTAGAAAGTTTAGAAAATGCAGTTCTGGCATGGCGTACAAACTGCTGAATTCTATAAGGTTTGGGCAATCACTACAACATATCAGTAAATCCATTGGTCCTGAAATTCTCCATACCATAAAGAATCAAGTGAAGATTCCAAAAGCGGTGGTATCTTATGAAATGGAAATTTCTCTTGTTAGATATCTGGGTTTAAGTGGCAGAGGGTATGTTGGACCAATTGTGGTGGATGAACCCAGGATAGTTCCAGTAACAACTCTAGTGTTAAGATGTCAAACTAAACTATGATATGGAATTGCACTGCTAAGAAATAACCATGGAGCTAAGATGAGACAGATTAATATCCTAGTCGGATAGTAAGAGGATGTATGCCACAGCGGCCTAGAGAAGCTTATGGGGGCTTCTGGAGTATGGCAATGGCATGGAGTGTTGTTGGCCAAATAAAATTCTAAGCTATGTAATTAATTTATTAGTGAGAAAAACAAACTAACATACTGAATTGCGTATGAGTACTCTGTAAAATGTTCACTCCTTATGGAGGGAGTGACTCTGGAAAAGCATGCTGGTGGAAGCATATTGTAGTTGCTAAGTGATCCTTGTACCTTATATTGATGTAAATTGTAGGGATATCATGATTGCTTGGGAATACAATATTATGCCATGCTAGAATAAGATTTTCCTATGGGGAGGAAAATGCTAGACCTTCTATGTGTTCTTGTATAATGTATCTAGACATGCTACATGCTTGGATACCATGGTTATGTGTCAAGATTGCATTATGTGAGCATGTACTTGTTGAATATTTGGCAGCATACTATCGTAGAACATGAATGTGATCTGTTCATTGCAAGTGTTAGCATTATTCTTGGTAAATGCATAGGAAATACATGTGAATGACTCTTGATTCTTGGATCATATGATGATAAATATGGTTTAAACTCTGACATGTGGGGCTGTTGACTGGATTTTTAGCAAATCCCGGTCAACATAAGAAGCAATGCTCTCTAAAGGTCTAAAATAGGGGAGAAGATCAAGGGCCTAGATTTATTTGTGCTTGCTGTTAAAATCCAAAGGCCTATATTAATTTGTGTTAGTTGTTACGTAAGAAGACAAATTTGGTTATGAAGGAGAAGAAGACAAAAGCAAGAGGATTGATGAGGTGTCAAAAGAAGCGCCAGGATCATGCCAAGTGGATGGCCAAGATTTGTGAAAAAAATTATAAATATCTTGAGGGGACTTGTTCTCCTCCTCTTTAACACTCTCTTGTAGAGTTTCTTGTGTTTAATTTATTTGAATAAAAAAGGTGCATCCCATCTTTTCCTTTCTTTTCATTTCACATACGTTGTCATCTCCATTCTTTTAATCTTTCTTTATAATACCTTGTTTATACCTTGTTTTCTTACGCCATTTTTCTTTTCATCTTTCATAAACCTTGTTTCCTCATATCCTTATGCTTAAGTTCTGGTGGAAGGTGCTAAATTCTTATTGCCATTTCTTTCTTACAAAATCTGCCACACAATTTGAATGATGCAGGGGATATGGGAAATCCCCACATCAGGGGCATGTGCTAAGTTCTTGGCTGATATATGAGTGCATAGTCTCTGGGGCCGGAGTCCATTTGCGGTGGCTTGGACTCGGTTGTTTCTTGTTCCTGACATCGAGCGTTGTCACCCCAGCAAGCGTGCTTCGTCGCGCTACATGGCTTGGAAGTATTCCCCTAGCGCTAGATGTAGGCTAGGAGGGTGTGTACACATGAGGCTTACCCCGCCCGTATTTGCGGCGGGGCCTGATCAGCCCAGGTGGCCATAGAACAGGAGTAGGCATTGCATGCTTATGGATATGTTATTTCATGGTTCCTCATGGTCTCATGGTTATCTCTTGGTTATTGTAAGGTTATGACATTTGCATTTACAACTTATTGGTTCTTATTATTTTGTTCATGTTATGTGCTAATAATACTGCATTGCTAGTTTCTAGAATAGAGAAATTCTTAGGTGGGGCATCTAAGTCTGAGAATTATTCTTGTGATTGGTACATTGTACATGTTTCTTGTTGATAGGATAGGGTACTGCCCTTAGGTTGGATTCATATGCAGCATCGGCTTTCACGGATGCCTTGTTTTACCTTATGTAAATAGACTATAGCATGTGATGGTGCGCGAAAAATGGTGAGCCATTTTGCATGACTCTGATGGCTCTCGACAGTGCATGTGAACCCAGCCTTATGAGACATGAATATTAGTTAGTTACATCATACTATCTCAACAAGTATGGCTTGGTTTGTGAGTGCCTATGGACATACCCAACCCACCATACGTGAGTTACAGACTTTTCTTTTTGGCCTCAAAGCAAATAGTTATTGGCTCATCTATCTTGTTAATTTGGGATTTTCTGTATAAGGAAATCCCCCTTTAGAGGGAATTTTGAGCATGGAAGAGATTCCCGTTGTTAGGATGTTGGCATTGTTTCCATCGCCCAGAATTCCCCCTAAAGGGTATTTCCCATTAGTGGAAGCCATCTAAGGCCATTTGGTGGTTCCATGTGGTGAAAAAAAGGTCATCTACGATGTCTTCATTTTTTTTCTTATCTTCTCTGCATTTAGCAATGGGGGAGCTTTGCCGCCATGTCGCCACCGCTAATTGATGTTGTTTTTGACAAGAGCAAGCTCTATTTCTTTGGTTTTGAAGGGGCAACATAGGCCAGATGACTCAATTTTTGGTATGAGTCTAGCTCTACATTCATGTTCTTTCAATCTTCTTGCTTTCTTTTTGCATTTTCTTGTTAGTCCTTTTTTATTTCTTGCATTTATTTCATATTTTGTTCGATTTGTGATCGTTGATCACAAATTTCTAGTCAACACTGCCTCTTTCTGGCAAATTCGAGCATGCAGATGGCCCTTCACATCCGAACAAGCTCTTACACAAAGCTTTTGAATTGACACCAAAATGAAACTTTGCATCTTGAAAGAACTAAATAAAGGGGAAAGGGTCGTTATTTGAAGCATAAATGAAAAAACAAGTGCAAAAGATTGAGAAAAATGAAGAAAAAATAGGGGCATTTTCTGATGCAGGTCAGAGGAGTTTTGTGCTATTTTGTAGTGGAATTTATTATTTCAAGGCATTGATAGGAAAAATAAAAATACGATCAGAGACATTGAAGACCGTAGCTTTGCCATTGAACTTTGGTTGAATAGTTTTCTTTACTCAATGTTTGTTGTGTCCTTCATGCTAGAACATAACCTCAGACTCAGTCAGAACATTTTGATATGTACATGTTATTGGAATATAAAGCTTGTTTATCTCCCTCCCCCCTCCCCCCCTTTTGAAGGCATGGTTGATGGGACTTGCACCCGCCCACTGACTACCATCGGGTGGGAGATGTGGGCGGGTGCAAGTCCCACCAACCATGCCTTCAACAAAAAAAAAGGGGGGAACATGTAAATAGTCATTGGTGTAACGAGAACAACTAAAAGGTGCAACTCAGCTAGCCATAATGTTGGGTAAATTCTGAGCATGTTGAATAAATTATTGAATGTGGGGTAGCCACACCAGAATATTGGGTAGAAGTGCAGTAAAAAATTTTACATCTTTGTATTTATTTATTTTTTTGTCTGATAACACCTTTAGAAAAGAAAAGTGTTATGTGGCATGGTGTGATAGGCAGATGGGGCTGAATTGCACCTATGTGTTTATATTTTGGTTAATGAAAAGCCTTCTTAAAATATTTTAAAGTGATTTTCCATAGGTTTTGATGGAGTTCGAGAGCCGGAAAGAATTTCTGATTCCCAAAAAATAGAGAAATTTCTTTCGTATAATTTCGGCTTTTCCATCTGATTCTTCTTTTCTCTTTGATCCACGTGCACTGGCAAGAGCCTGCATATCATGATTATTCAAGCTCTAAGTTCTGTCCGGTGTATTGAGAAAGATAATGATCTATGGTTGCCTTCGAATGTTTTCCTCTTAGACTTTTCGTGAACAATGCAACAGTGCTATTTCAAGAATGGATGGATCCATTGCAATTCTAGCCACTGGCTTGACTTGCAGCTGACTTTGACCAGCTCCAGGCATTCTGAAGGTGTGTTTGAGTCTTTAGAGGAAGATGGAGTAATGGAACATCTGCAAGAAATTTAATTCTAGTCTTAGTTCTATGCATAGCCAGGGTTTTATGCAATTCTGTCATCATTTCAGGTTTTATTCTTTCCTTAATTTTTAAGATTGTTCTCTGTTGTTTTTCAAAATCAATGGCGCAACTGGCTAGATACTTACCAGCGTGAAGAATTAGGTTATTCTATTTTTTTATTTTTTATCCAACAGATGCACTTTTGCATAATGAACGTGTTATACTGGTGCTTTTTTTTTTTTTGAAGAACTGTGTTGTCAATATATTAAAAGAATGGTAATGTTACAAAGCAAGTGAGGAGGAAGGAGAACTGCCTCAAAGAGACAGCGATACCTCGACACTCCACAAAAAACTCACAGAAAAACTGCAACTCTACTGCTGTACAAACCGACCATCACCATCTACAACACCCAAGAAGTCCCGCCAAATGGCCTTCTGCTCTACCAATCCCGGGAACACCAGAAAGCTTTGAAATAGCTTGTACCTGAGTCGAGGAATCAGAGAGGCTGCAGGCTGCTGAATCCCCTGAAAGATCCACAACCGCCGCCGCTTCCAAATCAGCCACATCAACCAAGCCTTTCTCAATTTGTTGACAAGCTTCTACTGAAGGCAGCATGGTGTGAAGCTTTAAATTCTCTGAGCTTGTTTTGGCATCGGATTGATATTGCTGTTAACGTATGCAGCTTCTTTATGCAGGACCACTTCACACATTTTTTGCGGAGAGATATCTGGCTTCGACAGTTTTTGCGTGTCACACAGTCATGGCAGCTAAGAATTAGAATGTAGAGAAGTTATTGAGCATGCAAGTATTTGCATATGCCATTGTTTTAAGTGCATTTAACTGATTTATTCTAGCATTTTTATGTGCTTTCGGCCATGGATCTTTATGCATTCATGCAAGTTTGTCGAATGTTATTTTAGTTTGGGTTAGATTAGATTTATAATAGCAGCTCCAGATAGATATTTTGAGTGCATAGATGCCATGATGTTAAGAACTATAGTAGATGTACGTGACTACTCAGTCCTAGATGTCAACTGGGGGAACGCCATCTCTTTTTACACGGTATGGTTCTTACTTAATATCCTTTTGGGTGCAGATTTCCTTGAGGCTCCACATAGCCATATTGTTTAGGTATAGACATGAAAGCTTTTTGTCGTTGCAATGCCGAAAAAGAAGGGAACATATTCTTCCAACTATGACATGTTTGTAGAGCTTCTAATAAACTTGCCTTCGTATTTGCAGGTCGGCGTATACAATGAGATCTATCTCGCTTCTTTGGTGGCACCTTCCATAGGCACACTTGCATCCATGGAATCATAAACTAAATAATGCAGCTTATTTAATGTCTATTGCATACGTTTTAAATAGGTGAGGTGCATTGATGAAGGCAAATTTCCTTCACACAGATCTCCCAATTCTGACTCGGAAAGCTCTGACGTAGAGTCAGAATCTGACGAAGTAGAAAGTGAACACGCAGGAAAGGTCATAATGGGAACAGAGAGCTAAAGGGCCGGACTATTAGAAAAAGGTAGACTCGGTCCTGAGCAACATTTGGAAAGAAGGAAGCACGAGCAGTTCTCAGGTAACAACATGTATGAAATGGAGGCCGAAGCATGGTTAGATGAAATGCGAGAACATGGGAATGCATACGGTATGAAGGATGAGGACAAGGGTATAGTAGCAATAGCTAACCTGAAGGATGCAACTAGAATATGGTGGAAGGGCAAGTCCATAGTTTGATATATGATACAGATATACACAGAAGAGTTCATGAGCTGAAGCTCAGCGAAAGGCACGCAGTAGAAGGCTATATTGAAGGCCATAGTGAAGGAATCAGGAAGCTTGTCAGAGCAGTAAACCCGGAATAGTCTCTGAAGCTAAATAAAAAACACTGAGTCTACAGGGGATGGGTCCTCAAGATAATGGACAAAAGCAGTACTCTTACAACATGGATAAAGGCTCGAAAACTTAGTCCAAAGGCAAATAGTCCCGCAGCTAACAGAAGCCCGTATAATGCAGATTATGGAAAATAACAGGCCAATAAGACAAATAATGGATAGGGAGTCGCACCGTGAGTCCCCAGGACATCACATTTTGATCTGGCAGCTTATGAAATTCCATGCATGCATCCTTGAGATTCCCACATTTGGTGTTAACCATGCAGGCCAATAAGACGAATAATCAGCAGGGAGTCGCATCGCGAGTACTAGTCACACATAAGCTCGCATTACGTACTACAAGGGACACATGCTACAATTAGGACTCTGGAATGTTAATATTATGATAATAGTGATAGAGATGTAAACTCAAGGCAATTTTAACAGCCTTTAATTCAATCTCAATCATTTCTTAATTGTAATTGTGAGCTAATTGTAATAATTACATGCATATATCGAGTCTTGCGGGGTCATGTAGGTTCCAATGTGGGCAGACTTCGATGCCGCAGATGACATCAATTCAAGATGGGGGGAATGTGATGTTCCAATATAATATACAATATCAATATGTATATTATACTGCCATGTCACTAATGTGCATCATTGTAACTGACAGGTACCCCATATCGGACAACGGTTGTAACCCATTAGAAACCATTATGTTGTACATGCCCCATTGGACATGTAAACATAAACCTCATTGCCACAAGGCAGCGCCCTAATGTGACGCTCCCCGGACCTATATGATGCTCCCATCGTATACATACGAAAAATCCCCTCTTCTACAGCGACAATACCACCATAGAAAGGCCCTCCGTCTGACTTGGACCACTTGTGATGGCAAGTGTCCGGGTGAAGGACACGGAGGTGTCATTCGTCCCACGCCTTCGATGGGAATCCTAATAGCGGAAGCGTACATACAAGGTTAGCACCTGGCAACAACACAATAAATAATATACCACCACGAAGGGTGGCCCATCACCATCGATACGAATGCAATGAAACACTAACATATCAAGGAACTGCATCATGAACATGGGCTCTACCCTGGCTCAGACTCATGGGAATCAACCGACAGTCAGGGCCTCCAGAGAAACATCAGACAGAATCATAACAATGGCGTTGGCTGGCATAGAACAATGGCTAGGGTAGTCCACTCCATCAGCCCCTCCTGTGCACACTTTGCAGATAGGCTGGAACATGCTATGGCATGATTGTAGCCTTCCGGAGACGCAATTCCATGGAATCACCCTATAGAACTACTCCGGGTTGCATCTCCCCGGTCCGATCAGGTCGGAGAGGCGTCCCCTCCCCGAGTATGAGGGATCCCTGGATGTGCTAGAGAATGCGTGCCCCCTCAGAGACCCCCGCGTCCGTACCCGACTTACTCCCCTAAATCTAAAGGCCGGCTCACCAGCCCGTTCGAATTCGAGCCCAGGGCACCCAAGAATATTGGCTTGACACATGCGACCCAGGGAGTGTCAGACCCATACCCGGCCCTCTCCGTGACCGGCTATAAGCCTAGCACAATGTAGGAGTCCTGTAGCCGCGCTAGGCAAGACCCCACCCCCGATTCACCATCATACTCGTTCTCTGGTGCTGAATCACATCATAGCATCCACAGCCAAGTGGGCTCTTGTGCACAAGCCGCATTTACTGGGATTTAAGGGATTCTAGCTAGGAACATCACTAAATCTAAATAGCTTTCAGGTCTCTACCCCCCCTCTAAACCCATACATCACGGAGGAATGGAAAGAGAGAACAGAATCTGGTACAACATCCATAATCATCATAACTAGATCATAACATAGAATCTAATCATCCATATACCTCAAACAAGGGTTAGAATAGCACACAACTACCTAGAAACTGACCTGTATCCTGACTGGACCCGTTATCTCGAAGAACATCCATGGAAAAGGTCACGTGTTGGGTTGTGATAGCTTCCTCCTCCCTCTGCTCTTCCCAAACTCGAATTTGGGTGGAACTGGGATGGCGAGCTCAATTTGCCACCCCAAAGATGGCAACCTGCCCTTGGCCAATCGAGTGAGGCCAAGTGGCACCTTCCTACTGGCCTACATAGCTAACTAATACCATTAGTTAGTGTAGTTATGTTAGTTTAATGTCAATAACCCTTTTTAAGTGAATTCCCAATGGTCCCCAATACCTTGGTGACGTGTCAGGTACGGTATACGTATACCGTATACTTACATGGAACGTCACATTCTACCCCCCTTGGAATAATGCTGTCCTCAGCATTAAAGATGAGAGCAGAAGGAAAGAAAGTAGATACTTTATTATAAAACGTAGGAGATTACAGAAAGATCATAAATGATCAAAGTTATGGATCAAAGTCCCTCACAACATAATTAAACACACTGATTATGCATAATAAGAAGATCCTCAGTGGACCATAAGATACATATAACTTTATTAAAACAAAACATGACTCCTGAAAGCGAGCCCTCCAAACTGCAGATGCTGCTGTGCACACTACACACCTGCAGAATATCAATACATAAGTATTATAGAAAGTTGTGGTTGAAGGGACCACCCCCTTAATGAAAATAATAAAAAGACTGATATGAAGGGAATCCTATCATGCCCAGGGCTTGCAAGCCGTTGCGGCATAAGGAATGGCATTGTTCCTATTGTAGCCGGAGACGGTTGCGACTTAAGATGCCTAAATGCAATTCCCCTCCCATCCTAGGATGCATCTACCCCAATTCCCCCCTGCATGATCCCTGTCGGATCTACTACACAATGACATACCATTGGGGTCGGAGTTGATATCATCGTGGATGGTCCGCCCCTGACATTGCCGCATGAAGTCAGGGTAAGTCTTGTCAAGGTCTTGTTTAAGGACCCAGGTAGCATCCTCCGTGGATAAGTGTTTCCACTTAACCAAATATTGTAAGATCTGAGTTCTTCTGGTTTGCTTGTATGCCCTATCAAGGAGAGCCTTTGGAACAATCTCCAATTGCTCGTTCGTCATCTCCAGAAGAGTTGGCGTATCAAGAATCTCATGAGGATCTGGAGTATGCTTCTTCAAAAGGCTTACATGGAAAACCTTGTGTACCTTTAGATGAGCAGGTAGATTTAATCTATAGGCTTGAGGACCTATGCGTTCCGTGATTTGAAATGGCCCTGCCCATCGTGGTGCAAGCTTCTTACAATTTCCAATTTTAAGCTTGGCCTGCTTAACCTTAATTTTCAACCACACCGATTCACCAACCTGAAACTCGCGTGGGATACGGTGTCTGTCTGCTAAACTCTTTTGACGGCTTCGTGCAGCCAAGAGATATGCTCGTACTTCCTCAACTGAAGCTCGCATATCCATAAGCAATTGCTGTGAAACTGCCACTTTGGAAACTGGGTTATGCCACGTATCTGGAGTAAGACACTGATAACCATAAGTGATCATAAAGGGAGACATCCTCAAGGACTCCTGTTTGGTACTATTGTAGGCGAATTCCACCAAATGAATGTAATCTGCCCATTGAGATTGCTTATTCCAGACATAATTTCATAGCATATCCTCGATAATTCTATTGGTGCGTTCCGACTGCCCATCCGTCTGAGGGTGATAAGCCGTACTCATGGCAAGCTTGGTTTGTATAGTACTGAAGAAGTCCTTCCAAAAAGCACTAACAAATTTGGGGTCGCAATCTGAAATAATGGTTCGGGGCATGCCATGAAGCCGAAAGATTTCCTTGGAAAATAGAAGTGCTATATCCAAGGCAGTGTCGGTGGTGCGACATGGCAAGAAATGTGCCATTTTCGAAAGCTTATCAACTACCACCATCAAGGCGTCGAACCCCCAAAGTGTGCGTGGAAGACCCACAATGAAGTCCATGGTAATGACTTCCCATTTGGCATTGGAGATGTCTAAAGGCTCTAGTGTACCTGGTGTTCGGAGTTGCTCTGCCTTTGTCTGTTGGCAAAGCTGGCATTGTTTAATATAGCGTGCAATATGTTTCTTCATATTAGGCCAAAAGTAACTGGACCTTATCTTGAAATATGTTTTCATGAATCTGGCATGACCCGCAATAGGGCTGTTATGCGTGTCATGGAGAATTAGCCGTCTAACTCCTGATGAGTCGGGTACACATAACTTATCTCGGTAATATAAAAGATTACCGTCCTTCTTGTAATGCTTAAATGTATCCCCCTCCTTATCTGTCCTGGCCTCCTTACTGTTCCATACTTCTCTAAATTCAGGATCCGTTGGATGAGACTGTTCAATAGTCTTACCAAATTCACTTGCAAGAGTGGAAATAGCACTGCAATGGGTACGTGTGGTCAACGGATGCCGAGATAAGGCATCTGCAACAACATTATGTTTGCCAGGTTTATACAGAATCTCAAAGTCATATTCCTCCAAAAATTCTATCCATCTCCGTTGACGAAGATTGAGGTTAGTCTGAGTGAAGATATACTGTAGACTTTGGTGATCCGTATCGAGTTGGAATCGCCGTCCAAGAAGGTAATGGCACCAAATGCGCAAGGCACGGACGACCAATCACATAGTATGCCCACATAATGTCATCAAGGAGCAGGTACTCTCGATTATTGTGGAGAAAGGAGGAAGTGCATCCAACCCGGCGAGTTTACGACCGTGAGCTTTTGCGATGGGCGGTTCGGTGGTGAGCTGCTTCCATCGGGCAAAATCTGTATGGCTTATGCGCTCATCTTCGTCTGAGTCATCGGGGATAGGTAGCTTTCCCTTCTCCAATGGAGTGGAATCAAAGTCCACATATTGGTCCATAAGAATGGCCAATGCAAAACGGACTTCAAAATAAGTCTGCTGTCGTCTAAGCTGAAGAATGGGGGCATGCTTAGCCCGGCGCTGAATACCTCTAAGTGTATCTTTGGCATGGCGGTCATCCCCGAGCATCTGCATAAGCATGTCCCTGTGGAGGTAAAGCTGTGGAGGATTGCCATATGGGGTGCACTGGAGCACCATTTCTTGGGTATAAAATAAAACTCCAAGAAATCTGCGTAATCCGGATGGGCCTCCATGTTAGCTATAAGATCTACCTCCTGCAGCAAATAGGGGTGGAGAAGGTCAAAGGGAACAGCAGGATCCCAATGTTCCCCATCCTGGTACCACTGCTGGCGCTTGGCGTAATCCATGTCTGCTAGATGAAGGAGGAGCGAAGAAGAGAGGAGCTTAACACGATAATGCAAACCCTAAAAGGTAGGGGGCGTTTCTTAAAAAGTATGCCCTTTTATGGGGAATATTCCATAAAGTAAATTACTTTATTAATATTATTATTATATGTTTTTTTTTTTTTTTTTTTTTTTGGGAACTGGAGCTTCATGTATATTGTTTGCATGCAGATCAAACCGTGAAACACATTGCGAAGGAAATATATAATATTAATTACAAAATTTAATATACAAAAAGATACAATATATGTTACACAAATGGGGAAGCTAAGGCCTCTCCCCGCGTATCCTACGTGCCAAGGCCAGATCCTTTGGCATGATTGTCACGCGCTTGGTGTGTATGGCGCAAAGATTTCCCGCAAGGCCACTGTCCCGGGCTTAAACCGGTGGGGTTTTCTCGGACGGGGTGGGGGAATAAGGGGAAGTGATTTTCCCCCTGTGGCCGAGTGACGAGCCCGCTCAACTAAGGCCTCCCGTCTGATATCTCCCTTCTTCTTTGCTACCCCGCAGATCGCTTGGAGTCGGGTCTTGTATTGCGGCCCCAAGCGTGTCGGGTTAGGGTCTTCCGCTTCTGCCGGCTGAAGCGGTCAGCGGGCTCCTCTACACGAGTATCGGTCTCTGCTGCAAGCTTGGCAGCCTCCTCAGCAAGTTTCCTGGCCTGCTCTTCGGCTAGCCGAGCTGCCTGCTGCTCTGCATGCTGCTCACATAGGAGGCGCACTTCTGTCCTTCTACGAAGCTCAGCAATGTATCGGCCAGGTTGAGCCGCCATATCAAACTCAACATCTTGCAGGTCCTCCTGTGGAAATGATGGAGAGACATCTTCCCAAATAAAAATCTGAGCGTCCTCATCATAATAATATAGTGGTATCACAAAATTGAGGCCCCGACACATAGCTCTCCCTCGCCCCAAGTACTGGTATTCTAGACCCCTGACAGCCGGGTCTGCACGTGCTATCTGTCTGAGATCCTCCTCATGAGCCATCGCCATGATCCGTGCAGCTTCCCGCTGGGCCTCGGCGTCTGCAGCTTCTTGGGCCATATCTGCGGGGTAATACTTGACTAGAGTCAGGACTTCGTCCTCCTGCTCGACGAGGGTGTAAGTCTGTTCTTCGGCGTTAGGCTTGAACAAAAATCTTCGGTAAGATGGAAAACAGGGTATGGGATCCTGTCGCCCTCAATAAACCTTAGCACCAGCTGTTCGAGAAGGAGCTCGACCTTTGCAGGGTCTTCGTCTGGGTCAGCTATTTCTTCCCCAAGCGCGACGAAGAGTTGGTATACATCACAACTAGCAAAGCTCTTGGTCCCCTTCGTGCGCGCCATCTCTTAGCAAGTGGAGTAGCGCAAGCGGCTCAAGGGTACAAGCAAGGGCGGCTATGGCACAACAGGGGAAAGTTTGCAGAAGAAGAGTGGTACGGACAAGTCCGGCAGCTATGGCGGGCGGAGGTCGGTGTGAAGGGCGAACACAGCAAAGAAATGTTAAAAGAAACCCTAAAAAAAGGTCCGGAACTAATTTCGCCTCCCTGATTTTTTTTTTTTTTTAAGAAAAGTCAACGCGCCCGGGTCAAACTGGCGCACTCGAGGATTTTGGTGTTTAAAATAAAAAAAGAAACTCAAATTTCCTCAAGTCTGCCGATTTTGAATTTCTGCTCATATTTTTGCCATTTTGAGCCGTTCAAAGGGTGTTCTAAGTGGCAAGAGATTGAGGCTATTCAGAAAACATGGCTCCATATGGCTTTAAAAGTGAAACAAGCCGTTCCCTATGAGCTTCTCTTGTATGACAGTGGATCTTTCCCGCTGGAAATCCAGGCCATGAACAACACATTGAGATATTTAGATCATAAAGGCAAGGCCACCGAAGATTCTCTCATAAAACAAACTCTTAATGCTGCTGCGCAGCTTGAAAGAGACAATAAGAATTGCTGGTATAAGGATTTGCAGGGATGGTTGGCTCACCTTCACTTAGCTGTCCGCCCATATACACAGGGATTTAAAGCACAAGCATTTACGGCTTATTGTGAAGTTTCTAATAAAAAGAAACTTCAATATTACTTTCGTGATTTTAACCACCTTGCGCTCACTCACGTCATACTGACCTTACTTATGTTTGCATAGCATGTTTCAGTAGCAGATATGGGCCATTGCACGTATCGCGCATGAGCTCACATAATCGATGATTGAAAAAGGGAGGTGGTTAAAGATAGAGGCTGATCAAAGATTTTGTGTCCGGCGTGGGGAGGACATTGAGACCCGAGAAACACGCCATATATTTTTTTGTCGAGGCATAAGGCCTTTATGGGATAAATACCCCATGCTAGACTGGAGCTTGCCCATGGATGAGTTGTTTCGACATCATCCTACATTGCCTATCTTGGGGAATTTTATCCGTGAGCTCTTAGACCATATTGAGTGTCACTAGCGTTTAGTGGCATCTATTTTGCAATACTTTTACATGTAATCTTGTGTGGTTCTTGTCCCATAGCCTTCGGGCTCCCGAGGACGTTAAAAAATTTTATTTATTTATTTATTTATCTAAGCTAATTCGAGGGTCCCCGACGCAATGGAACAAAAATTTTTCGAATCCTAGCGTCCTAGAGGAAGTTATGGCCATTTGAAATAAGGGACCCTGCAACTGCCCAGAACTTCACCTATGTTTTTACCTTTATACCTCTAAATTTTTCCATAACTACCTACTAACAACATTTTTGGCCTCAAACAACTAACTACAAGGCTCTAGAGAAGTCTTTCTATGTTAAAGTCTCCATCTACTTAACGTCCTATCGAGTTAGAACATGGTCAGTGCAATGATCTGGTCCACCAAAATCATGCTCTGATACCATTGTGACGCTCCCCCAACCTATATGATGCTCCCATCGTATACATATGGGAAATCCCCTCTTCTACGACGATAATACCACCATAGAAAGGCCCTCCGTCTGACTCAGACCACGTGTGATGGCAAGTGTCTGGGTGAAGGACACGGAGGTGTCATTCGTCCCACGCCTTCGATGGGAATCCTAATAGCGGAAGCGTACATACAAGGTTAGCACCTGGCAACAACACAATAAATAATATACCACCACGAAGGGTGGCCCATCACCATCGATACGAATGCAATGAAACGCTAACATATCAAGGAAATGCATCATGAACATGGGCTCTACCCCGGCTCAGACTCATGGGAATCAACCGACAGTCAGGGCCTCCAGAGAAACATCAGACAAAATCATAACAATGGCGTTGGCTGGCATAGAACAATGGCTAGGGTAGTCCACTCCATCCGCCCCGCCTGTGCACACTTTGCATATACATGCTATGGCATGATTGTAGCCTTCCGGAGACGCAATTCCATGGAATCACCCTATGGAACTACTCCGGGTTGCATCTCCCCAGTTCGATGAGGCAGGTCGGAGAGGCGTCCCCTCCCCGAGTATGACGGATCCCTGGGTGTGCTAGAGAACGCGTGCCCCCTCAGAGACCCCCGCGTCCGTACCCGACTTACTCCCCTAAATCTAAAGGCCGGCTCACCAGCCCGTTTGAGCCTAGGGTGCCCAAGAATATTGGCTCGACACCTGCGACCCAGGGAGTGTCAGACTCATACCTGGCCCTCTCCGTGACCGGCTATAAGCCTAGCACACTGTAGGAGTCCTGTAGCCTCGCTAGGCAAGATCCCACCCTCGATTCACCATCATACTCGTTGTCTGGTGCTGAATCACATCATAGCATCCACAACCAGGTGGGCTCTTGTGCAAAGGCCGTATTTACTGGGATTTAAGGGGTTCTAGCTAGGAACATCACTAAATCTAAATAGCTTTCAGGTCTCTACCCCCCTCTAAACCCATACATCACGGAGGAACGGAAAGAGAGAACAGAATCTGGTATCCATAATCATCATAACTAGATCATAACATAGAATCTAATCATCCATATACCTCAAACAAGGGTTAGAATAGCACACAACTACCTAGAAACTGACCTGTATCCTGACTGGACCCGTTATCTCGAAGAACATCCATGGAAAAGGTCAGATGTTGGGTTGTGATAGCTTCCTCCTCCCTCTGCTCTTCCCAAACTCGAATTTGGGTGGAACTGGGATGGGGAGCTCAATTTGCCACCCCAAAGATGGCAACCTGCCCTTGGCCAATCGAGTGAGGCCAAGTGGCACCTTCCTACTGGCCTACATAGCTAACTAATACCATTAACATAAATGTCAATAATCCTTTTTAAGTGAATTCCCAATGGTCCCCAATACCTTGGTGACGTGTCAGGTACGGTATACGTATACCGTATACTTACATGGAACATCACACCTAACAAGCCCTTGGGCCCTCTTAGACCCTAGCTTAGGATCATGTCCAAAAGCACATCCTAAAAAGGCAAGAACCCAAAAGTTCCCCTTTTTGGATTCCAGCCTTGAAGCATGCATTTGGACAAGCGCAGGTCACTTGCCAGCATCCCTGCATCCAAGCTCGAATCTCGAGGCACCCTCTCCATTCGAAGTTCGATCCGACGGTAACAGCAGCATGGATGCTTTCCAGGGTGTTAGAGCTAAGGGCCCGGTGAGTGTTGTATGTCTCAAATGGTTAGAAGGTCAGGTTTATGTCTTCCCTGTTCCTAGACGACCTCTAGAGCCCAAGAACCCTATCTAGTATCTAAACTAACTAATGAACCCTAATCATGTTAGGTTAGAGTAGTTAGATTAGATCTACATTTTGTTATTTCAGTTCATTGTGGTGAAGTATGAAATCTTTGTGCGCACCTCTTGTGTATCGGGAAGGGGGGTTCTAGTTGATGATTCTAGATTAGCCATTAATTCCCAATTAATGCGGCCTTTGTATAGGAGCCCACTTGACTATGGGTGGCGGGGTTAGACCGACTGATAAGGAAGGCTTGTCTGGCTACAGTTGATCCCTCTGTTGTGTAGAGACTGGCGGGGAATGTTGTGGGCTAGGCCTAATAGCTTGCTACTGAGTGCGGGCAGGTATGCGTCCGACACCTCCTGGGTGATGTGTCGCCGCGGTGGAGTTCAGGTCGTGTACGGGCATGACGCCCTCTGGTTCACCTATAGTCGACATGGACCTTTTGGAGGGGAGTGATCCCCTCCTGCCTCATCAGGATTGGGGAGATGCAACCCAGGAGTCCTTCTGAATATGCACCCGACGGGCTACGGTCAATCCCCAAGACTTACCGCCTATCTGCAAAGTATGCATAGGAGGGGCGGATGAAGTGGACTACCCAATGACCATGTTCTTATGCCAGCCAAATCCATTGCCATGAATTATGTCTGCATTGACTTCTGGAGGCCTAAGCCGTCGGTCGACCCTCATGAGTTTGAGCTTGGTTAGAACTTCCTCTTTGTTGATACATGATGAATTCATTCTGATGTATATTGTTATGGTGATCCCACCATTCGAGATGGTTATTTATATTCATGTGATGTTACATGCTTATGTCTATGCGCTTCCACACTTAGGACGGTCCCGAGGGAGTCGAGATGAATGACACTGTCTATTCCTGTTATAATAATGTTATCTACGTACAATAGAATAATAGCAAGTGTTTCTCCTTCAAACTCAAAATATGGATTAGGATCTATTCTAGACCTGTCAAAACCCAATTGTACAAAATAAGAATTTATCTTATTGTTCCAGCATCAAGGTACATGTTTGAGTCCATAAGGACACATTTTTTTCAGTTGGCAAACATACGGAGGATGATTTAAGAAGTCTTGATGGTTGTTACATATATATCTTCTTCTAGATCACCATTGAGAAAGGCACACTTAAAATCCAATTGACAAACTGACCAGGACTTGTTTGCAGTTAATGCCAAAAAAACTCTCAAAATATCCAATCTTACCACAGGAGGAAACACATCATTATAGTCAAACCCTTCTTGTTGCATGTAACCTTTAGCAACGAGCTTTGTCTTGTACCTTGAAACAGTCCCATTTGCATGATATTTTGTCCTAAAAACCGTTTAGCTCCTATTATATTCTTGCTTGGAGGTGGTGATACTAATTCCGATGTATCTTGTTTATAAAGCATAGCCAGCTCATCATTCATAGCCTATTGTACATTCTTAATTGGGGAAGGTGTTTTTCAACCAAGAATTGTGCTAACATTTTTGAGATCCATGGAGAGATCCTGAGGAGTGATACAATAGCCACGGAACTTAACATTATTCTATTCGAACTGACACTTCTCCAGCTTGACATAAGTCCATGTTCTTGAAGCTTCTGAAGGACCATCCGGACATGTTCTTCATGCTCTTCTAAAATCTTTGAATAAACCATAATATCATCCAAATAGACGATAACAAAAAGATCCAAAAACTCCCAAAAAACATCATTAGCCATGTGTTGAAAGATCGTTGGAGCATTGGTACGGTTGAAGGACATGACATTATACTCAAAATGACTAAATCAAGTTTGAAATGCTGATTCTATTCTAGTTGAACTCTAAAAATCGTCCAAAAATGAGTACATATCGTTACAATCATAACATACAAGGTATCTTCTAAAAATGACAGTAGATAGCAATCCTTAATGGTAGTTTTGTTGAGGTCTCCATACTCTTTGTAAATCCTCAAAGCTCTACTCGTTTTCTCCACAGGAACAATGCAAGACACATTACCTTTCTTGATCATAATAAGATTATAGGTACCTTGAAAATCAATGTTAGTGAAGTATCGTGCGCCTTGCAGCCATTAAGTAACTCGGAAATCAGAGAAAGAGGATACCAACTGCGCACTGTGATCTTGTTGAGGTTGTAATAATCCACAACCAACCGCAAGAATTATCCTTCTTGGAGATATAGAAGATGGTAGCTCTTGTGGGTGACTAAGAATGTTGGATAAATCTAGTCGCAAGGTTCTCCCGATACAAGTCCACAAAGCCTCAAACTTTGTTGGCGACAAGCCATAGATAGGGCCATATGTTGGGGCCCCCTTGGCGAGAGATCAATGGGGCAGCAATCAGAGTGATGCTTCGAAATCTTGTTGGCTTTGACCTTATCAAAAACATCGTAGAAGGGGACATCACTAAAACAGAGCTGGTCAACAAATGAATTTGAATTGCAAATGTTGAACTGGGATTGTTTTTTATATTTCATTAACTTCTGAAAAGAAATCTTGATATGGAGCCGAGGGCATGAAGCTTTCACAGAAACAAGAATATGGACTGGAGCAAGAGCAGGAACAAGAATAGCAACATGAGTAGGAGCAGGAACTAGAGCAAGAACTAGGATATCATTCATAACATGGACTGAAGCAGAGACATGAATCAGATCAGGATATAGAGCAAAAACGGGAATAGTAAACAGCAATGATCCAGAACGTCAATCAAACTTCGGGTTATGCAACTCCAGCTAGGAAAGACCCAAGACCACTGGTGCATGTGGGTTGGCAATAAGATTGAAGAAAACTACAAGAAGCTCCTTCGAACAGAATTCGAAGAGGTACGTTATATTCTATGACTATGCTTGAGGAGATCTCTCGTCCAACAATTCAATCACACCAATAGAACTAAGATGCTCGATCCTGATTCTAAAGATGGCATGCTTAGAATCAAATGTACTATCTATAAGGCAGGCATTTGCGCCACTATCGAGTTGCGTCAAAGCATCTAACCTTCCCACCTTCTATTCCAATGATATAGAAATAAAAAACTCTTTACTGACCTTATCCAAAGGAATAAAACCTTCGTCGCACATGGAAGAAGTCTGAAATATCGGTCAGCCGTCGAGAGACTCCTACTCCTCGATCGGCTTCAAAAGTTTTTAGACTGATTTAATTGCTCAACAAGACAGTTGTGAGCAGATATGGTCAAACTCTCTATAGTGGAGGCAGACGCGGCCAAAGTTATATGACGTTGAACTACTATTAATACTAATAAATAAACTACATCTATTGCACATTTCCAAAACAATATTTTTCTACTATGGAGTTTGTTACTGGAGAAAGATCTAACATCATCACCAAAGTTGGTGTGTTTTCATTGGATAGTATTGGTTGGCTCATATCGAACAAGATTATTTCGTGAGCTAAGATTATCTTCTAAAAAGAGTGCATAAATGTTGTCATTTCAAGAAAACTTTAATTGAGGCAATTAGTCCCAAATATCATGGTTGGCTTAATACTTAATAACGTTATCTTATAAGCAAAGCTTTCACACCGACCTATACAACAACGTTCCTATTGTACAATGAGGACAATGCTTCACATAAATCCTACACTTATCCAATGCTCAATGTTGGAAGATTCTCAAACCATGGCTTTCTTGCCTCCTACCATCTTCTACCATCCAACTTCAGCATCTATATTGCAAGAGCTCAACAAGGTTGTCCATGCTTCAGTGTAGAATTAATCGCACTTTTCAGCAATGTCTCTATGCCCTGATTGTATAAGAAGATTAATCATACAAACATAATGAGCTATAGTAGGTCGGTGCTACTTCTCGGCCACAAACGTGGGGGAAAAAGATGTAGGCACTAAACATGCTTTTAAGAAGGTCTTGGAAACAAAATACAAGACTGATATCTCTATGGGCATTTCTCTTGTGGACATGTATTGGAGATGTGGATGTACAAAGGATGCTTACCAAACATTTGACAGATTTTCATCCCAAGAATGTGATATTATGGAGTGTAATGATGATCAAAATTATATGGATGCAGATAAGTGTCCATTTATTTCACTCATGCCTGCATGCAGCCGTGCATGCCTCATGGATGAAGGTTGTTATTACTTCCTCTTAATTAGCAGCCACTATGGCATTAGACCAATTGCTTGGACAAGCAGGTTACCTGGATGAAGTAGCAGAGCTTGTTGATACTGAGTCATTACAGCCAAACGTTGTTAACTGGATGACCGTCCTTGGTGTCTTATGGTATGTAGCACATGTTATATTTAGTGTCAATGGATCCAAATATCAGTGTGTTCACAATTGTGGACTTTTATTCATGTATTTTGTTTGTTGGCTTCTATTTTGACATATGATCTCATCGATTTGCAGCATTCGTTCGAATTGTATCACTAGCACTCATCGTACATTCTTAATCTTTTGATTGATATCCAGCAAGTTATTGAGCTGCAACATGCTGTATAAAGTAGCCAAGCTAAGAAAATCCGATGTAAAAGTAATGACTATCTCTTGTAGAAGATGTATGTTTCAATTGACTTGAAATGCATTTAATTTCAAAAGGATAGAGTAAACTAGGTCTTGAATTAGAGCAACAATGCTTCAAGTTGTAACCATATTTCAGTTGCATCCTTCCCCGGACCAGCCCTGCTGCTTCTCCCTGTTTGCAGACACTATTGACTTTCTCCAACTCGTATCTGTCATCCTCCTGTTGTGCCGAAGTCAGATCCCGGTCCATGTATAAGGCAGTCCCCTTCAACTACCTGCACTGGCATAGGATGGCTGTACGCTCTTGTGCATCCCTGACTGTGAAGATGACTACCGGGGGGCGGTTAGGGTGTTGGGCTCCATGGCGACTCATCTAGGCTCGAATCTGTGTCTGGAGTCGGTTGATGAGGTGCTCTCCTGCCTCTTCTGTCAGGCCGTGCACCACCACATTATGGCTCTTGCGTCTCTGCTCCTGGAACTTTGAGGTGGCCGGGCCTGTGCTGGCTGCTGCAGTAGGCACTGTTTGCAGTATGCGGGGTGTAGTCTGCGTCCTATACTGGGGTGGTGGCGGCATGGGGCAGCTTAGTGATGCAGTGGTGGGTCGCCCTGGTTGACGTCTTGCAGGCTGCCGAATATCTGGGTTTGCCATATCCCGTGTTGTGATATATGCTTTCTGAAGTTGAGAGGTCAGATTCTGTTGAAATTGCTGCTGCCTTGCCAATTCATGTGTGCATTATTGCAATTGTTCATGGGCTTCTGCCTGAAAGCCCTTGCCTTGTTGGGCGGCGGTTGTCCGGAGCTTCTGCAACTCCTAGTCTCGTGTCTCAGCCTTATTCTGAAGTGCTCTCAACTCCGACTGGCTCGCTTCGAAGGCGGTCCGAATGCTTCACACCGTGGTGACGACCTCCTCCGCTTCTGACTGGAGGTGGGAGATGGTTGTCATTGTCTCCTGCTCAGCACGCTGCCTCTCCTGTGCTATGGTCTCTATGATGGTGGAGAGGGAGTCCACACGAGCTCGCAGGGCAGCAAGATCCCGCTTTTCTTGTTGCCTTTCAAAGTGTGCCAAATGGATGCCATCTTCTAATGTTGTGTGCGGGTCTCCATCTTCGCCATCTGCTGCTTCTCTGCTGCCAGTTGTCTTCGGAGAATATGGGGTACTGAGGACTGGATCTCTTCTGCCAAGTCTGTAATTCGGGTTCTATTGCTCTTGATTTCCTGCCTCCAGTTGTTTTAAAGCCTTCATCCGTGCAGTGTCTGCCATCGAGCCTGAACATCAATCAACCTTCTCCCGTGTCGATCTTGTTGACTGGGCCTTCGCCCGTGCCTCTCCCCTCATGGAAGTGGCCTCTCCCTTGTCCTTGTTGCCTGGTGGGGGTCGTTTTCGTGGAGGACCATGCGCTTGGTTCTCCCAGGTGGGCTCTTCATGCCCGAGACCGGCAATTTGAGGGGCTTTAGCCTTTGGCTGGGTGTGGGGCTGGGCTTGGGTTGTGTCTGTAATGTATCTTGGCTGAACGGGGCAACCAAGCGCATCAAATCGCATCTACTGCCTCTGCCATCGGAATCCCTAATATCCCCAAGATGCTACAGAGTCCTTGACTCAAATTTGATACCTATGAATCACAGAAGATTGTTTGATAGAATTCCAGAGTCTCCAGCTACTCCTAGCATTCCTGTGCATGGAATTTCTAGTTGTTAAATAGAGCTCCAAATTACAGATTGATTGGCTCTCCCTGGATCTCAATGGTCCAAAAATGCTAAATTAGCATGTCCTGCACTGATTCAGGTACCCGAGAGTCGATTCTATCTCTCAAAGCTATTCTGGCTTCCATCTCTGCGCTAAAGGACTAGTTCGAGTTTCAGAGAGAAGGGCCACCTAATCGGGTGGTGTCATGTTGCTTATTTAAGGTTGAAATAATCTTAGGTATTTTTACCTTATCCCTTATTTAAATGTTGTAACATACCTCCCCCTTTTAAATCCTTAGTCCCCAAGGATTATGCGAGTATGCATAATTTGAAACCCCTTTTCTGGGTCACCTTGTGACCATGGTTTCATCATCTAGCCCTTCGGAAACTCATTTCTAGGATCACCTTATGATCATGGTTTCATAGCTCATTATTTGCGGACGTCCTACTTGCCATCCCTGATGCAAGTCTCTAATTTCATTTTCTTAGGTAACTGACCTAACTTGACCAAAAATCTTACCGTGTCCTCCACGACTTTTGGGTTAGGTGAGAATTTTGCTGCACATACTCTTCACTCTCCCACGTGGCCTCGGAGAGTGGTTGATCTCGCCATAAGATCAAGTACTCTGCAATATTTCGAGTGCACAGCTTTTGAATGTGAGTGTCTAGAATCGCCTCAAGAGTTACTTCTGAGATAAGGGCTAGGGGTATTGTCACATGAGCTATAATGTTGTCCGTGGACAATATTGCTTTCTTGAGTTGGCGCACATGGAACACAAGGTGCACTCCTATTCCATCTGGTAGCTCTAACTCATATGTTGTCTCATTGATCCTTCTCAACGCCTTGAAGGGTCCAGCATATCGGGACGTCAATTTGGGAATCTTTTCCATAAATGGTTTCAAGGTCCCTACCTTGAGTGCCGAAGGGTAAACAATCTGTAGAAATGCATAGTTACCTTCCTTGAAGATTAACTCTCTATGATGTTTATTGGCATTGATCCTGGCTCGATCTTGAGCCTTCTTCCAGTTTGCCCTACATTGGTATAATATGGCTTGCATATCTTCCAATATATGGATAGCCAGATCAGTGTTTAAGGCTTGATTTGTCCCAGTATAGGATCTTGGGTTCCTACCCATCATTGCCATAAGGAACTCATTTTGGTACTTGTGTGATACGCGTTGTTATAAGCGAATTCAACATAGGGAAAGTATTCTTCCCACTTGGATTGTTTCTCAAACACAAAACTTCTTAACATATCCTCCAGGATCATGTTTATTCGTTCTATTTGTCCATCAATTTGAGGATGATTTCCACTACTCATATTGAGACTCACTCCCAGTCCCTTCGTGAAATCCTTCTAGAAGCGTCCCGTGAACTTAGAATCTCTATCATTTATAATTTTTTGTTGCAGACCAAAAGTAGGGTACACAACCCGTAGGCACTCCCTTGCCACATCTTGTCCTTTAGCATCACCCTGTAATGCTAGGAACTTTGTATACTTTGTTAAGCACCGACCATCACAAACATTTGTGTGTGTTGTCGACTTGTTCGTCGGAGTGCGACTATAAAGTCCATACTTATGCATTCCCACCTCTCAAAAGATATGGGTAACGGGTGTAGTAATCCAGGCATCTGTTTTAACAGCTTGACACACTTGGCACTGTGCCACATGAGATTTTATGTCATGCTTTATACCAGGCCAAAAGAATTGTCTTTTAATCAATTCATATGTCTTCCATTCCCCCCAGTACCCTACTTGGGGGGTGTTGTGGAACTCGTAAAGAATCTCCTTCCTAAGATTATCTACTAAGAGTACATAAATCCGTCCCTCATAAAACTATAAATTATCATTTTGGGTCCAAAAGAGCACCCTCTCTTTTGGTTGGATCTTGATCCTTTTTATACGAATCCCTGTTTGTTGAAAGCTATCCCATTCTAAAGACTTCATCCCGTTGATATATTTTATTTGAGAAAGGACATCTGCAACTGGGTTATCCTTTCCTGGGGTATGATGAATTTCAACATGAAATTCATATAAGAAATCCAACCAGCGTGCTTGTCTGGGACATGTTTCTGCTTGACTTTGCAAAAATTTCAATGGCTTGCGATTCGTAAACACTATAAACTTGCGTGGTTCTTTATTGGTCCCAGATCTCAAGTAATGCCGCCATGTTTTTAAGGCATGAACTATGGCCAACAACTCTTGTTTGTAAGTGGCATAGTTCCTTTCTATCGGATTTAATTTACGGCTTTCATAAGCCGCCACATGCCCTTGTTGCATAAGGACTGCTACCAGAGCATGTCTGCATGCATCAATATAAACTTCAAAGGGTAAATTTAAATCCAAAATTTTCAGAATTGGTTCATTTGAGAGCAAGATCTTAATTCGTTCAGAGGCCATCTTCCCCCATAGGAATTTTTGTCCCTTTTTAAGCAAGTCGGTGAGAGGGGCAGTACCTTTGAAAATTTTGGGACAAAATTTCTATAGTAAGTGGCTAAGCCTAGAAAGGTCCTTACATCCGATACACCTATTAGTTGCGGTCATTCCCTTATGGCTCGTACTTTGCATGGATCTGGAGCTAATCCTGTTCCAGAGACTGTGTCCCAGATAAGCCACTTGTTCCTTTAGGAATTCACACTTAGAAAGAATAGCAAACAGTTTGTGCCCCCTAAGCAATGTCAATACTTTTTTTTCAAATGCTCCATGTATTCCTCTCGACTCCTTGAGTAGATCAAGATATCATCCAAAACTATTTGGATGAAAATACCCATGAAACACATTATTCATGAGCCGCATAAATGTGGCTGGGGCATTTATTAACGCGAAGGGCATGACTGTAAATTTATAGTGCCCTTGATTTGTTCGAAAAGTTGTATTGGGCTCATCTCCTTCCCAAATGTTGATTTGATGATATCCACTCATCAGATCAATTTTAGAGGTGTGTTTCGTCCCCACTAAACGGTCCATGATATCATCAATTATAGGCATTGGGTATTGATCCTTAATCGTGGCTTTGTTTAAAGCCCTATAATCAATGCACATGTGCATACTGCCATCATTTTTCTTTACAAGGATTACAGGTGCTCCAAATGATGATTTGCTAGGCCTTATGAAACCCTTTTGGAGCAACTCCTTATTCTATTTCATGTGATATTTCTCGTAAAGGTACCCCCTCTGGGAGTTCCTCTAGGAACACATCCCGATATTTGTCTAGCAAACTCTCAAGTTTGTTTTCTTTAATGATGGCATTTATTTTCACGGAATCTAAACAAGAGTCAAAGATATAGACAAGGTATTTTTCATTAATATTATGACGGAAACAACGCTTGACTTGCATAGCCATTATTAACTTAAGAGAAGCTAGATAAGGAGTTCCTTGAAGGGTGATCTCCTTACCTCCTTTAGAGATAACTATCAAATGTTTTCTCCAATCAATAGGAGGATTAACCATTTGAAGCCATTTGATACCCAGTATCACATCAAATCTTGTAAGTTTTTCCAAATCAAAGCTCATTGTTTCCTCATAATCTCCAATGGTCAAGTGCACCCCAGCCACCCTGTGGCTCCATTGCCGAATCTGCTTCCCAGCTTCAGTCTCAATCTCGTTGGGTGCCACTTGAACCATTTCCATCTTTAATCTTGAGCTAAGTCTGCAGAAATGAAATTGTCAGTACTCCCCGAGTCAACAAGAACAATAGCATATCATTTATCCTTCCAAGTAAATGGATAACTTGCCCAGCAAAGTTACCTTCTTTACTTACCGAATTGAGCTCTCCCCAAGCTATGGCCGAGAGTTGCTTTGTTCCTCCCTCTGCTTGCTTGGTCGTGGCGGCCATTATCTTCTTTTCCTTGTGGGGTTTTGGGCAATCCCTGGCCATATGCCCTTTCGCACCACAATTGTAACAAGCAAACGGGCTGGTGGACTTACTTCCCTGAAGAGGTCTCATCCTTGCCTTTATCATTATTGGGAGGGTTGCTCGAATTGCTTTGAGTAGTTCGGGGATGTTTATTTGAAGCTCCATTCTTATTCTCAATCTTCCTTTGTTTCCATTCTTGGAAACGACGAGAGCCAGATTGAGATTTCCTAGTCTCATCATCTCCCAAATCTTCCTTAGGTGCCAATCTCCTTATCAAGGACACTGCAGACTCAAAGTCCCCAGGACCTACTTGTCTGATATGTGCTTTGAGAATACGATCTTTGAGACCATCCTCAAAATAGCTTACTTGCATGCGGGCTGGCATCTTCTTAATTCTTGCAAAGATTCCCCTTAGGGTGTTAATATATTGTTGCAAGGGCACCCATTTGCCTGATGCTCTTGAGTTGAATCAGGGCATGGTGCTCATCATGATGCGGGCCATAGTCTTACTTAAAGATTTTGCAAAAATCCGGCCAAGAATCGATCTCTATGCCTCTTCCCATAAGTAGGCCCCACCAAGAAGCGGCATCCCCCCTAAGTTGCAGTGCATCATACAAAACTCTAGCCGCATCTCCCTTCCTGGTGGCATGAAAATAGGTTTCTAGCTAATTTAGCCATTGAATGGCTTGCTCTGCAGTCTCAGATCCCGTAAATTCTGGATGATCCCTTTTTTCCAAACCCCTAACTTCTTCTGTGGATAGAGTTCCTTGAGCTCTTGGATTGGGTTTGGTGGGGGTGTAACTGCCATTCTAGCTCCCTGAGCTTGGCTAGTTTGGCCTAAATTTCGGACTCCCCGAGTCTGGTTATTGCGGCCTTCTTGCACATTGACACCCCCTGAGTTCCTTGTTAACCGCTGCTTGATAGTGTCAAACAATTTTCTTTCTCTTTCAGTAGCCTCTTTAGTTTGCTTGGCCAATTAAATTTGTAGTTCCGAGCAGCTTGTTAGTGTATGCTTGCTCAATTTTGGTCTTTGCAACCTGTCCCATTAATTCTCTAATCCTTCCCTTAGCATAGTCTAACTGCCCCTGGAAGTTAAGTGGATTAGAGTCAATGGTATTGTCAGGGGAATGGGATTTTTGGGAAGGTTTCTCAGGCTCCTCCTCTAACTCCTCAAGTTGATGCTCATCCCCTTCCCCATCAATCTGCTCCTGATGAAATTTGGATGTAAGTTCATCCAATTCTCGCACCTCCTCCTCAGTAGGGGCCAATTCATCCAGATCAATGTTTTCCCCTTCCTCGGGAATCTGAGATGCTAATGCCATCAAGGGATCAGCTGCCATATCAATGTCTCCTTCCATCCCAGCCTCGAAATCAAGCTCTGATACCAATGTAATGTATCTTGGCTGAACCGGGGCAACCAACTGCATCAAATCGCATCTACCGCTCTCCCCTCGAAATCCCTGATTCCCCCACGATGCTACAGAGTCCCTGACTCAAATTTGATGCCTGTGAATCATAGAAGATTGCTTTAGAGAATTCCAGACTCTCCAGCTGCTCCTAGCATGGCTGTGCATGGAATTTCTAGCTTGTTAAATAGAGCTCCAAATTACAGATCGATTAGCTCTCCCTGGAGCTCAAGGGCCAAAACTGCTAAACCGGCCTGCCCTGGGCCGATTCATGTACCTGAAGAGTCGATTCGATCTGCCTAAGCCATTCTAACTTCCATCTCTGCGATGAAGGGCTGGTTCGAGTTTTAGAGAGAAGGCCCACCCAATCGGTGATGCCACGTTGCTTATTTTAAGGTTAAAATAACCTTAGGTATTTTTATTCAAGTCCTCAGCTTATACCCAGCAAGCCCTCAGCTTATACCCAGCAACACCGGGCATCGTTTCTACACCGGGCATCGTTCCTACAAACGTTTCTAGTACTTAGAAACTATACGACCTTAAATTCTAGTACTTAGAAACTTGTTTCTAGTACTTAGAAACTATACGACCTTAAATTATACCACAGATATGAAAGCCCCCAGCAAAATCCACCAAAATGTGCAAGAAAAACAGCAGAACCTGTTAATTTCAAATCCCTTCTAACAAACAAATCCAGCCTTGCAAAAAGCTGTCCATGCCAAATCAGCTTGAATAACAAACTTTAAACTGCTTTTTGAAAACAAGTCTTGAACTGATTTTTGAAGGGGACATATATGTGAATAACAGGGACACCGGATTAGATGAACACAAGCATAAAAAAAAGGGGATTTTTGGCCCTGCAAGCACACTACTGCCCACCCTTTGCCTAGAGCAGACAACGCAGCCACATCGCAGCACTGTAAATCCTCATAATTAAACCCTATGTCAACAAATATAGCAAATTCACATGCATACGCCCAATACCATTGATCTCGGCCCCTGATTCCAATAAGTCATGTTTGCCTATCGGGATAAACCATGTATGTACATCATGTAAACAAGATGGAACAAGGTGCAGGTCATGATGTATGTACATCATGTAGACAGGTGCTGTTGCACTATGGGTTCATGTATGTACATCATGTAAACAAGATGGAACAAGGTGCAACAAGGTGCAGGTCATGATGTATGTACATCATGTAAACAGGTGCTGTTGCACTATGGGTTGCCCTCACTGGAGCAAAAGCTAGGTTAAAATGAGCTTAAGCAGATTGTTCATATGGCAAAACTTAGGGCCAACGAAAAGTTTTAATTGTAGATCTATATGCATGATTGAACTCGTGGACATAAAAGAAGTTGTATTTTGGAAGATTGAAGCTGAGTAGCTTGGTCAAGTAAACAAGTTATTGCTGGAAAATATATGAAATATTATCATTCTGTAGCATCTCGTTAAACAACCCAAAATTTTGAGCTTCTGGGCTGGAAAATGCAATCTCAACTTAGTGCTCAAAAACATTCCTCATGCTCTTCGTACAACTCTCACCAGCAGAAAATAGTAGCTTGAAAATATGCTCTTCGTACAACTCTCACCAGCAAAAAATAGTAGCTTGAAGATTTTCGGGTATTGCGGCAAATCCAAGCAACTCTGCTTTAAGAAGGTAACTCCACAGAGCTCACACTGCTTGCATTAATTAAAACTGCAGGATCCGTCTTCTCCAAATTCATCTGCTCTGCCCTCATTTTCCAATGTAAATGTGCATCAGTCTCAAAGACAAATCTATTGAGGACTCGGGCAGGATCAAATAGCAAACAAACTGAAGAATGCTTTACAGTAGCAAGACTTCCTAAACATAGGGGATAAAAGGCATTTTGACTTAAATACTTGAGAATAAATGCTGCAGAAATGGAAACTATAGTGCCCATAAACATCCACAAGGACAAAGATCCTTCCAGCATTCCTATTATTAGCAGTTGCCATTGGAGTGAGTGAATGCCTGATATGGTTCCTTTGTTTGTTCAGATATGCATCCTCAATCTTCCCCATGCTTTCTTCAGAGACGCCTAGAAACCAAATAGAATACTTACCAGTTGAAACATAATCTATCATTTGATCAGCGAGTTAACCACCAATGCACTTTCTCACCTGTTTCTGTCGGACTCTCTGCTCCAAGTTCTTCCACTTTTTCCAGCGAGTCCCATCGAAAGAGTAAATGCTCTTCTTCCTTGCTAGAGTCTGGCAAGGCCTCCAACAGCTGCTCCAAATCATAGCCATTAATGTTCATTGTAATCAACGACTAGGTACTCAGATTCTCGACATTTTCATATGGAAGCATTTAGATGAAAGTCTTACGGTACGTCAAACTTGGGGATCCGTTTGAAAGCCGGCAGCAAGATAAGAGCAGTTCAGAGACTAATAAACATCCTCCTCAAATTGGTGGCTGTAGATCACTTTTTACAGAGTATTTGAGCCATAGCCGCATAAAAAGAGCTAGCAGTTTCATCATATCCAGAACTTCATCGTGTATAGGAAGGAAATAGAAACAAAACATGAAAATCCTCAATCTACGTCCTTTGATGAGTCTCTTAGCTTTAGGCCACATATCCACGGTCCAAATCACAAAAGGAGAAAGAACCTCAGGTGCTGCACAAGGTGGTATGGTCATGGTAACTTTCCTTAGCAACAGTGCTGACTCCTCACTCCCCATGGGCAATCCAAAAAGAAGGAAAGAACCTCAGTGCTCAACCCAAGGCTGGGTATGGTCATGGTAAGCAACGGTCTGCCCGTATACACTAGCCTAAGGGATCAAATAACTTAACCCTACAGAATCTTTTCTAGAGATCTTGATACTATTGCAGGTGCAGTGTTTTGCCATCTCCGTTCATCTTATTGCTCCTAAAATTTGCTGATTTCAAAGTGACGAAGAAAATAATCTCGAATCCAGATGAAATCAATGCACATAGTTTGGTGGTTCATTTTTTCCAGATATTCCATCTCACTTGATGCTGTGAAATTTTTTCAAATAAGCCCAACCCTAAAATATGACGGCATATTTATCTCCTTTTGCAATTTCGAAGTATCCTAAGAATATGTTTATAAAAGTATCAAATGGTTACTGTACATGCAAAAGAAAATTTATTTTGCTTGTTGATGGAAAGTTTACCATAATAAACCACATGTGATTCTCTATTTAATCATGTATCTTCCATCATCTGTGTCTTCCACTATCTATTAAACTATTAGTGCATATTTTTGAATGTGCTGGTGACTTACAGTAACGAGTCTGAAGACTATTTTCCTTTAGAACATCAATAAGAGGCCTGGATCTGGATGATATGGCCTCATCTTGTATGAATGCCAAAACTTCCATGATTCTCCTCATGGATGGACGATGACCTGGGTTGACTTGCAAACATTCAGAAGTGAGCTCTGCCACCAACTTTGCTGCCCGAATAGGATAAAGTCCTTTCAGTTCTGGATCAAACAAAAGGAAAAGTCTATCAGTGTCATGCAAAAAACTTCTTGACCATTTGACAAGGTCCTTTTCTGCACTTGAGAAAGTCTCGTCCATGTGTTGCCTCCCAGTAAGAATCTCTAGCATTAATATACCGAAACTCCATATATTGCTCTTATGTGACAATTGATCATTCTCCACAGTTTCAGGAGCAGCATAAACATTGTCCTGTAAAGTGCGATAAGTTTGTTAAAGGCTATATGCTTGTCTAGTAACTGCATATACATTTTACAGTAGAGTCGTGAACTAAAGGAATATGAAAAGGATTGGCTGCTACTCAATACCAAGTAAACATGTTTACCACAAGAATGTTTCCTAGACAGATTGCAAGCAAAGCCATAGGCATATTTGCCTTTGTAATTAAATAAAGCCAAGTCAAGTCACAAGTAGTTTACCAAGACGTCTGAATTTGTCCCAGTTTTGCTTCTCCAAAAGCCATAGCCCATTAGCTTTGCATGAAACTCATTATCAATCTGAATATTAAATGCACTAAATTCTCTAAATAAAACCTGCAAGGTTCCAAGGAAACATAATGCAGCTTGTGAGAATACAGCAAAACAACCGAGGCTAGCGAAAGGTTAGATACCTTGGTTGGTGCATTCTCGTGTAAGTAGGTTAAGCCATATGCAGCATCCAATGCAATTTTCATCCTCTTTTGCCAATCCAGAGGTGGTCCATCACTCCGTCCGTACAAGAGCTTATCAAGAGTGCCTTTCGCTAAATGTTCATAAACCAATGTTCTCTCCTTCTCAATATCAAGTGCATATCCAAGAAGTTTACAAAGATGTGAATCCTGAAGTGCACTCATTTGAACGACTTCTTGAATCCATTCCTTCTGATCCTGCATGTGGTTTAAGAACAAATTATTAAAGAGTACTGATAGTGTGCATATACTAAAGAAATATGCAGGACATGACTCGCTGCAGCAGTCAATATTACCTGAAAAACAAGTCCATCAAGACGAACCACTATAATATCCATAACTGCAGTGCTTGTCTCGTCTTCAATGTGACCTCTGTATACAGAACCCCAGCCTCCATCTCCAATGAATCTTTCAACAGAAAAATTATCACATGCTGTTGCAAGTGTAGAAAATGAATATGATCTGAGATCAGATGCCATTGGTCCAGACTCTGGAAGAGGTTTAAGATTTAGGTTTGGAAGAGGTTTAAGATTTAGGTTTGGAGCTGTTTTAGCTGTTTGTTCTCCATATGCGGGAAGAGCTGGGGAGGCACAGCTTATTGTGGAAGCATTTGAAAATATGAAACTACTCTGATGAACCTGTAAAGAAGATTGATGGCCACATGACTCAGGTGTTGGAAGTGGCAACGGTTGGCCAGAAAACATGTAGTTCTCCAATTGTACTGGCATTCTTCTGGTACATTTGTTTTTTATTTTCTTTGTGGATGACATACTTGCATCGCCTATGCTGGATAAAATATCCACTTCATTGGTGAAACATGCCTTGCTACTTTCCTTATTGATGGCCTCACCATACTTACCTACATCCGCCAATGCTGGCAATAGCTGGCTGTTAGAGGTACGAGGCGACTGTGGTGAACTTTTAACCCGGCTGACGAAACTGCCAGGTGCTGAAACGGTTCTGAATATTCTAACTTCATCTGTTCCCTGTTGTTCAGGGAATGTAGTTGACTTGTCAATCTCTGTCCTACTAGACTGCTGACGGAATCCCATAGCTTTTCTTCTGTTGTATTGGACAGAAAAGCAACCCATCTGCAGCCAGATTTCCCCTGCTTGTATGTATGCTGAATCTGTCCTACGTTCACGACAATGACAAATTACATGGGTGAGATAACAAAACTTTTCAGTTTTTTGTCTTTTTAAAAAGTTGGTAACATTCAGACAAGAGAATCATTTGCAAAGGATTTTGATTTACATAATGCTTGTACTCAAAAGTCACGGAACAATGACAATAATGCCTGAACCTCATAGCAATAAGCCAATATATACGCGAAATAAGAAGTTCAAATAGCTTTGTTGTTCTTGATCATCATAGTTCGTTAAAATGGACGTAAATCTGTGGTGGAGATTAAGATGCTAGAATACAAACACAAGCACAAAGTTAGACTAACAGGGCAATAGTACCCACCAGAAGAACATGGAAGCGGGCGTCCTCGGGAATATCCTTAACACAAAATCATGTCATTACCCAAGACTTTAATCCGATCACCCTTCATTGAGGAAAGATCGCAGAGGGCGGCAGATTTTGGAATAACAACGCAGTGAATTCGATACATAGTAATAGTTAGGCGATGGCTTGCTGTTTTTTCCAGCTCGTGATATTATTGACCTTGCCCCACCTGGGCCGAACACTAATAATAATGATGTTTGCACAACAATTAAAAAGCCGTATGTCTGTAACTTATAATTGTTGAGGGTTTTGTGTTGTATTCGTATAAAAATACGTAGAATGATGATGCTGGCATCTGAGTTTTGGTAAAAACTGTATAAGAGCTTTTCAGTTGTTGGTAGCCGGATAGGAGCACGCGTGCGTCCTGGAAGATGGCGACCAGGGATCGTGATTCCAATTTGGGTCTGTGCAGGTGTCTGGGTCGGCATGTGGATGCGATGGGGAGATGGTTTTGTTTGCTTCAGCTTGAAGGACGACGCACAGGTAGGCGGTTTATTGCTTTGGTTTTGTTATGTTGCTTCTGTTTTCCATCATGTCGATGAAGAGAGAAGCGAGAAAGGGCAAGGCTCCTGCGCCCATGTGCTCGTCCCTGCTGTGGGTTTCATGCATATTGATTCTAGCTCTGCATAGACTCATGATTCCTCTGCCATGCCTAGTGCACTACTCTTGCCATCTCCATAACATATCTGAATCCATGATTCTGACAGATTGTTATAAACTAGGAGCAGCAGACAAATCTTAATCTACTGGATATTTAATGTTCTTTTTTTTTTTTACTTTTGGAGTAAATGCCAAAGCTATGTATGCCTTTGCAGGTGGTAGGATGCAAATTACTTCCGGAAATGCAAATATGGAGCAGTGTGTGCAGACTATGGAACTAGTTGTGTAATTGCAAATCTCTGTCAAAATGTTGTGTAAGCACTCTGAACGTCGTCAATTTATGCTGTTTATGCTCTCGTGCAACTATTCTACTGCCATACTTCTTATGTTTGAATGCAATGCTTACCTGTCGTACAAATTATGAGGCTAAACATAATGTTCAAGAAATCATTCACAAGTAGTTCAACAAGGATCGGATTTTCATTCACTAAAGAATCACACAGCAAACAATGGTAATCCCAAGCTCTATATCTTGGGCACAGAATCAAATAAGGTAAACAATCAGGTAATTCATAGGAATTATCAGAAATTCATGCATAATCTGATATCTGGAAGGCAAATTCAAGCTCAAAATCTTGGAACCGGTCTTTCTTCAAAGTCTTCGATCCGTTCTTTGCCTCAAAGCCCTCGAAAAAACTCAGAGCCCATTTTCCCCCTTCTAAAATCCCCTGTTTAGTACTATTCTTGGCAAATCCAGGCTAGACTTTTGTTTTTTAGTTCATTCGATGTGTTTTAACAAGATGTTGATGGTATGGTAGGTGTGTGTAGTGTAAATGGCATGTGGAAGAGAAGTTTTGACTAGAAAAAATCTTCTAGGCCAATTTGCTTTAGGTGATGAAAGCTAAGCTGGAATTTGAGGTCACATAGGCATGTTTTCATGGCAAAGGATATGGAAGGCTTGAGATGGAGGTCATGGGATGTAGTTATGCCAAGAACTCAAATGGAAACATAAGGGGTCTTCAAATCTTCAAAAATGTGTTGCTTGATTCACCTTCCTTAGCATGCTTGTGTGATCTTTGTTGAATGTCTTCATCTTGGTCTTCAAGTCTCCACTTCATGATGTGCAAAGATGCATTTCCTCAAGTGAATTGTGCTTGTATATCTGTGTTCAAATCCAAGTGTGAGCATGAGTAAATCACATTGTATCTTGCTCTTCTATGCTGCCATAGCATGGCAGCAACCTTGCATGATCCCTGCTGGACTCCTTTTGTGCTTGCAATTAAATTAATTATCTTAAGGTAATATTCCCACATTAACATTATAGTAATATTGGATATATTGGTTCCAATAATATTATATCTAATTGTCGGTTCTATGATAACTTTAAGGCCTTTAAAACATACCTTTCTACAATTATGTCGAGGCAATAATTATAATTTAAAAAATATTTTAATTATTTATCATATAGTTAGGGTTCTTTATCATCAAATCCAAGTGTTAAGCGTGTAACTCTCGTTCTCCACTTGATGATGCTTCAACCTTACAGGTATATATTTTACGGTTGCTATACTTAAAATAAGACAATTTCTGATTATATTTACAAGGATCTTGAAGGTTAATTACATGTGTAATTATTACATTTACTTAACGAGACATATTAAGGCTTGCAACAGATTTTCTCACGTGGACTGTCCTTAAATGCATGCTACAATGATGTACTTTTAGATCATATACATATAATTTATGTGGTTTTAAGTGATCCACATCTCTGATTTATTTAACTATAAGAGCTTGGCTACATCATTCTTGGGTATGAATGCATGCATTTGATGACGGCGTGAGGAATGGCGAAATTCCTCTCATGGCCACGGGTGCATGTGCTTTTCCTATCATGCGTCCTATGACAATTGCAATTTCCTAGATGATTTCTCTCTCCCCACCTTGGCTCACTCGCCTCCTATAGCTAGAATGCACCTACCTATCAAGCCTGCGTCGACTAACTTGAAGGCGACCTGGCCATTGCCTCTATGAATTCCGACGGTGGAACTTGTCTATGATGTCGACGTCGATTAACTTAACGTCGATTTGCCCATAAGATGCAGGTACGTTCAATCATAAGATTGAGCCCTCCCCTTTCTTCGAAAAGAGAATGGCTCTATACCCCTTCAATGGCGTTATCTAACGCACCCTATCCCCTCAATTGATGTTGGACCCAACATCAAGGCTATTCTCTTCCCTTAAGAGGTTACATGCTTCTTACCTAAAACATTTAATTTATTGGCCTTAGCTAAACAAATTTAACTGCCTAACATGATGGATGGAGCCATCATGTTTAACATATCTATCCCTAAGGTGATGGGTTACCAAATTATTAGAGTAATTCTAACCTACGAGATTCTGTGATCATGACAATTCTTTTTGTCTCAAAAGACTATGTGATCAATATACTTCTTATATTTAGACGTACCTTATATGTATTATCCAATTTCGCATCCTAGATATTCCCCTTTTCTTAGTTATTTACTCTCTTGGAATATTCTTACTAATTGAATTGATGCCAACATAACAAGTTGGCCGGACTTGCTAGATTACTTCTTTTCTTTCAGTTGGACTATTCCTTGGAGGTATTAGCTTTATACATGGTCATTAATTATCCTAGTAATGATTCCTTCTTAGCGAAGTGATCAATCTCACTAAGTGGTTTCAATATGTTGGATGCCCGTTAACAACTGTGTATAATTTTAGTTGCTCCTATGCATTTCCTTCCCAATCTTTGATGCTTTGCTCAATCTTGGGGCAATTCTTAAATATCTGAAAATGCCTTCTAATCCCATTATGGATGTCATCATCTGTACATTTATCTTACTAGACCCTATATGATCATAGCTTCTCACTCTTGCTAGAAGTTCATCCACTCGTTGCCGGCGTGAAGCAGTAAGGTAATGTTCTTCCGAGTTGGTCGAGACTCCGGGCTCCTCCTCGATGTAGAGGTCGACTTTCTTCATTAGAGGCCTCCCATTGCTGGTGGTTTCGATGTTGTAGTTGGTGATTGAAGTCTCCTATATTCCTTCCCAAAGCCTGAAGGTGGTGCCTTTGAAACATATCCTCCACGTTGGATTCTTCATCTTGGCGACTAAAGGATGACTCTAGATCTGATATTGTTGTGTCAACTCCATCAACATCTCTTACGTCGAGTCCTCTATCATTATCGTGTTGCCCGAAGAGTGTTGAGGATGTTGATTGCCTGGCATCTCCTCCTTTTGATCTGTTACACTATGGAAGGGAGGGAATAACAATGTTAATATGCATAACGGCATATAGCTTACACAATTACAAATACTATTAAAGCTATTAGATCCTCTAGTGCCTCCCCTTAAGGTGCATACGTATTTCATGGCGGTGGTGTCGATCTTCCTCCTATTTGTACGTCAGCTCGTACTCTGGGTAGGTTCATTGATCCGATATCTATTGATTATGGCGCAATACACTTTTGCTTCACACTTTAATTAAATATGCGAATGTCGTTGATGATTCGGTCCGATCTATTTTCTGATCTTGTTCTTGGGCGAAAGTTGTCCCCCCTCCAAGATGTCTGAAGTATTTGGAGGCGCCTCTTGAGGTTGTGCGCAATTCCGTTGGCTAGGCTCCTAAGGAGTTGTTCTTCGAATCGTCAAGCCTTGGGTTCGCCAAGTTGCATGCGAGTTGTCGTATCTTGATGAGGTTTCTAGTTAAATCGCCAATTCTTCAGCTCGGTTCGCCTAGTCGTTCTTATTTCTTTGACCCCCTCGATCTTATGGCTTGGACATTGTCACGTTCTAAGGCGCTATGTTGCCTTCTTGTTTTGTGGTACCCTCTAGTGGCGCTTGGTCATGCTCAGCAATTTTGTACTTCATGTTGCCTCTAAGGAGCTCGTGGACATAGTTGATTTCTATCACTTCTCTCGGTTTCAGTTTGTGGCCTTTGTCCCACTATACTTGAGTGTCTTTGTGGTGAACAAAGCATCATGGCTCTCCTCTCTGATGGTTATGTTGTCGGGGATGATAGATGCTTATGTCAACATAGCTTGGCCCTTGAGTTGAAGAAGTTTCTGCCCTAGATCTACTTTTGTTCTTGAATAGCCTGGCTATTGTCTTGACTCTCTTTTTGCCGAAGTTGCTTCGATTGCTATCCTTGTTATTAAGGTGTCGAATGCTTCTATCTTGGGTGTTGAGGTCCTATATATCGGAGATACAATTGGCTTCTTCTCTTATGATTACTGGTAGGAGTACCTGACAAATGAGCATAGGCAAAACCCATCGCTGCAATAGCTTTTGTAATTGTATCTCCATCTAATACGCATGTCACAAGCATCACCATACATCACCACAATGCGAGATTATGGTCGTCAAGATGTTGCCTTCTTAATTGGCTCATTGATGTCGGGTCATCCCCGAGAATTTCTCAACGTCTATCGGCTTGAGGTCGTGGCTGTAGTTTTTAAAGATGTCTGACCGTTCCTCCTTCTATTGTTGAGGGCACTCATGTCATAAGGTCGTCAAGTGTTGCCGCTGCCACAAGAGGCAGAGCTGCATCCCAAAGATGTCCTGGTGCAAAACCTAGATGGTGCAGCGCTAATGATCTTGACACGGCCAACATTATCTTTCATCCTGACATTGGCTAGACGAGCGACCTTCTGTTTGAGGACACTTCCCGAAGTGTTTGGAGTCGAAGCTTTGCTTGGGTTCTGCTCGTTTCTCCATCGTACTTGCTCTTCCATTCGAAAACTTGATCTTGGGCTATAGTTGTGCTGGCAGTCGAAGTGATGGAGTTTCTTGATCTAAATGTTAAACCCCCTAAAACATGACTCTAAACTCATGTTTCTACACTCTATGTGTGAGCACTCGAGATATACAATAGGCATGTACACACGTACGTTGTGATTTCAATTCATTCATTTTTCCAAATTATATAAGAGGATATACTTAAATGTGTATACTACTTTAGAGTTTCCCTTTTTCCTAATATGTTTGATTCTTCTTACTTGCTGCATATTCCTCGTTTTGGTTGACTTTGAGATTCCTTGAGATGCTGCTGTTATAGTTGACCTTCCTGTCCAATTTGAGCTCTTCATCCCAAATTGTGAAGAATGTTTCTCAATGTGAACCCTTGAGTAAAAATTACTCCTCCTTAATATGTTTACCTGTTGTGTGGAATGTAATGACCACTCAACATCCTTACATGCAGTGTGCAGTTGCAAGGTTGAAGATGTGCAGTGCCGTTGATCGCTTGAATAGGATCACCTGGTTGACGTGGTTAACCAGTTTTGCATGCATTCGAAGCTCTGAGATGGCGATCAACGGGTAGACAATGTCATTCCTTCTCAAGTTGAATTTTTGAGCGCGACTCTTGTTGCTTGGACTTTGCTTCGTTGCGAGATGCTTTCCATGTGTTTGGAAGTGTGGTCGTTCCCATTGCACCTACCATAGCTCCTTCTGGTCGCCTTATTTGAGTGTTCTGTCCCTGTTGGCTGTGATCTAGTCCACTCGAATCTCGCACTACTTGATGAAGTAGTAAAGTCACCCTTCCTTTGGTTTCTAGGTGTTGGATCTAGAATTCTTGTTCGAACAGACTATCCTCCTCCTTGATCTTGCCCCTGATTCTGATATAAACCTTCAAGTCAGAGATGTTTCTCCCCTAATATGTGTCTTCTCTCCATCGTGATCTCCTATTTTTGAAATCGATGAAGTCATGAAAGTTTTCCTACTAGTGCAAGGGATCTGAAAGCTCGTCCTGGTCAGCCTTGGGTGCTTCATAGTTGTTGTTGACTTTGCATGACGTCCCCTTGAGCTACTAGGCTGCAAGATCGTGGTGATCCTCCCTCTGATTCTTATGCGCTCCATGAATTCTCCTCTCGATAGAAGATTATGCTCTCATACTCTAAGTCATGATGCTAATGCAGGCTTCCTCGTCTGACATACTCATGCACTTGTATATTTATGCCTTGCATTCTTCCTTTTTAAACTCATGTTAATGCAGGCTTCCTCATCAGACATACTCCTACACCTGTATGTTTCTGCCTTGCGTTCTTCCTTTTAAAACTCATGTGCATCGAGTCGGTGAAGGGGGAGCAGTTTTGGTCATTTTGAGGTAGGATATGACGTTTCTAGCATAATTTGAGTTATAATTGAGTTCTAGACTATCTAATAGTCCTATTGCAACAAATTTCAGGTGATTTGGAGTTGTCTAGGTCAAGTTATGAAGGTTCAAAGTTTTGACTATTTATGGCGTGCTCCCCAGGCCCGAGTGAGATTCTCAATTGTGCTCCTGGCGTCGACGTGAGCACTGGCAGCCTATTTGGGCCCTAGATGTCGCTAAACTGATGAAATGAGGGCATTTTCTTGCTCTATTCGATGACTAGAACCCGAAAACACCCTTGTTTGCTCAATTTGGGGTTGTTTTGGTGTAGATCAGAGGTCGACTACTCACGGCGCGCACAGGCCCGAGTAAGATTTTCAGTCGTGCTTCTGGTGCACGGCGTGAGTACTGGAGGTTTGTTTGGTCATATTGAAGGTTCAAGCCCTTCTTAAATCGTAAAAGAGAATTATATATATTACTTAATAGATTAACGCACACAAAAATTACACCATTATCACTTTAGCTCAAATGGTAAGTACAGTTGACTAGAAGCCAAGAAGTCAAGGGCTCAAATCCCTTTCCTACCTTAAAATTGTCATATACTCTATATAAGAAATAAAAGTCAAACAAGTACCAGTATAATGCTCTTTACATGTTGGTAAGGAGGTTGGGGGTTTAAATCTCTCAATTTACACAAAAAAAACTTTGATCTAAAAAGAAGTCAACAATCAATGTCCTAAAAAGAAGTCAACAATTAACGACCAACTACTCATGGCGTGTGCCAAGAGGCCGACTGAGTTTCTTAGTCAGGTGTTGGGCGCACGGCAGGAGTAGTGGCCCTTTTCGTCCCTTAATTTATTGTTTCCTATTAGTTTTTAATGTTCTAGTGTTCTGATAGGTCTTCCTAGCTTAGTTTCAGATTTAAGCTTACTTACCCTATCAGATTACCTGTTAAACTTACTATTCTTGGTTAACTGTGGTCAAATTACTCACGGCATGTGCCAGGAGGCCAACTAAGATTCTCAGTATGGTCCTGGGCGCACGACGTGAGTAGTCATGTCCCTACTGACAATTTTTTTTCGAAGTTTTACTAAGCTAACTGCTTATCCTATGATGGGAAAAACAATTCTCCCACTATTCGAGGCTCTTGCTTGGAATTTCAGCTCCAACACTAAATATCTAGGTTGTTAATATTACTAGGAAATGGCCAGTGCTCGATCTTGGTCAACCAAGACCATTGTACCGTAGTGACGTTCCCTGCTTGTATACGATGCCCCACACGTATAGAACTGGAGTTCATTCCTCCTGTTAGTGCAAGCCCCGTAACACGAGGCCGTCTACCTATCATCAGGCTCTTGATGGCGAGCAAGAACGTGACGGGGAAGAATAGACGTGTCATTCATCCCGTTTCCCTCAGAATAGGCCTATGGAAATGCAGTTTAAAACAAGAAGAAACTTTGAAGAACTGAAGATGCCAGGAACCTAGAGATGTAGAAGAAGCCTCCCTAGAGATTAAGCCTGCCATGGCTATGCAAACGTACCTCAGATAGAGCCATCATTTGAAAGGGACAGTCACTTGGATATTGCTTCTGATATCCAAGAGGTTGTGCAACTAAAACCATGTTATCAAATGATGCAAGAGCATGTACTTGTCTTTGGCCTGGATCAAGAATGGCAAGAGCAACAATCTAAACTTGACGAAAATGTGGCTTAAAAGCAACAAACCATGTATCAATGATGAAGGTAGGAAATTAAGTTTGCCCAGAAGGACAAGTGATCAAAATTATAGAGTACAATATGGTTCCAATCATGATAGAAAGAAAATATTGTCCTAAATAGGCAACATCGCTATTTGTTCTACGTATGTTGTCGTATGATTATCTAACAATTGTAAGTCCTAAACTAGGGCACCTTGATGCAAACATACCCTACGCGAACCGAGGTCTTTTTTGGCTCCCCAAATCGGGGTCCCCCGCGGCCAGAAATCGCTTAAGCGATTTTGGGCTGGAAAATCGCTTTTATTTTCCCCGCCTGAAAAGGGCGCCACGAAAATCATAAGGGGAAAAAAAAAAAAGAAATCCCTTGCGATTTTAAATTTTGGCGTCTTGTGAGCCCCGCCCGCCTGCTGAGGCCCGAGCGCCGTGGGGCTCGCCAAGACGACCCGGGCCGCGACGAGGCCCCGGCCGAAAATCGCTTTTAAGCGATTTTCAGCTTACTGCCGCAAGACTGGCCAGCAAGCGCGGCGGCGAAAAAATCGCTTAAGCGATTTTCAAAATCGCTTAAGCAATTTTCAGGTTTTAGAATCGCTCATATTTGAGGTTTCGTGTTGAAGCGATTTTCGTTTCGAATCGCTCATATTTGAGGTTTTCCGGTTTCGTGCTTAAAAGCGATTTTCACGCTTCCATAAGGTATTTAATATGTGCCCATTTGTATTTGTATTGTAGATTTTGTGCCTAGATTTTGTATTCTTTAATATATGCCTGCATTTTGTATTCTAGATTTTGTATTCTAAATTTTGTATTCCAGATTTTGTCTTGATATGCCTAGATTTGTCTTGATATGCCTTTGTTGTATTCTAAAACCATGGGCCTTTTGAACCATTGCCATTATAACCATGGTCTTGAGTAAGTTGAACATATTCTGACTTCCTTCTTTATACACCCTACCTTCATATGTTGTTTATGATAATTAGATTTACTTTACTAACAACACATTCGGCATATTCCCCAAGCGTGGCATTACAAAATGGCAACAGTGACCGATGGGGCGTAGATCTTACGCTAGAGAGAGCCGCCCGATAGGGATGGACGAGAGTGGGCTCCCGGATTACGCCAACCATGCGACAAATGGGGCGGTTGGGTACATCACTTTTTGGTAAGTACCGTCGGACCCCCATTAGATAGCTTGCATAGTTGTGTCTCTAGAGTTTTTCATTTGTACTTGCAGTTTGTATTTATGTCTCTAGAGTTTTTTCATTTGTACTTGTATGTTTGATAGGGAATATCGAGGCATATGGCTGACTGTCAGGCGTCTGGGCCCCCGAACAGCCCGTGGCACACATAGTTTGGGCACTTATCGGTATCGCGACGACCCAACCCGTGTCCCCATACAAATGGACAAGGTGCGGGTGAATCGCCTCGTGGGCGTGTCGACGAGGGACGGTGCCATTGGGCACCATAATGCATATCACAGAGATATGTGGTGGCCATCGAGGGAACGTGGTCGTCCCAGGAATGACCCTTCGTAGCCATCCCCTCTCACAGATGAGGAGAGGGAGCGCCTCAATGAACTGGCACGACAGAGGACAGCGGAGCAGCGGGCAAGAGCGAATGTAACTGCGGCGACAGGCAGAGACAGGCGTGCTTTGACGAGGACCTTCAACACCCTCCAATGGGCCTCCACGTAGTTGGTAGTGTCCATGTATCCATGGGGCCACAACCTCTGGTGTCGCTGCCATTTCCCTTCCCACACGCCGCCCCACAACCAGTTGTGGGCAAGATAGCTGGGGATGCCAGGTGTATTGCTGCACGTCAACTACGAAACGATATTTCTAATCAAGAGCTCGACAAAGACACTTACTCGAAGATCTCGGCACTGTTACCATAGGCATTGTAGAAGTGATTTTCCAAGTGCTCATACCGCTCCAGGTCGGGCTCCAACATGAGATTAGATAGCCTTTGCCAGACATCTTGGCGTATGAGCGGGTCTTGTATCCTCGGCATGAGGTTGTCACGCCATGCTCGCTTGCAATGGAACCAACAAGATATGACACAGCCTGCGATCTGCACGGGCATTACATCTAGGAAAACGCAAATAGTGACAAGCAAAGTTCTTTACCTGCTCGCCGTGCTCGTTGAAACAGTATGGGTCGTTGGCAACTGCCTCTTCTATGGCCACTCTCTCCTCTCCGTCCATGTCAATGGTGATGGACCTTGGCCTTACATGCCCCATCCGTTCAAACACCGCAAGCGCTTTTAAGTAATGCATTCTTTGTCCGCCGCGCCCCTTCTTATGTGTACACAGCATGTAGAAGACTGGATATCCAACCCCGCAAGCAACTGGAACCACGGCTGCGTAGAGCGGTATCCGCCACATGTTGGTGCCGAATGTCGAGTCGAGGGCCCACCCCGAAGTTTTCCAGATATCTTGATCGCCGCCCTCGCGATACCGGCATCTTGCGTAACTAGGATCCATGGGCGTTCGGATCCGCAGCCGTGGAGACGCGAATGGCTGGTGGTAGAGGACCTTTCCTGCATGTGCCCAGGCCTCTATGTTCTCCTCAAGGCTGTCCCAGTCGGCCATTGCGCCACCGCCTGAAACATAGTCGCGTTCGAGCCAAGGCAAGTGAGTGCGCAGACAATTACAAGCCTAATTAGACATGACATTCGCCACCAAACATTCAATACTTGTTGCGTAGACGCCACACATCCTCCCCGGCTCATGTCAAACCGATATGTGACGCTTCCGGCCGCCGTGGTCTCCTCCCCGAGCATGGGACCCATCGCCTTCGCCATGTCCCACCATGGCCTTTGTCCGCTTCACGTTTCTCATTAATCGCCGCGGCTCTTTCTATCAGATTAGGGTGAACTGGTAGAGACCATACCTCTGGCGCTTCGTATGGATCGTGCCCAGAATGCACTGGCCGCGCAAATATCCAGGTCCGCTCACTGTCCTCCGCATGACCATTCGGCCGATGCTTTGTCGCGAAGCAAATACGCGCGACCACGTCGTGACTCCTCCCCTGACCTGCTGCCAGAAGTTGTGGGCCTGCGCCTGGGATTCCTCCACCGGTGGCAGGCAAAATCGTCCACCCTCATCTGCCGACCGCCACCCCCGGTCCTGATGCGCGTGTGGATGTGCACAAGACGGACACGGTCTCGCACCTGCACCTCTCCCACTCGATGTCGGTCGGGGCCGACAAGCAGCTAGTCTCATGTTGAGGGAAGTCACTATCCTTCATGTACATGCGAACCTTTGCAATCGCACACACGCAGTAATCGGGTCACGTATTCAGTAGGGATCCCGCGCCTCGCTATGCCTGTCTCCCACTGTGATCTTATTTCTTCTAGGGTCTGCGTCTTCGACAAGTGCTGGCCATTGGCAATGTGGCACTGCGCCACTAGATTGTTCCAATCCTCTACCCAAGGCACACACTTATGTGGATGCGATCCCACCCTATGCAAATAGGAAACATGACCGACGACTCCCACGTATAGCCCCTCACGGTATTGCTCCCACCGTCCCTCATATCTATGCCACTCGGAAAGAACATGCCTGTCTGGTCTCTGTGGAAGGGGAGGAAAATCTGGGTCTGCGATCCTGATGTCGCACGAATACGGGGGTCTACCTTCGTTGACGGAAACAATCATAAGATCATATGTTGCTTTCAAGAACACATACCCATGCACACGAACTCCTCGGGCCCGTTGCTGCCTAAGCCAGTCGCACGGATCGGGATACATCTGAACCACCTCCTGCACAACATTGGAACCACCGGGGCCACGAGGTGCACTGGTGGCAATGGACGGTGTAGAGCAATCGGCATCTGAATTGTCAGATGAATCCTCCCAATAGTCGCTATTGCCATCATCTGAAAGCTCGCTCAAGGAACCCTCATCCTCATAATCTGAATCCGACATTCTAACAAAGCCTATCAAACAAGCTGCACTATGCCGGGGAGAACTCGGGAACTACGAAGGCGGATCGCTTAAGCGCTCCTTTCACGCATATGGTAGCCCCGAAGGCTTGTTTTATATTGAATGCAAAATCGCTTAAGCGATTTTCAAATTTTTGACACGCGAAAATCGCTTAAGCGATTTTCAATTTTTTTTTTTTTTTTCTTGCTTTCGGCACTGCATATGCTTTTATAATGAAATTGAGTGAAAACACTTATGTGCACTGACCACGAAATTACATAGATGTCAACAATTTTTGGTGCTACTCTCAAATGTTTCGTATTCTTTCACATGAAGAAAATACATAGTTCTCACAAGACATGGCTAATTCAAACAAACATACTACATAATAGACAACGTATAATAGAAAAGACCAAAGCTTCACTCTATGCCCACTTCAGCCTCGATGAGATCCTCCATATCGAACTCATCAATATGTCTTCGACTGTACAGATCCACCCAATCATCCAGCTTCTTGATAGAATGACCACTGCTGACGATGAGCTTGTTTGCCATAGCCCCGCATTGTCTTTTTTGCTTCTTGTAAAGCTTCTTAAACAGAGGTCGGAACGTATTGTGCATCCAAACCTCCTCCATCTTCAGCAGCCTTTTCAGTGCCTTTGCCCTGTAAATAAGGCGTTTCAAAGATATGAGGCACTCCTCCAACTCCCCCCTACTGAGTTGTTCCTCGTCGCCATTCCTTATGAACCCATCGCCTTGGAGGAGCTTCGTGAATTGGGCGCTAACTTCTCTCGTTCGGATCTGGCTCATCTCGTTTTGTACCTCCAGCTGCAACTGATTCGCATGGGCTAAGATTGGCCCACTAATATGAGACTGCATTTCGGTGATGGTGTGTCCCCGTCTGCGCCTTGTTTCGGCCATTTTGAGTGTTCTGAGATGAATGTAAGAGAGCACGAGGAGCAAAAACCCTATAATCTTACCCTATCAAACAAGCTGCAAAAACGAGGAGCAAAAACCCTATATTCTTACCCTATCGCGAATCGCTTAAGCACTCCTTTCACGGAACACGCATGCTTATTTTATATTGAATTGAAAATCGCTTGAGCGATTTTCAATTTTTTTTGGAAGGTGATTGTTGACATGACACTTGAAAATCGCTTAAGCGATTTTCAATTTTTTTTTTTTTTCTTCGTTTTTTTTGTTCCCTCTTACTTTCGGCAATGTATATGCTTCCATAGTCAAATCGGGTGTACTACTTTTTTCCCATTCATAAAAGCAAATTACGTGACAATTTAACGCAACCATTTGCATCATTATCTGCACATTTAACATCGTTTCATCTCTGTTTGGCTCGTTGAGCCATTCTACCAGTCGTTCGCTGCACGGAACGCCCGACGTTAAAGCAGTGACAAGCTCCCTTTCACTCATTCTTGCGACGATGGTGAAAGGAGCGGCAGAAGCAGGGGGGTTGCTGTCCCTTGGAGGAGGAGCAGGGGGATTGCTGATGATGTCCCTCGGAGGAGGAGGAGGAGGCGGATTACTGGTAGAAGGGACATATCGTGCCCACACGGTCTTTAACTGTCGGACCATTTCAACAAGATAGGCAGGGAGATTAGAGGCGCGCTTTGACGCATATGGCAAGCTGTTTTTATATTGAATAGAAAATCGCTTAAGCGATTTTCAAATTTTTTTTTTTTTTTTTTATTTTCCCTGGCGCCGGTGTCGGCTCCGCTGACACGCGAAAATCGCTTAAGCGATTTTCAAATTGTTTTTCTCTTACTTTCCTTTCGGCGCTTACTTTTGGCGCTTACTTTCGGCGCTGACAAGGCCGAAAATCGCTTAAGCGATTTCTGATTTTTTTTTTTTCACCTGGGCAGGCGATCGCTGACGGATCGATCGCTGACGGACGCTGACAGCCGAAAATCGCTTAAGCGATTTTCGATTTTTATTTAAAACCACCTGGAGGTGAGCCGAGTTTCCGGTATCGGAAAACGAAAATCGCTTAAAAATCGCTTAAGCGATTTTCGCAAGTGCCCGAAAATCGCTTAAGCGATTTTCCCTAAATCGCTTAAGCGATTTTCGTCCGCGCGAGACCCCGATTTCGGGAGCCAAAGAAGGCACCGTACGCGAACACACCCTAGCTTGATGCAAACACCTTAGCTCCAAACTTAGTAGAGGCAAACAAAAGTGAACTCACTCTTAGGAGAAAAGCGAAGCTTCTTGTGTTTGACTCTTAAGCCAGGTTGAGAGTCAACAAGGTGCTTTTCCATGGGCCTCCAACCTCAAGGTTTTCTTGAGGTTCAGATCTTGGCATGCAGGTTCCCGTGGGCACTTCAACCTGAAGAATTCAGGTTTTTGACCTGAATCCAAAGTAATTCTCAAGCCTGAATGTTCAGGTTTTAGATCTGGCAATCTATTTTCAGGTCGGCAATCTCATGGGAAATCACCCTTAGAGCTTCTGATTTAGGGTGAGATTCCACTGCCGCAGACGGCAGTTATCTGTTTCACCGGAACTGCCTGCCCTAAAAAAAATGGAACTGCCCTTGCTCGATTCCACTACAAAAATTGTCTCTGGCTGAATTGAGGTCGTGGAGCAAATCGATCGGTGATGAAGAGTGCCTGTCAAAGATCTAGGCCCGGTAATTTCTTCCCATCGAATTGTCGGGGTCCATCCTCTGACAGTTATCTGGCAAATTCTAGCTTCCTCAGCCTGTCCCCAATGCTCCACATCATCTCCCCAAACCTAAACTACCACTGCTTGTGGAATCAGAGAGCAACTTCGGAAGTTTGCGATCATTCGATTTGATTGGCTTGCTGCTAAAAGCCGGGCACTAACAGCCGCTAGTGGAATTTGGGCCTTAGTTGGTATCGCTTGCCTACGTGGCATGACGGACTTATTTTCCTGAATTCTCGTGTCCATCAATGGAATCAAAAAGGCATCCACGTCAAACAAAAATCCCACTTTGGTTGCCAACGTGGAGAGCCTCAAATTGCTGCGGCAAAATTGCTCTTTTTGTATACAGGAATGTCCGCCTGGAGCAAATTCCGGCCTAGAAAATTGGCCGACGCGCGGATGCGCGGAGGCCAATTTTCTGGCCGGAATTTGCGACAGGCGGACATTGGTGTAACGTGAAAATTGGGTGTCCCATTTTCTGCTGACGTGGCATTCTTTTTCTTGCTTCCTTTCTGTTTGCTTCGAGCACCGGCTATGGCGCCGTGTTGGCGCCAGGCAGCTTGGTTATGGCGGTTGTGTCGTTCCTGAGCTCTTCTGAGGCGCCTTGGGCGTGGCATCATTTTGACGTAGCTTTTAGGTGGAGCGCCACTGTTTTTGGAGGTCCTTGGACTTTCTTTCTTTTTTCTGTTTGCCTAGAGCTCCAGCTATGGCATCGTGATGGCGCCAGGGAGCTTGGTAACACCGATTTCGTTGTTCTTGAGATTTTCTGAGGCGCCATGGGCGAGATATCATTTTGGCGTAGGTTTTAGGTGGAGCGCCACTGTATTATGATTTCTTGGTTAGATTTTATGATTTTTTCTTTGTTTGCTTGTATTCTTTGCATTTAATGGTCTGTTGTTCCTTTTATGCAGGTTCGGGAGATGTTCAGGGGATGCAGACGGCTTGGAGGCGATAGGTTGGACTTCCTTGCTTTTTAGTTGGAAATCTTGGCTTTCCTTCACTCTTTTTGTAGCAGAGTTAGTTTTGGGCTCTTCACAACTTGTAACTGTTGCTGAGTAGCTTAACAAGATGCATATAGAGACCAAGAACAAGACAGTCGTATGTTTTATGAAGCTTGGACAGGATTTCGAGGAGTTTTTGTACTCTAATCTGGAATTTCGAAGCATCCCCTGTCTTTATTTTCTATGAAACTCAGTTACATGGAAGAAGGAAATGGTCAAATTTCTTTGCCAAGGTTCTAGTACCTTTTTCTTTGCAGCCAAGCAGATAGCTGCGGCACTTGTTTAAAGGATCTTCTATGAATGCAAAAGTCTATGATTATGTGAACTCATCTGTGTAAATGTAAATCTGTAATTCATATCTATGATGAAACAAGTCTGATGAATATCTGTGTAATGTTCTCGATTTTTTGTCTGATCATGAAAGTTGCTGCAAAAACACACACTTACAAATTTTTTGAGAATAAGCGATTCTGTGAAAATGGAGCTCAGAATTGATTGATTCCTGGAAAGAATGTCTGCCACGTGGCAGACACCCATAGGCGGATAGGGCAGAAAATGGGACACCCAATTTTTACGATACTGATGAATCAAGACCAGCCTTTATTTTGCGTATAGAAGAGCCTTAATCCTTTTTGCGCAGACCTTGGCCGGATCATAATGAGCGTGGAGCCTTTCCGACGGTGAGCATATGCACTTCTTTAATTTAGGTCGTTATTTGTAGTTTAACCCCTTGGATCGACTGCCAGGCTAGTGAAGCTTGTAGCTCGATCATTTTACGACGAGGAGATACCACCAAAGGGTTCTAACCGTAGTAAGTCAGACAAATCGGATAATCAAGGGATTGCCGTTGTCATCCTCGACGCCTTAACCAGGTATAATTATGCGTCTGCAGTTTCTCTTTCTTGTTTGTTCTGAATCGTGGTAGCGTGTATATGGAAGCATTAGGAATGACCGTACACAAAACAAATCTTTTCCTTAGGTCACTTACTGCATTGCCAGATAGTCTCGTGAATCTTAGATATGTCAGACACTGTCATAAGTCAGCATCATTTTGTAAATAAATTAGTCATTGTTATCTGGTTCCAGAAGGGCTTTGTTCAGACCTTGAAGAAACTGACTCAATGTTAAAAGGAGCCATTGCCAGTTACTGGATCAATTTCGGTCGTAGATCATCGCATTTTGGTGCTGTTAGATATGAGAGTACACAACAGAAGATGTCAGAGTAGCGTTTTCGTTCTCTTATGCTCCATGAAAGATATGGGAAGCATATCTTGTAACTTATTTGATCACAAGTTCATTGTTACAGACGACAATGGGTGAAGGAAGATGATCTTGCCAAGGATCTGAAGTTGCATCCAAAACAGCTCAGGAGGACATTGCGCGCTCTTTCAAATGAAAGGTTGATTCAGCGAGAAGACCATAGAGAGGTAGATGTGTTGTTAATGTCATGTTTAATGCAAAAAAGTTTTTTTATCACCTTGCATATGTCCATCAGAAAGTGTTCTAGAAGAGAATTGCTCTTATTAGGACTAGATTGTTACACCACAAATTACGTCTTTCATGCCAGGTTGGGCAGCTAAGATTCATAAAAGACATCAATAGCAAGCAGCCCCTAGATGAGCATATCGCAATGTCCATGTCATATTTCTAGCATTATGTGGGCTTTATAGCTGGAGAACTTAACTCTTTAATGCCCTGGCGTGGTATTGCTATCATTAAATAACACCAGGATCATTAAATAACACTGACGTTATATTTGATGATCCTGGTTGGCAGTATGATGTTTATGATGGTGCCCAATCCAAGTTGTCAATGAGATAAATACTCTGAAGTTTGGGACCAGCAGAATGAATTACTTTAACACCCTTTTCAAGAGCGTCTTCATGGGGATGAATAAATCTCTAATGACTACACATAGTCAATCATGTCATGGCCAAAATAAGTCGTTTGCACAACTGTACCAGTACGTTCTATAGAATATACATGTAATGTTCCATCTCAAAGCTACCTTTGTCATTAAGGCACAATATTAGGCATCTACATGTTGGCAGAACAAACCAATTTTTTTGTCCTAACCCAAGTAATTGGAAATCTAACTTTCCCACCATTACGTGCAATAAAATAAAGTGTCAATTTCTATCCCTACCCAATTTATTGAGTTTGAAATGTCATTAGTTTGAAATGTGGTTCTAGCCAGCGGACACAGCTGTTTAGTTAATTCATCAATGGTCGTATTCTGCAAGTTGAGATTATGCTCATAGTCATAGTTAACTGGCCCTTCCATTTGCCATTGCCATTTGTTATGAATTAGATTTGGTTGTCAAACATCCCATTATTATAGAAAACAAAATCTACCATCAACATTTGTGCTAAGATCATCTGTTGCTCTGGAATCTGAATCAACCTAATGTAGGTCTGTTTCATGTCTTTTCTTGCTGGTCATTAACAGATTCTTTGTACTATAAGCCCAAAGAGTATCTCATCAAGCTTGATAAGCATGGTTTATACATATAATGAACAATGAAAGGGGAAAAGAATGAATGCCATTCATTTGGTTTGTTTCTAATATGTTTTTTACAGACTGGAAAAGGTGCCAAGGTTTACAATGCAGCTGTTGCAGTGGTCGATGGACGCACTGGGCAACGAGAGTCAGAAAAGCAGAAAGTTCAAGTTACATCATACTGCTGCCTGGATTATGCACAGGTAATGCCATTTCATTACTGTACAAAGAATAGAGGAAGAATCACATGGTTGACATATTCTGTTCTTATTCTCAGGTCTGTGATGTGGTGCGATACAGGATTCACAGGGCGAAAAGAAAAATAAAAGATCAGCTTGAGGATAGGAATGCAATTCAAGAATATGTTTGTCCAAATGCAAGTTGTGGTCGTAGGTTCGTACTCATTAATTCTAAATTAGTGAACTTCTTTGTCTTTTTATGGAATCTGCTAACAATATGCACGTGTACTGATATTAGGATCAGTCTCTGTGCATATTAAAGGTACTCAGCATTGGATGCTCCACGATTGATGGTTCCACCTGATATGAACTTCCATTGTGAGAGATGCCAGGCTGAACTTGTTGCTGAAAGTGACAAGCTTGCTGCGGCAGAGTTGGGTGATGGGGATGGTGAAGAAAATGCAAGGCGTCGTCAACGAGAGAAACAAAGGGAACTTTTGGATCTTATGGAGGTTGTGTACTGTTGAAATGTTTGATGTACAGCTATTAGAAGAATCTAATGCCATGCTAATTCCCCCTCAGGAACAACTGAAACCTTTAACAGAACAGTTACTAAGAGTTAAGGACTTAGTCCCACCTGAGTATGGAACGTTCACACAGTGGGAGAAAAGAGCAATTGCTGCAGGTCACATTTCAGCAAATGGTGAAGAAGGGGGTGCTGGTATTGATATGAAGTCGTCACATGGGCAAAGCTCTAGTGGAACTCCTTTGCCATTTTTGGGAGATACAAAGGTTGAGACAATTTACTTACCAGCATTTCCATATTGTTTCTTTATTTCTCATATCAAATTATTTATTACTGTGTATATAGGTGGAAGTTGCTCTGGCTGGTATGGTCAACAAAACAGAAGTTAAAGAAGAGGAGGGAGGACCAATGAAGGTGCTTCCTCCATGGATGATCCGTCAAGGGATGAGTTTGACAGCTGAGCAACGTGGGGAAGTCAAGCAAGAAGTAAAGCTTGAGGCGAAGTTAGAAGTCAAGTCCGAGGGGAATATTTCGCAGACTGGAGTTTCATTTGATGTAAAACCATTTGAGGAGAAGGAAAATGCACAACGCAAAGTACAGGTTGTTTGTCTACACTATGTTACTTCTTCAATTATGGAAATGCGTGAAAATCAATAAGGTTTTATTCTGTGGCAGGAGGCGTACCTCCAAGCATATTATGCTGCATTGATGCAACGCCAGCAAGGGGTTACTGAGGTTACTTCTAATGCCATAAAAGAAGAGCAGGCTGTTGGTGTTGCAGACCGCGAAGTGGGCCAGAAAGCAAAGAGAGAAGAGGAGGAAGAAGAGGTGGAGTGGGAAATTGCATCTGGAGGTATACCCTTCTCCCTGTATTCTATCTTATTGTCAGTTGTTTGCATTTTCACAATCTTTATCTGGCTGCCAGGTAACGAACCAGCTGAGGATGCAGAGGCAATACACAGGGAAGACACAGGCACAGTATTAGAAGAGGACGATGTTGATTGGGAAGATGGTGATTTTGGTGGAGATGGCTAAGGGAATCAAATCCCATGCCTTGCCTACCATTTTGCTGTTTATTTCCTGATTTCATTTCTTTTCAGCCAATCCTACACCTCAAACAAGAAATATTTCAACCCGAATGCTCTGCAACTACTTCATTTTGAAGGGGTAAATGAGGCCAGTTTCAAAGAAAGTGGTATTTGGCATGGACCACGCTTATGAAGAACAGCTTTTTAATGCACCTAAATGCAAGAATACAATGAATGTATTGTATAACCTTTGAAATTTATTTGAGAAAGAAATCTTGGTAACTTTGCTCAATGAGCTTTTAACATCTCACTAGATCATATCGATGTTGTTCCAATTTGTCTAATCTTATTTGATAACCTTGCTTATTGAGCTTTTAACGTCTAACTTCAGGTCATTTTTTTTCCCCCAATTTGTCTTAGATTCAATGCTCATCCTTTTTAATGCTCATCCTTTTTAATTTGACATTCTTATCTCATAGCTTGAATTTGTCTCCAATTAGACACTAGGGCTCCCTTCAAGGCCCATCTTGCTATTAACATAGATTAAGCCTGTTATTACCCGATGGCATTGGATTGCTATTCTTGGGTAAAGTGAGCTATGATTTGGCAAGGATGCTAGAATCATAAGGAGAGTTGAAGTAATTGCAGTAGCACTAGGCGGGGCAAATTGCTATGCGAGCTGAAGTGGAATGGTCCACATTATAGATCATTCTCTTAAACTTAGTTATAGCTTCCAAGCCCATTTAATCTCTATCTCGCATATATAGCTGAAGGTAGGGTTCACTTTAAACCGTTCTGGGATGCATTTGAATCATTGGGAGAAAATATATCTAAAATTCTATTTTAACGGCAAAAGATATATAGATCGATAGATAGAGTAGATATTATTTTACGTCGTAGATATTATTTTACGTCCATGAGGACTCTACCATGTGCCATAGGACGAGTCTATACATAGTGGGACTCTAACCGTGCTTATTACATGATGTGGGACTTGAATAAAATTGAACCTGACGGTGCCAGCACTAGTTTTCCTTCTTGCAATAGAGCTCAAAGTTTTGACATCCAAGTTCCCTGCAACAAAGGTTACTTCCATCTTTGATAATTACTTGCTGCCCCCTAGGAGGATAATGAAGGAATATTTTGCCTTTTGTCATGCACATACATGCAACAGTATGTATATGGACCTCATTTGTAACGATGCTTTCATCTGCTCCCAATTTGGGTTAATGGAAACCTTAAAAGGTTTCTTATTGAAACCTAATGTAGTTTCACTTTGAAACTACATTAGTTTTCTCTGGATCCTACATTAGATTTCTCTTGTTAAAAACTACATATTTTCCAATTTAGAAACTTAATAGGAAACTTTACAAGATTTTCCATTTCGAAAATAAAATGAGTCTACACATGTGTAAAAGATCGTGTGGCGCATGTGTAAGATTGTATGACAAAAATGCATTAAATGGCGTTCTTTTTAGCGTGAGGAGCATGCTACCATTTTGATTTTGAATATAGAAACTATATAAGGTTTCCAAGATGTTCCAGGGCAAGAAGGATTACAAGTCATCTTATGTTGTTACATGTGTATATGTAGTAATGACGGAGGATAGTGGAATGGAAAACGACAAAAGACATCCTAGAATGTTTTTGCACTCAAATTGCGACCCCTTATGTCTAATTGGCTTAGCCAATCTAGCTAAAGTTTACTTATGGTAAAGTTTTCTAAACATATCAAAACATATATAAATCAGTTTGTAATTTTTCTTTTTCCTTTTTTCTTGTTCTGCGCCGCAATCGACGCTCTTCTAGTCGTGCCACGTATCACGCCATACCCATCTAACAGAGGATGGAGGTTGCTTGCTGGTTAAGGCATCGTTTTTTTCCTTCGAGCTCCACCTGTTTCTGTTTCTAGCTGTCTCGACTTCCGGGATTTGTGTGGCAGCAACTAAATCACAAAATCTTAGACCACAAAAACTTGGATTGAGGTATATATAAGAGCCGGAGAGCTCCTGCTGCGCAAGTCTTCTTGGGAAATCTATTCTGCCATATTTCGGTAACCTTTCTCACCTTGCTCTCTCATTTCTTGCAAATAGTTCCTCATAAACAGTAGATTTCAAATTTCGTTGAAGCTTTTCTTGGATAGATATGAACAAACTCGCTGCCATAGATAGGTAGTCGACCTCTTAGCAAAGCAGTAACCGGATTGATCGACCACTGAACAAGCTCCCATTTTTGAGCTCTGAAGCATCAGCATTTGCTTCAGAGTCGGCCTTTCTAACGGTATCGTCAACTTCTGTTGTGTTCATCCCTCCCCAATCGCAGTGAATATGTAGCATTATAACAGGGGGTTTTTTTTGTGATTTTATACGCTTTTTGGCATGGTTTTCATATGATTTCATGGGCGTATTTCAAAAAACGTACTAATGCGTATATCTAGAGTGCGCACTATATTTTATGCCTTAATTCCACTTTTGCAATGGTTTAGCCTCATATTTATATAGTTTTTGTGTTGTCTAATTTTCCCCTGTAATTTTAATGGTGTAGATCAACCCTTTAGTTCGAGATCAAGGGCTCATAACGGAAGCCCCCTTTTGCTACTGTAATTACATGCAGACCTCGAGGTCTTTGTTTCTAGGGTTCGCTTTTGATTCACACAGCAAAGGGAGCCGGGTGGGTTTGCCTACGAGCTTTGAGGAGATCAGGGCAAAATTCACAGGACTTAATGTAAGCAACAGGGATGTGGATTCGAGGGTGGACGTGACTAGTCTCCCCAAACAAGTAGACTGGAGGCAGATGTGCCGTGACAGCAGTAAAGGACCAAGGCAGCTGCGGTGAGTCAGATCTCTTCTCCTACTTTGTAGTTTTGGCTCCTGATAGTTTATGAGCACGACCTATGATGTGGTTCTTTTCTATTTTAGTTCTTCATGGTTGGACTATTGATAAAGCTTTGGCCATGGTTCTGGCTCCTCTTGCTGGATGCCTAAATGTATGGAAAACAAATACAGAGTAGGCCTGTTTTAAAGAGAAACGAATGGGCATAATCTCAGATTTCTGTTAGTGCCAATGAGGAACACCATCTATCTTGAAAAGTAACAATAGCAGGAGGAAAAGAGGCCATTGAAGCCATCATGGTGTGCACAGACTCTATGCTTTACCAAAAAAGTATTCAAACTAGAGCTGAGTTGGTGAATATTACACCTAAATCCTGCTGTATGAAAGTGTTTATCAGTTGTCCAGCATGAATTAAGTACTTTTACAGATTGTAATAGGCTCCATTTCATTTCTCTTATCTTCAGGGGCCTGTTGGGCATTCTCTGCTACTGCTACTGGTGCAGTAGAAGGCATCAATAAAATAAAGACTGGTCAACTTATCAGCGTATCGGAACAAGAACTGGTTGACACAGAGGTGAACAATGGCTGCCAAGGTGGACTCATGGACAATGCTTTCCAGTTCATGGTGAAAAATAAAGGCATAGATACAGAGGCTGACTATCCTTATCTAGGTTCTACCCCTTTAATAAGGGCAAGGTACACATTAGAGTCCTATCTAGCATTTACTATGCCCAACTTTATCTTAGATGCCTAAGCACTTATCATTGTTAACAGTTGAATTCTCGGGTAGTGAGTATTAATGGTTATAGTGATGTTACGCCAAACAGTGAAAAATCACTGATGAGTGCAGTAGCAAACCAGCCAGTAAGCATCGCCATTGAAGGCGCAGGTTCCTCGTCCCAGAGTTATTCAAGAGTTCCAGGGTTACAGACTTCATATGGACACCACAAATACAATTAGGCTATTTTCTTTTTTCTTGGTGGCCATGCCTAGGTTCAAATCCTAGGGGGCACTTTCAAAGCTATTTGTTTTAATAAACTATACGTCCACCACTCATTATTCTTAATGTATATTCTAATAACGAGAATCTAGTGTTCCAGTGTTCCTTGGGCTATAAGCATGGTATGATGCCTATTTTGTGGTTCTGGTTAGAGTTTGAATATAAATTATTATGGCTTTTTGCCATATGGATTTTTGAATAGGTCTTTAAAGAGATTCTAAGATTCTCCCAGCTCCAATGACAAGGATGATATTTTATCTTGTCTTGGTCTACATTGATGGTTGGATCCATATTACATCAATATGGCAATATCATTATGACAGGCTTTTCTTTTCTATCCTCATCACATTTATCCTTTTATCAATATAACACATATAATAACATATAATAATAACACATATGAACACATATAATATCATTACGAATTTTTTCTAGTTCGTTCGTCAATTCTTAAGGCCCCGAAGGGGCCAAAATTTTTTTGGGTTAACACACAAACCATTATATCCAACACTTTAAAATTAAATCCCCCTTGAAACCCCCTTTGGTTTGGGTGCATATTCACACGGGGGGTGACGTAGGGCAGCGAGAGCCCCTAAAATTATGTTTCGCATGTACAAAATCAACACCATGTAGTATATTACCACAAATCTTATAGTATTTTGTAAAACTTGTTATACAGTATAGCAAATTTTGTACATGCATACCCCACAAACGAGGAACTTTACGTACGGTGTAGATTAAGGAATAACGGGTGAATATGCCTATCCAACAGCTCTCGATGCCCGGAGTCACCCCCCGTGTGAATATGCACAATCCTTCTCATCGGCCATGGGCTAACCAAGTAAGCGCCCAAATGCCCTGTGCAATGTTGGAAAATATCTACCTTTTCTTCTTCTCTGCCTTCAGCAAATTGGTCTGGATTAAATTTGTTAGGCTCTTTATGAATATGCTGGAGATGTAGCAATAAATATGCCCTTAGGAATTGTGCACTTCCCTCCTGAGTTTGCACGGTGAAATTGCCATGGCAATATCTCATGAGCATAACTAGAGAAGGGTGGAGATGCAATGCTTCCTTCATGCTTCTATGCAAGGAATACATCTCATACGAGCTTCATAATCTAACTTTGTGCAATGATGCTTTAGCACAGCCCTCTGTTCTTCTACAGTTGCGTATCACAGTATTGCTTGTGCTTCATGAGATATGCTCCAGTCCAAGCTGAAGTGATAGAACTGGTATGTTGCCCAGCAAATAGTGCAGCTTTCAACAATCCTGTGCATTCAGCTTCTGTAGTTAAGCGCCCAATAGACTCGTATTTCGAGTCAATGAATGCTTGCAGCATATCAGACTCTGAATGACCTGAAGCTCTCATGTTCTGGATGATTCTTACAAATACATCTGCTAATTCTTTACGAGCTCTATCGCTCTCCCATTGTGCTGGTTATTGGAATTTGTAGACAGATCGAGAAGGTATAAATGTACATGTGTAGACAAATTGACAAGGTGGAAATCTGTAGACAGATTATGTTGGTCATGCCAGATTGTGCTGGTCATGGGTAGACAGAGTGTAGATTGTGTAGACAGATTGAGAAGGTGTAAATGTGTAGACAGATTCGTTTTTTGGTAAACGCAGTTTTTCCTTGAGCTGTAATGTAAGGTTCAAAATTGCACTTGGAATTGCGAAGGCATGGCATAGGATGCAACAGTTTCTTGATATTGTCACAATGGACATATCTTGATTTGCAACAGTTTCACTGCTCGTTTGTAGTAGTTGTATGATGCATGTGGGGTTGGGCAATTGTGTTGTGTAGCTGGTTGGTGTGTGCATATACTGGCATGGGTGTCATGCATCTTATTTGCTATTGGTTGCAGGATATGGCTCAACAAGAGTTTATGCATTTTATGTAATATGAAGCCCTGTGAAATACTCCATGTAGACTATTTGGTGGAAGTATTCTTCTACATGGGTAGGGTTTTAGTATCATAAGATGGGTACATGCAGTACATCTAATATCAGGCTCATAAATCATGGGATTTCAGGCTCTTTTTTAAGTGATTTTGTTGCTCGGCCAGACTGTATGATCGAGCTAGCTGGTGCCATCCCCAGGCTTCATTCAGAGCTTTTAAGTGTTACTTATGGCGGACTCTGTTTTTCTCTGTGCTTTTGCAATTGATGTGCAATAGATGCTGCTTGGACGGACTGGAGATCGAAAGTGAAATCTATGTATATCTGCTGCCTAATCCCTTGGTGCTTTGCAAAGATGCTTTCACGTGTTAAATGCATTACATGCGATAAAATAAATCACAAAATGATGGAAATCAACGGTTTATTGATTGCCGGATGCCCTGGCTTCTATAATTATAGTTTGCTTGTGACGCAATGCAGGTTCTAGGCTCTCATGTTTCTTGATCTAGAGCAAGGACTGGAGTTGATTGCATGATAGTTGCTTTATTCTCAAGTAGATTGGACTTAATCCTCTGGGCACAAAACAAGCGGCAATAATGCAGGTTCAACTCCTGCATGTTCTCTCGCACCTCAAACATGTCCACAACTAAGATGCATTCGACTCATCACAAAAGTTCTTTTGCAGCAGGTTGGACAAAAAAATGTTCGCGGCGGCCTTGGCCGCCGCGATAAATTTCTTGTCTAGACATATACAATGCAGTTTGTTATTTTTCATTGTTTTTGTCCCACCCGATTGTTTCCGCGCCGCAATCCATTTTCATCTTTTGTTGCCACGTTTTTGCTTGAGACGAATTGTTGCATCCATTATTGACGCCTGGCAGGGGCCTTCTCGTCCTGACAAGATATGATCCTGCTACATCATCCATTCCGAGCTTCATCATCGGCGATGCATAGGCTCCTCCCATCCTCCACCAACAATCCGGTAGTTTCTGTTCCCTTTTCGATATTTTGTTTCTGGCAAAACAGTATGGGCTGAAGGACATTGGCATCTCGGCACTCTCGCACTCCTAACCAGTAAAGAATTTCAACAAAAATACCATCATAGATCACTAACCATGGAAAATACCCGCCGGTACATTTTTGCAGAGTTCAGCTCCGAACAAAAATGCCTGGGGAATGTAAAGGAAACCGAAACCCCAAATATGCAAAAGGGGGAAAACAAGAAGAAAAAAAGGCCGAGAAGATGAGGATTACGAGAAGAACCAAAGGGCGCTGTCGGATAGGACTAATCTGCAAGCTATTCCGGCCGATTCCAAGCTCCAAAACGCAAGCCAAAGATCGACCCACAAAAACCGGTGCCTTTTTTGGCTCCCGAAATCGGGGTCTCGCGCGGACCCAAAATCGCTTAAGCGATTTTCAAGGGGAAAGTGAAAATCGCTTACAGTTGCCGGAAAATGCGATCATCAGGCGAAAACAGCAACGACACAGAAAGGGTGGCTCTAGAAAAGCAACGGCACAGCATGTTTCTAGCATCGATTTTCCAAATTGGAGCGTTTCCAAGCCAAATCGACCATGCCCAATCCAATTTCGGCTCTTCTTAAGCAATTTCGGCCTGTTTTCCTTTGAATCCGAGCCCAGTCTGATAGCTTCAAAATCGGTTTAAAAGTCTCTGATTCTATGATTCCTAGGCAAATCGATCCTCCTCAGTCCTTAATCGGCCCTCTAGCAATACAAATCGGCTCTTTCTTTGCATATCGAGTCCGGTTTTGCTCACATCATCCCTGTTTTCCAATGTTTTTGCAGATTTTCAGAGAATCCAGTACACACTACAGAACTTTTCAAGCTTTTCAGGCTTGAAAATCGCTTAAGCGATTTTCATCCCCAAAATCGCTTAAGCGATTTTCGGGCGCCGAAGACCCCGATTTTGGGAGCCAAAAAAGACCCCGCACAAAAACGCCAAACGCCTGTGCCTGTTTTAGAAAAGAAAAAGCCTACATGGCGGCTATCACACGTGTCAACCTACATGGCAAATATCAAGCCCTTCACTACCATACGCGTCTATGGTTCATAATCTGTCTTAATGATTCTGCTTTCTAGTATTTTCTGGTAACATCCGTGTTGGTTTAATTAATACTTGAAGGTAACGTTTGTAATGCAGGCTAACGCCCCATCTAGAATCGGCGTTGCCGATGACTGCAAACTCAAATTTACGGAGCTTCAAAGAAAGAAGGCCTATCGTTATCTCGTCTTTAACACACTGCCCCTCAAGTTTATAGTGATCCAACGGTTCAGATCAATCTTGATCAGTGTGTTACTGGAGCTATAACATACTGCTACTCCATAACACCCTAGGATGTTATGAAATGAACGGATCCAGATCGATTTTGATAATGATCGGATGGCCCAAAACTCTCGGGGCAGTGTGTTAAGGAGTAGATAACGCCCTGGGCCGAGGGTGTTACTGAAAAAAAAAATTTGAGGGCCATCAAAATGGCGAGGGCGTGCGCTTAGCGCACGCCCGAGCCATTTTGATGGCCCGAAAATTTTTTTTGAAGTAACACCCGAGGGCCAGGGCGTTATCTACTCCTTAAGATAGATGTTTAAGATAGATGAGAAAGCTCAGAGATAGCCATAAACATATCCAATGCAACAAAAGAGAAATGTTTGCAACCAAAGAACCAAGAAAAATGTTCGTAGCCGAGGAACCAAGTTATTTTCAACGTATTTCAATATAGCTCTTAGCCTTCTATCATAGGGTAAAAATGTGGTCCAAACGTTACTTGCCCAGCTAGGAATTTATGACCGTTAGACATTTTAGTGGATCCAATTGAACAGGTTAGGAACGAAAGAAATGTTCGCGGTGGCCTTGGCCGCCGCGGTAAATTTCTTGTCTAAACATATATAAAGCATTCTCCTTTTTTCCGTCCGCCTAAAAAAAAAATTGTATTTTCTCCCCGTCGTCAATAAACCGTGTTTCATGTTTTTTTGACATCCACCGCCATCGCCATGTGTTCTTCGACTCTATCAGAGAAAAATCTACAAATCTGGGGCTTTCTTTGGCCTTGCATGGAAGACGCCTAAATTAGCATCCCCGTTGAAGCCTTCGGATCCATTTGTATTAGCGTGAATTTTTCAAAGCAGATTTAAAGGAGGACGATGCTTTTAGTCCGGCAAATTGAGGAACGAGGGCAAACGCAGAAGTGCCTTGGTTGCCCTAATTGCATGCTTTCGGGGTTCACCGAGTCTAAATTATTAGAAGCACTGCAGACGGAAGGGTTTAGTAGGAGGGTAAAACCACGGATGCTCTCGATTTCTAGGATCATAGATGTTTAATTTTTATTCATCGTTAAAACACGGACTGCTCTTAATCTTTGGGATCCAGCTTCATAGGGGCGAGATAGGCGGCGAGATACCGGAGAATTTTCACGGAGCCATGGTCGCCTTCCTTCCGACAAAACGTAATGGCTCATTCTACGGTTTGCTTTGCCATTCAAAATGGCTCTGTCTCCCACTTGGCTGCCCAACGACTTATATAACATAAGGAAGATCTGGCTTGGCAAAGACGTAGCGGCCAGGAAGAGTTTGGAGCCAAGCGAACAGAAGAAGATGCTTGGAGTGGAGCAACAAGGACGAGTAGAAGAAAGCGGACCGCTTATAAGAGGTAGGGATTTTTCGTGTTCCGCTTGCTTGGAATCGATCACCAAAGTTGTAACTACAAAGAAACAAAAGAACCATCGAACATCTCTTGCGCTCCGTAATCCCCTTGCGCTCGCAATCCGCACCTTGTCTCTTGAATTCGTCATCCAAGCTTTGTAAACTTCGGCCTTGTTGTGAGAAACCGCCATAGCTTTTGGTTTTATCGGTGTCCTTCCGGATCAGCTATTCGAGTGGCAAAGAACCTTAGAATGTGCATGGACCCGCCATGATTCAACTAGAATTATTTCTAAAATTGAGAGACGAAATTGTTATAAGGGATACTTACTTGTTTTCACCGATTTAAGCATGGATCTTGCTCTTGTGGTGACTACTTGTTAATGAAATTAATGAAACACATTGAAATTCGTGTCTTTGCAAATATTTTGTTGAAGATAATGAATGCTTCAAGAGTTAAAATTTAAGGCTTCACTCTTTTAAAATAATGATTAAGAAGCTTATCTTTGGCATGAAGCATGCAAAAAGTAAAGGGCCTTTTCTCGCACTTTCGGAGTAATGCGCAAAAGTGTAAGGTCTTTTGTGCATACATACGAGTAATGTGGTTTTATGGATTTGCCCTCACCGCATTATACACTTGGTATGCGATGCCTGTTGTTGTCAAGAGCATACTTCAGGCTTGGATTTATCTTCAAATCCCAGGCAAGTCATACATTTGCTTTGCCCTTCTAGCTTGCATGTTCTTTGTGTATTCTGGTTGATTTTCTTCTGATATGCTTCCTAATGCTATTGAGTTCATTACTTCCATAAGTTTTTTGTCAATCAAGTCCATTGATTCTCTAATTTATCGAGTGCAACCCGACAACATTGTTCAATTTTGTAAGTAGTCGATGGTTACGTTTTTGCTAGCTTTCATCATTAGTTGCATTTGCTTTTCGTCAATCAAGTCCATGGTGTCTCTCTTATTTATCAGCTGCAACTGCAAGATTGCTATTCTCATGCTACTTTTTGTAAGGGCATGCAGGTTTACATTCTTTTTCATAGTTGTTTTTGTTCAAATGTTCATGATCTAACATAATCATAAGAATAAATTCGAAATGTAGTGTGAATATGACATACTGCAAGGTGACCATTTTCTACATGGGAAAATTCATTGGGGTTCAACTCCTCAACGTGGGGCATGTCTGGGTAAATCTTTGACGCAAAGCCATGAGTTGTGTCGTTGTAAACCCGTTTCTTACCCTTGGCGTGTTTGCTCGCTTAACATAAAATTAGCGGTTATGCTATTTTATAGTTGTGCTTGCCATATCTGAATCAGTTTTACCTACCTTCAATATGAGCTATGATAAGGTTTAGCTGTTGAAGACAGGTCATGACTTTTTGATATTTTCCATGAATGGATACCAGGATCCGGTATCCCCTAGATTTATTAAACCAGGTGTACCTTTGCAAGCCTTGATATTTCAAGTTATAGAACCATGCCTTTGCCAGCCTTGATATTTTAAGTTATAGAACCATACCTTAGCAAGACTTGGTATTTTAAATCATAGAATCGTGCCGTGATATATTAAATGATAGATCCATGCTTGGATTATGAAAATTGTGATACATTTTCGTCCACTGTTACTAATTGGAATAAAACAGGACCCATAAAGCAATGCGAATATTGCATTTTAGTGAATTTTAAATCATGTTCCTTTATGTTTGTTACATAAGCACGTTCCTTCATGGTGCATTTTTTTCTGCAAGAGCAAATGCTAACTAGCTACAACAGTAAGCAAAGAATTAACATTGTTGATGTTGGTCGGTTGAAAGGCACACCCAACATTGTTGGCAATGCAGAACTTCAAGCTAAGGGTAGCCTTTTTAATAGTCAATGGAAGACATGCTCAAAGAAGTTATCTAGCATGATGCTCATGAAGATGTCAAATTATTTTGCACGCGGTATACTTGTTGGGCATTCTTAACTTCCAATTCAAATCTAGCTTGACTTTTCAATTTTCACCTTCTCCATTTTGATCTCGTCATTCAAAACACTCTATCGTAATCTACCAGTTGACTTCGTACAATCCATACAATACAACATCAATTTCGTAATGACTCGACGCCATACCATTTTTTTCAGCTTTTACCTCTCAGGGTCCTAGCAATGCAAAAGCTGAGGTTATAATTGGAACTTGCTTGAGAATTTCACCATACATTGACCGAGATGTTGACCTAGTCTTCGACCAAGCATACAACCACATTGCCTAAGGGATGAATTAGAGCCAAGTCACGGCGGATATCATAGGCAAGAGGGATCTAAAAAGGAATAAAATCAATCAAGACATATCAAGTCTTGCCCCTGATTTGAAAGAACGATCAAGATCAATGAATAGGCTTTAAAAAGACTTTCTTTCTCTAGCCTTTTCCTCCCTCCTGTCTCGATTTTAGAAAAAAGGTATTTTGAATTCAACTATCGCCATCATTATCAAAGCTTAAGCTTAGAAAATTTATTTTCTAATGGTAGGTGTCACTAAAATAAGCTTCAATCATTCTATAGACCTAATAATTCCACCTAACAATAAACTACTTTGCCCCCATTCATCTCATATTTGGTATCGTTATGGATGTTGCACACATTCCCTATGTGATTCACTTTCTTACACACAAAGAGCCGGGAAAGAGAAATGTTCGCGGCGGCCTTGGCCGCCGCGATAAATTTCTTGTTATGTGGAAGGCTAACAAGGAGCCGATTACGGCACGGCGGGGAGCGAGGCTACTGCGGCGGCCGAGGAGCCGGGTAAAGCGCGGACCGGCCACTGCAGTAGCCCGCCCCCCCACCGCCAGCCATCGGCGACTTGTTTGCCTTCCACAGCGTCAAGGTAAGCAACCAAACTGTGCTTCAGCCAAGTGTTAAGGCCAGTTTTAAGGCGATGGTGCTTCAGCCAAGTTTTCAGCGATGGTGCAGGAACCCAGTTTTCAGCGATGGTGCAGGTGCCAAGTTTTTAGCGATGGTGCTTCCTATGCCCGCCATAGCTTCCTATGCCCGATGGTGCAGCGATGGTTCAGCTTCCTATGCCCGCCATAGCCACAACAGGGTTTCGGAAATCCAGTTCCAACAGGGGGGTTTTCGCGAGGTAACAGGTCGTTTAAGAATGCACGTTTTCGGGCAGGTAACGGGCTGTAGCAGGTCGTTCAAGAATGGTATACTCATCTGCCATTCTTGATTAGAATGATCGCCACGTGGCAACCTCCCATTGAATAATAAATAAGAATGAATAGCTACTTACCTTGACGTATATATAAAGCAGTTTGGTTTTTTCCGTCCGCCTAAAAAATAATTCTTATTTTCTCTCCATTGTCAATCAACAGTTGTGTTTAATGTTTTTCTCGAATCCGCTGCCGTGACCACTAATGCTAAGCACTTCACGTCGGAATGGGTATATCAGGCGTGCGGCAACCGCACAACGCCATTCCGGCTTGCCACAGATTCGCATTTGCTATGGCTTTGCTGGCGGCAAGAAGGACAAGGGCTTGCAGAAGTTTTATATGAAGGAGCAATGCGAGCGTAAGTTTTTCTTGCAAACTTCTTGAATATAAGGCTATGGCGAAGGGCCGGAAGCAAGAAAATTTAGCAAGTGCAGTGCACCCCGAGGAAGAGATATAAACTGCCAAAATCTGGGCCCATCTCTATTAGAGGAGCGTGAAATTTCTATTGGGAGGAGATATACCATGCGACCTGCTGAGGGTTGTGATGTTCCAGGTTTGTTGAAATTAGGGCTTTGATTTGATTTTCATTGGCTGCTAATGAAGATCTCAAAGAATCCGGCAGAAGCTGGAATAACGGATGTATGGCTGCCACCACCGAGCCACTTGATTGTGCAGCAGGGTAAGTATACTCTGTTTTTTTTTCTTGAAGTGCTCTGTATTTAGTTCTCTGTTTCACTTCAATCCATTCAATTTTATATTTCATGACTTAATGCCAGATTTACATAGACGGGTTACATGCCAGGTGGATTTTATGACCTGAATTCTTCAAAATACGGCAATGCGGAGAAGCTGAGGCAAGTGATTAGACGAATTCCATGCATACAACATCCGGTGCATAGCAGATGTGGTGATAAACCACAAAAGCATTTTTCATCAGTGTCATACTTCTCCCACGCCACAGGCCGTGATGGGTTGCAGCAAGAAGACATTCTTTCTTACACATTCGCCTACAACCGGAATCGATAGGCCGTATAAAAGCTAAGACTGAACTTATATTTCGCCCTTCAAAGAGTAAAATGTCATACAAGTGAAGCGATAGATAATTCAAGTTTTAGTACTGCGGATGAGACAGGATAAAAGGAGACCGAATAGTGCCAGATTCAATATCAAACTTTGCTTCGAAGCAAAGCTTGAGATTTATATAAGCCTGATTTTTTTAATTCTATGTTCTTTGGTGCAAAGCTTGCGATCTCAGCGCAATATATGCTTGGAATTCATTCATGTCTCACCGTCATATTCAGATATTCAGGTAATCTCTCTGATTTTAGGGTTAATCTTCTTTGTCTATTTGCTCATTCTGCATTCCAAAGTAGATCCGTCTGCAAATTCGTACAGAGCTAAGAGTCTCTAAAGATCATGCTACATATTTTTTTGGGACAATCTCATCCGGCAAAATTTGACTATATTCTAGATTTTGTGAAATCTTGCTGTGTTGCGCCCGGCAATGGCAATTAGTGCAAAGCGACCCTCTGGATTCCTAATTTTTTCTGTTGATAGGAAGCTTTAAGGATTAGAGGCAGCCAATACACTTAACTAGATAGTAGACTTATAAATAACTCCATCAAATAAGCACCAAGAGGTATCACCACATAGATCTCCAAATAATTGAATAAAAAACCCAAGCAAAAGGAAGGAATACAAAGAGCCAATGGACAGTATCAACAAAAGCTCCTAAATAGATTCGAGATCTTCATAGAGTTGTCTTACATGGACAAATGAAAACCTTTAAGTTGCCTCTTAACTTTGTTACATGCAAAGAAGATGCATAATTGTGGCTCCTGCGAACCCCATGATGGGGTTGTGCTTTTTTGTTGTTGCTATGAGGCGAGGAATTGAGAATATTTAATTGAGCAAGAAATTCTTTCTGAAGTTTATTTAAAAGTGTAAATGAGGAGAATAGACTATATTTTGGAGAGATGTGGAGTAGAATGCAAGGTATGTACATTTTGCTATCATATTCTATTCTATTCTATCAAGCATCAACCACCACATTTATTTTAAGTGGATGTTGCTTACAAAATGCATGATTCCTAAGAAGATGCTAAATTCCAAACATGATTGTTCACTTGCTATCGTAAAAAGCATGATATAGAGTAAAAGCTCACCAATTTGCCAAGAATTTTACTGGAAGCATGCTATTAAGTTATTTAAGTATGCATGATTGCCTCATTTAATTTGAATTAGCCATCTTTGTAAGAGTGTATTATTTGTTAGACTTCAATAGAAAGGAAGTTGCGAGCAATGCCTGTATAAAAATTTCCATGTAAACAAGAGAAATGTTCGTGGAGGGCAAGCATCCAGAATGATACTTTGTTGTTTGAGGGCATAGTGCAAATAATGTTGTTTTTTTTAATGAAGTCGTAGAATGTACATTTAGGTTTTTTCGACTACATCCTTTTCTTTTACAGTTTGAACTGAAAAATTTCACCTTCAAGAGAAATATTCGTGCCGGTCAAGCATCCAGAATTACCAATGCAGTTTGAGGGCGTAGCGCAAATAATGCTGTTTTATATGAAGTCATGAAACAAACATTTAGGTTTTTCCGACTACATCCTTTTCTGTTATAGTTTGAATTGAGAAATTTCACCTTAAAATGCCTCCATAATAGTTGGGTTTAGAATAGAGATGTTCGCGGCAGTCTTGGCCACTGCGCAGACAACAACGATGGCACAATGCGACGATAGGCTACCCAAAAATGAGGAAGCGTATACAGACGAAAATGAGGCATAAATCGATGCAGCCTAGTTGTCCAATCTGCCCAAAAATCTACCAAAACATTAAATAGCAGGCTCCTAACTGGTTATCACAATAAACAGGCTGTCTCTCTGGTTATCACTCTTTCTCTAGTCATCCCATAACATTTCATCTTTCTCTGCCTTCTTGTCCTTCTTGTTGGGGTCTTAAAAATCCTCTTGGAACAAAAGATTAAAGGGGTTTATCTCCCCTGCTCGGATATTACGGCTTGGTAAAATGGCAGGCTCGCCCATTTACCAGCCATAATGCCCTTGCAAGGGGAGGTGAAGCCCTTCTTAACCCACATGTGTTTGGAGCAAGGAATTCCTAACCGTTGATTCATGCCCTGTGATAGGGCATAACAGGCAGGTGCAAACTCGGGAAGGGGAAGTGATGTGCATCTTTACCCTTGGATTGTGCATGCCCTAATGGTTGGCTTTTAGTATTTTCTCTTTGATCATTGTTCCTCGACGAAGATTCCATGGCCGCTTCATGTTGATTGTTTAACATCGATGGTATGCAAGCCGAGTGCCTTTCTTGAGTTACCCGAAAACTGGCACTGTCGAATCCTTTGTAAATGTAACCATAAAGGTATGAGAATACATGAACTGTAGAAGCAATGTCCACCATAATGTGACAATCCAACTCATGCAGAAGGAAGGCATTGTATGGAACCACCCATACATCGTCTATACTCCTCCTCCTATATTGCACGTAACCCTTAGAATCGAGATGCGTTGTTGGATTGATGTCTTTTGGATATTTGTAACAACATGGATTGCCATTCGGAGAACAACTTTCTGAGTGCCTATGTATCATGAATTTTTGGACTTGTCCTCGAAGGACTGGATCTGTAGGCAACTCAGCAGAGATGATCTCATCAATGCATTCGATTGGTATATCGGGTTCAATACGCAAGACGAGATGGGCATGTGGCAATCCACATTTTTGAAATTCTATGACAGTTATCACATATGATACGCACTGAACGAATTTATGCCGAAGCTCTTTTAACCGTTGCAATCTTCCATGAAAGCATCGAATGACGATCATAGGAATATCAGATGCATTTTGTCCAGGTCTGAGTCTAACTCATATTTCTGGCCAATCTATGTTTGTAGTCATGGTGATGAACAATTTGGACGACCTTTTGATCTAGATAGAGCTAGTGCATCTGCGACTTGCACTGCGCACCATCTTTGACAACCCAAGAAAGATGATGGCAAGACTATGTCATTTTGTTCATCTTTCTCTCGCTCGGAATAGTCGTCATCATATTGCTGTCTCCTATTTCGAAATGCTGATGTTTTAAAATAATTTAATCGAGCATCTTCAACTCTAGAATACATGCCCACTAAATATTCTCCACATAGACGATCCAGTTGGAGAAAACGTTCCTCGTGCAACAGTCTAGATCTATACCACTGCAATTGGGTAAGACCGTGTTCACTTCCAAGCCCCCAACCAACAGTGCCATGCGGGAAAAAGAGAGGATATTGCAACGGTTCATACATAGGATCGAGGATGTTTATGAAGGTTGGTTCCCCTTCATTATGAACCCAAAAACCAGCTATTCGGGGTGAAATATCTGATGTATTACTGGCATCCGCGATGGCTGCAATCTCGTTACTTGCAACTGCTCTTTGAATCGTAATGTACGCTGACGGCAGATGCATGCTCCCCGTTGTTCGGAGGTTTTGGATAAATGGGTTTACCTGATTAAGAACCGAACTAACAATAGCAACCCATTGAAATGGCACTCTTTGTTCTCGAGCTTGTATATATCATTCAGATTCATCATACATGTACCAATGGATTGGATGCCCTGATTTTGCAGTAGGCCGCAATCGATGATAAGTTCGTCCAGTAATAGTCACCGACGAAGGGAAATCTAAATTTACGAACCCACCACTCACTCCAAGCACACTGAAGCAAAATAGCTTGTTTACTTTCCTTGCTAGCTCAGCAAAACCTTGCATGTTGTATAGGTTATTTAACGTTGTGGGCAAAGGGGTTAGTAGTGGCAATAACCACTTTCCCTTATTGCAACAGAACCCATTTTGCTCGACATTGAGCAATGGGATCTGACAATAAGTGCATCTCTTACTCCATGCACACATCACATAAGTGCGACGCATTGCCAAATTCATGTGATGCGCATGACTTTGGGAATCCCTTAAAGAGGCTACTCTCGGACCTAGTTCTAAACACTCTTGAGGATCTCTTTCTTCTAATCGTAAGCATTCTGTAAGTTGAGATGGAACCAAATCACCAACTTCATCTAGATATCTAGGTGCAGTGTCTACATTTCTATCTCCTACTATTCTATATTGTCGTCGTCTCGCTTGCTCTCTAGCTCTTTCTCTCATTCTTTGTCTATCATGCTCATCTAAATTTGCATAGCGCTCTCTATCTCTATCTCGTCTTTTTTCTCTTTCTTCATCAGGTAGAGTTGCATAATGCTCTCTATCTTTTTGGCGTCTTCTCTCTCTTTCTCCTTGAACTAAACTTGCCTCATGTTCTATCATATTTTGCTGGTTTATCTCTGCGTCTGCTTCATGTGGGACCACTAGGGATCTTGCACCTATAACTCTAGGTGTGGCATTTGCATCTATTACTCTAGCACAATTATCTCTTTCTTGAGATTCCAATGATTCTGCCACCTGATATGGCCCCGCATCAACTACGCCCATTATAGATATTCGTGATTGCTCTTGTCCTAAAGAATCCTTGTTTCCGTTTCTCATCTCACTTTCCTTGTCATGTAGATTGGCATAGCGCTCTCTTTTTCTTTGTCGTGCTCTCTCTCTTTCATCCTCTGTTAAATTTGCATAGCGCTCTCTGTCCTTTTGCCGTCTTCTCTGTCTTTCAACCTCAGCTAAGTTACTGTGATGCTCTTTCTTTCTTTCTCGAATCCTCTCTCTTTTTTCCTCAGATAAATTTGCATACCATTGCTGGTATGATTTCCCTCGTTCAGAACTTTTATTATCCTCCGTGAATTTTAATCTTAAGCGTAATGTTTTACTTAAATATAGCACTTTAACAAATGTTGAACCATGTCCAAAATTAAATCTCGATGCGGAATAAGAACTTACTTGGTTTTATCTTCTTGTCCACGTTTCATCCTCTCGTAGTCCCACATTCTCCTCTATATTTGTCTCAATTGATAGACATCATCCTTCTCTGGCGAATTTACTGGGCACACCTCACTAAAGAAACACGATACCTTCCAAATTAAAAATGCACCAATTCAACTATCATAGAGATATCGTTCAAAAACAGTAAGCATATTAGTCACAAAATAAGGTAATAATCTAGTTTACTTAGTTGCAATGCAAAAGAATGGATTTGCAAATACTATTGCCCCTTAGATGGCAACCATATTAATGGCAGAAGTCGTAGTTTAAATCGCTCATAGTTGACATTGAAGAATTGATTTGATTTATTTTACCTAGGTTGTTGTTATGTACTATGGAGTTCCTAAGGACTAAAGTAAAGCATGGCCATTTCTCTAAGACTCGTGGCACTCACTTCCTTTCCTGTTGAGACTGTTGGTTGGTGATGTTTTCATTGGTGGAAAAATAATTTCTATTTCTATCAAACATTTCGTCTATATGTATTGGTGGGGCAATAATTTATACTTCATGAGGATATTGCATATGAAAATGAAAAGGGAACAATTAAATTCTTATGGGAAAATTGGAAAAACTTTTAATGTGAATAGGTGAAAATTGCAAGACTTCACACCCACGATAACCGATGGTTTTTTCTACTCCCGATTTGGGTTGGAGTTCGCCGGAAACCTTATAGGGTTTCTTGTTGAAACTTAATATGGTTTCAAGGGAAACTTGATGTAGTTTCACGGAAACTACATCAAGTTTCCATTGAAACTGTATTAAGTTTCCATGGATACTATGTTAGGTTTCCTGTAGTGAAAACCTTGTAAGGTTTCCTTTATGGAAACTACACGTAGTTTTCTTTTGGGAAAACTCTATAAGGTTTCCGCTTTTAAAATAAAAAAAAAAAGATCTAGGCACGTGTGTAAGATCTTGTGGCATATTATCAAGATTGTATGACAAAATGTAATCTACCCACATGTGTGAGATCTTATGGAAGATTGTGTTCCCAAATGCATTAATGGTGTCTTTTTAGCTTGAGGAGTACGCCAACATTTTGAATTTGAAACTGCATTAGGTTTCCAAAGAAATTTAAATTACATTAGGTTTCCAAGGAAACTACATTAAGTTTCACTTGATACTACATTAGGTTTCCAAGGAAACTTAAACTACATTAGGTTTCCAAGGAAACTATATTAAGTTCCGGATCTCCACACATCGGCTCCCAACTCCGCTGAAAAATCTAAGGAATTTTTTACAACTGCAAAACGGGCAACGAGATCTTCCGGAGGCTACTAGGCCCCGTTAAATCCTCACGTTTTCGCATGGATTACCAGAATCAATGCTCCAGAAATTTTTTCTTGACAAATTTTTTCTCAATCCGGATGTGGAAGAATGCAGAACCATGAATCAAGCATTTGAAGCAAGAAAATCGTCGGATTGATGGGGAGGAGGAATAGATTTGTGAGAATCAACAATCAAAGAATCAAATCTACAATCAACAAAACAAGAACAAAATCAACATACCAAGATCAAGGCGACACCGTCATGCGCTCAAAATCTTTGCCCTCATTCAAATGCTTGCCGGATTGCAAATTTGGATTGAAAAAATTGGTTTGAAAAAATTGGTGCATTAAATGAAAAAAATGTTTGTACATGGATTAGATTTGCTGCAGATATGGAAGCATGCATACACAAACTTCAAATCATTGCAACTAAATCATTGCAAATTCAACGAAAAAGACATATAGAAGAAAGACTCGAAGAGAAACTGAAAATAGTTCCAGGAAACGGAATATAGTTTCCTGGGAAACTAAATATAGTTTCTAAATTGAAACTACGTTCAGTTTCTAATTTGTTTTTGGATAATCCAAATCGGGCGTAGATAAAGCCCTCGCACGATAACCATATATATTGTGCGTACAATGTACTATCTCTTATATGACATTGTATAAAGGTACACAACTCTCAATACCTATTTCTATTACGTGCTACTTGTCATCTTTTGAAATGGGCGATGTTGCATGTGAATGTGAAGACCATTCAAAATTTATATTAGGTAAGATAATCGCTACCATTGTGGGCTAAAGAAAAAGCAGCATTCCAACATATAGCGGCAAAGGAGACAAATGCGGCATAGAGAGGTTGGTATTTAAATGCAACAAAACTGAAATTTGGCGTACCTCCTGGATTGATGAAGAGAACAGCTTCAGCTTTCATATGGCGACTAAGAACAAATTGCCGAAAGCTACAATGACGCCCTCATTTTATATTGCCAAGCATTTATTATAAGCAGGTACGTGGCTTCATCTCACCGCTCTCTAATCATAAACTGGATAGAGATCGATGCTTATGTCAACAGTGTAGCATGACTGAATAAAGATAGATAATCAAGTACAACTGCTGGCAAAATTCTATAGACAGATAGATTAATATGTGACATGACTGGAATATGATTTTCTGCACAAGATAATCATCAACATATAATATCTCTGGACAGAAAATACTCCAGCAGATTAACGTCCATCACAAATAAATGATGGCAGAATTTCTATGGACAGAAAAAATTCTACCAGATTAGCTTCCATATACGTCTGTCGTATCCATCACCATAACTGCTCATCCATCACCATAACTGCTCGTCCAATCAATTTCCAATCCCAATGTCAAACTTATCAGACTTATAGACAGATGTCTTCAAGGTAAGGCTCGTTCTTTTTTTCTCTCCTTTCATTCTGTCATGCTTTTAGTCCTTTTAAACTGCTAGAATACGGCTTCAGGTCCTTGTCGCTTGATTGTTGAACAAAATTCTAGATAGCTTTAGTTCGATAATTCAATCAGAACACAGCATGGCATCAAGCTTCGCACAGACGAATTTGAATACAGCAAGACCTTAAGTAATTCTTAACCGAGAAAATGCTATTCTTTACAAACAAGATTATTAGATATGCTAATAAGCTTTCAGTGGCATGGATTTCGTGGCCATCTTTTAGCTGTACTAACACCTCGACACCGTTATTCTACCATTTTCTTCCACTCTGGATACTTGCATTATTCTGTAAACAAAAGCGTTACCTCTGGCCACATTCTTTGGGCTCGCACCTAATCCATAAAACGTTAAGCCGCAGCTCTTCTATTCAAAACCTCAAGAAATAATTTCAACTGCAGAAATACCTTGCCAAAACAAAACCCAAAACCATCTTTCAAGTATTGATTTGTAAATTCAGTCCTTAACTATCTCACTCATAGCTTCATCAATCTGGCCCTCTCTATTTGGTGCCCTGAGTACAACTTGGCAGCAAAGTATAGGAATTTAGCACCGAAGTGAATTCTAACTCTGTCTTCATTGGGGTGAATGACTTCCAAACTACAGAGGATGAATTAGAACTTACCCTCTATTTTAAATTTGAGGCATTTGACGTGTAAAAGATGTCCAGCAGCATTCTATTTGTCATTTTTCACCTACAATCCCGACATGCCTATCTGTGTTTTAACGATGAATAAAAATTAAACATCTATGATTCTCGAAACCGAGAGCATCTGTGGTTTTACCCTCCTACTAAACCTTTCCCATTTACCAGCCATAATGCCCTTGCAAGGGGAGGTGAAGCCCTTCTTGACCCACATGCGTTTGGAGCAAGGAATTCCTAACCGTTGATTCATGCCTTGTGATAGGGCATAACAGGCAGGTGCAAACTCGGGAAGGGGAAGTGATGTGCATCTTTACCCTCGATTCAACCTCCTGATGAATTTCTTTGCCTTGGATTCAGCCTTGGACGCTAATAATCCAGGCTGATAATCCAGCTCTGGAGGGTGTCTAACATCTGCTAATCGAGCCTGGCCTGCCTAACCTTTGATAACCGAGCTATGGAACATCTGATAACTGAGCTATAGATGAGGAACTTTGCCTGCCCAGTTGAAGGGGATAAGCACCCTGCTCGCCCATTACTTTAAATAAATTGGCTTGCCCCTTTAGACAATTGTAGGATTGAAAAGACAGCACATCCTATGCAACCAAGAAATGGAGACTTGGATCTACCAAATTTCATAAACTAATTTAATAACAAACCTATTTGGTCTATGCAGGATGATAGCATAATCTGCGCAAAAAGTAGGGTTGACAATAGGGCGAGAAGCACCATCCCTGGGAAGGTTTGAGGTAGTTTTTGAATCAAAAGAAGGAAACAGATATTTCATTCTTATAGATATGAAATCACAAGAAATATTATGAAGAAATCACAAAGAAATACTCTTATATACAAGAACAATGCAACAACGTTCACTCTAGCGTCTCAAAATTGCATTCAAAATCGAATGCTGGGAAGAAAAATGCTGAATTTTAAAAATAAGATAGATGGATAGTATTGGTGTGACGGATGTTGATGCTTCGGCGTTCCGGTCTGCTTCTTAATCTTGTTCTTGGGCAATAATTGTTTCCCCTTCATAATGTCTGAGAACTTTGGAGACGCCTCTTGAAGTTGTGCGCAATTCCTTTGGCTAGACTCTTAAGGAGTTGTTCTCTTCATTAGTTGTCCTTCGAATCGTCAATCCTTGGGTTTGCCAAGTTGCATGCAAGTTGCCGTAGCTTGACGAGGTTTCTAGTTGAATCTCTGATTCTTTGGCTCGATTTACCTAGTCGGTTCTCCATCGAGGTTGCAATCTTACTTATTGGATCCCCTCGATTTGATGGCTTAGACATTGTCACATTCTACGCTGCTATGTTGCCTTCTGGTCTTGTGGTACTTTCTAGTTGCACTTGATCACGCTCCACAGTTCTGAACCTCATGTTGCGTCTAGAAAGCTCGTGGAAGTGGTTGATTGCTAGCACTTCTCCAGCTTCCAGTTTGTGGTCTTTGTCTGTCAATGCATGTGCTTCCCCTTGGCGAGTAAAGCCTCGTGACTTTCTCCCCCGATGGCTATGCTGTCGTGGATGATGTATCCTTATATCTACTTAGGTTGACCCTTGAGTTGACGATAAATAGCCTGGCTATTATCTTGAACTCTCTTTTTGCAGAAGGTGCCTTAGTTGCTATCCTTGTCCTTAAGGTGCCGAATACTTCTATCTTGGGCATTGAGGTCCTACATGTCGGAAATACGTTCGGCTTCTTCTCTTCTAATTATTGATAGAGTACCCGACGAAGCCATCGCCTAGTTGTTGAAGTCATATCTCATCGCTGCGGTACCTTTGTAAGCGCATCTCCATCTAACACACGTGTCACAAGCATCTCCATCTAACATGCATGTCACATGTCGGCTTGAGGTCGTGGCCACGATTTTTGAAGATGCCTGGCCGTTCCTCCTTCTATTGTTGAGGACACTCATGTCATAAGGCCATCAAGTTTGTCGTTGCCACAGGAGGCAGAGTTGCATCCCGAAGATGCTGTCGTGCAAAACCTAGATGGTGCAACGCTAATGATATTAACATGACCGACGTTGTCTCTCATCCTGACATTGTGCTGGACGAGCGGTCTTCTACTTGAGGCCGCTTCTCGATGTGACGCTCTCTGAACCTATACGATGCTCCCATCATATAAATATGAGAAATTCCCCTCCCATGGCGACTCCATCACCACGGAAAGGCCCTCCGTCTAACTCGGACCACTTTTGATGGCCAAATGTCTGGGTGAAGGACAGGAGGTATCATTCGTCCCACGCCTTCTATGAGAATCCTATACAGCGAAAGCGTACATACATGTTAGCACCTGGCAACAATACAAATAAATAATATACCACCACGAAGGGTGGTCCATCCATCATCAATGCGAACAACGATATGATACCAATATACATAGGAAATGCACCATAAATGAGGTTTCTACCCCGAGTTGAGACTCAAGGGGGTCGACTGATGGCCAGGGCCTCCGGATAATGACAGACAGAAGCATAACATGGCATTGGCTGGCATAGAACAATGGCGAGGGTAGTCCACTCCATCCGCCCTTCCTGTGCACACTTTGCAGATAGGCTGAAACATGTTATGGCGTGATTGTAGCCTTTTAGAGATGCAATCTCATAGAGTCACCCTATGAGACTACTTCAGGTTACATCTCCTAGTCTGATGAGGCAGGTTAGGGAGGCGTCCCCTTCCCCGGCACAATGGATCTTTGGTGCGCTAGAGGATACATGCCACATCAACGATGATTGCATGCATTTACTTGACTTACCCCAAATCTAAAGGCCGACTCACTGCACCCATTCATTAAGGATGCTCAAATGGCCATATCCTATAACCCAGGGGATGTCAGACCCATACCCAGCCCCTTCAGTGACCGACTATAAGCCTAGCACACTATAGGAATCTTGTAGCCATGCTAGGCAAGATCAACCTCTGTTTCACCATCATACCTGTTATCTGGTGCTGAATCACAACATAGCATCCACAGTCAGGTGGGCTCTTGTGCATAGGCCGCATTTAATGGGATCTAAGGAGTTCTAGCTAGGAGCATCTCCACTTTCTAAATGGCCTTTAGATCTCTACCTCCCTTAACCATACAACACAGAAGGAACAAAAAGAGAACTATCACAGAACATCCATCCATCCATAATATAAAATAGAACATGAAATAAAGACTAATCAAACAAGTACTCATACAAGGGTTAATCCTATGACTGTCTAGAAGTCCAAGCTATCTACGTACTAACCAGAATCATAGCTATCTCTCTGGTTCTCCATCCTTCTGACTGAAACAAAGGTGAACAACAGCTCCTCCTCCACCAATCTCTCCCAAATTGATTTTGGGGGCAAATTGGTGGAAGCCCCAATTTGGATGACCCAAAGTTAGCAGGACTGCCTTGCCCCATCGATTTGGGCCAGGTGGCAATTCTAGATTAGTTATCATTAACTAATTTAATATTTTAGCCTTTTTAACATTAGCGTAAGCCATAAATTCCAATTAGGATTTAGGGTTAGGTTTCCACCTTAATAATTAATGAGTTAACATAGCGAACCTTAGCTTATGAATAATTAATGCGCCATTAATTATTCCTAGTGGCATATCATGTATTTATATCTAAAAAGGCATATAAATACGTGGAACGTCACATAACCATCATTCAAATATTTTTAGAATATGTCTTTATTTTGGGACAAAATTAGATTGCCACTTTTTCTGCCGTTGGTACTTTTTGCCGCTTTTTTTTTTTCCCGCCCGTGTGCTTGAAATTGCTTGATTTCCTTTCCCTCGCGTCACGCCAGTTTTCTTTTTTCCACTTTTGTTTTCCTCCCTTTTTTTTTTCTTTCTCTCTCCCATTTCGTTTTTTTCCCTCTCCCATTTTATTTTCCATTTCCGCCAGAGCGCGGCTTCTTCCTTTTCCGCCGCAAAAATGTGGCTTCCCTCTTCCATTTCGTTTTCTTTTCTACCCTGGCGTGAGATGCAACCAGAGAGATATAGAAATGCAGCAGATATGGCATGAAGTAGCGGATATGGACAGCAAAGGATATGGCATGAACATCAGCGGATATGGACAACAACGGATATGGCATGAAGTAAGGTACAGAATATGGCTGCAGTATGAAATATGATATGAAATAGCGTATGCAAAATGGCAGAAGAAGGTGGATTTTGCAAACAGTAGAAGAAGATGGCCGGATTTTGGAGCGAAAGACAAGCATGGAAAATCGGACCTGGGATGGGAGTTTTGTGCAGTTTTGTTTCAGAATACTTGCTTGGATTATAGTCAATGATTAAGTAGCACCTATGATGATTCGTCTGTAAATTGTTAAATGAGTTTTGCTCTTCAGCATTAGCAATATGCAACAAGCATGCTCCTGTGTATTTTGGCACTAGAAGACAGCTTTTCATATGGAATTGGAGCCTATGTTTAACAAGCCTTTTTTAGCCACTTCTTTAGGAGAATTAGATGGAAAATAGAACTGCAGAGCCCGTGATTTCATGTGTTTCTTCAAATAGCAGGGGACTACTATTCAAAAGATATATGCTTTTCTTAGTGGCCAAGATCTGCAGCATGTTGGGCCGTCTCTGGTGTCTCTTAGGCTATGGTGGTTTGTATTTTTGTGCATGCTTAAATAAACAAGGTGCTGCGCACGGAGGGTTGCCCTCCGTGACCCGAGGGTGAAGTGGCTTAAATCATACTTCAAAGTCATGTTTTCACAATCAAGCAAAATTGCTACTTCAAAACAATACAATACATGATACTTTATTCTTGTTTTCAACAAGAATTTCACCCTTGATCCCCAAAATATTATTCTAATTCTAGAAAGGTCTAGAGTCCTATCACGTTATCCCATACGTCAACATTGCTTTGAGCACATACAATATTTTATTCAACCCAATGTCTCAACCTCAACCATTTAAGGTGATTAAAAGAGAAATGACAAACAAAACTTTTTGGCTTAAGTTTGCATATTCGAATTAACATGATTTGGGTTCAAATCGTCTGTTGAGATGTTGCTCTAATAATGCTTTCAATTCCAAACACTGATTTGTATTAAATAGACACATGAATATATTGTTGCCATCATGGCAATGATATGGATTTAAATTTGTGGCGTTAACAAAATAATTTGATCAAACTGTGCTTGTCTCAATCATTATATTATATAGACCACATGACATCAATTTGTAGCCTATGCATGCAACAACTACCTACTTGTTAGGCAATAAAACCATTTCTGTCATTAAAAATTGCAACATTCATAATTGTATGATAGATGGAAAAGCACAATTCTCAATTGTCAAGTACCCTTTGCTATAAAGTAAGCAAAGATATAGTCTGGATGACAAGTTAAACGTGCCATGCACCTTCTCTTTGACACCCATCTGCCCAAGCATTGAGAGCATATGGGTCATTAACTGAAACACA